>OW679202.1:21785630-21858096 GCA_940337035.1 Agriotes lineatus
TTTATAGGCGTCCTGAGGCCTCTACTTGCTCCCTAACATAAACAAAATAACAAATTATTTGAATAGAAAATGATTGAATTTTGCATTGGATTAAACTAATATTTAAACACACCTAAACGTGCCGAGAAGCCTTTGTAAGTGGTAATATGATGTTTATTTCTATTTTAGATACAGTAGGTGACATTGCGAGCTGGTTTTGGTGTACTTATTATTAATTTTAATTGCACTTTTAGCGGTTGGGTTGCAGTTAGGTTATTATACACAGCTAAACATATTTATAGGCGTTCTGAGCCCTCTACTTGCTCCCTAACATAAACAAAACAACAAATTATTTGAATAGAAAATGATTGAATTTTGCATTGGATTAAACTAATATTTAAACACACCTAAGCGTGCCGAGAAGCCTTCGTAAGTGGTAATATGACGTTTATTTCTATTTTAGATACAGTAGGTGACACTCCGTGATGGTTTTGGTGTACTTATTATTAATTTTAATTGCACTTTTAGTGGTTGGGTTGCAGTTAGGTTATTATACACAGCTAAACATATTTATAGGCGTTCTGAGCCCTCTACTTGCTCCCTAACATAAACAAAATAACAAATTATTTGAATAGAAAATGATTGAATTTTGCATTCGATTAAACTAATATTTAAACACACCTAAGCGTGCCGAGAAGCCTTCGTAAGTGGTAATATGACGTTTATTTCTATTTTCGATACAGTAGGTGAGACTGCGAAATAGTTTTGGTGTACTTATTATTAATTTTAATTGCACTTTTAGCGGTTGGGTTGCAGTTAGGTTATTATACACAGCTAAATATATTTATAGGCGTTCTGACGCCTCCACTTGCTCCCTAACATAAACAAAATAACTAATTATTTGAATAGAAAATGATTGAATTTTGCATTCGATTAAACTAATATTTAAACACACCTAAGCGTGCCGAGAAGCCTTCGTAAGTGGTAATATGACGTTTATTTCTATTTTCGATACAGTAGGTGACACTGCGAGATGGTTTTGGTGTACTTATTATTAATTTTAGTTGCACTTTTAGCGGTTGGGTTGCAGTTAGGTTATTATACACAGCTAAATATATTTATAGGCGTTCTGAGGCCTCTACTTGCTCCCTAACATAAACAAAATAACAAATTATTTGAATAGAAAATGATTGAATTTTGCATTCGATTAAACTAATATTTAAACACACCTAAGCGTGCCGAGAAGACTTCGTAAGTGGTAATATGACGTTTATTTCTATTTTAGATACAGTAGGTGACACTGCGAGATGGTTTTGGTGTACTTATTATTAATTTTAGTTGCACTTTTAGCGGTTGGGTTGCAGTTAGGTTATTATACACAGCTAAATATATTTATAGGCGTTCTGAGGCCTCTACTTGCTCCCTAACATAAACAAAATAACAAATTATTTGAATAGAAAATGATTGAATTTTGCATTCGATTAAACTAATATTTAAACACACCTAAGCGTGCCGAGAAGCCTTCGTAAGTGGTAATATGACGTTTATTTCTATTTTAGATACAGTAGGTGTCATGCGAGATGGTTTTGGTGTACTTATTATTAATTTTAGTTGCACTTTTAGCGGTTGGGTTGCAGTTAGGTTATTATACACAGCTAAACATATTTATAGGCGTTCTGAGCCCTCTACTTGCTCCCTAACATAAACAAAATAACAAATTATTTGAATAGAAAATGATTGAATTTTGCATTCGATTAAACTAATATTTAAACACACCTAAGCGTGCCGAGAAGCCTTTGTAAGTGGTAATATGATGTTTATTTCTATTTTAGATACAGTAGGTGACATTGCGAGATGGTTTTGGTGTAATTATTATTAATTTTAATTGCACTTTTAGCGGTTGGGTTGGAGTTAGGTTATTATACACAGCTAAATATATTTATAGGCGTTCTGAGTCCTCTACTTGCTCCCTAACATAAACAAAATAACAAATTATTTGAATAGAAAATGATTGAATTTTGCATTGGATTAAACTAATATTTAAACACACCTAAGCGTGCCGAGAAGCCTTCGTAAGTGGTAATATGACGTTTATTTCTATTTTAGATACAGTAGGTGACACTGCGAAATAGTTTTGGTGTACTTATTATTAATTTTAATTGCACTTTTAGCGGTTGGGTTGCAGTTAGGTTATTATACACAGCTAAATATATTTATAGGCGTTCTGAGGCCTCCACTTGCTCCCTAACATAAACAAAATAACTAATTATTTGAATAGAAAATGATTGAATTTTGCATTCGATTAAACTAATATTTAAACACACCTAAGCGTGCCGAGAAGCCTTCGTAAGTGGTAATATGACGTTTATTTCTATTTTCGATACAGTAGGTGACACTGCGAGATGGTTTTGGTGTACTTATTATTAATTTTAGTTGCACTTTTAGCGGTTGGGTTGCAGTTAGGTTATTATACACAGCTAAATATATTTATAGGCGTTCTGAGGCCTCTACTTGCTCCCTAACATAAACAAAATAACAAATTATTTGAATAGAAAATGATTGAATTTTGCATTCGATTAAACTAATATTTAAACACACCTAAGCGTGCCGAGAAGACTTCGTAAGTGGTAATATGACGTTTATTTCTATTTTAGATACAGTAGGTGACACTGCGAGATGGTTTTGGTGTACTTATTATTAATTTTAGTTGCACTTTTAGCGGTTGGGTTGCAGTTAGGTTATTATACACAGCTAAACATATTTATAGGCGTTCTGAGGCCTCTACTTGCTCCCTAACATAAACAAAATAACAAATTATTTGAATAGAAAATGATTGAATTTTGCATTCGATTAAACTAATATTTAAACACACCTAAGCGTGCCGAGAAGCCTTCGTAAGTGGTAATATGACGTTTATTTCTATTTTAGATACAGTAGGTGTCATGCGAGATGGTTTTGGTGTACTTATTATTAATTTTAGTTGCACTTTTAGCGGTTGGGTTGCAGTTAGGTTATTATACACAGCTAAACATATTTATAGGCGTTCTGAGCCCTCTACTTGCTCCCTAACATAAACAAAATAACAAATTATTTGAATAGAAAATGATTGAATTTTGCATTGGATTAAACTAATATTTAAACACACCTAAGCGTGCCGAGAAGCCTTCGTAAGTGGTAATATGACGTTTATTTCTATTTTAGATACAGTAGGTGACACTGCGAGATGGGTTTGGAGTACTTATTATTAATTTTAGTTGCACTTTTAGCGGTTGGGTTGCAGTTAGGTTATTATACACAGCTAAATATATTTATAGGCGTTCTGAGGCCTCTACTTGCTCCCTAACATAAACAAAATAACAAATTATTTGAATAGAAAATGATTGAATTTTGCATTCGATTAAACTAATATTTAAACACACCTAAGCGTGCCGAGAAGCCTTCGTAAGTGGTAATGTGACGTTTATTTCTATTTTAGATACAGTAGGTGACACTGCGAGATGGTTTTGGTGTACTTATTATTAATTTTACTTGCACTTTTAGCGGTTGGGTTGCAGTTAGGTTATTATACACAGCTAAATATATTTATAGGCGTTCTGAGGCCTCTACTTGCTCCCTAACATAAACAAAATAACAAATTATTTGAATAGAAAATGATTGAATTTTGCATTCGATTAAACTAATATTTAAACACACCTAAGCGTGCCGAGAAGCCTTCGTAAGTGGTAATATGACGTTTATTTCTATTTTAGATACAGTAGGTGACACTGCGAGATGGTTTTGGTGTACTTATTATTAATTTTAGTTGCACTTTTAGCGGTTGGGTTGCAGTTAGGTTATTATACACAGCTAAATATATTTATAGGCGTTCTGAGGCCTCTACTTGCTCCCTAACATAAACAAAATAACAAATTATTTGAATAGAAAATGATTGAATTTTGCATTCGATTAAACTAATATTTAAACACACCTAAGCGTGCCGAGAAGCCTTCGTAAGTGGTAATATGACGTTTATTTCTATTTTAGATACAGTAGGTGACACTGCGAGATGGTTTTGGTGTACTTATTATTAATTTTAATTGCACTTTTAGCGGTTGGGTTGCAGTTAGGTTATTATACACAGCTAAATATATTTATAGGCGTCCTGAGGCCTCTACTTGCTCCCTAACATAAACAAAATAACAAATTATTTGAATAGAAAATGATTGAATTTTGCATTGGATTAAACTAATATTTAAACACACCTAAACGTGCCGAGAAGCCTTTGTAAGTGGTAATATAATGTTTATTTCTATTTTAGATACAGTAGGTGACATTGCGAGATGGTTTTGGTGTACTTATTATTAATTTTAATTGCACTTTTAGCGGTTGGGTTGCAGTTAGGTTATTATACACAGCTAAATATATTTATAGGCGTCCTGAGGCCTCTACTTGCTCCCTAACATAAACAAAATAACAAATTATTTGAATAGAAAATGATTGAATTTTGCATTGGATTAAACTAATATTTAAACACACCTAAGCGTGCCGAGAAGCCTTCGTAAGTGGTAATATGACGTTTATTTCTATTTTCGATACAGTAGGTGACACTGCGAGATGGTTTTGGTGTACTTATTATTAATTTTAGTTGCACTTTTAGCGGTTGGGTTGCAGTTAGGTTATTATACACAGCTAAAGATATTTATAGGCGTTCTGAGGCCTCTACTTGCTCCCTAACATAAACAAAATAACAAATTATTTGAATAGAAAATGAATGAATTTTGCATTCGATTAAACTAATATTTAAACACACCTAAGCGTGCCGAGAAGACTTCGTAAGTGGTAATATAACGTTTATTTCTATTTTAGATACAGTAGGTGACACTGCGAGATGGTTTTGGTGTACTTATTATTAATTTTAGTTGCACTTTCAGCGGTTGGGTTGCAGTTAGGTTATTATACACAGCTAAAGATATTTATAGGCGTTCTGAGGCCTCTACTTGCTCCCTAACATAAACAAAATAACAAATTATTTGAATAGAAAATGATTGAATTTTGCATTCGATTAAACTAATATTTAAACACACCTAAGCGTGCCGAGAAGCCTTCGTAAGTGGTAATATGACGTTTATTTCTATTTTAGATACAGTAGGTGACACTGCGAGATGGTTTTGGTGTACTTATTATTAATTTTAGTTGCACTTTTAGCGGTTGGGTTGCAGTTAGGTTATTATACACAGCTAAATATATTTATAGGCGTTCTGACGCCTCCACTTGCTCCCTAACATAAACAAAATAACTAATTATTTGAATAGAAAATGATTGAATTTTGCATTCGATTAAACTAATATTTAAACACACCTAAGCGTGCCGAGAAGCCTTCGTAAGTGGTAATATGGCGTTTATTTCTATTTTCGATACAGTAGGTGACACTGCGAGATGGTTTTGGTGTACTTATTATTAATTTTAGTTGCACTTTTAGCGGTTGGGTTGCAGTTAGGTTATTATACACAGCTAAATATATTTATAGGCGTTCTGAGGCCTCTACTTGCTCCCTAACATAAACAAAATAACAAATTATTTGAATAGAAAATGATTGAATTTTGCATTCGATTAAACTAATATTTAAACACACCTAAGCGTGCCGAGAAGACTTCGTAAGTGGTAATATGACGTTTATTTCTATTTTAGATACAGTAGGTGACACTGCGAGATGGTTTTGGTGTACTTATTATTAATTTTAGTTGCACTTTTAGCGGTTGGGTTGCAGTTAGGTTATTATACACAGCTAAATATATTTATAGGCGTTCTGAGGCCTCTACTTGCTCCCTAACATAAACAAAATAACAAATTATTTGAATAGAAAATGATTGAATTTTGCATTCGATTAAACTAATATTTAAACACACCTAAGCGTGCCGAGAAGCCTTCGTAAGTGATAATATGACGTTTATTTCTATTTTAGATACAGTAGGTGTTATGCGAGATGGTTTTGGTGTAATTATTATTAATTTTAGTTGCACTTTTAGCGGTTGGGTTGCAGTTAGGTTATTATACACAGCTAAACATATTTATAGGCGTTCTGAGCCCTCTACTTGCTCCCTAACATAAACAAAATAACAAATTATTTGAATAGAAAATGATTGAATTTTGCATTCGATTAAACTAATATTTAAACACACCTAAGCGTGCCGAGAAGACTTCGTAAGTGGTAATATGACGTTTATTTCTATTTTAGATACAGTAGGTGACACTGCGAGATGGTTTTGGTGTACTTATTATTAATTTTAGTTGCACTTTTAGCGGTTGGGTTGCAGTTAGGTTATTATACACAGCTAAATATATTTATAGGCGTTCTGAGGCCTCTACTTGCTCCCTAACATAAACAAAATAACAAATTATTTGAATAGAAAATGATTGAATTTTGCATTCGATTAAACTAATATTTAAACACACCTAAGCGTGCCGAGAAGCCTTCGTAAGTGATAATATGACGTTTATTTCTATTTTAGATACAGTAGGTGTTATGCGAGATGGTTTTGGTGTAATTATTATTAATTTTAGTTGCACTTTTAGCGGTTGGGTTGCAGTTAGGTTATTATACACAGCTAAACATATTTATAGGCGTTCTGAGCCCTCTACTTGCTCCCTAACATAAACAAAATAACAAATTATTTGAATAGAAAATGATTGAATTTTGCATTCGATTAAACTAATATTTAAACACACCTAAGCGTGCCGAGAAGCCTTTGTAAGTGGTAATATGATGTTTATTTCTATTTTAGATACAGTAGGTGACATTGCGAGATGGTTTTGGTGTAATTATTATTAATTTTAATTGCACTTTTAGCGGTTGGGTTGGAGTTAGGTTATTATACACAGCTAAATATATTTATAGGCGTTCTGAATCCTCTACTTGCTCCCTAACATAAACAAAATAACAAATTATTTGAATAGAAAATGATTGAATTTTGCATTGGATTAAACTAATATTTAAACACACCTAAGCGTGCCGAGAAGCCTTCGTAAGTGGTAATATGACGTTTATTTCTATTTTAGATACAGTAGGTGACACTGCGAGATGGTTTTGGTGTACTTATTATTAATTTTAGTTGCACTTTTAGCGGTTGGGTTGGAGTTAGGTTATTATACACAGCTAAATATATTTATAGGCGTTCTGAATCCTCTACTTGCTCCCTAACATAAACAAAATAACAAATTATTTGAATAGAAAATGATTGAATTTTGCATTGGATTAAACTAATATTTAAACACACCTAAGCGTGCCGAGAAGCCTTCGTAAGTGGTAATATGACGTTTATTTCTATTTTAGATACAGTAGGTGACACTGCGAGATGGTTTTGGTGTACTTATTATTAATTTTAGTTGCACTTTTAGCGGTTGGGTTGCAGTTAGGTTATTATACACAGCTAAATATATTTATAGGCGTTCTGAGGCCTCTACTTGCTCCCTAACATAAACAAAATAACAAATTATTTGAATAGAAAATGATTGAATTTTGCATTCGATTAAACTAATATTTAAACACACCTAAGCGTGCCGAGAAGCCTTCGTAAGTGGTAATATGACGTTTATTTCTATTTTAGATACAGTAGGTGACACTGCGAGATGGTTTTGGTGTACTTATTATTAATTTTAATTGCACTTTTAGCGGTTGGGTTGCAGTTAGGTTATTATACACAGCTAAATATATTTATAGGCGTCCTGAGGCCTCTACTTGCTCCCTAACATAAACAAAATAACAAATTATTTGAATAGAAAATGATTGAATTTTGCATTGGATTAAACTAATATTTAAACACACCTAAACGTGCCGAGAAGCCTTTGTAAGTGGTAATATAATGTTTATTTCTATTTTAGATACAGTAGGTGACATTGCGAGATGGTTTTGGTGTACTTATTATTAATTTTAATTGCACTTTTAGCGGTTGGGTTGCAGTTAGGTTATTATACACAGCTAAATATATTTATAGGCGTCCTGAGGCCTCTACTTGCTCCCTAACATAAACAAAATAACAAATTATTTGAATAGAAAATGATTGAATTTTGCATTGGATTAAACTAATATTTAAACACACCTAAGCGTGCCGAGAAGCCTTCGTAAGTGGTAATATGACGTTTATTTCTATTTTCGATACAGTAGGTGACACTGCGAGATGGTTTTGGTGTACTTATTATTAATTTTAGTTGCACTTTTAGCGGTTGGGTTGCAGTTAGGTTATTATACACAGCTAAAGATATTTATAGGCGTTCTGAGGCCTCTACGTGCTCCCTAACATAAACAAAATAACAAATTATTTGAATAGAAAATGAATGAATTTTGCATTCGATTAAACTAATATTTAAACACACCTAAGCGTGCCGAGAAGACTTCGTAAGTGGTAATATAACGTTTATTTCTATTTTAGATACAGTAGGTGACACTGCGAGATGGTTTTGGTGTACTTATTATTAATTTTAGTTGCACTTTCAGCGGTTGGGTTGCAGTTAGGTTATTATACACAGCTAAAGATATTTATAGGCGTTCTGAGGCCTCTACTTGCTCCCTAACATAAACAA
Organism: Agriotes lineatus; assembly: GCA_940337035.1. Lineage (NCBI taxonomy): Eukaryota > Metazoa > Arthropoda > Insecta > Coleoptera > Elateridae > Agriotes > Agriotes lineatus. Next base: position 21,794,166 of record OW679202.1, read on the forward strand.
AATAACAAATTATTTGAATAGAAAATGATTGAATTTTGCATTCGATTAAACTAATATTTAAACACACCTAAGCGTGCCGAGAAGCCTTCGTAAGTGGTAATATGACGTTTATTTCTATTTTAGATACAGTAGGTGACACTGCGAGATGGTTTTGGTGTACTTATTATTAATTTTAGTTGCACTTTTAGCGGTTGGGTTGCAGTTAGGTTATTATACACAGCTAAATATATTTATAGGCGTTCTGACGCCTCCACTTGCTCCCTAACATAAACAAAATAACTAATTATTTGAATAGAAAATGATTGAATTTTGCATTCGATTAAACTAATATTTAAACACACCTAAGCGTGCCGAGAAGCCTTCGTAAGTGGTAATATGGCGTTTATTTCTATTTTCGATACAGTAGGTGACACTGCGAGATGGTTTTGGTGTACTTATTATTAATTTTAGTTGCACTTTTAGCGGTTGGGTTGCAGTTAGGTTATTATACACAGCTAAATATATTTATAGGCGTTCTGAGGCCTCTACTTGCTCCCTAACATAAACAAAATAACAAATTATTTGAATAGAAAATGATTGAATTTTGCATTCGATTAAACTAATATTTAAACACACCTAAGCGTGCCGAGAAGACTTCGTAAGTGGTAATATGACGTTTATTTCTATTTTAGATACAGTAGGTGACACTGCGAGATGGTTTTGGTGTACTTATTATTAATTTTAGTTGCACTTTTAGCGGTTGGGTTGCAGTTAGGTTATTATACACAGCTAAATATATTTATAGGCGTTCTGAGGCCTCTACTTGCTCCCTAACATAAACAAAATAACAAATTATTTGAATAGAAAATGATTGAATTTTGCATTCGATTAAACTAATATTTAAACACACCTAAGCGTGCCGAGAAGCCTTCGTAAGTGGTAATATGACGTTTATTTCTATTTTAGATACAGTAGGTGTTATGCGAGATGGTTTTGGTGTACTTATTATTAATTTTAGTTGCACTTTTAGCGGTTGGGTTGCAGTTAGGTTATTATACACAGCTAAACATATTTATAGGCGTTCTGAGCCCTCTACTTGCTCCCTAACATAAACAAAATAACAAATTATTTGAATAGAAAATGATTGAATTTTGCATTCGATTAAACTAATATTTAAACACACCTAAGCGTGCCGAGAAGCCTTTGTAAGTGGTAATATGATGTTTATTTCTATTTTAGATACAGTAGGTGACATTGCGAGATGGTTTTGGTGTAATTATTATTAATTTTAATTGCACTTTTAGCGGTTGGGTTGGAGTTAGGTTATTATACACAGCTAAATATATTTATAGGCGTTCTGAATCCTCTACTTGCTCCCTAACATAAACAAAATAACAAATTATTTGAATAGAAAATGATTGAATTTTGCATTGGATTAAACTAATATTTAAACACACCTAAGCGTGCCGAGAAGCCTTCGTAAGTGGTAATATGACGTTTATTTCTATTTTAGATACAGTAGGTGACACTGCGAGATGGTTTTGGTGTACTTATTATTAATTTTAGTTGCACTTTTAGCGGTTGGGTTGGAGTTAGGTTATTATACACAGCTAAATATATTTATAGGCGTTCTGAATCCTCTACTTGCTCCCTAACATAAACAAAATAACAAATTATTTGAATAGAAAATGATTGAATTTTGCATTGGATTAAACTAATATTTAAACACACCTAAGCGTGCCGAGAAGCCTTCGTAAGTGGTAATATGACGTTTATTTCTATTTTAGATACAGTAGGTGACACTGCGAGATGGTTTTGGTGTACTTATTATTAATTTTAGTTGCACTTTTAGCGGTTGGGTTGCAGTTAGGTTATTATACACAGCTAAATATATTTATAGGCGTTCTGAGGCCTCTACTTGCTCCCTAACATAAACAAAATAACAAATTATTTGAATAGAAAATGATTGAATTTTGCATTCGATTAAACTAATATTTAAACACACCTAAGCGTGCCGAGCAGCCTTCGTAAGTGGTAATATGACGTTTATTTCTATTTTAGATACAGTAGGTGACACTGCGAGATGGTTTTGGTGTACTTATTATTAATTTTAATTGCACTTTTAGCGGTTGGGTTGCAGTTAGGTTATTATACACAGCTAAATATATTTATAGGCGTTCTGAGGCCTCTACTTGCTCCCTAACATAAACAAAATAACAAATTATTTGAATAGAAAATGATTGAATTTTGCATTCGATTAAACTAATATTTAAACACACCTAAGCGTGCCGAGAAGCCTTCGTAAGTGGTAATATGACGTTTATTTCTATTTTAGATACAGTAGGTGACACTGCGAGATGGTTTTGGTGTACTGATTATTAATTTTAGTTGCACTTTTAGCGGTTGGGTTGCAGTTAGGTTATTATACACAGCTAAATATATTTATAGGCGTTCTGAGGCCTCTACTTGCTCCCTAACATAAACAAAATAACAAATTATTTGAATAGAAAATGATTGAATTTTGCATTCGATTAAACTAATATTTAAACACACCTAAGCGTGCCGAGAAGCCTTCGTAAGTGGTAATATGACGTTTATTTCTATATTAGATACAGTAGGTGACACTGCGAGATGGTTTTGGTGTACTTATTATTAATTTTAGTTGCACTTTTAGCGGTTGGGTTGGAGTTAGGTTATTATACACAGCTAAATATATTTATAGGCGTTCTGAGGCCTCTACTTGCTCCCTAACATAAACAAAATAACAAATTATTTGAATAGAAAATGATTGAATTTTGCATTCGATTAAACTAATATTTAAACACACCTAAGCGTGCCGAGAAGCCTTCGTAAGTGGTAATATGACGTTTATTTCTATTTTAGATACAGTAGGTGACACTGCGAGATGGTTTTGGTGTACTTATTATTAATTTTAATTGCACTTTTAGCGGTTGGGTTGCAGTTAGGTTATTATACACAGCTAAATATATTTATAGGCGTTCTGAGGCCTCTACTTGCTCCCTAACATAAACAAAATAACAAATTATTTGAATAGAAAATGATTGAATTTTGCATTCGATTAAACTAATATTTAAACACACCTAAGCGTGCCGAGAAGCCTTCGTAAGTGGTAATATGACGTTTATTTCTATTTTAGATACAGTAGGTGACACTGCGAGATGGTTTTGGTGTACTTATTATTAATTTTAGTTGCACTTTTAGCGGTTGGGTTGCAGTTAGGTTATTATACACAGCTAAATATATTTATAGGCGTTCTGAGGCCTCTACTTGCTCCCTAACATAAACAAAATAACAAATTATTTGAATAGAAAATGATTGAATTTTGCATTCGATTAAACTAATATTTAAACACACCTAAGCGTGCCGAGAAGCCTTCGTAAGTGGTAATATGACGTTTATTTCTATTTTAGATACAGTAGGTGACACTGCGAGATGGTTTTGGTGTACTGATTATTAATTTTAGTTGCACTTTTAGCGGTTGGGTTGCAGTTAGGTTATTATACACAGCTAAATATATTTATAGGCGTTCTGAGGCCTCTACTTGCTCCCTAACATAAACAAAATAACAAATTATTTGAATAGAAAATGATTGAATTTTGCATTCGATTAAACTAATATTTAAACACACCTAAGCGTGCCGAGAAGCCTTCGTAAGTGGTAATATGACGTTTATTTCTATTTTAGATACAGTAGGTGACACTGCGAGATGGTTTTGGTGTACTTATTATTAATTTTAGTTGCACTTTTAGCGGTTGGGTTGCAGTTAGGTTATTATACACAGCTAAATATATTTATAGGCGTTCTGAGGCCTCTACTTGCTCCCTAACATAAACAAAATAACAAATTATTTGAATAGAAAATGATTGAATTTTGCATTCGATTAAACTAATATTTAAACACACCTAAACGTGCCGAGAAGCCTTTGTAAGTGGTAATATAATGTTTATTTCTATTTTAGATACAGTAGGTGACATTGCGAGATGGTTTTGGTGTACTTATTATTAATTTTAATTGCACTTTTAGCGGTTGGGTTGCAGTTAGGTTATTATACACAGCTAAATATATTTATAGGCGTTCTGAGGCCTCTACTTGCTCCCTAACATAAACAAAATAACAAATTATTTGAATAGAAAATGAATGAATTTTGCATTCGATTAAACTAATATTTAAACACACCTAAGCGTGCCGAGAAGACTTCGTAAGTGGTAATATAACGTTTATTTCTATTTTAGATACAGTAGGTGACACTGCGAGATGGTTTTGGTGTACTTATTATTAATTTTAGTTGCACTTTCAGCGGTTGGGTTGCAGTTAGGTTATTATACACAGCTAAATATATTTATAGGCGTTCTGAGGCCTCTACTTGCTCCCTAACATAAACAAAATAACAAATTATTTGAATAGAAAATGATTGAATTTTGCATTCGATTAAACTAATATTTAAACACACCTAAGCGTGCCGAGAAGCCTTCGTAAGTGGTAATATGACGTTTATTTCTATTTTAGATACAGTAGGTGACACTGCGAGATGGTTTTGGTGTACTTATTATTAATTTTAGTTGCACTTTTAGCGGTTGGGTTGCAGTTAGGTTATTATACACAGCTAAATATATTTATAGGCGTTCTGAGGCCTCTACTTGCTCCCTAACATAAACAAAATAACAAATTATTTGAATAGAAAATGATTGAATTTTGCATTCGATTAAACTAATATTTAAACACACCTAAGCGTGCCGAGAAGCCTTCGTAAGTGGTAATATGACGTTTATTTCTATTTTAGATACAGTAGGTGACACTGCGAGATGGTTTTGGTGTACTTATTATTAATTTTAATTGCACTTTTAGCGGTTGGGTTGCAGTTAGGTTATTATACACAGCTAAATATATTTATAGGCGTTCTGAGGCCTCTACTTGCTCCCTAACATAAACAAAATAACAAATTATTTGAATAGAAAATGATTGAATTTTGCATTCGATTAAACTAATATTTAAACACACCTAAGCGTGCCGAGAAGCCTTCGTAAGTGGTAATATGACGTTTATTTCTATTTTAGATACAGCAGGTGACACTGCGAGATGGTTTTGGTGTAATTATTATTAATTTTAGTTGCACTTTTAGCGGTTGGGTTGCAGTTAGGTTATTATACACAGCTAAATATATTTATAGGCGTTCTGAGGCCTCTACTTGCTCCCTAACATAAACAAAATAACAAATTGTTTGAATAGAAAATGATTGAATTTTGCATTCGATTAAACTAATATTTAAACACACCTAAGCGTGCCGAGAAGCCTTCGTAAGTGGTAATATGACGAGTAGGTTAGAATGGACAGTTGTAGAACCTCCCCCCACCACTTGTCCTTGAGTTCAAGGTCAAGGCTATTTTGCAAGGCTGAACTTCAAGGTCAAGCCTAAAGTTGAAGGTCGAGGCCACTTGGAAGGCTAAGTCAACGATCAAGGTCAGCGCTATTTTGCAAGTTCGGTTGCTCAAGGTTATGACCAGTTGTTCTAGGCTATTGTTCAAGGTTAGTTCTTTCAAGGTTTTGCCCTATATAAGTCGCATCGTTTTCTACTACAGCTACCAGTTATCATCATGCCTGCTAGTTTTGGAGATGAGCTTTTTGAAGATGCCCCAGCATTCTACAAAGAGTTTGAGGACTTCATAGCCTCGCAACCGCTACCTTCACAACCTCGTCACCTCCAGGCTGTCATCACAGTCAACTACACGATGATGATCGGCAACGGGCAGTTAGCTGAGACCGCCGTCCTGAGAACGCTGCCAGAACCATTCCAAGGTCTCCAGGAGACAGAAGAGTGGTGGAGCCGGCACGTGAAGCTACCCACAATAAAATACTTATCGAGATTGGTAGATGGCGACGTGGTCGCCATTAATTATTTTTGGATCGAATAAATATTTATATAAATATATGTGTGTGTTCTTTTTTGAGTGTGTATGTAGTTATGTTAAGTTAACGTAAAATAATCTTCAGCGCCATAACTTTAAAGAATTAAAAGAACGCATAAAGAAGAGTAATATTTATTTGTCTTACATATACATTAGACTAATTTATTATAGTACCAACAGATAACGAAATATGTAACACACATACACAAAATGCAGAATAAAATAACGCTTAAAACAACCGTGGAAACACAACAGGAGCTGTTGGGGGGTTGATGCAGCATCTTCAAAACATCAGGCTTGGTCTTCACTAAAATGGTTTGCCAATTAGTGTCTACTGTATAGGTAGAACAATTGTATTTGATCTTGAACGTAAAAACACCATCTTTCGTAAAGTTTTTCACAGGCAATTTAAAAACGGGAAGAGTTGCCAACGAACTGGTATCCATTTTACGCCACGTAACATTGTGCACACCATCGTTGTAAGCAAGAGACGCCGAACTGCAATGTGGTGGTTGAAGCACGTAGACGACACCATCATAAACGGCCGCGAGAGCGACTAAAAATTTTAGGGGCACCATGTAGAGCGTATGAATGCAACTAATGCACTGGCGATCTTTTGCGACAACAACAGCAACCTTGGTTGGTAAGCGCCCCTCCACCAACTACGTCGATACCACCGCCATCTCCGAAAGTAGTTAACTCTTCGAAAAGTGTCATGGTGTTTAGTAATAGGTCTTGCGCAGTTCGTAAGGCGCGAATGTAATTTGCATATTTGCAATTCTTAGACCAGCGGAGATGTTCAGAGAGGGGTTCGTCATGAGGCTCCCAGTTATGAATTCTAATTCCGCAGTAAAAACATTGCACATCATCTTCACCGTTTTTTATATGAAAGAAACCAACTCTGGCCAACGATTCTGGACTTTGAACTCCAGTCCAAGTATTGAAGGAGTCTAATCGTTCCAAAAAGCTTTGGAAATGTATTTCACGATCGTCGACGCACATGACTGTAGAAAGTGGAGCAACTGACTAACAGCGAGTTAGGTATTAGGGTCCTATATATACCACAAGCACAAAAAAAATCAGACACGTTTATAGATTTATTTAATCAGTCCAACAATAACTAATGTACATTACATCCCCATCTGGTAGTTGCGCTAGAAAGCGCTGGATGGGGACCTCTATATGTTGCCTCCACCACAGGAATGGGTCGCCCTCGTATGTGGTAGGCACCGTTCTCAGGACGGTCGTCTGCCATAGGCGCTCACTGGCAAGGCTCATGGAATAGTCGAGCGTCACGACAGCCTGGAGTCGATGAGGTGATGGAGGCGGTGGCTGCGAACTAAGAAAGTCCACAAACTCCTCGTAGAATGCTGGCGCATCTTCAAAAAGCGCATCTCCAAAAATAGCAGGCATGATGATAACTGGTAGCTGTAGTAGAAAGCACTACTATATTATTATGAAAGACAAGGTCGTACAAATCTCCCACCGTTAAAGCAAATAGCCTTGAAAGATGTATATATAAACGCTGGCAAATAACCTTGAAAGATGTATATATAAACGCGGTGTGATGTCGATGGGTAGTATCAAGTTTGGTGGGTAAGAATGGATAAGTTACAACAGTCGGTTGAAAGTCTTAAACAGCAAGTGTTAATGAAGACAGAAGAAATGTGTGTTAAGGTAAAGCAGCCAATATTATTGAACTCAACGATGTATCCGTTAAATAAGTCAAAAAGTAAATTCGCGTCTGTGGGATTGTGTTGTACCAGAGCATCGTTTGTACCAGCAGTTGTAATTAACGGCAACAAAGGCGATTTTGTTCTGTTGGAGCAAGCTGAGTTTAAAGTGCTTGTAGAAAATCAGGGAGTCATATGTAACTACTTTTACAGTAGAGACTGTCAATTACAATCACGTAACCTGAGTGCTGTGAAAAGAATATGTTTTAAAACAATAGGACTGAGGAAAGTTATTGTGCTTCAAGAAATAGGTATATCTGAAGTGTACTTAGGACTCGAATCAGTGTTCGAATGTTGGGAGTTGTTAAAATTGTTAGAATACAAACTGGAGTGCTTAAAGTGTCAAGAGTTTGAACAGTTTTATCTAAGTATAACTCGAGGTATTTGTACTTTACCTGGGGATGTAAAAACCAACATCGAGAGCGTTTTGGATACTCTACGTATAAAATCAGAAAATGTAGCATGCATGTATGAGATGTTGCATTTTTTCATGGAATTAATTAAGTGTGATATGGTAATGAATAAATGTGTACAGTTGTGAGATATTACTTAGTAAGAAATAAAAGTAGTAATTAGAGAAAGTTGTATTATTTCAATATACATACCACGCTAAGAGGTTGCAATAATTGGAGCTGTGAGTTGAAATTCAACGGCCAGCTTGGATAGGGGATGAAGTTGTTGAAATTTGAGTTTATCACCTTTTTGTAAAACCATCCCAATTACTTCGTTAGGGGTGTGTATAATATTATTGATTATGATTGGTGTGTTGCGAGGATTAACAATAACATTATCTATCCTAGCCTTAGTGAAGGGTATAATATATTCGGATGTACCAGTGTTATTCAGACCAAACAATCCACCAGGTAGTGCAGTTTCAGCGAAGAGAAGTAGGTTTTTTTCATAATATAGGTTATCAAGCCCACCCAGGTCTTCGAAGAGGAACACTTGAGAGTGACGAGTAGAATCGCTATGCATGTGCTGTCCAAACTTATTGATAGGCATTCTGCAGCCTTGAAGCACTCAACTCAATATGAATGTACTAAGCATGTACACCCTATAATAAACCACCTCGACAGTAAATAACAAAGACAAATAAAACTAAGAAATTTATTTACAACTAAAATTTATAATTACAACTATAACGAATAATACTAAGAAATTTATTTACACCTAAAATTACAACTAAAACTACTCCTCCGGCTTTGTCCTCCACGGAAGGTGTGGCCACATTAAGTTGATGAAGTCGGGCAGTGGTTCAGGGAGGTCTACGTTCACACTTCCATGTTCGGTGGAGCGGTCCTCCATCGCCATTTGTTCTAGGAAGGGCTCGATGATTCGTGAGGCAACGAAAAGTTGCCTCCTGTCGCGGTCCTCAATAAGGGCCCCACCGTTAATCGAAATCAAGGCCACCACTTGGTTTTCCCTTCCTAGGAAGTGCAGGAGGGCTTCCTCCAACTCATATGACGGGATGAACCGATTGTAATTGTAAGTTGCGGCCAAGGGCATATGCTCCCCAGCACGGAAATCGTCCCAAGATCCTTGCACAAGTCCCAAGGTTGATAACAAAGGCCACTCATGAAAAAAGCACTTGAAGAACATGATGACCGCACTGGATGGTTGTCGGAGACAGAATGAATGGAGGAATTTTAGGAAGAGGGGGATGAAAGTGGGTAACCTTGGGCTTGGCCTTCGTCTATACAATTCGGGCGTTTTAAAGAAGGGGTACAACCCCTGACCTTGAGAAGGCTCAAAATGCAAAATTTATGTAATAGAAAAAAGTTTTCGTAAAGCTTGATGAATTCTAAGAGTTTTTTGATTCTTGTGTTTTTTCCCTAAAACCTACAGTTTCCTTGTAAAAAAATAAAGTAGATTTTTAAATTCAATAATATAAATATTTGAATATATGTCGGATAATGTGTTTGTTGTCGCCATCTATCGTTAACTAGCTGTTGTATAAAAATAGCTACTAAATCAATGAAGAAATCTATTCCCCCAGATCTTGTTAATGATAGCTGTTCAATTAAGGAAGAAATCTATTCTCCCAGATCTTGTTAATGTTTCCTTCCAAATTAAATGGGGTTACGCTTTCTTATCAACCTCTAGCGGAAACACAGGTGGAACCCTAGTATATATATTGCCTAAAATATTTTAATGGAAGGTGCATATAGGGAAAAAAATTTCGTTGGGGTGGTAAGGGTGGGGGACGGGGTTGGGGCAAAAAAAAAAAACTAATCTACCTTATAATAATGCACAAAGCTAAAAGCCGTGTTTGCACCATTAAAAGTACCCAACCAAGTCGCGATCAACCGATACTATTTTCAAAACAAATTAAAAAAAAAAAAAATTTGAAAAATGTCGCACACGAAAATAATTTTTTTTTTATTTTTTGTTTTTTTTTTTTTGGTTTTTTTGGTTTTTTGGTTTTTTTTGGTTTTTTTGGTTTTTTTTAAAAAAAAAATGTAAAATCTTAAAATGCTCATATCTCCTTTATTTATTGAGATATTTAAACGCGGTTTTTTGCATTATACTCCTAGTGTCATCTACTTTGCGATTATAAACTCAAACTACAACCTCCCCCCCACCACTTGGGGTAAAATATTAAAAATTACATATCTCCGTTGTTTATTTAGATATTTGATCGGAGTTTTTTTTATTGGGTTCCTATTGCCTTGTACTTTGCGATTTTAAACTGAAACTACCACCTACCCCAACCACTTGGGGTTAAATATTAGAAATAGCATAGCTCCGTTGTTTATTAAGATATCGGAGTGTTTTTTAAAATTATGTATATATTAGCTTTTGCTTTCCGATTTGTCCAACCTTTCCACCTTGTAAATTTTAAAACGCTCATATCTCCGTTGTTTAGTGGGCAATCAGTGTGGTGTTTCTTGAATTATTTTTATCTGAGCCTCCGATTTCCGATAGTTTGTGACAATTGTTTCTAGACGCCGCTATTTCACTGTAGACTTTATGTTTATGTAGGACGCTGACGGTAAGGAACTTTGCGACCGTAAAATTCAAGTTCGCAATACCGACATCCACTGCATTCCCAGACCAAGGCCAAGGTGACGCTGACGGTAAGGAACGTCGCGACCGTAAAATTCAAGTTCTTAATACCGACATCCACTGCATTCCCAGACCAAGGCCAAGGTCAGCGTTCCTTGTTGTTATTGTAAGCACCCGAATTTCAAAGTCTCAAGGCCAAGCTCAGTGCTCCTTCTGGTTATTGGAAACGCTCGAATTATAATGTCTCAAGGGCAAGGTCGGTGGACCTTCTTGTTATTTGGAAACGCTCGGAATGTAAGTCTCAAGGCAAGGACAAGCCCCCACCATATTGTTAGTATAAATACATGTGGTGGCGGTAAGGAGCGTCACTCTTAAGTTTGTTCTCGTTCGTGATGCATCGTTCAGGTGTTGTGATGTGTACGGTTTGTGGTGGTGTTACGCGGGCGCCAGGGTATAGTAAGTTGAGTTTGCGGAAACCGCAGGATGTGGTACTCTGCATCTGTCCGAGAGCTAGCGGATCTTACCCCAAATCCGCACTGGCTCAACCTTCTACATCGAAAGCGTCCGACGACAAGGTTACAATACATCAAAATGTCCAGCTGCAGCCACCGGTTGTAGTGGTGTCCTCAAAATCTGAGGCCGATTTGAGAACATCAAAAAAACCGGTGAGTAGCAGGAAAAGCATGTCGAAAAAGCAGAATAAGGGCAAAATTTTAACCCAACTTGATGCAGTTCCGGGGTGTAGTCCCATCACATCGTCCGCTGAAAAACCGGCGAGTGGTAAAATTTTAAAAGAATGTTTGGTTAGAGGGCAGAAACGCAAAATTGAGCCAAATTTGGAAGTAGATTTATTGATTGAGGAGACAGTAAGGGATTGTGCGATTGAGACTGGACATGGGGCCGTTCGCATCGAGGGTGTGCAAGACACATCAACGTTTAACACGCAAAAATTTATGGATATGCCAAGTCTTGATTTTAACGACGGGATACGCGAGAATTTACCACCACCGCAGAAAAAGGTGAGGTCTCAGTCCCCCAATCCCACACGCCCGGAACAAACTTTTGTTGCTATTGATTTCGGGGATACATTTTTTGCGGAAGACGCTTTCGATGTTGCTGTAGAGACCCAAAACCTCGGATTGGGTATCCAAGTCGCTTCAGGCTCAAGGCGACCGACCAGCCGCAACTCACAACTGGCAACACCGCAACCACTGTCACAGAAGAACAATACTGTGCGCATTGTAGCATCCGAAAGCGGACGAGCCTCTCCGGTGGCGGAAGTTGCAATGGGCACAGTAGCAACATTCGATTCCTCTGTTGCGTCCGAGGACACTGAGAGGGAGGCGGTCGATGTTGCACCATCATCCATTTCACAGGGTGATGGTGTGATATCGCCCATCTCTTCGGTAAGCGACGACGACGACGATGACAACGACGAAAATATGCCACTGACGCAAAACAATTTAAAATCATACCAGGACAGAGTTGCCGCTCAGGTTGCACGAATAGCTGAAATTAAATCCTTGGAACGCTTGAGGGACGGTATGGATGTGCAGTTAGATAATATCGAATTACAACTGGCAGCCGTCACCAAAAAAATAATGAGGGTGAGACCCAAAATAGCCAAAGGGCACAGTCGTAAGGCTAAAAAATACGATGAGTATGTGCAACGGCGCAGCCAGCTGACGCAGCGGCAAGGTGAGGTCTCACGAACTCTAATCAACACAGCGAAGCGAATTTGTCAACTAGCGGCGGCAATTCACTAGACAAACAAATGTAAGTTCCCTTAAATTCCAAAACGACGTAACCTAGTTCCCCATCCCCTCCAGGGTATCAAGGCTTAACGTCCACGTTCGTGGTACCTGGGTAGTGTGTTAGAGTGTGCTCCTTGTATTTACATGTTTGGCTAGGGAAGCGATACTCGGCGAGAGCGATACCTCTAACGTTCTAGCAAAGAGCCTGCCCAGTGTAGAATTGCAATTAATCATTTATAATGTTTCAATGCACCGAATGTGGACAGTCCTTCACCAGAGCCGACAATTTGTTCCGCCACCGGAGAGAAAGTTGTCGTCAACAGCTGGGCCAACCATCTACGAGTGGTGAGTTTAAATTGTGTTGATGTAGAGCAGCACCTTCAGTGTAGTTGTATTAATTACAGGCGACGCTATGGAGACTTCGGTGGTGGGTGGTGAGGGGCCGAGTAAACGCCCAAAACTAAACAACTCCAGTAGTGATGGTATGCGTGCTTGGTGTGTTTGTACAGTGTGTAAATAGTTTGTTTTGATAGGTGGTTTCCCAAGGACGCAATACTGTGACGTGTGCGATGAAAACATTCCTCGAACGTGCTTCGGTGGTCATCTGAGGAGCAATCGTCACACGAGACGGTGCGGCGTCTTTCACTTGGGGAAAGGTGTGGTGGCCCTTCAAAACGCCTTCAAGTCCCGTGTGGCCAGTTATAGGATTTCCACGGAAAATTATCACATAAGCGTTGTGGAATATATGACCGAATTGAAAGAAAAAATTTTAAATTTGATAGAAGGGCAGCTAACCAAATTAACTAGCATCAAAATAAATTTCGAACTCTTCGGGTATTTTATTTTGGAAGCTCAAGATCTACAAGACGTAAAAACTTTTCATACGGCTAACGAGGTAGTCACTCGCGGTACAGACTTGAGCCACTTATATGATAATTTGACTGGAAGGCTAGACGAGAAGGTGTCGGAATTTCAGGAGCGGGAATCAGGTGTGTGCAAGAGATCTGTAGCTTTTTGTAACAATTCTAACTTTGGTAATTTTCTGTATTGTCAGGATGGATCTTGAAGCAGTTGTTGTACATTGAAGTCAACGTCAACAAATACAATCCATTTCGGGCATCCTCGTACATCCCGCTCCCAAAGCAGATTCAGCGCAAGAAAGCGATCGTGAACGTTCAAAACAATGACGATTGTTGTTTCGGTTGGGCAGTAACCTCGGCCCTCTGTGTACCAAAGGGATTGCCTAATCGAACTTCTTCGTATCCGAATTGTCGTCGATTTTTACAATGGACCGATATTGAATTTCCGGTTCGGTTGCGCGATATTTCTAAATTTGAAACAATTAATCCGCAGCTTTCTATAAACGTATACGGTTTGGAGAAATTTTTTAAAGACAATAAAACTAAATATGAAGTTGTGGGACCTCTGTACTACACCTCCTGTAAAAAAAGGTGGCATGTAAATTTATTGCTTGTAACTAACGACAAAGGTAATAGTCACTACTGTTGGATCAAAGATTTGTCTAGATTAGTATCGCGACAAATAACGGCTAGAGATGGTGCAAAGCATTTTTGCGACGGCTGCCTGAATTACTTTAGAACTGAAGCACACTTGACTATGCATCAAAGTTATGACTGTAATCAGGTGTATACTAAATTGCCAACGACAGAGTTGATCACCGACAAGTGTGGTCAGGTAAGACCGCAGAATATTCTCAAATTTGAAAATTATCAGAAGCAATTGAAGGTTGGATTCGTAGTGTACGCGGATTTTGAAACAATTTTGGCACCCGTTGATGCAGGAGACCAACAACCGGATCCCACAAAACCTTATACGATTACAACCTGTAAACACATACCCTACTCTTTCGCGTACTATTTGAAATGTTCGTATGACGACAGCCTGTCAAAATTCGAAATTTATCGGGGGGAGGATGCGGTGGACATGTTTATAGAACGTTTAGATAGAGACGCGCAAAACATCTATTCGCATCATTTGAAAAACGTTGTACCTATGAAAGCTATGTCTGCTATGGAAATTCAAAACTTTAACGAAGCCGTTTCATGTTACATTTGTGGTCGACCGTTTGGTGAGGGGGATGTAAAAGTACGCGATCACGATCATTTGACTGGAGACTATCGGGGAGCCGCCCACTCCAATTGTAATTTAAATTATAAACTTCCAAATTTTATTCCGGTATTTTTTCACAATCTAAATTACGATTCGCACCTGTTTGTTAAACAATTGGCTCAAAATAACGAAGACATTGATGTCATTCCGGTAACTAAAGAAAAGTACATTTCGTTTGGCAAACGTCTTTGGGTTGATGAAATTTTTGTGGAGGGAAAGCGAAAAAACATTTATCTGAGCATCAGATTTTTGGATAGCTTTCGTTTCATGGGCTCGTCTTTGGCATCGCTGGCCGACACCTTGTCGGATGGCCAGTGCGTTGAAATTCAAAATCAATTCGGAAATGGCATCAAATTTGAGTTGATGAGACAGAAAGGTGTGTTTCCATATTCCTATTTAGATTCTTTCCAAAAATTAGATGAGTCTGCTTTACCCTCGATCGAAGACTTTTATGACCGTCTAACCGAAACCCATATTTCTCAGACTGATTACGAACGAGCCGTGAAGGTTTGGGAAACTTTTGGTTGTCAAACGTTGGGCGACTACTCCGATGTCTATCTCAAATGTGACGTGTTTATTTTGGCAGACGTGTTCGAAAATTTTAGAAATTTTTATTTAAAACATTACAAGTTGGATCCAGCTCAGTACTACACGGCCCCAGGATTAAGCTGGGACGCTATGTTAAAGTTTACGGGGGTTGAACTTGAGCTGCTTACTGATTTAGATATGTTAGACTTTTTTAGAAACAGTATTCGCGGAGGAGTCAGCACTTGTGTGGGGAGACAAGCTATTGCTAACAATGAGTTTGTCGGGAATTACGATGCTTCTAAACCTACGTCGTTTATCATGTTTTTAGACGCAACCAACCTTTATGGTTACGCAATGAGACAGTTTCTACCACAACGTGATTTTGTTTGGATGACTGACGAGGAAATTTCAAATTTTGACATTTTTCAAGTGTCTGCCGAGTCCAATACCGGGTACGTGTTGGAGGTAGATTTGGACTATCCAGAGCATTTGCACGACGCTCACAATGACTTTCCCTTTTGTCCGGAGCTTCTCATTCCTCCTGAGGGAAAATTTAAACAACCCAAATTGATTCCAAATTTATATGGCAAACGGAAATATGTCATTCACTACAGAGCATTACAGCAGGCCTTGAATGCGGGTCTGACTTTGGTTAAAGTACATAGAATACTGAAATTTACCCAATCTCCATGGCTCAGAACCTACATTGATTTTAATACTGACTTTAGAAACCGATCGACAAACAACTTTCAGAGAAATTCTTTTAAATTGGCTAACAACTGCGTATTTGGCAAAACATTGGAGAATGTGGACAAAAGGGTTGATGTAAAGTTAGTAAGTCATTGGGAGAAAATTGGTAATAGACTGGGGGCTGAAACGTTGATAGCGCGACCTAACTTTAAAGATAGAATCTGCTTTAATGAAAATTTAATAGCCGTAGAAATGAACAGACTGTGGGTTTGGTATGCCAAACCTAGTTATGTTGGTTTCTCCGTTTTGGATATTTCGAAAACTGTCATGTATGACTTTTTTTATGGGTTTCTGAAAAAACGTTATGACAATAATGTCTCTTTACTCTACACAGACACTGACTCCTTCATTATAGAAATTAAAACCAACAATTTTTATGATGACATGAAACGCAACCTTGATTGGTTCGATACTGCAAATTATGTGGATAATCTGCACGGTATTCCGCAAACCGAGTCTGTTGTTGGCAAATTCAAGGACGAATATGCTGGCGTAGTCGTACGTAGCTTTTATGGGGTCGGTGCAAAATCATACTGTGTAAACAGCGTATCTAAAGTGGACAAGAAAGCCAAGGGAGTGAAAAAGAGCGCTGTTCGGAAGTATCTGACCAGCGAACTTTATCAGGCCGTTGCCGAGAACAAGCGGGAGACTGTCTTGTGTCAAATGTACGTCTTTAAATCCCGTTTGCACACTATGTACACCGACTTAATAAATAAGGTCGCGCTTTCGTCGCATGATGACAAGCGCTACGTTATTCCCAACACTACGAAGACACTAGCGTGGGGTCACTGCAGTATTGCTGATTACAGGCTTGACGAACTGCTGCGGGCAGCCGCAAACCAAATGTAAATTACAGTATGTTCGCGGAACAGTATTGGTTATTATTTATAGCAGACGTCTCACCAAACGAACCCTTTCTTGCGCTTAGTAGTGTATACTATATATATGTAGCTTACGAATAGTTCCTAGTTTGTAAATAATAGCTTTGTTAATATGTTTGTGATTATTATTCTTACTGTAGTTAATGTTGGGAAAACAAATACGCTTACCTATTTTGAATGTTAACGATAAGTTTATATATTTTACAATAGCAGCTTCGTTAAAATGTTAATGATTTCATTCTTTTGCTGTTGTCGCTTTTGTTGGGAGAAAGATGAAAGTGTTTCAAAAAAATATTGTTTGTGTTTAGTGGCATTAATAAAACAATAATTTACAAAAAAACAGTTTTTTTATTTTGAGAGTGCTACAGTAGTTCTTTAAGTTATACAACATTGCTTTTAGATATCCAAGAGTTGTGTCGATTGTCGAATCCCAACCACTTTACATACACCAAATTTCCTTTTTTCTTCAGAACCTTTTCGACCAGATATACGTCCGAATGTTTTGTTTTCTGCAGTTCATGCTCGTAGAACCCTCCTTTAATTTCCTGACCTTCTTGGTCCGTGAGTCGATAGGTTGTTGGGTTTGTAAGTCGAACAGTGGATATTGTGAATACTTCGTTGCTCCAGCTTGGCGTGTATCCCTTGCTAAATGCAGAACGATACTTGCTGATGCGTACCGAGTCCCCTGTACGAAACGTTTGAGGTCTCGGATCCACGGTCTTTGTGTGACTGTACGCTGTGTTTAAAAGAAGTTTCGCATTCTTTAAGTTCACTTCGGCAGGTTTCATTCCTATTGTGCGATGCTTGGTTGTGTTATACTTTGCTACTATCTTGGGTAGGATATCCAACCATTTGTAGGACCCTAGCAGGCTGAACTGCTTCCACATCATGTTCTTCAGGGTGCGGTTGCACCTCTCCACTATGCTGCTCTTCATGCTAGAATACGTGCTGTAGTGATTGATACTGTGCTGTCGCATTAATCGTTGAAAATCGGTGTTGTAAAACTCTTTCCCCAAATCCGTCTGCAAGTTTTGAGGTGACACCTTTACACTCCTCAGCACTTTACCCATGGCAACTGTTACGTCCTTTCCTGTTTTACGTTTTACGGGATAGGCCCACACATACTTCGAGAAGGCATTAATGACTACCAGAATATAACGAAAGCCTTTATTGACTTTTGCATAAGGGATCATTTCTACCAAATCAGCTTGATATAAATCGTTCAAGCCTTTTAGAATAACGCGCCTTCTCTTGAAATGTGTTCGTGCTGGTTTGTGGAGTTCGCCAACTATGGCTTCTTTAAGGTTCATTGTCAACTGTTGCTTTCTACTCTCCTACGGGACATTTAAGCAGCAGTTGCACGTATACCTTATTGTTTATGGATTCGAATTGCAGTTTATCTCCTCGCCGCAATGTCTTACCGACAAGCGTCTCCTGTGGGATGCCGTTGATGTGTGATACTACCAAAGGTTCGCTGACTTGAACACTTATGATCTCGCCGGTTGTTAACGGAAAAATGTACTCGTTCTGTCCGAAAATTTTGGAATATCCGCTTTCATCGAACCCACGCCCCACTAGCAGCAGTGGTACTTCTATGTGGAGTTGGTTTACATTTTTTACTTTCATAAAGATACGTTTGGGATGAGAATAATAGCGCGCGCTATGGTAGTGTCTTCCAAATTTGTCTATCGGCATTACTGCTTCGTCGTTGAATGCGTTCTGATCGACATTCCGTCGACCCTAAGGTTTTGTACCCCTTAGAAGATTATTTTCGCGTCTCGTAAGGCTTCGGTGATACGGACTATCTCATTTGAATGACCCGTGTGTCCAGCTGCCTGAGAAGCTATTAATATACGCAACCGATTCACTAATGAGTTGGGATCCTTCCAAGGAACATATTCCACTTTTTTGTCCGTCACTGTTAGTAATCCCTTGCCACGCCGTGATACCTTCGTCGCTGGTCTGCCGGGAGCTCTTATGGTTGAGGAGGCAGTTAGAGGTCGTACTATTTTCATGTATTTAGACCCTGCGTTACCACTAACTCTTTGTGTGGGGTCGTAGTTTACACGATTTGCGGCGGAACGATCCACTAAATCTAGATATTGCTCTAAATCTGCGTTTTTGTATACCGGGTGTAACAGGATCATGGTACACCCCCGTATCTCCGTTAGTTTTAAAGGTAATTTATTGAAATTTGGTATATCACATATACATAATAAGCGGCACTTTTTGACCTGCAAATGATTTTTTTTTCACTTCCGGTTTCGCCGGAAGTGATACCAACTTTCGATTTTTAAATAGAACACCCTGTATATTATTACATTTCTGAAATCTGCATAATTTTCTGAATCCAATGATACCACATAAGTGACATTTCAAACGTCAAAATTTTTTTTAATTTAATTTTTAATTTTCCATTTAAGTGTGCCATGATGGTTCCGATTTATTCCAATTGATCCATTTAATGCTAGAAAAATCGAAATCCCGTCAAAAATACTAAATTGCGTTTTTTATGAGCAAATAAAGTTCACCGTAATCAATTTTGGGGTAAAACTCAATTTTTTCAAATGGAACCATATTGGTACCGTGGTACCATTTATTAGTACTATTAATAAGGAATTTATTCATACATGGTAATTAAATGTGCGATAAATACAAACAAAATTACAACTAAAAGAAAATAAGAAAATACAAAAAATACAACTTGAAATACAAAAAATTAACACAAAACATTACAACAATTGTTCGAAATGCTGTCCATTAACGTCAACGCACTTCTGAACTCTCGTAGCTGTTTCTTGAAGAACGTTCGATAATTGCTGGGCCGTTATTCTATTAATTGCGCGTCTTACTCGCAACTCCAGATCTTCGCGGGTTGTAACGGGGGTTGCATAAACAATGTTTTTCAAATGGCCCCAAACAAAGAAATCAAGAGGTGTCAAATCAGGTGACCTTGGAGGCCATCGCACAGGACCATTCGTCGAAATTACGTTTTCTTCGAATGCTTGTTGAAGGTAATCAATTACTATTCTTGAATTATGGGGAGGAGCTCCATCTTGTTGGAAATACATTCCCTGTCGTAAATGGATAGGTAATTCAGCTAACCTGTCCTCAATTTCATTTTGCAGAAATCCTAAGTATCTAGCTCCAGTCAAAGCTCCTTCAAATATTATTGGACCAATGACTCTACGACCGACTATTCCAAGCCAAACATTGAAACCGAACCGCACTTGAAAATTACCCTGCCGCAATAAATGTTGATTTACTTGTGACCAATACCTTGTATTTTGTCGGTTAAATAATCCCATATTTGTAAACCTACACTCGTCCGAAAATAAAATCCTTCCCAAAAAAGCATTGTTTGGCTGCACATTATTCTGCAAGATCCAATTGCAATATTCCATCCTACGTTCATAATCATTTTCGTACAGGTGCTGGTGCAATTGATATTTGAAGGATTTATAATTGTGTTTGTGCAAGATTCGGCTTACCGTTTGGTGACTAATTTCCAAATCAAACCCAATTTGCCTTAAAGAAACAGTCTTATCAACTTCTATTCGAGCTAAAACATTAATTTCCGTTCCTTCGTCAATGATAACGTTTTCTTCGGGATCGGGATCATGGTTAGGCTCTCTTCGGAATTGATTTTCAAGACGATTAAAATAATTTCTCGCTGGACATTGTCTATCAGGATATCGGTCGGCATAAAGGTTTCTAGCCGCAAGGCCATTTTTTCTACATTCCCCATAAATAATTAACATGTCCACTCTTTCATCCTTTGTATAAATGTGCGGCATTTTGAACAAAAATAACAACAAATGTAAAGACTCTTCCAATACACAATAGAAACACCGATAAACCAACAAGTATTTATTTGACAGTCTGAATAAACAATTTCATTGTTTTCAAAGCCTCCTTAGTCTTAACACTAAATTAGACCAAAATAATTGTATTTTCTTATTTTCTTTTAGCTGTAATTTTGATTGTATTTATCGCACATTTAATTACCATGTATGAATAAATTCCTTATTAATAGTACTAATAAATGGTACCACGGTACCAATATGGTTCCATTTGAAAAAATTGAGTTTTACCCCAAAATTGATTACGGTGAACTTTATTTGCTCATAAAAAACGCAATTTAGTATTTTTGACGGGATTTCGATTTTTCTAGCATTAAATGGATCAATTGGAATAAATCGGAACCATCATGGCACACTTAAATGGAAAATTAAAAATTAAATTAAAAAAAATTTTGACGTTTGAAATGTCACTTATGTGGTATCATTGGATTCAGAAAATTATGCAGATTTCAGAAATGTAATAATATACAGGGTGTTCTATTTAAAAATCGAAAGTTGGTATCACTTCCGGCGAAACCGGAAGTGAAAAAAAAATCATTTTCAGGTCAAAAAGTGCCGCTTATTATGTATATGGGATATACCAAATTTCAATAAATTACCTTTAAAACTAACGGAGATACGGGGGTGTACCATGATCCTGTTACACCCGGTATATTCGGTTTCTTTAAAAACATCAATTCGTACAATCCTGGAGTGCCTTTGTAGACTATTCTGTTGCCGTGGTCTGTAATAACGATATTTTCACCCTCGAACTTGATTTCTTTATTTCCTATAGCAAACTTATCTCCCTCTATGTCGAATCGGACTCCGTAGTGCAAATTGTACTTGTCCTCAGTATCTCGTATCATTCCTTCCACGTATTTTCGAGCTAACCCTTGAAATTGTTCTAAATATTGACCAAGAACTTCCGGTGCCAGCATTTGTTGGATGGTTTCTCTGGCCGCTTGTACAGCACTTTCTTCTGCTGCCGCCTCAGCAACATCCGTCTGCAACTGCTCATCGTATTCCTCTACTGGTTCACTCTCGGATAACACATGCGTCTGCAAAAATCGAGGTGTGGAGGTGTGTGATGGCCCTGGTGTGGACGTGTGTGATGGCCCCGGTGTGGAAGTGTGTGACGATCCCAGAAGGTTTGTCGCAGAAACTCGGCCTGGAGTGGTTATCGCTCGCGGACGGGGCAACGTAGAGGGAGTGGATACTCTACGTTTAATTGTTATTGGCAAATAATCCACTTTTGGTTCGCCCACTGGCACACCTTCTTGCTTTATAGTTGTCAGCAATTCGGTGAGTGGCTTGGAAAGAGGTTTAAATTGCTCAGCTAAAATCGATTGGGATTGGGCGATGTCTGCTTTTAAAGCTGCGTATTTACGTCTAACGGATTGTCGGGTTTTGATAAGTTCCCTGGCTAAACGCTTATCCATGTTGCAACTCCTTCAGTTGTTGGTAAACTACTACCTTCCCTTCTTTGGCAGCTGTCTATATATTAAAGTAATTGTCGAAACCTTTTCTATATCGTCCCGCGTTGGTTTCGCTTTCTTTATCGATCACTAAAAATCCGTGATCCTCATTCCAACAATAAGAGCACAATGCTTTAAATTTGTCGAATGACATGTCCGTGTTGACATGATCGTCGTAAATGTGCTTCAGATTGGTGTTGTCTTGTTGGAATATGATGATGAGATTTGCATTATCTCTTATGAGCTGCTTAGGAATAGATGAATACGTCTGACATAGATAAAAACAATCTATGTTTCGGTGACGTCCGAAACAAAAATAATCTCGAATTATGCTTTGCGTCTCGCAAGCTACGTCGTCAAAAACTATCACGGAATGTTCTTTTGCTTCCTGGGGTTTGATCACCTCACAATCGTTACTATATTCGAAGAATCCAATGTCTCTCAATGGTTGAAAGGCTTCTCTCAGATAATTATATTTGGGTTGATGGAGTGTTTTCGAATATATATAAAGGTGTCCGAATCGCAACCCATTTCGATGTACTAGTAAACTGATCATGAGGTTGGTTTTTCCAGATCCGGATCGACCTATGACCACACATCGTTTACATCCTTTACCCAGTAAAGCGCTGTGCTTTCTGTAAGTCTCGGATATGGAATTTATTGTGTGATTTACTACAGGTAAGGAACACCCTTGCTTCACAATTTTGACGTTTTCCATCGTTTTCGCTCGGAAGGAAACTGCGCTCTACCCGCCGTGCGTTCTCGTTATATTTGTTAATTCCGTTTGAAGAACATCAGTCGTGTGTAAGTCTTTAAGATGAAAGCTACTAGGCGTAAACAAACCAGTCATCACCGAAGCGCCAAGCGGAAAGGTCGCGGTTTCCTGAATACCCTTATTGACAAATTACCCTTTGAACTACACATACCAGGGTACAAGTTTTGCGGACCTGGTACCCGACTTAAAAAACGTCTTTCTCGAGGCGATCGAGGAAGGAATCCTCTGGACGAGGCCTGCAAGCAACACGACATCGCATACTCACAATCTAGCGATCTTTCGACACGTCACGCGGCAGATAAAGTTCTAGCAGAGAAAGCTTGGGAACGTGTTAAAGCAAAAGACTCTACTCTTGGGGAAAGAGCTGCAGCCCTTGCTGTTACTGGAATTATGAAAGGAAAGACGAAAGTCGGAATGGGTGTGAAACGGAAGCGTACACGGCGAACGCATTCCAAACGGGTCGGTATCACAGTCCGCTCGCATTCAGGAGGAGCTTTAAAAACAAGGAGGAGGAGGAGGCGGAAGCGGTCAAGAGTACTACCTCTTCCGAAGAGAGGAGGCATATTGCCGCTTGTACCCATACTTGCTGCATTAGGAGCATTGGGATCCCTCGGAGGTGGTGCTGCAGCAGTCGCTAAAGCAGTGGGAGACTCAAAGGCTGCTAAAAAGAATCTCCAGGAAAAGGAGCGACATAACAAAGCTATGGAATCCATTGCTCGCGGAAAAGGGTTATATCTACGACCGTATCAGTCAAAAAACTACCGTTGAAGCTGCCGCGCCGCGCGTTAACCAACATCGATATTACAGACTACGTTAAACGCCTAGAAATTCCACACTTTAGGGGAATATTTATGCGGGATGCCCTGCCTATGAAGATTCGTAAACGAGAATGTGGTGTCACTAACCTAGACGATGATGTAGGACCTGGCACGCATTGGACGGCTTACGTAAAAGTGGATACCTTTGTTCTGTATTTCGATAGCATCGGTCGCTTACAACCTCCAACCGAATTAGTGAAATACTTTCGTAGCGATGGTGGCAATAACACGATCACGTATAATTCTAATAGATATCAACGACTCATGTCATACACATGTGGTCACCTGTGTCTCAAATTCCTATATAACTTTGCGAAACCGCTTTTGTCGGCAGTTTAAGTGTTGCGCTTCATCATGTCTAGTATATTCACTCTGACAGGTGATTCATCAATCCTTACTGCGAATTTTGACCCCCCTATTTTCTTAGACGACGGTAGCGAATATGTTTTGGGGTTGTTAAGTTTCGAAACCTACAATACTATTGCTAACATTAGACCTCCCAACAATGAATTTCATCTCGTCGGACTACCTCATATTACTATACCTGAGGGCGCATACGAAATTACGGACATTGCCGACTTTCTGCATAACCAACTTGAGTCTAGCGGAAGTAATGGGCGGGTGCTGCTACGCGGAAACAACAGCACCTTAAAAACCGAAATAAAATCGAACGTTCCAATCGACTTTACAAGTGACAATACTATCCGAGACATGCTGGGATTTGACAGCAAAATTTATGATGCGAATATGTGGCATGCAGGTGAACATGTTACAAAAATTTTGAACATTAACTCCATCCTTATCCACTGCAATATCTCTGTCGGTTCCTATAAAAATGGTAAGCCTGGCCACATCGTTCATCAATTCTTCCCCATAGTGCCGCCTGGGTACAAAATAGTGGAAACACCTAACCCTGTCATTTACCTACCGATCAGCACGAGACAGATCACTAACCTAACTGTTAAAATACTGGACCAGACTGATACCCCCGTCAGTTTTAGTAAGGAAACCGTCACGGTAACATTGCATTTAAAGAAGTTATAATGGGTTTTCGATTCAACCTTTCACCCTACCATGTCCAACCCAGTTCGTATAAGAGACGTTGTCCACAGCCTTGTAAAATCAGTTCAGCTTCGTCCGCCAAGCAGTTAACAAAGGCAAACAGAGACTTCTTGCGATCGTTGGGTTTTAAAGTGCTGTCATGAGTATTCTAAATATTGGGGAACGTGTCCTCGTCGACAACTCCATCGTTAGCAATCAGTTGCACACCCATCAACCGTATACAAACCGTTTCGACTATAACGATGAAATTCGAATTCCAATTCCTGAAGATATGTCAACTCTACCAGGTTTGAGCTATCTATACATAGAGGGAAAATTACGGAAAGCAACCGGTGAAGTTACGACGGCCAAATTTCTTAACAATGGGTTGGCTCACTTATTTAGCGAAATCCGATACGAAATCAATGGTGTCGTTGTCGATTCTGTTACCAAACCTGGTATTACATCTACTCTTAAGGGATATGTGTCTTATACCTCTGATGATGTGAAAAAGCTTCAAAATGCTGGATGGTTGTACGCCCCCAATACTCACATTACCGATGCACAGGGCAACTTCAGTGCCTGCATACCTTTGAGAATGCTGTTAGGTTTTGCAGAAGATTATGGAAAAGTTATACTTAACATCCGACAAGAACTTGTCCTGATTCGCAGCAATACCGATGCCGACGCTGTATTCAGTGCTACCGTAGCGGAGACGGCTAAAGTTACGATTGACAAGCTGTATTGGAAAGTTCCACATGTCACTCCAGGTCTTGCTCAAGAATTATCTCTAACCAAATACATTGACAAAAATATCGACACGCAAGTAGCGTTTCGCAGCTGGCAACTTCATATCATACCAGGCGTTAATGCCGTGACTCAACATTCTCATGCCATTGCAACAACCACCAAATTGCAAACCCCCAGATACGTCATCGTAGGTTTTCAGACGGAACGTTCGGGGCTCATCTCTAAGGACAATAGCCATTTCGACAAAATTAATCTTACGAATTTCCGAGTTTATCTCAACACCGAACGTTTCCCCTACGATAATTTACATAACAATTATGGCCTCAATCATTACGCCACGTTATACGATATGTACTCCAAGTTTCAATCATCCTATTATAACAAGACCGACGAGCCTTGGTTCACGCCCAATGAGTTTGCTGACAAATCACCCATTGTTGTGATCGATTGTTCCCATCAAAAAGACTACCTCCATGCAAACGCTGTCGTTTTTCGAGTTGAATTTGAAACTTCCGCTAACGTGCCAGCCAACACAACCGCGTATTGTCTCGTTCTTCACGATCGGGTTTTTACTTATAACGCGTTGTCAAAAGCAGTTAAACAACTGTAATTTCTCAAAACCACTTCAGTTGCACCTCGCCTTTTAACGTAACTGGATCGTGCTCCCACCACTTAATACGATGAAGCTCATTATCGACATTCAAGGCTTCAAGACGTCGGATAAGCACTTCAGCCCAAAAGAGTTAGCCGCCTACGACGGTACCTCAGTATCACACTACGTCTTAAAATCACCGTTTCCGTTCACCGCCTTACCATCTCATTTACAACAGCAAGCCCACTGGGTAATGACTAATCACCATTGCATCGATTGGAATGAGGGATTTACTCCAGCATACATGTTTCCTGCAATTTTGCGACGTCTTCTGCACGATGTCACCGAAGTATATGTGAAAGGTCGAGAAAAAGCAGTTTTTCTACGCCGCTATACCAATATCCCCATCATCGAAGTTGAAGAACAACCGGCCCTCACCCCATCACAACCCGCTTGTTTATATCATTCTGCTCCAGTTTGTTATTGTGCTTTGTCTAACGTTTACCATATCTATAATCACTATGTAATGGAATAAAACAACTTTTTAATTTTTATTGTGTTTTTATTTGCATACAATATATACAGTGTTACTACATGGGTTAAACACCTACGTACTAGTGGAAAAGCGTTCTACATAAATTGTGTGCCTATGTTCTGCGCACAAGACGTCTCGCAGTACTTCAGCCACAGTAAATATCTTGCGTTGGAACCGCAACCTATCCATAGCCTCTCGTTGCCACAGTCCTCTCCGAGCTTCTCGATACGCATACGCCCACGTATGCAAATTGTACACCTGATTCTTCGAGTCGTCAAACTGCACGCTCTTCTTCATTTTCCTTCCTCTCTATAAAGTCTTTCACCTCACACATGTGTTCGTCCAGACCGAGAC
This sequence comes from Agriotes lineatus, assembly GCA_940337035.1. NCBI lineage: Eukaryota > Metazoa > Arthropoda > Insecta > Coleoptera > Elateridae > Agriotes > Agriotes lineatus. The sequence continues at coordinate 21,821,036 of OW679202.1, forward strand.
TAGCCATTAAATCTACAAGAAGGCCTTCATTTATGGCTCCGTTTAAAAATAGTCGACCAACAGCAACACCGTTTTTGTACATTTTTTCTTTTTTCTTCAGTTCCTCGTCACTGAACCAACCAAAACCGTATATGGCTTCGTGAGACGCGTCAAACGCCAAATCTTCCAACAAACTCACTAATCGTTTAACCGCACTAGGTACGTCTCTTGCAGTTGGTCGAGCGGCTTCTCTATACCACATCCACATGACTAAGCTTCTAGTGGTTAAATGCGATGTTGCGTGCACATTCAACAGATGGGTAGGCGGGCATCACCATAACTCGTATACGATTTTTTTCACACATTCACGTTCTAATCTCCAATTTTTTAAATACTTCTCGATGGGCTCCATCACATTGTAATCAAACCAATCCCCGTCTGGAAGTGGTACTGTTGGAAAAGTTTTAAAGTCCGGATGTCCATCCAACGTAACGGTAATTTTCATTTGATCGCAACCAAACCATGGAAATAACTCCGAAAATTCCTGGAAATATTTTCCATATAGCTCCCATGTGTCCATGTTACAACCAGACTGTCACGATTTATTCAATAGACTATGATTTATTTTGCTGCTGCACCGTTTTTGTACATTTTTCTTTTTGGTGGGAGGAGATTCTAGAGTTTGACTTTGAAATCAAGGCCGAGGTGTTAGAGTTCGTCCTTGAAAATAATGTGATGTTGAAAATCATCTTAGCCTTCAACTCAAGGTCAAATCAAAATTAAAAAATAAACCATTTAAAAATTATATTTAGTTAAATGTTACAGGTGATCAATATTTGAAATATATCTCCAGAAGAGCGAGCCATATCCACTCCTAACTTGAAGTGTGAACATGCCGGTTGGTGTAGCGTTAATTTTCGTTGTAGATTTACACGGTAGATCAAATACTGAGACACGTTCTTCCAGCATTTCAGCAAAGGGATGCTTTGGGTGGTAGTCCACATCCAGCGTCAGCGATGTATTTCCTTCTCTAGCAAAATATTTTAAAATGTTTTTTTCCAAATTGGCAATCAGTCGTTTCCGTTTTTCTTGTTGATTTTGGCTATCGCCAGCCATAGCAGTCACTACATACGCGTCAAATTCCAAGTCTAAATTTCTGAGTCCCGAGGAATTTCTCACTATTTTATCTAAATTGTTTTTTGCATCTTCAAACCAGAAAGCACAGCACAACTTTACAGCGTGCTTTAATGTGATTTCATGTGAAGAATCGTCACTTGAAGTCTGATCCATTATTTTATACGTAAACGAATAGTGTGCGAACTTGACGTAAGTTATAAAACAATTAACGAGACCATGATAATGCGCAACCTTTTATACTTTCGATTATCCCGAAGGTCATCGCCGTTTTTCATTAAATAGTTTAAGGACTCGGTGGTCTAATGGTATGACACCTGGGGAGCCAATCGGTGCATTAAAGGGAATTCTAGACACTGCGCCTCAGGAGATCTGGGTTCGAATCCTAGTCGAGTCAATTTTTTAATAAATAATGATTTATTTAGTAGACAATGAGAATAGCCCATCCACATGACTAAGCTAATACCTGCAGACCAAGTTCTTCTATTTGAACGTCGCACCGAACAATGTTACTACCATACTTTAAAATTTCATACATGGAAACAGTGTTCTCGGTTGTTACCGCCAGGTCTTGCAACACACTCCGTATATTGCTAATGCAGTCCCCAGGCAGGTTTGCAATACCCGTCACTATTTTGTGATAAAATTGCTCAAAGTTCTGCGCTTTTAGAACTGCGAATCGCAATTCCACCAGCCTCTGCAAGTCCCACAGCTCTTCCAACGATTCTTTCGATAAGTAGACTTCACTCTGTCCCACTTCTTCAATTTTTAGTATCTTCTTTTCCTGAAGTTCCAAGAATGTATACTGTTTCCGTGCAGCTACCAGCGGAGACCACTGCTCTTCGGAGGAGGAATAGAAATAATTCGTCAGGATCCCCTGATTTTCAATTAGGGTAGCCCAATCCAACTCCTCGAACTCCACCCAATCGTTTTTGTTTCCTCTTATTTGAATCACTGGGGAAAATCCGGAGTTCGCCCTTAACCCCACACACACATACTTTGAACTGGAGTTGTTTAACTTGTACGTTGTACTATTCAGAAGCACTGGACATAACTGCACTTTATGGACTCTCGTAGTACTGCTCGCCACCGCAGCTACTTGCCGACCCTTAACTACTTCTATAGCTTTTAACAAGGCTTCCATATCAGCGTTCGAATGCTACTACCCTTGCAGACTCTTTTACGCGCTTTTATTCTCACATTTCCAAGGTTACATGTGGATCCTTGACCTTGAGCAACCGAACTTGCAAAATAGCGCTGACCTTGATCGTTGACTTAGCCTTCCAAGTGGCCTCGACCTTCAAGTTTAGCCTTGACCTTGAAGTTCAGCCTTGCAAAATAGCCTTGACCTTGAACTCAAGGACAAGTGGTGGGGGGAGGTTCTACAACTGTCCATTCTAACCTACTGTAACTGTACGGTAATTCTGAATAATCTTTCCAATTTTTAAACTTTTAGAAAACTGGCCTTTTACAAAATATAGATTTATTAGATAAACCAATGGCTCTGCAATAAAATTTGGAATTCTTTTTATTACTGCCGGTAGAATATCATGAGCCCCGGACAAAAATTTATATTTTATTTTATTAGTTATAATGTCACAAACCTCTGAATATGTAGTTGGGGTTAAAAATAATGACCTGTATTAGTTTCCAGAAGTTAGCCTATAATCTTGAGTGATTTTGGGTAGCGAATTGACGGTCTGAGTAGGTATCTGGTAATTTCTTATTGATTTTGGGTTAGTAACAATATTTCCATCTATGTTTATTTCTAGATTATCATTGGTGGGTCTTTGATTAGTCACTTTCATTACTTTCAAAAGTGTCTTCGAATGTTTATTAGAAAGTTCAATTTTATTTTTGGAATTCTTTAACAGTTCACAATGTTTGAGCTTTTTGACTTTATATGTATTCTGTAATTCAAGATACACCGTTTTTAGTACGAAAACATCTTTAAGAATTTTACTAGAATTAATGATATCGGTATTGACCAGGTTGCTTTTTTGGTAGACTTGTCAGAGGCACAGCTTCTGATAGGACATGTTTGTCGTATAATAAACAAAAGATTTTGAAAAAGCAGTTGTATGCCGAGTTTAATTCAAATTTTGTGTACATTGATTGCCAATTTACCCCAAAAAGGTCCTGTATTAAATTATCAATAGAGCGTTTGTTAACGTTTCGGTTGTAAGAAAAAGTACTGTTGTTAGTATTTGAAATATACCTATATAAATACAGTTCCACAGTTCTATGATCAGAGATAAAATTATCTGTCACCTTATATTTCGGGTGGCTTTGAATTTCTGGGCTAACAAAAAGAAGGTCAAGACTATTAAAATCTCGAGTGGGTTTAGTTACAACATTCCTGAGATTAAATGAATCCATGATGCTAGTTAGTTGATTAAATATGTAATCTTTTATAGGATATAGGTTGAAATATTCCCCTATTATTTTCTTAAAGTTAGGCTTAAAAACATATTACAAATTATTACTACACAAGTTATGAAAAATGAGTTCAAATCTGTTATTGTAGGCAATCTGTAAATCACAAGTAAAATAAAACTACAATTATCATTTGAAGAGCACGATATTCCACAAATTTCAAAGTGTTTATCTGTACTAAACCTGCCAAGCTCAATAGCCTTGACGGTACATTCATGTTTTGAAAAGATAGCCACCCTTGTAGACAATGCGAGAAAACCTTGATGCTAACTTATATCCCGGGAAACCAATATAAGTTAGCATCCAGCTTACAAAGTTCTTTTAGTATTCATCATATCAAATTAAATGATGCCAATTTGCCCAGTATAAATATCTTAGATTGTGAAAACGGCACCTTAAGTTTTAATTTTAATTATTAATTGGCTATTATGTTGATTAATGAATTTACATTGTTGCTTATTTAATAAAGTTAGGTCAGTTTTTTGTATTATTAGTTGTGTGTATTAGCTACTGTAGTTAATATTTCACTTTCACATTGTGCCGTCGCTTTAACCTGAAAATCAAAGCATATTTAATCATTTTGTATAGAAATTCAATTATACTTACATTTAATACCGTGGTGTATCTGCATTGTTTTCAAATCTAATTGTACAGCTATAAATATCAGTAGGTACAGTTACTTATCTTTAGAATCTGATCAAAAGGAAAGTTCGCAGTTCCCCAATTTTCTTCAGTCATAGTTTGTAAGTCGTTCTCCAATGGAATAACACACATATCAGAAAAGTCTAGAGATATAATTTAATTTCATTATCAAATATTTCTGCCATTGATAAAATAAGTTAGTGATAATCTTTGGGCTAACAATAGCAATTGTTTCAATAATAAATTAACATATGCAAATGCTTAATTGTAAATTCAACTAAAAATAAAGCAATTCCAGTGTTGTTAGGGAATAACTTAATCATCATTTACAGTTGATTTAAGTTTATTTTGGGGTGTTATAAGTTTTATTAGTGTTATTATTATGGAAAGTAGTCAACAACGTCAACATTTAAGTTTAGCTGAAATAAATAGAAGCTAGAAGCTGACAGAAGACAAGTTGATGTTGCAGCAGCTTTAAACACCTCTCAAAGTGTTATTAGCAGATGGTGGCGTAGATATAGGACATCTGGAGATCCTAGCGAACAATATCCAGGTCGTGGACGCATTACTACCGCATTTCAAGATCGCTACTTAACTTTGGAAGCTAGACTACGACCAACAATTGCGGCTAAACAATTGATTTCACAGCTTCACACTACTCATAATGTAACTGTATGCTCTGAAACAATTAGAAATCGCTTGCATGGAGCTAATCTGCACGCCCGACGTCCAATAAGAGCCCCGCCAATTCGGCATGGTAATAGAGCAAGCAAACGAACCCCCAGTCAGCAGTTAACATTTTGTTTAAAATATTTTTTATTTATCCGCAATTTTGTTCTTATTCCTTACGAGATAGGAGGGTGGTTTCTCAGACATTTCTATTCTATTTTTTCATCGTCTATCAAAACCCGAGGTTAAAATTTAAAAATGGGCTTTAGTGGTATAGACAGATGTCATCGGGTAGGTGTTTCTACTGGGAAAAGAAGTTGTCCCATCACCTTGAAATTGGTAAGCTACTGGCAAAGAAGCTTTATTTTCAAAAATAAAAGCATTTTAGAAATACTAAAATTATTATCAAGGAGGACTTGACAACTGAAGCTATATAAAGCTGTGGTAAGTAGATATGGATATAAGACTGTATGGGGTTGTGATGCTGTCATAAAAATCAAAGTCGGTAACAGTATCAAAATATTACGCAACCAGCGTGAATTTGAACTATTATCTACATCTAATCAATCAAAATATAATCTATTCCAGGTTTCTGGTTTTCACTGAATTGTTCCGTTTAATTTTCTCGTTTCTGTACGTAAGTTTTTGTATTTATTTACTTTTGTGTTATCGCCGACAATAAGCACAATATCAAGTGCAACATATCAATTATTGCAATTTTTAGTGAAAGTTACTTATGTTTCAATAAATATAGATTTAATTTTTAATATATAGCAAATTTTGCTGATTTAATTTACTTATTATCAAGAATTGCTTATTTTTTAGTTTTAAGCTTGTCATTGTTTAAATGTGCGCATCTGAATGTTAAATCACTGACTGCAAAAGTTTTAGATTTTAAAAACGATATTATCGCTTCAAACTATGATCTAGTAGCCGTCACTGAAACTTGGCTCAATGATTCAGTGCCATCCGAATTAATTGTTGTCGATGGTTACACATTTATACGGAATGATCGTTCAACAAGAGGTGGTGGAGTTGGCTTATATATTAAATCAGGGCTGTCGTATGCTAGGTATCATTCGGTCTAACAACGCAATGGAACAGCTCTGGATTAGAGCATTGGTAGGTAATAAAACAAATTAAATTTTTGGAGTTATTTACAACCCTTGCGGAGCTATAAATCATCATGTAAAATTTATAAATAATTTCGAAAATACGTTATCTGAAATCATTTCTATAACCGATCACTTGTTTTGTTTTGGTGATTTTAATATAGATTTATCAGATTTTAAACGTCTGTTAGCCGGTGATTTTATCTCATTAATAGAAGGTATGGGATTTAAGCAGCTTATCAATGAACCTACTCGAATAAGCTTATTATAGTTCCGGCCTCTGATTCTGGTGTTATTAGTACTCACTTATCTGATCATGATTTAGTTTATTGTGATTTAAATGTTAATATAATGAGAAGGTTGACATGCCGACGACAACTTAACCACCCTTGCATGCACCTTTTGTAACGTCTAAGTTTACAAAATCTTTGGCACCATGGCTTATTGATGGGTTAAAGGACATGATGTCTCGCAGGGATACGGCACTACTCAAATTTAAGTCAAAAAGGTTACCAGAGCACTTGGTTAATTCTGTGTTCCCAAGCTCTTGGAAAAACACGTTAGTCATGCCATTAGCTAAAGTGTCCTCTCCTGCAGATATTAAGGACCTTCGCCCAATAAATATCTTGCCAGTATTGTCGAAGTTCTGGAGAAAGCCATGAAACAGCAAATACTTAGTCATCTTGTAGCCAACAATATCGTCTCTATTTGTAAATCGAGATTTAAACGTCATAGCTGCAGTACAGCTTTATTAAATATAACCGATGGCATAATTCATGTTACAGACATGGGTATGTTAGGTTCTTCTTCTTCTTTAGGTTCCACTCCTATCGGAGATTGGAAATCATTATGGCAACTTTAATTTTGTTGGCGGTTCTTCTGAATAATTCCCCGGAGCTGCAGCTGAACCATTCCCGTAGGTTTCTCAACCAGGACATCCTTCTTCCTCCAACACTTCGTTTTCCTCTTATGTTAGCTGTACTTGTTTTATTGAATTACTCCAATGCTTTCGACACACTGAACTACGAAATTTTAATAGGGCTTTTGCATTTCATTGGATTTGCACAAAATGCAATAAAACTTATAAGCTGTTACCTTTCAAACCGCAGCCAAGCGGTTGTGCTGTCTGAAAGTAGGTCGGACTTCTTATCCATACATAAGGGTGAGCCGCAGGGCTCTATCTTGAGCCCATTATTATTCACTGCCTACATATCAGCTTTCCCATCTGTGTTGAGATCATGCAAGTCTCAATTTTATGCTGATGGTACGCAAGTATATTTATCGCTTTTAGAGTCAGATTTGCACAGTGTCAATAAACTAAGATCTATAGAATTTCTAAACAACATGGACTAATTCTCAATTCAAACAAATTCACGGCTATTCTATTTGGTAAGAATAGAGATAGAGAACTTAATAAAATTGTAATTAAGATCGCTAATGATACTTTACAACTTCAACATACTGTAGTGAATTTAGGTCTCACTATGGATTAAAAGTTACGTTTCAAAGAACATATTTCTAAATGTCTTAGAAAAGCATATGCAGTGTTAAAAATAATATTTTATAATCGGCATATGTTTGATGCAAAACTCAAAGCTCTATTGTGCAATTCACTTCTGTTATCTAAAGTGAACTATATATTGTGACGCTGTGTACGGGTTAAACAAGTGTCTTCAAAATTCCTGTGTCCGTTTGATATACGGAATTCGTAAGTACGAAGGGGTTAGTCACAGGCTCAGAGATCTGTACTGGCTAAACATGAGTAATCGACGACTACTAACTGCTGCTTGTCTTAACATACCATTATAATTTATAAAAGTCCCCCATACTTGTATAACAAGATCAGTTTCAGATCTGATATACATAATTTACGGTTTAAGGGTGTACTCACACCACCTCTTCACTATACCGCATTTTATGAGTGATCTTACTCATACTGCATTGTTAAGATCTATAAAAATTTGCCCTCTCGTTTGAAACTACTATCTAAAGGTAGATTTAAGCAAACATTATTCAAATTGTTGTTGGGTGGTCTGTTACTTTGCGTGCATTTGGAAAATGACACATTATTATTTTCAACATAGCATACTGTTTTAATTAAAATTAGTTATTAATTGTTGTAAATTTTCATATTTTTTTGTAAGACTGAGAGCAATGACCGAATCTGCATTTAATTTTATTAGAGGTTAAGTTAGAGCAGTTGACAGTTTGTAGCTGTTGAACTGCACTTCGCCTCTTGAAGTTTTACTTATGCGATGATAAGAGACTAGTTGTTTAGACATCCCTATTTTGCTTTTTCATGTTTTATCGAAATCTGACAAAAATTCAAATTTTTGAAAGAATGAACACATCAGACACAATGAACGAATTGAGATTTGACTCCGTTTTACGGAGTTTGTGAAAATAGTCAAAGCTAGATTATCGCGCTAGAAAATGTAGTTGAATTTACTAATTTATATTAAATCTGAGGGGCTCCGCATTTTTTAGTAGGTTTCTTTGAAGTTGCACTGTACATTTTTAAATCGCAAATTTTATCAAATATTATTTTAAAATAGTTTTTAGATCCTGTTTGATGCATCCATTTTGCTGTTTAAAAAATCATAGAAATAACCTAGTTTACATTTATTTATCTGAAAATCGTTCTTAATTATTAGTTGAATCGTAAATACATTCAAATTTCACTAAGGTTTAGTTGATCTGCTTCGTCATATTTTATGGAATAATTGACCTACCTCAAGTGATATATACGAATTTTATTTCGTGCCTTTACTACACTTGCCACACAATGGAACAATCGAAGGTGCACAATTAGTATGGAGAATTTTATTTGAATGTTTAATTTCTTTTTTAATGGTCGTTTGTAATGGTAATTTTAATAATCAATCTATTATTAATGTTCAGTTATTATACGTAGCCATTTAAGTTACGCGTAAATATTTATAGAATAATAATGGTTTATTTTCAGCTTAATTCATTGGGATATACGTAGTAAATATGCCCATTAATTAGAAATGAGTGTAGCCGTAGGTATCACAAGATTATGTATTATCGTATGCGACAAATTAGGTTTGATGTTGAAATTATTTGCATTGCACACGATTTTCGTATTTGGCATTGTGCTTATATTGCAGTCAAGTTAAGTGTATATTTGTAGACTATTCCAATAAAATAATATAAACTGCTTGTTATACTGTTTTGATTAAACAGAGATGAGATGTAAATAAACGGTAAATACTTACAATAATAAAAACACTAATTGTAATATTAACAAGAGTGTCTTGCAGGCATGTTACTTTTAAACTGTAAATTTCTCATTTTAGCAATGGTTTAATAATACAATACATCCAGGCTGGTTCGAAAAATGATACAGAACGATGTAAGACAATAGTGCACCCAAAAACTAAAAAAAGTGTAGAACATGAAGTACTTCAAACCATAACCACGAGTTGCAAACACTTGGAAGGAATATACTATCTAACTAGGGTTGCCAGATTTATAATCAACGTTTCCGGGACAATAGGGGGGGGGGGGGGGGGTTGAATACGTAAATGTATTATTTTTACTCATATATCTACTATCCACTAAATAATGCATTTGTAAAATAAAGTTATATATTCATCAACAAAAAAAACTATGCTTGTGTTTCTGTATTGCAAGTTTTACAATGGGCCATAATAGCTATTTATGCAACAAGTGTTCGGCTTCGTTTCATAATTTTTCATGTCTCGTGCATAAACGACTTTTAGCACGCGTTGCATATAATATTTTATCTACGACCTTAATTTTACCGTTATTAATCCATAAATATCGATTTAACAAAGGTTTGCATCTGCGACACTTTTAATTTATGTCATAATAAACAGTAGGCCACGCCGCGCGTGCGATTGTTTGTCACGCCAGTGCTGTCAAGGTGAGTTACGAAATGTAAATATTGATACTCCACATCTGACTGTATTCATTACATAGTGCTTTAATTATTTCAAAAACACTTTACCTGTAACACAAGAAGCAACTAGAATAACTTTACAACTTCACTTCCAGTTCGAAATTGTAGTTTTATAACCTCACTTCACTTTTAGCCCATGTGCTAAAAGTAAACAGCTGATTTCTTTAACCACGGTAAACTATAAAACGTCACTTTTAGTGAAACAAGCTAGCCCTAAAAGGCCTACTTTTAGTAGTGGTCGTAGATAAAATCACTTTTTTCGATCCAATTATTAAAATCTGGGCCATTTAGCCATTTTTTATTGAAACTAGTTAGTCTCTTCTTAGATGTTTTAAACGTAAGTTTACGTTGATTTGTGTAACGTGTTTACGTGTATGCTCGATGTGTTACGGTATAATCTTAATGAATCGACATTGCATGTATTCAACGTCAAAGAGCGGGTTGGGTTAGGGTTAGAAGGGTTTGCCGGTTTCCTAAAAGACACAGATCTAAAAATGTCTCGAAGCAGATGTTCGGCTTCTGTTACCCTCAACTAGCTTAATCGGGAATGCGTGGTTCGACAAACTTAACGAAACCGACAGGGGTTATCCTATTCTAATCCCTAACAATTCAATTCATAAATGGGGAAAATGCTCGGAGCGCCACTTGTTTTAACAGAGAATTGCAAACGCAGCGAAAACAAGAAATACCACGTAGCTATGAAGAAGTCCTCCAGGTTGCTTTACACCACTCCAGCGTCACTCGTCAGCTGCACCGACGCCGGATGCAAACGTAGGGTGGCCACAAAAATCGAAGTCACTTACCTTCGATGGCCACCGCTCTGGAAGCTAATAACAAAATACAAAACACCCCTGATCTTAAGGCTTACGCGTTCTATCGCATGCTCTGGTCTTTACATGAAATTACACTCGGCTAAAGCCGTCTTTAGTTGAAGACTCAATAGGTTCACACATTTAAATCAAACCAATAATTAATTTAGCCAATAATGAAATTTAATGATTTAAATTTTAGTACATCAAGCCAAAAGTCGGTTATCAAAAAGGTGACACCCTAGCTGAGGACAAAAGGGGATCCCACGCAAGAACTAACTTAGTCTAAACAGAGTTACAAAGAATAAACAACTAAAATATTGGCAGGAGTAAAGCTTCCGCCTTCAATGATCAACTGACATAATTAAAATACAAAGGCGTACGCAATGTTCATAACTCCGCACACTGCGCAATAAACAATTGATAATAACACACCCGGCACTGGATAAGCGTAACAGAAATAGTTAACAATGTACAAATTTACCTTAGCCCAGGCATGGTAGTCTATTGGAAGTCCAAGCCTCGGTGATGCTTCAAAGGACGCTGGGGGAGTGGTGATTGCTTCCTGCAGTGTAGAACAAGGTAGACCCAAGGGTTGTGGAACGATAGACAGCGGTCCAAAAGAGGGCAGAGGAAATTCACAATGAATGCGGTCGTCCCCCCGGGAACGAAAGAAAACTCGAGATCGGCTGAACGTAGCAAAATTTGCAAAAAGCAGACGTTTCCCCACTCACTATGGGAAAACTACGTGGGCTTCATAGGGCGTCTTGTACTAGATGTGCAACCATGTGCAAAATAACTTTCCCCCGGCTCTGGGGTTGGTTAACGAACATTAAAAACGCCGCCCGCTGATACGTCAATCGAGTCATACACAACGCGTTCCGCGGGGAAAGAACAGAAATCCTTCACAAAACATTAATTTAACTGGATAGCACCGAAATGGGTTAACACAAAAGGTCCCCGGCGAATCGCCAAGGCGACCCCGAGAGTGCAAAACAAACACCACGTCTAGTTTACTCAAGAGCTGGGTACAGATTCTTCATTTCAAATTGGACTCTGCGTGAAGAACACGACGGAAAAGAGTTTAGAACTCCGAAACCACTAATTTTAAATGCATCATTCCCTAAGGAGTCATCAATCTTTATTTCCTTTACACAAAGCTTGGTCATCAGAGAAGGTTCTAGAAAGAATTTCTGGCTATACAGCGGATCCCAAAAATATTAAGTTACAAGGTCAATCCTGCCGAACTTTAAACGATAATTTATAAGAGGGACATGAAGCTGTTATATTCCTAGAAGCTTTAACTACGTCGGGCAGTATTTAAATAAGTTGAAGGTTGGGACTCGAAGCGATTTAAGTTGGGACGTAAACAAAAGATGCCTTATGTTCCCAATTCGAAGAAATATGATTTAGGCGGAAGTGACTGCAATAGATTACATACGGCTCCGAGGAAATGCTTATTAGTGAGAATTCCAAGGACCGCGGGCATATCTGAGCTTGAACTGAATGAATTGGCTGCAGCATTTTAAAATTATAATACAGGGCCGTACCCGAAAATATTAAATAGAATAATTTCAGCTTAAATGCACTAATAACACCCAATCGTGGAATTGATGACAAGGATAGCTTAATGACGTCAAAATCACTTAACAGATGCCCGTACGCGATCAACGATCATCGATCAACTATGAACATACACGAATACAGGAATAAACGATCGGCATAGGAGTAGGCAGTAGTCGTTGGATTATCGGTAGTGGCGTGCGAAATTACATTAAAACCGGTAGGTTTTTGATGTAATTTTGCATTCCGGGACATTAGCTTAAAATTGCGGACACGGGACAGAGCAATGCATTCCGGGACAATCCCGGCCACCTGGCAACCCTAATTCTAACCCATATAGACATAAACATACAACATTAGAAGCATAACTAAATGAACTATTAAAATAGCGTTATTTTAGTGAATCGATGCATTTGACAAAGAAACGCTATTTTACAACTAATTTCTTGATTTTCTTGGCATAAACTGATAGGTTTTCAAAAGTAGAATCAAAGCTTATGAACAACATTTACTGACAAATAGAATTCTTTCTTATGTAAATTTCCAATATTATAGCGAAAAAACTATATTTAAAAAAAATTTAACCACTTTCGTCCGGTTTCTTTAAAATATAGATTCACGCCTGTAATTTCGTATCGTATAAAGAGCTTTAAAATGTTATTAGTATTAGTGCAAGAACTAAACATTTCTCTTGTTTTTTGACATTGTCCGATATCTCGATTTTGCGCTGCTTGTTAAAGTTTTGCTTCTCCAAGGAGACCTCTCTGTAATGGTCGAGCTACTGCAGTTGGTTGAACTATCTTCGATTTCTTATTATTTGCTACATCAGGATAAATATTGTAAAAGGATTCTCGATTATCAACATCTTCTGTTTTACGATTGAATTTAAAGTCCACCATATTCTGTAAAATATGCTCTGCAGCATGCGTTTCAGCCAGAGCCGAACTGGCTACTGGTTGGCCCCACCTGCTATTAAATCGTGGTTGCCCTAGGCCCCAGCGCCTAAATGATAATTATCTGTCACCCCCTTGGCTCCTCCTAAACCTTGAGCATATTATACCAAAATTAGTAACTAAAATAGAAGTTGAAGATGATTTGACTCGTCCTTGGCGGATGGTGTTTGAGGGCCTGGCCATTATCAACAATGGCGGGTTAGGGCCATTCACTCGATAGCTCAGTTGTAGATAGGCTAAACGCAGAGTAGAGGGGCGAACCAATGAGTAATACAGAGAATACTATTGGTGGTTTTTATTTAGTACCAACAGCTATTTACATTTACATAAACAAGAAAGCAAAAGTAAAACAAAGAACACAAAACACAAACACAATGATAGATCCCGGTAGGATTACTGTCCAAGAAGTCCGTAATGGTCCAGATACATAAACCCGACAGAACGAACACAACGGGGCCCCTAGCGCGGTGTTGCGGGGGCGAGTTCTCCTCGCTGGGGTCCAGATGTAGGTCCAGTTCCAAGTCGAGTCTTCTTGGTCGGCGAGTGATCCAACGGCGGGACAGGGAGTCCAGGCACGGGCTGTCCGGGGTGCTAGCGGTCTAGCTGTCGCAGCTCTCGGCGTATTCACAGGGTCTGGAGTACGCGGGATGCGGCGCGACGAGGTTTTCTCTAGGCGTAGGTTTTCATCGATACAATATCCAAGTGGAGAGGGAGGCAGGAGGCAGCGACGGGCTCTTTGCTTCAAGGGCGACTCCGGGGTGGTGGGCGGCGATGGCCCCAACAGGCGGTCGAACAGGGCTTGTTGTCTGTGAATTTGCAAGCCCATAGGTGTCCGCAACGGAGCCGCATAAGGTATTTGCCGGCGATGATGAAAAAGGTACTAGTTGCTTACGCCATCGCAGGAAAAGCGGGCGAACGAGTGGGTGTCGTGCTGCCGTGCCTGGGGCGTTGGGGCAGCACAGGGCGCTGCTGAGATCGCTGGAGAGCTCTCACAGCCGTGAACGGACGGGCGGGCTGACGAAATGTTCGGAGGCGGCGGCGGGGCTGGCCTCTCGGCGTCGTACTGAGCTGGTGATCTGGGGAGGGACCTCGGGGGTTCCACTGCTGAGGCCGAGCTCGGGCTTCGGAAATGGCGGCGAATCCTGCGCTGCATAACGTGGATGTGGACCGGGGAGCTGGTGGGTGAACTGGTGTATTCGACTCCTGCAGGCTGAGAGCGAACTGGAAGGTTTGGTTCTGGAAGGCTGGGAGCGAACTGGGAGATTCGGCTCTAGAAGGCTGAGAGCGAACTGGTAGATTCGGCTCTAGAAGGCTGAGAGCGAACTGGTGAATTCGACTTCTGCAGCTTCAGTTGCTTGGTCTGAAAAATGTCTCTACTTATAAAGGGATCTCTCGACATTGTCCCCCGTTTCTTTGTTCTTATTGGCTGGAGAGTGGGGCGACCTGGCCGCGTTCCTCTTTATTCCGAGCATATTTACTTTACTTAATCGGCGGTCTAATTTGGTCACCACGGTTTCCCTGGAGAAAAAACGCGCCTGTTGATATGTCACTCGAGGGGCTTTTTGTGGACTGGGACAGGCTTCAAAGTTTCAAATCTGAATTATTATTTTTCTCTGCGCTTGGGGCTGAGGTTTTGGTTCGCGTGACAACTGATATCCAGTGCATTCCTTAGGTCCCGGGAAATATTTTGATACCACACATGACTGGCTGGCTAGTGGCCTGCCTTTTTCAATTACTAAATTGGCGGCTTATATCATCCGGCTGAGTTTTGAATTTTCCCTCTCCATTGCTGGTACCCTCAAGTGAAGGCGCCGACGGAACGCCACGTGTCTTCGCTTGACCAGCGGGTTGCTTACAGCCCGTCAATCTTGAGGGCTTAGCTCGGCGAATCGATGTTTATGCGAGATTCGGCCCCATGCGACGTGCCCTGAAATAGTGTGAATTTTATAGTTTTTTCCTGCGCGCTCCGTGCGTTGAACCTTTTCGACGGCGGGCGTGTTCTGTTGCTATTAATTTTCTCTATATATAGATACCAAACACGAGTATCCTAATTAGTTTGATATATTTGTTTTCGCGATTTTTCCGGTCCTCGGTGCTTAGGGAGAGACGGGCGGCTGTAGGCGCTGTGATGTCCATCGTTCTGGAAGTTGCTTGACCTAACCTAATTTATGATTTCCTTTCGTTGGTCACCAGCTAAGTGCTTCTTCATCAAATTCCTAACCGCTTATTTCCATAAACTTAATGAGTATTTTCTCTAAATTTCCTGGAATTATGGGCGCTGGCGAGGCGTTTGGCAGGCAATTGAAAATCATCCGGCGTGTGACCGTGGGAGCTAGTTAAGCCGGGCACCGCGGTTAGTATTTTCGCCTGCTTGTTCATGTCAAGGAAAAGTGCTGTACACTTGTAAATTTGCTCCTTAAGTGCGAAAGAAAGGTTATGCAAAGATCTTAATATTTTTATTTTTCAATACAATCCCCTTTTGCTTTAATGCATTTGTGTCATATTTTAATTAATATTTCTAAATTTTTGCAATAATAGCTGTTATCATTGTTTTCAAAATGGTTATCTGCAGCGGTGATCAGTTCATTATTGTTTCAAAAATCGTTTACCTTTTAGCTACTTTTATACATTTAAAAAAGATAAAAATCACTGGAGGCCATGTCTCGACTATAGGGTGGATGGTTAATTTTTTCAAATCCACAAGCCCACAATTTAGCCATTTCTGCACGAACTTTGTAAAAAGGGCATTGTTATGCATTGCCTTTACTTAGTTTTCTCCAACGGATTTCTTTAATGGCCTCTTCTAAACGATCTATAATTTTGGTATAGTATTCCCCAGTTATCTTAGTATGTTTTCCCAAGCAATCGATCGATATAAGTCCTTGTAAGTTCAAAAAAATGGTTGCCACAAATTTTCCAGCTGACTGCTCAACTTTAAAATTCTTGGAGGGCTCAGTGGCCTGCATCGAATCTTGTTTAGACTCTGGATCATAATACTGAACCCATGTTTCATCCTCTATTACAATTTTGTCAATAAACTCAGCAGAATTATCACTACACAATTCCAAAAACTCTAGATGTTGCCACGTACGCTCGTTTTATGTGAACAACCAAGGCAACCATCTTTTCCTCTGACCTTGGACATACCGAGATTGTCATGAAAAATCCATAAAACTTTTGTTTCTGGCATACGACATATTTTTGCTGTTTTTTCTTTAATCTTGCATTTTACAAAATTAAATGTTCTACATTTTGTAATTTTTCTTTTGTAATTGTGTCAACAAGCCAACCACATTGAAGATCATTTTCTAGAGGCTCTACTCCATTTAAAAAGTGTAGACCACTTTTTAATTGTGTAGTCGAAGGACGTACAATCCCACAAAAGCTGCTAATATCTCTTCCTGAATAGTTGTTGGACTTTTTCCCTGTTTTGTCAAAAAACAAGTATCGCTCGAAACTCAAATTTACCCGTTTGAAATTTATTAATATAATTTACCTCAAATTTTTAATTATCTATTAAAACTGAACTAATTACGGGAAACGATTGAAGCTTTGTACGTAGTTACAGTTATGGTAGATGTACAAATAGAAAACATTCGTTATCTAACCTGCTCTATATTCAAGGAGCCAATTAATGGACCACCCCCTCGTAAAAGAATGTACAGCACATATAGCCATAATAATATTACACAAGCGTTACAATGACTTGTCTCGTAATTATTGACTCACATGTCTTTGACTTTTGCCTTCTTGGGCCACTATATTTAATTTTATCAGAATTCTTTTAACGCATCATCGTAACTATACTCTGTTCACTTTTTTTGCCCAATAGAAGGTCATGTTAGGGAGACTGTATCGTATGTGCATATATGTTTTTTTCTATTGTGAAGCTAGCTGACCCGTTAAAGTCAAATTTAATCTATTTTTGGGATATGATTAACAGCAGAATCAACTGTTGCCAGTTAAATCTATTTTGTCTTAGTTATAATGATGTTCTAAGTTATTTAAAATTTGCATTTGGCAAATGTTGATACTACTTTGCATTTGATATTGAAAGAGCAATTGAGTTTATGTACGACTGCATTATAAAGTACTGTTTATGACATAGTTTTGCGGCAATAAAGTACGTTCATTTATTGTGTAACGTTTCGCTCTTATTTTAAATGCGAATTAATCATAATACGATATTACGGGCATTTCAAATTTCGCTTTTCAACTACAAAATCTCCAGCCCGCTCGCAACCCTAAAATTCCCCCCGGTGCGTTAACGACACGACAGCTCGTCTAGCGCGCATTTCCACTATCAACTTTGTTCAGAGAGGGAACTAGATAGCTATAAAGTCAAATTATTCCACCAGGTTCGGAGAGATTTATTCTGAGAAAAGCGAACTTCGGTCACCAGATTTATCCCTGCAGCTCGCCAGAAACTCTTCGTTTGAAGTTTCTAGTCGTAACCTTAAGTTTCGAAGCAGATGAATCGTTCATTCTGCGAATGGTTCCCCAGTTGGTAATAAATACCGTAAGACTTCCCTGTATTTTCTTAGCAAAGGCCTGCGCTCACCTGTGTATCGAAATAAACGCTCCGCAAAGTTGAGTTGTGATTAAATACAGTAAAAGTCCCCTATATTCTCTGGGCTAAATTAGTGTCGTCCTGCCAATTAGGTAATTACCGATTCAACTGCATAAAGCAGTTAACAAACCAATTAAAGCTTCCCCGTACAAGGTATTAAAATTAGCTCTCTGAGACCGCCATCCGAAGTGGTGGCAAACTGCACGGATTGGTGTAAACACCGCTTCCGGAGCATTTCGTTTCCTCGATGCTGTTGCATAGAGTTTCCTGAATAAAAAGCGCTTGCTTGTAAATCAAGGGAAAACTACGTACCTGAAGGAATTAGTCTGCACGTCCAGAAGGTTGTTACGTGCTAAAAGCATATGGCACCAATACTAGTAGTTTACGGTATATAAATAGAGAATAAAAGATCAAGTGGGAATAACGCTGTGAAAGCTCATATAAAATTAATATCAGAGTGGCAATGGTTGCTACTAGAGGGTAGAAAATAATTAACGGATTTTGTTTTTGAAAAACGAGTGATAGCATTTTAACGTGCAAAAGGTTTCATGGAAAAAACGTGATAATCTCGCAATTTCTCGTGGTTTGGGTTATAGTAGTGAATAATACTGACCGACCGTCCTGGTAGGATATTATGGGAGCGAGTGTCATTTTCCGCCGAATGTAGATTCGAGCATAGAAGCGATATAGGAACCAAGGAAAACGTTTGCATAGTTTATTGCCTGTTATCAGGGTACGTATAATTATTCTGGCCTCTACCTCATTCTATCTTGAAATTCGATATTATAGCAACAATTACTAGGCGTAAAACCTACGGGAAGTATTCTGCTGAAAATCATCACGCAGTTTTGGAATCTACGTGCAGTAGGTAACAGCCGGCGATTGGGCCTGTCAAGCTGACATTTGTTAGGAGTCATTAAACTTATTAAGCGTCTGCAAGTATAACGACAAACAGATAAGTGATTTAATTAGAATCTGATGATGTTTTTCATATAAGAACACTGTGTACTTATTAAACATATTGGTTTAAGTTAAGTGGGGTACTCCGTTTAAATAGTAGAGCTTAATTGAATAATGGTCAACGTTTGAGTAACAATAAAGCTAGGACCTAATCAAATAATTGTCCACGTTTGAGTAACAATAAAGCTAATAAAAGATATTGCTCTCTTTCATTTTAATTTCAATCATTGAGTTCGATATTTGTTTTATTAGATATAAAGTGAAGTTACAAGTTTCTTGACCTATATCAGTGTACCTGTGTAAAACTTGTTGGCGCTCCCTTTAACATCTTAATCAAAGAATTCGCGACGTCTTCACTATTGCTAGAGACGGGCCTCAAGTACACTTTTATGGTGATCAATTGTTGAGTTAAAAATATAGAACGCCGACCTAAAGGTAAGTAACAAGCTAACAAGGTTAACTTTTCCACGCTTGAATCTGTAGATAACGGCGCGAAAGAATTTAATCCCTGGCACAGGGTGCGTGATTATCACCTCGGCTTATCATAGCGGGACTTGGATATACACCTGCACTTCGAACATCCATAGGGTGATGGTATAAGACACTAAGTTGATTTTTGTAATTAAAGAAACACCAATGTGTTACATTAAATTTACTTTGTATATATTTAGGAGCTACATATTTATTTATTTTCCATTTGAAACATAACTGTATATAGTCGACCATAAATGTTATTTATGTTGAAGTATCTTCATTAAATCACTCAAGGTATATACAAGGTGTTATAAAAGTAACGCCGTCCACTTGGGGATATATTTAGGAAGATAAAATAAACCGATAATAAAGAGTGACAAAACTTCAGATTGTTCTTTCTTACAGAGTTATTGAGCAACAAAGTATTAAAAATGTATGTTTTACAAAATCAAGTGTGCTTTCTTCAAACAAAGACTAGCTAATTACTAAGAAGGAAAAATGCGAAAGAATTATTTGATCAAAAATTGGGCATTTAGTCATCAACAGATATAACAAATACAAGAACAGGAAAGATAGCCTTCTCATTCATTTGACACTGGAATAATTCAGATATAGTCCCTATACATAAAATCTTTCCATTATGACAAAGGAACAAAATTCACAATTATTACATTTACTGTCATAAAATGACAAAAACTGACTAATATTATCATTAGAATGTAAATAAAAGACAAGAGGTTGTTTTTTGAAAGCAGACTTGATTTTGTAAAACATACATTTTTAATACTTTGTTGCTCAATAACTCTGTAATGAAGAACAATCTGAAGTTTTGTCACTCTTTATTATCGGTTTATTTTATCTTCCTGAATATATCCATAAATGGACGGGCGTTACTTTTGTAACATTCTGTATATTGAGATGTTTTTAAGCCTACAACTTGGCTCTGTTTGCAGTGTAAAATATTTAACCAAGTCAAAAAAGCACAGAGTTAAGATATTTTATGAAATTGCAATTTAAAACAATAATAAAAGTATCAAACACATTGGTAATGAGATGCGAGAAGTAGTAATTAAACGGATAAAGGCACGCATAAGCAAAGCATATTTCAGAGTGTTTGAATAAAGTAATATAATTAAATAAAATAGGTTTGTGCATATTTAACGCCAGGCCAAACAAAATTAATTGACACAAAAGGTGTGTTATGTACAGACGAAATAAACGTATTTATTAATAAAAGTACAGGTCAGTGAATGGCAAGCAATGTGAACGGTAAATGAGATCGGAATAAAGGATAATAGAAAATTGCAAAGAGCAATCCCGAAATTAGGCAACGTAAAAGAAAGAAAGCGAGCAACATGTGTAAATTTGAACTCAGTTTTAAGTGCATTAATAAGACATAGTGAAAATGCAGACCAGTGATTTTAAAACATTTGTGTGCGTAACGGAAGGAACAATGATAGTTATAAGCAAAGGGCAATTTTCATCTAGATTTAAGAAAATGTTAATTTAAGATTTATGTAATCAAACTTTACTCTATTTGTGTATTTTGCTATCAAAACTAATTTCTAATTAACAAAAATTATCGCGGTAACAGCAACGCAACCCATTTTTGTAAAAGAGGAGAACAATTACAAATATAAACTGACAGTTTGGGCGAAATTGTACTCTCTTTAAATTAAGGTTTTTACGAGAATAAAAGTGTTTACCAGTTTAAAAGTGTTGCATTTTATTATACGCATCATTACCCAGCTGTGGAAGTGTTTGTGGTAGTTTCCGCAACGGTAAATTATAAATGTTTTCAATCTCATCTTCGAGTGTATCGGCCGCCGACAACTGAAAATTGAGAATTTTGATTCCGGCACAATTAAGCAGCTGAAGCCAGAGGTCTGTACGGCATTACATCAGCTGGGTCTGCAGGAGCATCCTGAGTGAAAGTTGCAGCCAGGGGAGCGTTTCCAGCAGTGAAATTCTAACGTCATCTGCGACCATCTCCGAGCAAAGTTGAAATCTTTACGAGGTAGAAATTAGATATAAATCGAGTGTCAGTATGTGTCAATAATAAAGTGGAGGTTTTGTTGCCAAGCGATAATTGAATCAAATTACCTGACGATTCCTTGTTAACTTCACGATTTTTTTAAAACATTTAAGTAATTGCTGTTGCAATGGCGAGGTTTTTGTGTCATCTGACAGATTGTAAATATTATCTACCAGAACCGCGTATATGAGCTACTCAAGGACGAATAACCTAAAATGAACTACTAGTTTGTGAATTTAGTGAAATTCTGAACTCAACCTGAGATAATCAGTTTTGTGTTTGCCGAGAGCTAGCTTAGATAATAATGCAGTTCAATAAAATAGTAAGAAAGGGGCATTCAACCATTTTATTTTGAACATCAGCTAATATATTTCATTTTAACTAGCCTTAAATTACTGACAGGCAAAGTGAGCACAGTATAAAAATGAACCTGAGAATTGTGTGGTGATTTGCCTTAATTTAACTTATTAATTTTGTACCAAAATAATAACAAACAACACAATTTGACCCAATTCATAGTTACCAATTACTTGAAGCAAAGTTAATTAATGCTAATATACTTACTACATCTACACCAGGAAGCATTGCAATTGTACTAGTACTATGCAATATCTTTACGTCAGCTGTCAATGTTAAAACCAATGCTTGTCAACATCCTTCAAGGCACTTAATGTCAATTTTCTCTGTCGCAGAATAGATGTCAAATTTGTATACAACTCGTACATAACCAGACTCGTCTTCTTTATTAACCTCGCTCGGCAGTAAAATATACAAATAAGGTCCTACACTATGTAAGTACTTGTTTTCTAATTAGCTATTGCTATCCTCAAGTATTACTGTTTTGAAGCTTATTACTTATTCACTTTTAGTAAACATTTTTAGAACACTGGATTATTTTATGAAAAATCTGTAAAGGACTTTACTAAAAACTTCCCTCGCAAGTGGACGTTGCGACACTAAACAATTTTAAAAATTAAAAGAACTAGGTGTAAACATCTCTTAACGTTCCTGATAATACTGAAACAATAAAAGAAAATACTTCGCAATGCAAATTACATCAATTTTCAAATTAAAAACATTACCGGCGGTGGTATGCGAACTTCAGACCCTTGCAAATGCCACCTAAACGCTTGACCCACTCCGCCACACGGGACCGTTCGAATCTTTGCGATGCAGCGCCATTAGAGGTACCGCTATTATTAGTTACCACTTTTTATCCATGTTTACATTATCTTGTATCTGTTGAGTCCCAGTTTCGTCAAGGGTAAAGCCTGTGCAATATGAAAATTATCACTTTTATCTATTTATTAGTTCAAGCAAATACACACATTTTTTAAGGTGCTCACCCTGTATATGTTTGGTCCAAAATATGCCATTGTTAGGCAAGGGTAAAACCTAAGCTATATGCAAAATACTACTTTCATTTAAGTAATAGTTCTAGAGTTAAAGAATTTTATTTTTGTAAGGTGCTCACGCATATAATACGCATGCAATATATCATCTTCCTCCAACAAACAGACAGACAGACAGACACACGGACTGACAGACGGACGAAACTGAGAAAAATTGTTTTTATAATCTAGGAACCCTGAAACATGAAGATCTGAAGAAATATTGGAAGGTGATTTTTTCGCGATTACAATACTTCCTTCGTCTCTTAGACGAAGGAAGTGAAAAACTATATCTAACAACAGAGCTGGATCTACATAACCTAGCATTTTAGCGTAAACTGAATACCAACAAAATGAACTCCGCCTTCTACTGTGCAAATAAGGAGCGAAGAGAGTATAACTTCAGTTAAAAAATTAGGAATGAGCCTATAAGTACGCTGTATGCTATACGCACTTACACAGTCTTGATGTAATTAACGACAATTTACGCATTCTAGATTTTGCATGAATCAGCAGCAATGTTTTCAATTACCTTATCATTGTCGACATTAAAATCGCTTTCTATATAGAACAAGGCAAAATCATCTAACAAATGTTGACCAAATGAAGAACGCAAACAATTTTTATGATTTTCAGAACTGAAGCGATTTCTCCACAGAAAACGTGTGTACACGATAACTTTAGCACAAACTAGGTAAAGTAATGTGGAAAATCATCCGTAACTATTTAACTCTTGCAGTAATTCAAAGTACAAAGTAGGCATTGTTGCACTTCCGCATTTCTTCCCACTTAATCTTAAACGATTCAGTGAAGATGTCATAGAGTTCATCCATTGCAAATAATGTTTCTGTTTTTAACGATCTTCAGTGTCGCTCCGATCATCATCGATTCGAAGTCTCTGTCAAAATCTGATGTTTGCTGAACTGCATTGTAGTCTTCTAGTCTTCATAATGAGTCGCAAATTGGATTAATTCTCTGTACAACTCAGCGCGATTGGTTCCCGTAAGTTGAGCCAATTTCTAAGCATACAACCGTCACGAGACGTTTCGGCACTCTTCATATCCTTGACATTTTTTAGGTCCAATTATGCCATAGTTTCGTAGGTTCTTCATTGAAGATGCGTTGTTTTATTTGCTGTACTGCTGTACTGCTGTATCGATATTCACATATTTTATTTATTTATTTATGCAACCAACAGTTACCACCAAATAACGGTTACAGTAATACATGTATACATATAAGAAAATACAAAAATAGAGATATTGCAATAGTAATATGTAGCAGTAATACTAAAAGGCATACATAATTAATTTATAAAAAAAAATAAAATACATGCGGAATGTACATAGTCGCAGTTGCGAACAAAAGTTAGTAATAAATGAAGTGTCCATGTAGTGCCACGACAGAATCACAACACTGGCATCGGGCCTCCCACCAACAGCGTACAATACATGCTGATGCTGGACAACCAGACGACGGCACCGCACCATAATAAACATATCTTTCGAATTTCTTAGATGGCGATGTGTCGAAAGGTTTAGCTTCATCGGCAACTAATTCTCCTGCTCTTTGCTTTGCAATCGGAATTCGCTTTTATGGTAAGCTGGGGTCAATTTCGATGTGGACGTAATTTTCAGCTAAACGTAATCTAAATGAGCTACAAAATCAGTAGCGATGTTGTGGAGTAGCTGCTTTAAATATTTCTCTTTTTGCACGATCCTGAATATTGTTTCCCATTTTAAAATTTCATTTGGTCTCCATTACCTCTTGGTCCCAATTTGACCGGCGATCGTCTGTCAGCCGGCTGTCCCGCCAGGTCCAAACCGGCCTTGGTTTCAGCAAAATTATAAAGCTGGCTCTGGAATTTCTCTAATTTTATTTGGAAACTCTATATCTTCTCCTCAGTCGTCCTGTTATTAATGATGTCTACTTTAGAAATTTTCTGGGGTTCATTCGCGTTTATTTGGTTTTCCAAATTCTGTATAGTCATTGGGTTCCCAAAATTTTCCCAACATTATTTATAATGACTATATTTGTAACTGCGACTCGACTATTGGGGCACCCGTAAACGCCACTTTGTCGTTATGATTATATAGAAAATAGAGCTCCGAATGTGGCTTTTATAAGTAGGTACATTAGCTTTGTAATATTAGTAAAGCTACTTGGCCTATACCGAATAAAACAGGTAAAAGCAGCACACAGATTCTTTTCCTAACGCCATCTGCGTAAGAAGTAATCACGGAAATGATTTAAAATATTTCACCTTGTTAGTAGGAGATAATATTCTAGATTATTTGCGCATTTACTTCTTTATTTTATGCGCATATGACATCAGAGAAAAGAATCTGCGGTCCGCTTATAGCGATAAACCTGTAGTAGAAGGAATGCATGTATTTGCATTTCATTTTCTATATGGATATCACACTCAGTAGCGCTCACGGTATATTAAATGAGAAAATGTCTTCTGATTCTATTTCCATCTTGAACTTTATTGGTCGAGCTTGGTTGTTGAGATTTTCGAAGTATCATTTTTCATTACGAGCGTATCGTCTACATATCGCAGCCACAGAGTGGCGTTTTGCTGGTCGTAATCGATTTACCTGTAGGCCTGTGCAATGTATGTCATCCAATTTCAGCTTATTATTCATGCTTGCAAGTGCATTATGTGTCTTACGATATCGAAGTTGTCATGGAGAGCTTTGATATTTTGTCTGACTATATATTTAAATTGTTCGGTATTTCTCACTGCAGCTATTGTTTCGCTCGCTTGTGGGGACAAAACTTTATTTTTTACATTTAAATGACTACAATATTTGTGACTTTGTTCAAAGCACCTTATTCTGCATCCAACAGTTTGTAACGGTACGACACGGTATTTACGAAAAGCCAAAATAAAGCTAGACGACTACGGCGTACAATAACTCACAAAATCGGAAATGTAACTCATAGGACCGCTGCTCATGCCCATTACAAAATAGTTGCCGGCTAAACTTCAGTGGAGCGAGGGGTGGTCCGACACGAGATCACACAGGGAACGGCCTAATAAACGAAAAGCAGATCTAAAATGATAAGGCGCCACCACATTTCCTACACTAGAAAAATGCGTAAGTGAACCCGCTGTGAAAATATGGAAGTATAACGAGTTCACCTTTTAACTATATGCTTGGCAGTATTCTGGTCAGCGAGCCGGTACAGCACCATCGGACTTACCTTTACAAAATCTATTTGATCAGCTGGCCAAACTCCTCTTACACTGTAAAATACAATACGCACACCGCATGCACAATAACAAAGAAAACCACAGTTAAATAAACATGAAATGTATTAGCAAAATATTTGAATATATACCGATGGGGCCACAATTATATATAACAGCAATGAGATAACATGAACAAGAAAATAACTCGTATTGCTTGAGTAAGAAAGAGATAAACATAGTAGCAAATATTCGAGAAGGCTTGACGCTTAATTTAATTATGACATTTGTCAACTAAACATGCCTACTAAAATAATTTTTTCGTATGGCCATCTCTTTCTTACTCAAGCATTCTAGTTTGTTATTCATGTTATCTCATTGCTGTTATATATAATTATGGCCCCATCCGTATATAAATGCACATAAAAGTATGAAATGGGTTAGTATACGGCAGTTAGGTAAATTGCGTAACGTCTTAATCTATTAAAATATTCGGTAAACTTAATATCAACTATTGCAGTTACTGAAAAATGATGTGAACATCAAACTATAATCAAATAGCAGTAATAAAAGGCGGCATTCAACTATAAAAAGCAGCGGTTGCGACGCATGACATGGGCTACTGCATAAAGCTAAGCAACAACCATGTAAACTGACGGTAAATAAATTGTAATGACAGGTAAATAACAATACTGGTTTGACAAATGCAAAAAGGCACACAATAAGAGTTAAACGACCGCAACGTTACGTCAACTTTCCGATGCTTTGGCGAAACACACTCAATACGTTAAATTCGCATTGTAAAATTTTAATGCAACGTACGGTACCTTTAAAGAGCTTGGATGTGCGACAAATTGATGTGGCATGGTATTGCAACAGCTGCTGTTCCCAGACACTGCATAGAAGAAACGGAAGGGATACTGCACCAACTCAACGAGCTGCGGGCAGACTGAACTATGGGGTATTTACACTAATGAAGGCGACATCGAAGCATCGCACGGTAAATTGGCAGGCGACCGAAACGACAAGCGATTGCTTCGCGAAACAATAATAAGCCGTTAATGAGTTTTTACAGGTAATCCGTTAAACGACCTAATAGGAGCGCTACTCCACGATATAGAAGACTCAAGGCTTACATTAAACAACTACGACACCCAGCTCGATCGCCGTCCGCAACCACGTGCAGTAAAATAAGTTAAAAAACAAGGCGGAACACTTAACTGCTGTTGTCCCATAAAATACGACACTTACCTTGAAGCGACGAGAGTCAAAATAACAACTAAACAGCGGTACACGCACATACTCAAAGAACAGACCGTTAGGCGATAATTGGCACAAACAAACAACTGCAAAACCTTGCCCACGCACGCCTACGCGACCCCGAAGGGCATGTGGCATCCGATGCACGAGGCGGTTTGATATTTCCAACAAGCGGATAATATTAGAGCGCCAACAAATTGAAACCGAGATACACAGAAAGAGAACGTTTTAGAACCGTTGGCAACAAGCGAATAACACAGCTGTGTGCGCTAGAAGCCACTAAATGCCTGTACAAAACTCGATATGCTCAAATTCAGGCTAAATAATTGGAAAAATCCATATACAAGTGGGGTCGTAATTTAGGAAATAACGCTAATTAGTCGTACGTGTATACAATCTAAATATATCCTAACAAGATGTAGTAAACATCTCAAAACAGCTGGTGTGCGATATTTTAACCCAAGAATTGGGCCCGAAAAAGATGTCCGCATGATGGGTGCCGCGTTTGCTTTTACCAGGAAAATGCACGTTCTCACACTAGAGTTACTGCAATGGGTAAAGTCGTCGAATTAAAGCACGATTTGCTTCCGCATCCACCTTATTCACTCTACTTGGCTCCCTCGGACTTCGACTTATTCCCAAGCTCAAAATTTTCCTCGGTGGATAAAAATTTTCATCTGTTGAAAAGGCCACGGCTACTGTTGGCGCCTCTTTTGCAGACCTTGAGTAAAGCACCTTTCGTCATGGGATAAAGGCCTTCGACCATCGCTGGACAAAATGTATTAAGCGTCTAAAAGGCTATGTTAAAAAATAAAAATAATTTTGAAAACATAATACCGGTCTTTCATTGTGTTAGGCTAACCAATTATCACCCCCCCCCCCCTCGTAAAAGCAATATAAAATATATAAGTATTTGTATTGTATGTTTGCCTTTTACACAATGGTTCTTCGGTAAAAGTTCGATATATCGGGGCACCCAGGTGGAGCACAATGGTCCCTCTCTAGGAACACCGCAAGTAAAATTTTTCTTCTTGTTTTTTGTATTTATATACAGTCACACTGATTATTGTACTTCTATGAAATTAAGAATGTTTACAACACACGATCAAAGGCTGCAACTAACCTAAACAGGCTAGAATTGCACACGTTCAATATACCGAAGTGACACATATGGGTGGTCTCTTGGGGTACATATCGTGTGATGCAATTTTTGTTCTTTATTGATAGCAACCAATGCTATGTTCTGAAATACAAAAGGACAATTTCTTAAATATATATTTGTATTTATCGGTTCCTGTGAAATATTTAGCATGTCTTTGGCTATTATGAATAGTAATACAAAAGCCAGAAGTTGCGATAATTTCAAGCTTTTCGTCAAATTTAGTCCATCTACCAAACAACTAACGACATCTTCCGCTTTTTCAAAATAATATTGCAGAGTTCTTCAAGCGCGAGCCCTATTTTACAGTTTCTTTTTCGTGCAAGTCGCGCTTATTTGATTGGGCCGACAGACAATAGAGATCATCTAGGATAACGTGTCGTTGTTCTCTTTTGTCTCGCACAACATTTATCCTGCATCTGTTGGGTCCCATTTTTGGCAAGGATGAAGCCTGTGCTATGTACAAATTACTAATTCTACATGTTTATCTGTTAAAGCAAAAATAAACAAAACTTCATTTTTTAAGGTGCTCACCCTGTATATATTTATCTAAAATTTTCTCGGTTTCATACCAGGTAGATATACAGGGTGGTGACTTGCGCGACGCAACATAGGGATTACAATGGTAATTTTTTGATGTTTGATTGTTGGCTTCCCTATTTTTTAAATTAAAGTGTAAATAATTTTTTTGTAGAGAAAAAAAGACTACACCTGTACATACTATTGTTTACAACTTTCCATTTTCCGAAACCGTAGAAATCAACGAAATAAAAATGCATTTTTTAAAAAAATCACTGATTCCTTGCAATTATGTAAACAAACAACATGTACATTTACTTTTGTTTTTGCTGTTTGACGTTTATAACTGATTATTAAATTCTGTTCTAGTTAAAATGTATTAGTTTTCTCTAGAGAAAATGCTGTAGGTATCTGTACATTCCATCGTTTATAATTTTCCGGAACCGTAAAAATCAAAGAAATTAGTATCTATAGGAAGCAGGATTTAATTAAATACCATAACAAAGGAATAATTATGTACCATCGGAGTAATAGAAAACTGGGACAGGAAAAATACGCAGATACCCTTGTTTTCGAAAAGTGTAGTTTGGATGTGGCATTTTGACTGAACATTATTAAAGGTGGGCTGTCTCCTTTAATAGCGTTCAGTTCAGTCAAAATGTTACATCTGAACTACACTTTTCGAAAAATAGGGTAACTGCGTAATTTTCCTGTCCCAGTGTTCTATGACTTCGATGGTACGTATAATCATAATACAAAAACACAAAAATTAATAAATTATAACAAATGTTAAAACCATTAACTACTAAACAATGACCCAACTATCGTAAAATTGCCGTCTAACATTTGCTAACTGATATTGTGATATTTTATCGCATTGGGCTTAAACACAATTGTTCAGCTCTTCAGTAGTTTGAAAGGTTCTTCCAGAGTAAATTTGCAATTTTAAATGTCCCCAAAGAAAAAATTCGTTGGGCGAAAATCGGGGGATCTAGCAGGCCAGTTAATTAAATAATGTGGACCAATCACATTATTGGAAAAACTGTTTACAAAGTCGCGCACTTCACGAGTGTTGTGTGCGGGGCACCTATCCATCTGAAACCAAATCCCTTGATAGTCTCTAGCAATTTCGGTCACCGCCGGAGCTATATCCTCTTCTAACAATTGCAAAAAGCGCTTTCCTGTGAAGTTTTCACTTAAGAAAAATTGTCCTATAATGTGATGACCTAGTATTCCCGCCCAAACATTAACTTTTTGGGAATATTGGGTCCTGGTTTGTAAAATGTTGCGTGGATTTCCAGTAGCCCAGTAGCAATTTTGCACATTTGTTTCATTATGCAGTGTGAATGTACATTTATCCGTAAACAAAACGTTATTCAAAAACTCCCTATCTTCGTTACATTTTTCCATAATTTGGAAACAAAATGCACTTCTCTTCTCCATATCACGTTCAAGAAACTTTTGATGACACTGATACTTGTAAGAGCAAAACTTGTGTTTTTTCAAAATTCGCAGGACTCGGCTGTGATTCAAGCCAATATCTTGCGCTATTTGCCCTAAACTTACACTGGGATCTGCAGCTACTGCTTTCAAAACATTCAAGGTGTTGTAATTTTCCTCATGTTGCTGCACGTTTTCAGCGTAATTGTTACATTTACAATTATTTAATACTCTGCTTGTAGTTTCAAATTTACGTATTAATCTATCAATAGCTGAACTACTTGGAATTTGCCGATTCGGATATTTTACGCTAAACGCTAAACTTACTTGACGAGCACTATTTCCAGCATAAAACCATTTTATCAATTCTACTTTTTCTTCATTTGAATAAATTTTAATGGGAAGAATATTTAATGATCTGTTATAATTATAATAGAAACAGGAATAGCACCAAAAGACTGACAAACCGGAATAATAGTGCCTTTATTTAAGAAAGGGGACACAAAAGAATGTAAGAATTACAGAGGGATCACATTATTGAGTGTACCGGGCAAACTATATGTAAGGATTTTAGAATCACGAATAAGGAAGAACATAGAGGACACAATACAACATACGCAATGCGGATTCAGAGCAAACAGAGGAGTGCAGGACTAGATATTTATAATAAGACAGCTAAGCGAAAAAGCTATTAAGAAAGGGGGACAAATACATATCTGTTTTGTAGATTTACAGATGGATTTTGACAGAATTAAAAGAGAACAAGTGTGGAAAACATTGAAAAAAAGAGGAATTGACGATGAAACAATAACAGCAGTTAAAGCACTATATAAAGATAACTCCAATATAGTAAGATCAAGGAACGAGGAATCAAAGGAATTCAGAACAACTGTAGGATTGAGGCAAGGCTGTGTGCTTAGCCCGTTATTATTCACATTGGTAATACACGAAGCAATCAAGAAAAGGAAGAAAAAAGTTAAAAAATACCAAGTAGGATACTGAAGAATGGAAATTACTGAGATGACGGAGCTTTTATATGCAGATGATATGGTGATCTTCGGAAGAACAAAGGAAGAATTACAACACAACGTAGAGATATACAACGCAGAGTTAACGAAAAAGAACATGAAGATTAACACAGGAAAAACAAAAACAATGATAATAAACACAGAAGCACAAACGCACAGTATTACCGTAGAAGGAAAGAAATTAGAGCAAGTGGACGTATACAAATATCTGGGAGTATGCATAAGTAGCAATGGTAAATTAGACCATGAAATTAAAGAAAGAGTGGAGGCTCCTGGGAGATTGTTTTATGCGATCAAATCTACATTCTTAGGAAAAAGAGACGTCCCTAAAGAACCAAAGGGGAGGTGTTTAAGAAAGTTGTGGTCCCGGTCCTAACATACGGAAGCGAGTAGTGGACAACAACAAACGAACATAAAAGTAAAATTAGAAGTACAGAGATGAGATTTCTAAGAAAAATTTAAAATAAAACGCTCAGAGACAAAATAAGAAACGAAGTGTTTAGGGAGGTTTTAAAAGTGAAATCAGTGGAAACAATAGTGCAAGAGAAACAGTTGGGTTGGTTGGGACATATACATAGAATGGACAATGGAAGAGTGGCAAAAAAGGTGTGTGAAGCAAGAATACCGGGGAAAGGCAAGAAAGGCAGACCAAGAAGAAAATGGAAAGACGAGGTGAAAGAGGCGGTAGAAGAGAGAGGAGAGAAATGGGCTGAATTGCCAAGAATAACACAAGATAGAAAGAAATGGAGGGAAATATGTAGAATACCACCAAACAAAGGGGACAACTCAACTCAATAGCCTTACACCGCAAGGTAGATGGGCTTAGGATTAAGTAAATAAGTAAGTACGAGTATAATTATAAACGTCACACAGCAATGACAAAAATAAATGTGCATGTAGTTTGTTTACATATTTCCAAGGCACCACTGATTTCTTCAAAAATAGCATTTTTTATTTCTTTAATCTATAAGGTTCCGGAAATTGTAAAATTATAAACAATAGTATCTACAGATGCAGTATTTTTTTCTTTACAAAAAACTTATTTACACTTTAATAAAAAAATAGGAGAGCCAATAATCAAACATTCAAAATTTACCATTGAAATCTGTATGCTGCGTCGCATAAGTCACCACCCTGTATAATATGCATGCAAAATATCGTCTTCGTGCAACTAATAGTTTTTGGGTTATACTGCCAACAGACAGACAGACGGAATTGAGAAAACCTGTTTTCCGTCATCTAAGGACCCTTAAACGTGAAGATCTGAAAAAATCTCCGAAGGTCATTTCTTCGCGATTACAATACTTCCCTTGTCTTTTAGACAAGAGAGTAAAAAAACCTAAACAGAACTCAAAACTCTAAAATAAAATATGTTTTGCACGAGAAATAATTTACGTGATATGTTGCAATCAGAGTAGTTGACACTAAAAAAATGAAAATTGCCTGAACACAATAGATTATTAGTTATACAGATTTAATCAGTTTAATCTACTACCTGTCATACCTTTAAAATTTTTTAGTCACTTGTCATTAATTATTAATTTCCAGTCAGGACTTATTGACTCTACACAGTACACATAACTCACACCACAACACAGATACGCATCCGCAGTTCCATCTCTAGATCTTCCACATTAGAGGGCAGCGGGTGGGCGGGGAACCCTGCAATCTTTTATTCATTACTAAATACTTAACGTGAAATTAACGTGAAACGTGAATCACGCCTTGGAAATGTTCACTCACGTTTACATCCCAATTTTCAAATATTAGTCACGTTCACGACGGGACCCACGGTGACCCAGCGTGACCCGACTGTTATCACGTCACGCGCATCTATTAAGTATTCCGGAGCCGTCCCGCCGATATAAAAGGTTCCCGTAGTCAGTCCAGTATGTGCCGGCATCTGTCGCACATAACACGAGCAGCTGCCGAGTACTACAATGTATTGTGTTCCCTTAAGTTTTAAGTGATAACGGCATACAGTGTTGTGGTCAACTAATTGACACGTGGCGCTCTTTAAGAACCTCATATAACGCTGTAATTTAGTGATAAACTTTAGTTGCGTCAACTAACCAATAACCTATGTCTAAATATTTGATAAAGTCAATCCTCAGGTTTAGCAGTCTGTAACAATTTTGTGATATAATATAGGTAATAGGAATAACCTTTTCTTACTATTTAGTTAAGCCTTTTGACTATACATACTTGTATTCACATTCAATAGAATTAGATTAAATTATCCTGTGATTTCTTTCATGATGTGTGCATGCGACCCTTGGCTCATGATGTGTGTTTGCGTATAAAGGAGTTGTAAGGGATTTAATTAATGTAAGTCGACGCAGTAGGACGCTGGCCGTTGCATACCAACACTGTCAATAAACCAAGAGGATTGTTCTGACTTCAAAAAAAAACCCTGTCTAAAAGATTCCAAATTGAGTGACGCTCAGTTCATAATATTTCATTCATTTCAACAAGTCCTCGCCCTAATCAACGAGTACCGGAGTGAACTACGACCTCCTGGCGGGTTAGCTGGCAAAAATCTTGTTACAGGAACATCGTAATGCAGTTGGGGTGAATGATGCCTGTATTTTTCCGATTTGTCATCTTACAAAATATCACAGTAAAGTTGAAACCTGTTTTTTCTAGAAATACGAACTAATTATGTAACAAAATTGACTCCCAGCGTCGCAGCGTTGATTTCACTGTAATAAAATGGGGCTGTCATCGTGTGGCCTGTTTTGATGCAGTAAATAGAATTTAATCTGTTACACAGAGTAACCTAATAATTTTACAATAAAATTGAATATTCAAGCGTTATTCCCGAATATTAATACTTGCTTCTTTATGTTACAGAACAGTATGCGTAAATAAAATTTGAATATTACACAAACATAAAAAAAGTCATCATTACGATTTTGTTTTATAGACTAATAGTTGTCGATTTGTTACATAAACTTTGAGCTTGCAGCAATTAAAAGCTGTCGTTTGGTTTTTGTTGCAGGTGCGTGTTTTTAAGAAAAAATATATTACATAATATAAGTAAATTATCCTTAGAATGGTGACGCACATTACATAAAATAACTATTATAATTAGCCAAAGTGTGATTCCTACAACATTAGGAATATAACGTGGCTGCCACTTATTGTTTCGCAAGACCATTCCCTTTGCGTTGTACATTTTATTGTAGAATATATTTGCGAACATCATGCAAATGCTCCAGGCTGTTTACGTTGATTATCAGCGTTTCTAAGAAGCTTGTAATAAATAATTTGGAATGCATGGAACATGGAACGCGATCGTAATTCCTACCCTTGTGCGCAGTCTACTCTAAACAACTATGGTTATAAAAAGTTGAAAATATTTCATACTTATTTTCTATCTAAGAAGAAACCATGTGAAATTTCTGTTAACAATATATGCCTATACATTTGCACAGTTCGAAATCATTTAAATTTTCTGTAGTTGTGCAAAAAATATTTGAAACCAGTTTGATTTCAATTATTGCTATCATAAATATTTTGATAAATTTACTTAACACACCTCCACTATGCTCAGCAGTAGTGCAATAATGGCGGCAGTCGAAGAAGGGTTGGAAGTGTAATATGTTTATGGGTACAGATTTACTTATAACTAAGCAACATACAGGGTGTTCCGAAAAATCGTTTACAAATTTTCAGGGATTAGAGAGGAAGGCAAGTGAAGTAATTTTCGCTACGCAACATATGGTCGGAAACGTCTCCTTGTTATTGAAAAAAATATTTATTACAGATTGCTTTTTATCGTAAGTTACAAATGTAAAAAACAACAAAGTGGTACTTAACAACCATAATTCATAATAATTGCTCGAACTGTCGACCTACAACATCGTTGCAAGCGTGGCAGCGACGCACCATGTTAGCTCGAACTCTGGCCAAAATTCCTGGAGTTTCCCGGATGTTTCCACAGGCATCAATAATTCGGGCTACCAAGTCCTCCTGTGTGTACACATACATAAAGCGGAAAACGCTAATCAACTTATATCAAAAACGTATAATAAGCGATATGTAAGACGTTGAAGTTGAGTTAAAAAATCTGGTGTGATACACTCACACAACTTCCTTTTACAGTGATCTTATAATTAGCCAAACATTTGATTTTTAGTTTGCATTTGTCAAAAATTTTCAAAAATCACAAATTCTACAAAAACGGTACAAAATAGAGCGTTAGTTCACGAGACAAATTTTCTCAAAAATTTTAAGCTGAATTCAAAAATGTAATAATATACCGGATGTGGGAGTTTTATTTCAAATAGGAGTTAATTAAAAAAATAGAAATAAAAACAAAAGAAATCCATTTCAGAAGTATTCAACTGGAAAATCACCTACCTCACATCAATACACAATAAAAATGTAAAGTTTGAAAAAAGAGCAGATCACTAAAATCATCATAACGGCCATACTACCTTATAGGGAATTTTCTAAACCAAATCATTATAATGACCACCATGTGCATGATAAAAGGATTAGCAAAAAGTAACAAGTATGCTCATTACCATCAACAACTAATCAGAGGGTTTAATGCATATAAGAAGTGTAACTGTAATAACCTTTAACGACCTCCTAATGGGAAATAAATGTGAATAATATTTTAAAGCTATTAAATATTTCGGACATGTATCATTTAAAACATGTAAAACTTTGATTCCATGTTTTGCTTAGATATAGATAAGTGAAAAAGTGATTTTTTAAGTCGGACATGTAAAATAGTCTACGGTGAAATGGCGACGGCGAAATGGCGACGGCGAAACGGCGACGGCGAAATGGCAACGGCAAAACGTCCCATTCCGTTTAAAATTTCGAATCCCTTCTCGTTTTGAACGTAGCGATATTTCACATTGACAGATGGTCGGATAGATTCAAAGGAATGCTCTGCATTGTTTCGCTATCTGTCGCTTTACCATCAGACGTAAAGTAATTCTCGTGGCTAACGAAGCCTTTCATAAAACCTTTCGTTCGCGTATGGAATGACGCTAATTGCTCGTAGAAGTCCTTTAAAATGCCGCTGCCTTCTTATTATCGTCTCACCGATCCCTGAAGAATCTGTCTTAACATCGCACGTAATACCAAGCAAATTTTTCCTTCGACATTCTGGAAAGCTGTTTATTTTGGTTCTGTCTTCGAGCCCACAAATCTAGCACAATTTTGGCTGTCAGCGATTCAGTACGCACCGCCAAGATTTTGTGCAACTTTTGGGTTTTGAGACTTTCCTTGATATTCTCATTTTGCCAGCGATTGAACTAGATTTCAGCTAAGTCGAATTTGATACCATTATAACTCAAGATACGCAACATGACTGATGATGTCCTTATTCCTTTTAAAACTGAGATGCACCGGCAATAAAGCGTATCATTCCCCCTTTCGGGACGCCAGTAGCTATAATACGGTCAGCTTCGCCCCGGTCCCACAGTACCGTCTTGAACCGGGTGTGGTTTCTAGGTCTATTCTACTTCTGGTAACTTTTTATTTCAGCATCGAAGCTAAAACGTAAGTCTCAGACTAGCATATGGCAAACCACCACTATTGTGAGCCCGTCCACAACTAGTTAGCCGGGTCCCGTGACTCCGAGGGCTTGTGCTAATTACCCGTAATACTTGTGGGAACCTCTGCCGCATTTGTGGAACAGGATAACCCGCCAGGTAGTTCTGAATCCGACACCTCAAACGACAATTTGCTCGTCTTGGATACTACTACATCAGAAATAGTCCTTGACCGGCACCCAAACGACAGGCCCCCTGTGCACCCCGTCA
>OW679202.1:21858196-21887004 GCA_940337035.1 Agriotes lineatus
TTGCTTTTCGAAATCCAAATTGAGTGGGACCCATGTATTGTTCACAGAGCGTATACAAACGAAAAAAATTCACATTTTCAAGAAAGCTTTTAAAAGAAGGCCCATCAGGCTGTTTACTCGGTAGTCGGCTCAGTTGTTGGAATTAGATTTTGTAGGGATTGCTGTAAACGTTGAATTTAACCATTCCAGAGGGATATTCCCTGAGTCGTAGATTTTATTAAAGACGTTAGTGAGTCTTCCTATATTTTTATCTTCTAATAGTTTTAAAAGTTCGCCATCAGGACCTGGAGCCTTACCGTCTTTCATAAGGACAATGCCTTCTTAACTTCGTCTTTTGTAATTGCTGGGCCGGGAATGCATTCTGGTATTTCTACCTCTGCCATCTTTAAATAATTCTTTTATATAATTCTCCCATGTCGTCATTCCTTTTTGTTTGTCTGTTATCCAAACACCTTTATCGTCTACCAGATTTTCAGGGGGTCGTGTTTTATAAAGACCTGTTGCTTCTTTCACTTTTTTGTGTAGGTTAAAGTTATCTTGTATCTTTTATAATTACTTGATGTCATTGTATTTTTCATTGTACCAGTTATTTTTCGCATGTCTTATTTCATTTCTTGTCTGTCTTTGGATATTGTTGTATTAGTTTTGGTTTGTTTGTTTGATTTTTTGCTCCTTTCCCATCAGTATTAATATATGTTCTGTCATCCATGGTTTCCTCTTTTGTGTATCTTCTTTTAAATATTGTTCTTTTGCAGTTGTCATTGCTTGTTTGAATCTTTCTAGTTCTTTTTCGATATTTGATTTGCTTCTGTTTGTTTTTTTATTTATACATTGCGTGATGTATTCTTTAGTGTTTTCTTCTCTGAGTTTTCTTAAGTTCCAGTGTTTGGTTTTTTTGCTGTGTTACTCTTTTTAATTTTAGTCTAAATTTACCTACTATTGGGTTATGGTCGGAGTCGATGTCTGCCCCTGGGTACCGATAAACAACAATTCCTAAAACATTTGTTAATTAAGATGAGGTCTATTTGGTTGTGCATAACGTTGTCTGGTCTATCTGCAGGTGCTTTCTACGTATAGACTGTTCTGGCGTGTATCTGAAAAAAGGTGTTAAGTATAACCAATTCTTCCTTCGCAAATGAGTCTATCACCTCTTCCCCATCTTCTCCTTATCTGCGTTCTCCTATTTTGAAGTTATAGTCACCCATTACTAATATTATTTCGTGTTTCTTTAGTGTCTGTAACATTTTTGTTATTGAGAATGTAAAATGCTTCCACGTCTTTGTCACTACTGTCTGAGGTAGGTGCACTTGAGATAGAAACTCAAGCATGACGTTGTGCACTTTTCCAGATTAGTATAAAGTGCGTACATTCCACTTGCCAATTTTTATTTCATATTTATCAATTTTTAATGATATATTTCTGGTCGATGTCATAGTTGGTGTGTGGAGGTTTCGCTTGCTGACGACCTGGAAAGCTTCACCATTTCTTCCCCTGTCGAATTTTGGTATCCGATCACCATGATCAGTATTTAAAATGGTTAAGTTATGTGGTTTTCCCTTGCCTTCTCCAATACAGTGTCATACCCAGTGGGGATCATATGCGATCTTCGCCTATGAGTCTCTGCTGACTAGCCATTAGGGATGTACTCATCGATAGCCTTGACCCAGTAATGACGCAGCTGCTATCCTGCGTCATGCTAGTTTTGGTCCGCCCCGAGTATTTCATTTTCGCGATTTCACCCATATCTGGGAGGCATTCCCCGATCCGCCACCTGGGGAGGCGCCCAATAGGGGACTAGCAACCCCACACGGGCTCTCGGTTGTTGGATAATTTCAAGGTGTTTTCATTTTCGTACGTTAAAGTTCTGGCGAGCTTCCTTCTTGGTGTTCTTGTGTCTGTTGATTCGGCATCTAAATCTTCCTTTCACTAGGTGGTGAGCAGATCCACCCCATTTCGTCTAAAATACTTGTGGCTGTTTTTGTATTAGGATGTAGGCTGATTAGTTGATCTTCCGTCTGGCGATTGTGAATGTGCTTGCGATTTTTTCATTGTACTAATCCTTCTTTCCAACCTTTGCATTCATATCGCCTAGTAGAATTTTTATGTCATTGGCTGGCGTTATATCATATGTTCTTTCTATTGATTATTAGAAGTTCTTCTTGGTGTTTTTTTCCTCTGGAAGGTGCGCATTCGTAATGGCAAATTGAAAAACTTCAAATCGACTGTACTATATTTTGCTAATTTGTTCTATGGAGTCATTAAACTAGGCACTTCAAGGGAGAAAAATATAGTAATTAGGGAATACCTTTGCATTGAATGAAAAATGTTCGATGTTATTGCATGATTAGCCCATAACATGAAATTGTCACTGCTACATTCAAATTTATTCCACTGACTACTGTACAGGGTTATTCATTATAAATTACCCACCCCTTATCATCGTTATTATTGTCTATAGAAAAAAAAGTTTTAAATAAAAGTTATGTGGTTATAACTGAATTTTGTTAAAATGCTATCAAAAGTACAGTGGCGTGCATAA
The DNA here is from genome assembly GCA_940337035.1 of Agriotes lineatus. Classification (NCBI taxonomy): domain Eukaryota; kingdom Metazoa; phylum Arthropoda; class Insecta; order Coleoptera; family Elateridae; genus Agriotes; species Agriotes lineatus. Next base: position 21,860,736 of record OW679202.1, read on the forward strand.
TTAAGGGGATACAAAAAAGTAATATATTTTTTTAAATGGAACACCCTGTATATTATTAAATTTTTGGAATGATCTTTCTTTCCTGATTTCAAAAATATACCATATGTTACCCCTACCTTATACCGTTTTTGAGTTATTAAACGTCGAATATTATTATTTATTATTATTTTGTATAGTATAACAAGTAAATATTTGGACTTTTTCTTCCTCACTGTAAACCATTTTGATTATTTCATTAAATAAATGTCACTTATCAAACATTAGTTGTCATTTTCATAGCTTACTTTAATAATGTTAACTTTTCCATATTTACAGTAACTACTTTAACTAAGATATTCGACGGTTAATAACTCAAAAACGGTATAATATAGGGGTAACATATAATATATTTTTGAAATCGGGAGAAAAAGATCATTCCAAAAATTTAATAATATACAGGGTGTTCCATTTAAAAAAATATATTACTTTTTTGTATCCCCTTAAACCTGTACGCCACTGTACTTTTGATAGCATTTAAACAAAATTCAGTCATAACCACACAACTTTTATTTAAAACTTTTTTTTCTATAGACAATAATAACGATGATAAGGGGTGGGTAATTTATAATGAATAACCCTGTACCTACTAGTGATATAGTAACTGTAGAATAACCGAAACTTTGTAAATATTTTGACAGTTGACATTTAGAATTTAACTGTGAAAAAACCTGTAATAGAGTTTACAGAGAAAGAAACTAAAATATTAGTACGTTTCTAAAACTATATATGGGAGTCAAAATTTTTACTTATTACGGTTTTGGTTAGATAATATTGATTTGTTATGGATATAAATATTTACAATATTTAATAAAACCACCACACTTATGTTTTAGCCAATATATTAGAAATAGTTGTACAAAACAATATCATAATTTGATAGGATGTAGAAAATCCAACCCAATTGAGTTAGCCATTAATAAAATTTAAATAAATAAAATACAACATAGCAAGAGCCGGGCAAATCAAGAGATAGACCGATTTGCATTTAACACAAAAATCAAATAATAATATTACAGTAGCAGATAAGTTTAATATACATGTACATATGCTTTGACATTCTACATTAAATTATTCATGATACCTTGAGGGGCTCTATCTATCGTAATATTTAAAATTTATATATTTTAAAGAGCCTAGCGCCCAGTAAGTAATTGCCAGTATTATAAACTTTGATCCTTTAATTGAGCTTATGACACTACCGGTAACTTGATAAATAGCCAACGGGTATCTTACCAATTAGTATATGAGGTAAGCTTTGAGTAATAACTATATTTTGTTATATTTATCGGTTTGTATTTGTAAGAACTGCATATCCACAAAGTATTTCTCATAACCGATAGTTAATAAAATATTTTATTTCTTTTTACATTTTAAATATTTAGTTTCGTCTCCTCTTGAAATTTCATTTACAACATGTAACACAATAAAAGACGCAAAACCACCTGTAAACGTATGCCAGGGCTGCTCCGTTACCAAGCTATAACTTGGGGGGGGGGGGAGGTAATTTTACACTGACGTTTGTAAGCGGCATAACACCTATGTAAACACTAGAGGAGTAACTACTGTATTTAATATACGTGTAGGAATTACATATACAAATTGGTGGCGGAAAATGTAAACATAGGTAATCAAATGTGCTAGAATATAGTTTATGACCTTTGTATGCGTTAGACAGAAATAGACTTATATGCGATTAAAATCTAGCATCCGCAGAATGAAGGTATTTTGTTTTCAGAAAACACTGAATCCTAGGATACTAGATTTTAGGCCATATATATGTATTTCTGTCTAACGCATACAATGCCCATAAACACAAAGTGTTTCTCATCACCGATAATTAATAAAATATTTTATTTCTTTTTACATTTTAAATATTTAGTTTCGTCTCCTCTTGACATTTCATTTAGGTACAACATGTAACACAATAAAAGACGCAAAACCACCTGTAAACGTATGCCAGGGCTGCTCCGTTACCAAGCTATTACTTGGAGGAGTGGGGGGGAGGTAATTTTACGCCGACGTTTGTAAGCGGCATAACACCTATGTAAACACTAGAGGAGTAACTACTGCATTTAATATACGTGTAGGAATTACATATACAAATCGGTCGCGGAAAATGTAAACATAGGTAATCAAATGTGCTAGAATATAGTTTATGACCTTTGTATGCGTTAGACAGAAATAGACTTATATGCGATTAAAATCTAGCATCCGCAGAATGAAGGTATTTTGTTTTCAGAAAACACTGAATCCTAGGATACTAGATTTTAGGCCATATATATGTATTTCTGTCTAACGCATACAATGCCCATAAACACAAAGTGTTTCTCATCACCGATAATTAATAAAATATTTTATTTCTTTTTACATTTTAAATATTTAGTTTCGTCTCCTCTTGACATTTCATTTAGGTACAACATGTAACACAATAAAAGACGCAAAACCACCTGTAAACGTATGCCAGGGCTGCTCCGTTACCAAGCTATTACTTGGAGGAGTGGGGGGGAGGTAATTTTACGCCGACGTTTGTAAGCGGCATAACACCTATGTAAACACTAGAGGAGTAACTACTGCATTTAATATACGTGTAGGAATTACATATACAAATTGGTCGCGGAAAATGTAAACATAGGTAATCAAATGTGCTAGAATATAGTTTATGACCTTTGTATGCGTTAGACAGAAATAGACTTATGTGCGATTAAAATCTAGCATCCGCAGAATGAAGGTATTTTGTTTTCAGAAAACACTGAATCCTAGGATACTAGATTTTAGGTCGTATATGTCTATTTCTGTCTAACGCATACAATGCCCATAAACTATATTCTAACTCATTTGACTGCCTATGATCACATTTTCCGCCACCAATCTGTATAGTAACAGGGCGATTAGAGCGCAATGCAGTAATTTCACGACGACTACATTCTGAAGGTATGGCGGCGTTCATCAGCTTTAAACAAGGATCTTAGTGGTTGAATATGTTCGGGCCGTAGCTAGAAGGAAAACCTAGGGGCTGACTAAATGGTGGCCCACGTAGGTCGGCAGCAAATTTGGAGCACTCCCCAGGTTTTGCGAAGTTTTGCTAGGCGTTGGAGCTTAGCTAGTGTTGAGAAGAAATCAAAGCCAACGGAAAGATTCCAGGTGATGCGTGAATGTGCCCCAATAAAAAACGTTGTTCGAGCTTCAACGGTAACTCAATTGACAAAAAACCAAACCACAAGGGTTTAAGCACTGCAGAAACTTTAATCATCCGGTAGCAACCGAAGCGTTTTCGCGACAGTAAATTGACTTCTGTCAGCTATGGCATCACGAAAATAAAAACACATAAGCTCTACCGGCCATAAACTGTACGTGCGGCTCGGTTGATGTCTCTCAATTTCTTCCTTAACCTGGAACTAACTAACCCACTCACGTCTGTGGCGCTAGCCCAGCTTAAGAACCCCTTCTTAAACAGTAACATTTTTGCTCAAGGATGAGTACAAGCCTGACTTCAGTTCAGACCTTGGTTATCTGCTTCCTGTTCAGTACAAAATCATCCCTTCCAACAGTCTAAGACAGGTAAATTATACGCGGAAGACAGGGGCGCAGGAACAGGGGCGGCAAAGGGGGCAGTCGCCCCCTCATAGAATTTATCGGGGAGGCAAATAATGTAATTTTTCCCCCTGATATATTCTGAGGTTTTAGAAAATGTGTACGTAGGGTTTTCACGTTATCTATACGAGGTGCTAAAATTCGTTGTTCTATTGTAGATGGTGCAGAAATAAAACAAGAAGAATTTGTTAAACACGCGTTTATTTATAGGTCGACAGCGGAGAATTCGATATAGTCCATTTTTCTTACATGTGGAAATGCAAATGCCGAAATTCTAAAAAAACCATCGACAACAAACATTGTCACTAGGCTGCATTGTGTTGGTACATAAACTTCTGGTTATTATTTTTGCGTTGCAGTTAGGTTTCATGTCGACAGGTTGAAATTTCTTTATTTTAATTGTAGCTTAGGCTATTTTAAACTTGAAATGTAATTTTAAAATTTGGTTTTAACTAATCAGGTAGGTATTGCACTAAGAACAATGTTAGTTTATCATAGCTAGAACCTGTCGGGACGCGAAATGTCCTGATTTTGGATTATTAGGCACAAAGTTACAAAAAGTACAGTTACAAAAACAAGTAACTTACGTTTTTCATAAAGAATACTTTAATTTAATTTTATTATTTTGAGTTGACTTTTCATAATGATCTTATATAAGACATTTTGTAATAATAAATAATGCGGTGTTAATTAATAACTATTTTCGATGCATATTTTAAGTATTATTGTACTATTTAAATTGCATTTATTTTAATTTTTATACTTTGCATTTTGGCATGACCTTAACTTACAATAAATTATATTTGTTAAATTGTAATATTGTATCAGTTATTAAACCAATATACTGAAATAGGGTATTTTCAGTATTAATAGTAACAAATAACAGAAATACATACTAAATCCAATAATTTATAGGGTGTACCAAATTTCATCGTACAAAAAACAAAAACGGGTATAGGTTATACTGAAGTAATAATATATCCAAAATATTTTAAAAATCGGCAGGTACGTTTTCAAGTAACAATTTATTAAAGTTTGTCGCAAAAGTAGTTATACATGCCACTGGTCGTAAAATAAATTGAGATAATTACTCAATTTTCAAGGATGAATTTGTTCCAATCCGAGTTTCTTATCGCAAGAAAAGAAATGCCACAGGTATTTTGTGATTAAGTGTACTATTTTAAAATTGGATTTAGCAATCAGTCTTGTGGTGCCTTGAACGCGTACGTGTTTATTAAAATTGAAAATGAGTCATTTTATGAACAATAAGAGGTTGGTGTGATTTTAATCCGGTACAAAGAATTCGACAGTAGTCATTTTTGTTTGCAAACGTTAGATCTTCATTGCAGATACCATCCTGGAGTTGTGTTGAAAATCAGGGGAGGATTTCAAACATTTTTTGTAAGACTGAACATTAATGTGTGTAGAAGAGTGATTTAATAAGAATACTTCTGCCAAACCGGTGAGTAATTTTATTAGTAAATGTAGTAATAAGGCAGGCGGAGCGGTCATAAGCGTCGTTCTTTTATCCCTTACATTTATGACTTAATTCAGGATGGCCTTAAAATTTACCAGGTGAGGACATCCGCCCCCCCCCCCCCCTCCTCCCTTACTTCGTTTTACGTCCCGATTTTCACTTTTAGAAAGGTGGCAACCCTGGTGTCAACCTGTCAATATAAAACCTTACCCCATTGCAAAAATAATAACCAGAAGTTTATGTACCAACACAATGCAATCTAGTGACAATGCCGGTTGTCAATGGTTTCTCTAGATTGCATTTCCATATGAAAAAATAAAGTGTGGTCACTACACACCTGTCTTTTACTACTTGGAAAAAGTTCTAGTTGCGATTTTTCAAAAACTATAGTAACAAAAAACTTTTTTCACAAAAGTTATAGATAATTACGTAATATATAACAAAGTTGTTCACATTTTTATTTCCATTCGTTTTGGAGAAAGATTTTGTAAAACTAATTTTGCGATTTTTCGTAAAACTGTTATTCTTATAATGTTGAACAAAAGTTGTATATAATTACACAATATATCATCTTGTTCTATTAAATTTAAATGTTATCAAACAATTTTAACACAAAAATAAGAGTAAAGTACCAACTCCGCTTACCCGATTTTAACCAAAAGTTACTGGGATCTCCAAAATTATATTAAAAACAAAGATATACATTTTGAAGCCGATCTGGGCTGTAGAGTGGACACAGACAGACTAACAAGCTGATATGCTCACAAACTTACAAATATGCATCACTTCGAAAATCACTTTTTCTGAACGAGAAAACACGAAAACGAACATTTCCCCAAAAATCTCGAGTTCGATGGATGCTATATTTTACGAAGTAAAAGATAGTAAAAATGCAGTATACCTTTAAGGTTCTGTATCTTTATGAACCTTTAATACGTGACTAAAAAGCAATTTAGCTTAATTGTAGCTATTATAGTTATATATGTATCAAATACATAATGTAAGACTTTATTGAACGAGTCTATTTTATGGCAGAGCGAAAGTAGAGTAGCGATAAATAGGACAAGCCAAATAAGGTCTGATTATGTACGAGCTGCATACAAAGCTTTTACGTTCGACCGCACTGCAGAAGATTTTCTTTTATCTACATATTAGAAAATTCAAGTTACTTTTGAAACATTTGATAGTTTCAAAGTGTGCTTGTTCTAGGTTAATTGCGTTATCAATATCAAGAATAACTACCTATTACCGTAAGGTATTAAAGATAAATTCCTTTTTATTATTTGTAAAGTTTTCAGTTAATATAATCTCCATTCTTGATTTGAATAAAATGACATTTATTTGAATAATAACTATTGGACATTGATAGGCAGACATTTTACTTCACTCTATGGACTAAGGTCGCACTTTATGGATTCTAAATAATACTATAATAAAGTGTATATGAAACATTCAAACATAATATGAATCGGTTAAACAGAGCAATCAACAAAGGAAGTTTGAGTCGCCAAGCAGGCGGCAACAAACAAAGAACAAAACGCATCTGTTTAACAATACGCCACGATACTACACAAATTTCCAAATAAAAACCTCTGCCGAAAATAAAACAATAAATTACGGCATGCCAGTTTCTAAAAGTACACAAATAAACTCTGCAAGAAAATAAAACAATAAATTTCAAACAGCCTGCCAGTTTATAAGATGCAGCAGAACACCCCCATAAAACTCCAGGGCAAGCCCCGAGCGGAAGCCTCTACAAACAGCCGAAACTCACGCCGAATTAAAATCTAATTTTAATTAACTAAGGCACTCCTAATCAATAGTACTCCCACACATGCATAGGAAAAATTAGCCGCTACCTAATCAAATTATCCTCGAATCGCTAACAAGCATACAGGCCGATTAAAAACGATTTGTTCCCCCAACAGGCGAAATCATCGCAGTACGGCGTGCGGGCGAATTTTGCCCAGAAATTCAAAACAAGCGGAGACCTAACCAAAGACCCACTCTCTAACGGCTAAAATCGGGACAAAGGAAAACAGCAGGCGAATGCACAAATATTACAAATTGAATTTTAATTAGCGCTGGAAAGAATCAAACGCAGGGGTATTGGGTATCAAAAAGCAGATAAAATCAGCGCGCAAATAATACAAACAAGGAGAACGTTTTAACACACTCAGTAACAATAATGAGTAAGCCATTTTATCCTCAGAGCTCGAGGGAAACAAAACCTTATTTTGATTAAAGCTAACAAAACATAGCAAATGGGGTATCATTAGAATCGGCATTTCGACGGCCATCCATTGAGACACCCCTCAATACGCTAATATGTCGCACCGAGAGAAAAACCGGGGAATTATTAAATGCGAGGAAAATAAGCAATCCTCCCTTCTCCTCTGACCAATGAGCGACCAAGAAGCTCAACACAAAGGACGGGGCTCCTTTAAATAGACAAGCCCAGGCCAGAAGAAATTACTCAACCCAGGAGAGTCTAACCAACAAGAAGCCTCTTCAGGACCATCCAGTCTTCCAAGGATCAGCCCCATCAGGACCACCCAGCCGCCTCCAGCCTTCCAGGAGTTTCAGGACTCCAGCCCGAAAGAAGCCACCAAGGGTCCGTTACTCAGCCCCGAGTCCAACTAGCCGCCGTCCGCTCCGCTTTAGGGACTTCGAACGCCTAGGAGGCCAAGCTCGAAGCTCTGTGGCGAGCCACCTGCCCAGACAGCAGCCCACGTCGCGGCCCCCGCTGGCGACGGGCTACCCGTCCCCGGACTCCCCTAGCGGATGCCCGACCCCGTGCCTCAACAACGCCTCGCTCCAGCCGCCGTCCCCGAGAGGGCTACTCGCGCCGCCGACGCCCCAAGAGAACCTCGCCGCCCCGCTCGACGCGCCACCTAGAGCGCCACCAGCACCCCCAAAGAGCCGTGCCCCGCACGGCTCCCCGGGCGGATCGGACCGCGTCCAAGGCCGCTTTCCCCGCCTCCGACAACCGGGAAAGGCCGCCCCATCACCTCCTGCGTCACCGCCGCCAGAGACTAGGCGCCTGCTTTGTACATATTTCTTTTCTCGTTTTTCTTTGTTTCCCTCTTGTATATATATAGTCATAAGTTTTTTGTATGTAGCATCCAAACCCATAGCAATAAACGTATTAAAAGTTACACCAATTATTTAGCAGCCTCAGTAAGGGTAACGCCTACACCCCACCTTCAGCTGACGCCATTGTAGAAAGCTACCGACTGAGCAAAGACCGAGTCGTGTTAAGCTTAGTTATGTTAAAACACTAAAAAAACAATGTTTACCCCACTATAATTACAGTAGTTCCTGGGCCGCTGGTGGAAGAAGATAAACATAACAATTTATGATGATTGCCCATCGCAGAAACGAGAGTTAAGTTTATCAAAATTTGTACATACCGAGAGGTATCCGCCAATACAGTAAATAGAATCCTGATTTTATGGATGAAAAAATTGTTCATGCAATTTCCACGTTGCAAATAGCCAATATATTGCATCAAATTAAATTGCAACAAACGGCGAAAACACGACGACTTACCACGGAATGTTTAATATAGGTATCAGGTATATTACATTGAAATAATAAAACATAGCTATTGTAAAGGGTGTTTTTTTAGAGGCGGAGAACTTTAAATTGAAATAAAACACAGAAAAATGTTTTTAATATCCATAAAATTAGCTTTATTTGAAAGATAATTTTATGGCATTTATGTTTGAATATGATTTCTGGCATATGACCGCCGCGGCTAGCGTGTACATGACGTAATCTGGAGGTCCAATTTTCACACACTCTTCGCAGTAAATCAGGCTGTATTTCGGCAATAACGCGTCGAATGTTGGCTTCCAAGTGCTCAATTATTTCCGGTTTATCGACGTAGACATGCGAATTTACATATCCTCAAAGAAAATAATCTAATGGCGTCAAATCGCACGCAAGGGTGGCCAGTGAACAGATCCAAGTCGTGGATCCATTTCGTGGATTTGTTAACTGGCCACCTCTTTCGTGCGATTTGACGCCTGTTACGTGTCAAAAGCATTTGATATTAATACTAGTGTTGAATGAGGAATCTAGTGAGAGTGACGCGATAAAATTAATATCAGATTGGCTTTGTTCGTTGCTAGGGAAGATATAATAACAAGGTTGGGTTGTTTGTGAGAAAATTTGTATATCAGCTTTTAAAAAAGGCAAGAGTTTTCGTGGGGTGTAAATGACAATCTCGCCATTTAATATGGTTTGGTGATAGTAAAGAATTGGGTTACTAGCCAGCCGTTCCTGTAAGGGAGTTCATTAAGCGGATGTCATTTTTCCAATGAATATTTATATTCAAGCTGTGAAGCGATCTGGGAAACACGAATACAACGATTGCGAAGTTTATTGCCTGTGAACAGGGTATGTAGTTTAATGTGGAATTTGCCTTTTGTTACCTGGAAATTCGATTTATAGCAACAACTATTAGGCGGAAAATCTTGGAAAGCTAATCTACCGCAGTATTGGGGGTCGATGTATAGCGAATGACAGCCGAGGTTGGAACCTGTCAAGCTGACATGTGATAGGAGTAGCGGGACGTATTAAATGTCTGCGAGTATATCGGCACAAAGATAAGTGTTGTAGCTAGAATCTGATGATATTTTTGCATATAAAAACTGTGTAACCATTAAACTTACGAACGGTTTAAGTTAAGCGATTTAGGGTACCCTGCGTGAGGTAGTAATATTAAAGATGCTAATTGTCTGATCGATGGTAGTAATGTTCGAGTAGTAATAAAACTAGTTACAAGTATTGCTTTCTTTCATTTTGATAGGGAGTTCAATAATCGTATTGTTATTAGTTGATAGAAAGTGAAGTTACAAGTTTCTTGGCTTATATCAGTATATTTGAGTTTAACTTGTTGGCGCCATTTATAACATCATAAACTAGAATCCGCGACGTCTTCACTGATGCTAGAGACGGGCCTCAAATATACTTTTATAGTGATCGATTGTTAACTAAGAGATATAGCGATGACCTAAAGGTAGGTAAAGGAATTTATAGATAAATATAGCTAACACGCCATTAGATTATTTTCTTTGAGGATATGTTAGTCGCATGTCTACGTCGATAAACCGGAAACAATTGAGCACTTGGAAGCCAACATTCGACGCGTTATTGCCTGATTTACTGCGAAGAGTGTGTGAAAATTGGACCTCCAGATTACGTCATGTACACGCCAGCCGCGGCGGTCACATGCCCGAAATCATATTCAAACATAAATGCCATAAAATTATCTTTCACATAAAGCCAATTTCATGGATATTAAAAACATTTTTCTGTGTTTTATTTCAATTTAAAGTTCTCCGCCTCTAAAAAAAACACCCTTTATTTGAAGATTCTTACATTATTTAAAGCAATATATGACTGTTATGTATTTAAATTAAAATTGTAAATTAGCTGTTTTGAAAGAAAACTCGGTCAATTCATAATAATCCCAAAGTGATAAAAAAAACACCCTTTATTTGAAGATTCTTACATTATTTAAAGCAATATATGAATGTATTGTATTTAAATTAAAATTGTAAATTAGCTGTTTTGAAAGAAAACTCCGTCAATTCATAATAATCCCAAAGTGATATACAGCTTGAGAAGAAATAGATAATTAAAGTAACTCTATTGAAAGTCCAACAACTTGTCGCTACTAAGAGACAGCTAAAACTTATAATGATTCTGCAGGAACTGGTGATCAGCCGAGAAATTATTAAGATATATTTTGGTATTAATTAAACCAGTAATATTTAAATAGATGTAGTAACACATAGAATCAGCCCACATTTTGAATACATAGACAATTATTGTTTGCGAGAATGTAATAGGTAATCTGTTCCGTTCCGGTAGGTGGATGGTTATGTAGTTATAGATGTGGAGATATGTCTGTTATTTGTAGCTTTAAATATACGTTCGAGCTTGAAACACGTTAATTCAGTCATATTTCGCAGTGGGCCGATGAGTGACGCAAATTATTTTACACTGCCAGATAGTTAATAAAAACAAGCCCTTCGTGATCTCCGTGGTAGTTAATAATGCTAGGTCAGTTTGTTCATTACGAGCTTCCGGACGCACACGCCATAAAAACAACGTTAATCAGTTAGATTTGCTAATAGTGGATCAGTGCGTGTAAAATACCATGGCGAAATCGAGAAGCTCCCGTTTTGAATCCTTCGTGGAAGATAAACACGAACTAAAGCAGTTTTTGAGACGCACTAGTGAATGTTTTCGACCAGAAAGGCCTGCATCAGAAGGGTAAAGTTTCCAATATTAGATAATGTTTATGATATATTTGTGAAACCAGCGATTTTATAGTTTTCTGTATAAAATGTATATAAAATAATTTTAAAGAAACCGATTTTCGTACTTGAATTTTCTATAACTAAATATTCCGGAATTGCTTACATAATTACACAATAAATGCCAAAACTAATCAGTTTCAATTCAATTTATAGTTTAGACTTAGTCTGTGAGTTTATTAAACATTTATATGTTTAATTATATTAATGAATGCTTTTGAAAGTGGCAAAGTTTGTAATCGAAATTAGATATTTACACAAAAATGCACCTCTAGAGCCTTGAAAATTACCAAACATTCTATTTATAGCGCTAAATTTATAAACTGATGCATAACATAATTCTGGTACCGCACACAAAAATGTTGGAATAAAAATACGCGTCGAATTACAAGTAAAAATTTTACCAGCAAATAGCAAACGTGTCAATTCGAATTACTAAATTACTGGCTGGGTTGTTCAATAACTTCATTTGCACTGGGAACTGAATTTGAAGATAATTGATGCCCATTACAAATTGTATTTTTGTGAAACGTAAATTTAATATGAAAAATAATTTTGTGCATATCTAAGACAAACATTAAGGCCGAAGTGCTCCTACAGTTACAAAACAATTGGCGATTATTCATTCCCGGAAGATAATCTAAGCAGCTTTGCCTGTACTCGTCAATAATTTTTTTATAGTCTTCATATATCCTTCCACCGACAGAAGACATTTCATTTCCCCAGCTTGAATCCGTTTTATTTAACTCAGTGTCCAATAAATACACGAATAAGTTAGATCACTCCACTTTCGACATTACAAGAATAGCGTAGTTAAGCAGTTAAATTCCAGTGATTACTAAATAACCTACTTAAAGTGCTTCCAAGAACGTTTTGTTCCGATATATTATAATATATAGCTACAGACACTACATTATTATTTAGTAATGTTGACATTTATAAATAACATTTGTTAAACAAACGTGTACATTTGAAAACACACAAAATCCAGTGGCTACTAGAATCACATAGAAAAGTAACAGCCTATACTTTCCTCTTTCTACTGTAGATATTCGGAGGAAGATGAATATCTACGAGCCCCGTCCAGCTTCAGTTGGCCCCAATGTTGCCAACCCTACCGATATTTTGGTAGATATACCGATTTAATTTAAAATCTACCCTTGTTTCTACCGAATTTTTGCTACAAATGTGATTGTGCTACTACATGGAAGAGAAACAAAACTTGTTATAATTTGTTAATGATTATATTTGTGTCCATTTTGGGTTTGGAAATTAACTATGCAGCTAAATTGTTCAATCAAATTAATTTTTACTCGCGTTTCGTTTGCATTTAAAAACCAACTTCTTCAGACGTTTACATTAAGTTTTTAAACAGTTAATTATTTGATGAACTAAAAATAGGAGAATGAGGTTAGATTTTACAGATAAGCAATGTATATTTTTATTCTTATGATTGTACAATTGATTTAATTAGGGCAGAATGAGTACTCCCTTGTTTATTTTTAAATAAATCATTGACGAAACAGTTTATTTTCAAACTATGCTATTAGTAATAAATATTTAACAATGTGGAAAATAATTTGTTCTGTGAATTGTCAAATATGAAATTCCGTTGGTTCAAATAATTCTCAGCAACGGGATTTCATTAAACATTTATTACTAATAGCATAATTTTAAAATAAATTGTTACGTCAACGATTTATTTAATTTAAAATGTAGAAAAGGGAGTGCTAAATTCTCCCCAATTAAATCAACTTTTACAATGATAAGAATAAAAATGTGCATTGTTTATATGTACAATCTAATCTCATTCTCCTAATTAGTTCATCAAATAAGTAACTGTTTAAAAACTTAATGTAAACGTCTCAAGAAGTTAGCCTTTCAATGTTAACAAAACGCGCATAAAAATAAATTTGATTGAACCATTCATTAATAGTTAATTTCTAAACCAAAAATTAAAATATGTAATATTATGTGTGTTCACGTTATTCTTTATTAACCAATGAAAATAATTATTTTAAGTTCAATATTTGTAATTGTTTTTACTTTATAATATACAGTATGTCCGCGGATTGAGTTCACATAAGGTGTAAATGACAAAACATTTTCGAGTTAGATGTTAATATTCTAGAAATCGTTCCTGCTTGTTCTCAAACCAAGATTTTGAGAAAGTCATGTGTGCTTTTAGAATCAATTTAAAAAAATCCAAGAGTAAACTACCTTTATTAGAAGAGATAACAAAAAGGTATTAAGAAAAGTTGCTTAGAATTAAGAGTAATGGCAGACTCAATTTTCAGACAAATCGGCCACTGTTCATCGGAACTCTCTGAACTACTTGTAAACATTTTTTTAAAACTTATTATCGACTTGTAACCTGTACGCCTCTGAACGCCGCTTGCAAATAAACTCACCGTCGAACTGCCGCGCTCAGTATGAATACCTACTAGTCTAAAAACCGCCCAGAATCCGCGCCGCTACCAAACCGCTACCGCATCGCTGCCGCGCCTCTACTTAGAAAAGATATATCTACTTAGCAGTTTCAGGAAAAAACACATATCTCTTAGGCAATGTACTGGTGGTTTTCAGTAGACCAAAAAAAAAACATGCGATTAATAAACGACATTATCTGCCTTAAAGTGTGCAATTTTAAGTGCTATGATGCATTTTACAATAAACCAATGCGTGTTTGTTGTTGAAAATTTTCTTCGAACAGAGAAGGATCTGGTAATATCCCTTTCCAGCACGTTCGTCTAATTTAACTGTAGCAGACTCGTTCTTATGGGGATTACCGTAAGTTTAAGGTATTCCACTGTAAACCTCCTCAAACACTTGAAGAACTAAAAGCGAGCCATCGATCAGCAGCTAACTGCAACGAGTAATGCAAAATTTCGTTAGAAGATTAGAAGAATGTGTTCGTTGCAGAGGAGACCACTTACAGGATGTTATTTTTTAAAACTAAGTTGTTTATATTAAATTGAATATTCCAAACTTTATTGTTTCTGTATTTGTTATTTGAAAATATTAAATAGCTTTTTGCTACTGCCTATTCAAAACTACTAGCATCTATTGCTTAACTTTATATATTCGCTTTTTACCACTCGCGACACATTTTTTGAAGTTATTACTCCCCACATCTGTTTCAAGCACTTATTCTAGCGTCTATCTCTTGACTTCGATTGCCATTGTTAGTCACTACTGTTCTTAAATAAGTAAACTTCTTCACTTCTTCGAAACTATACATTTCTTTGCTGGTGGTCTCGACTTTGATCGATGTTTTCGTGTTTGTTTCTCTCGTCAACATATATTTCGTTTTCATTTATTCTTAGGCCTATTCTCGCGTCACTTGTTCCAGTTGGTACCAATTCCTGAAGTTCGCTTTTGGTTCTTGTTATTAGCGTAACATTATCAGCATAAGCTATGCATTGGTGCGACTTATTGTAAATGAACTCAATACGTCATTTATTTCAAAACTTTCTGACATAGTTCCTTGAACCTTGAACTTTGTAGTATTGTTTAATGTCGTCTTTACCAGATTAACTAATTTTACTGGTATACCCATTTCTACCATTGCTCTTTACATTTTTTCCCTCTCACTGTGATACTAGCCAAGTATTCTTTCTGTGTATTTTTCTAATGCTTCTTTAATAGCCCTTGCAAAGATTTTATACACCATATCATCTACTAAAGCGAATCCTCTGTAGTTCTTACACAGGGTATTTTGTATTTTCTCGTAAATTGGGCATTTTAAAGCTTCTGACCATATTCCACACCTGCTATATCAGACTGCATATTCTTTTGTATACATCCTCGCCGCCATACTTAATTAGCTCTGCTTGTATTCTGTCATTACTTGGGCTTTTGTCTTTTTTCAGACTTTTTATTTTTTTACTTATCTGGTCTTTCGTAGATGATTTACATTGTACATATTCTTCCGCTACCAGTTCATCAACTATTTCATCATCGTTTTGTGTTACGCATTGGATTTTTACAAAATACTCTGCCCGTCTTTTAGTTATTAACATTGCTTCTCCTAATAATTTTTCATTCTTATCTTTAATACACGTGTCGTTGGTAGATATCCTTTCACATTTGTTTTCTCTTCTTGCTAGAAGTCCTTCATCTTCTTGTTAGAATTTTCTTCTATTTTTCTTATTTTCTTCAACACGGATAATCTTGTTCTTCAGTACGTTACTTTTGCTGTTTGATTTTTCCCTATATTTTGCTTTACGTCCATCTGTTGCTTTTTGTAACATTTCCCTTCTCCCTTATTAACTTGTTAACTTGTTATTATTAACTGAGAAGCAAGAAAATGGAGATATATTTTAGGAGGACGAGATATATATCATTTGACTCAGCTTGCAGAGTAGATTCCAAAAATATATAGAAACCGGAAATCGGATTTCTTTTCCGAGGTCGACTTCCGGTCAATTTTTTTTTAACTTTTAACTTTTTCCTTTATAGCTCCTGCAGTTTTTGAGATATTTAGCTCAAATTTGGAATACAGGTTACGCTGCAGGGCTTACATCATTGAGCATATCAAATGGTTGTGAGAATCTACAGGGAGATATTTTTTCAGGGGTCATGCTTCCTTTTCTCCCCCTGAACTTTTTTGCGGTGCGCCGCTGTTAGATTCTAAAATACAAATTGAGTTTTCTGTTTTGTTTACAATCTTTTTGTTCTCTTGCAGTTTTTTCGTATCTGCAACCGTTATCGAGAAAAAAAAGTATAAAAACGATTTTCTGTAATTTGCTAGACGAAATTTAAATTTTTAAAATGGTTTTAAACGTTAATTATGTGCTAATAAGTACACGGTAACAATTTATAGATTAGTTCAGGCACATCAGTTTTGAGTCATTATAATTTTTACCGCTACAATAACTTTACAACACATACGAGGGCTGTTCAACATGTTATCTACTTGAAATAAAAATGAATTTAATGAAATTAAATATTTTTTGCCACTTGTTATTATTAACTGAGAAGCAAGAAAATGGAGATATATTTTAGGAGGACGAGATATATATCATTCGACTCAGCTTGAAGAGTAGATTCCAAAAATATATAGAAACCGGAAATCCGATTTCTTTTCCGAGGTCGACTTCCGGTCAATTTTTTTTTCATCTCGTGTTAAATTCTTAATGTCCAATTATTGGCTCCCCTAATTATTTTAGAGCTAAAGTGTAAATACATTTTTTGTAGAGAAAAAAATACTGCATCTATTCATACTGTTGCTAACCATTTTTCATTTTCCATAACCGAAGGAATGCAAAAAATAAAACTAGTTAACTTGTAACCCGTTTTCCTGCTTTCGGGATGTTGTTGGCTGTTACATATATAGCTCCTACTATTTTTCCCATTTGTTTTCTAGATGTGCAGATTAGACTTAATGCATTGTTTATCTCTTCTATATACCATTGTCTTCTGCTTTCGTTTCCTGGTTCTTAAATCCCAAATATTGTTGTCTTTTTCATTCTTTCCTGTTTGATCGTTGTTATGGTTAGCTTGATATTGAGTTTTATTATAAATTGGTCCGAATCCGCTTCTGCTATGCTACTTACTTCAACATTCGTGAAGATACTTTCATGTTTTCCTTCTACGAACCCAGAATCACATCATTTGGCCCCGTTAAGATTTTTCAGGTATTTTGATTTTGTACCCACAAAAGAACATCTTTTAGGTCAATATTCTTACAACATAATTGTAGGAGTTTTTTGTAATATTTTAAACAGATTTACTTGTCTGGGCCAAATTATGTGATTCTGAGGTTGTGGTCAATCGTGGTCAATTTGATTCACTGTGTTGCCATCTGGAGATGTCCACGTTTCTTTTTATATTTATCTTTTCTCATCCTTTCAGTTATTGGGGTAATTGGGGTAGTATATCTTTTATTAGTAGCTTCAGCGTACTTATGCGAACGCTTTGTCCGTCCGTCCGTCCGTCCGTCCGTCCGTCCGTCTGTCTGGATCGCCTGTAACTTTCGAACGGCTACAGATATCGAAATTTTGAAAGGGGGCAAAGTTGTTGCTAAGGTCCCGAGCACCTTCATGCGCTATTTGGTTTTGGCGAAAGGTGGCGATTTTCCACTTTGCAAACAAAATTTCCAAGCATTTTAGCACGGTGGCGGCTCGTTCACTTGGCGCCATCTACAGAACTTCGGTGGTCACGTTTTGAACTACACATTCTGGGTGCGCTATAATTCCACTTGGCGCCATCTACAGAACTTCGGTGGTCACGTTCTGAAGCTACTCCTTAGATCTGTAATTGAGCAGTTTATTTATTATTGCACTATATTTTTGCTTTGGTTCTTGCAGGGCTAGGATATCAATTTTGTAGCGTTCCATTTCTTGTATTAGATTTTTTTGCCTCATCTGCATTTGTACATCCGACGTTCCACGTTGCTATAATCAGGTTTTGACCATCTTTACGTTTTTTTATTTTCTATTCTGTTGTATTTTTATTCATCTGCCTTATTTCTTTCCAGTTCGTCGTCGTGTTCGCCTGATCCTTTCCATTTACTTTTTCGACGGTTCAGCTTTTGTTTGTTTCTAGTCTTTTTGTCTTCTTATTCCGAACAAATTGCTGCTTATTATCTACTTGTTATCCTACTTTTACTATTGCGCCTTTTCTTTTTCTTCATTTTCTAGTTTTTGAATTTTCTTTTGTACATTCCATTTTTTACCGGTAGATCATTATCCACAAATATCGGTTGTCTCCTTAGTTTATTTCTGCTTTTCATTATTGCTAGTTTTTCCTCTCAGCTGTCCAGATATACAACGCAGTTCCAGTGATTGCTACATAAAATACGATTTTCTTGCTTCTTCACTTTGGTTATTCATGGAGATATTATCACCACCTTAATCGTTTTATACACGTTTTATAGCGTGGTGTCTTCTTGCTCGGTGTATGGATTCCTTTAGCTCGTTAAATCTATACAGTATTAGCACTTTGTGTGTCGATCGTGTTTGTCACTTATAAAATCACTAGCTGAAACCCGCGGCAAATGCCGCATTTAAAATCTAGGACGAATTTAATGACTTTTGTTGCACTAAAGAAAGTTTTAAAACCACGCTAGAGAATGGCAATAAGGAAAATTTCCAAAAAAATATATTTTCAAATGGAAAGTTTCTGGAAAGGGAACGCTCGCCTCTGGAGAGCGTTTTATGGACATTCTTGGATAGCCTCCGGGCAACTTTCTTTCATATTGGATACGGCCAATACTGCTGAATTGAATAGTGTCTTCTTTTTCTGTTCAGTATTAAATGGTAAATGGTACAGTACACGCAAGCATGAAAGATAAGCGATACCAAAGAGCATATGTTGAGGTAAGATAAGTTTTAGCTTAAAAAGTATAATTATTTAAAATACTGATTGCTGCTTCAGATGGATTCTAAGCAGTAACGAATACTAAGTATATATTTTTACTTTGTAGATCTTCCTCGATGAAGACAAAAACATAACCTCAACTTCTTGCACATGTCCTCGTGGACAAGTTTCATGTCACCATGTTGCTGCACTGGCACTATTTACCCATTATAATATATCAGTTACGGACCAGTCATGTAGCTGGTCAGTGCCTAAACAATCTAAAGCACTTGATGAAAACTTGAGAACAATCGATGAATTGTTTTTGCCGTCTAAGGAATATCGAGCTTCAAAGAGAAGTGTTACCAAGAAAGAGATCGAAACGCTTAGAGAAAAATTGGCTTCGTTTGGAGGGCTGGTAGGATTCAGTTGGCTTCTAGCACCCAGACTTACTGCACAGGAAGATAATATTGTTCCACAGATTAGTTATATAATTTTCTCTGCAGAATATCAAAATATATCTGAAAAAATTAGTTATTTTGAACAAAAAGTGAATGTTTCTCCTGACCAAGTAATAACTATATTTGAGAAAACCATAGGGCAGTAAAAAAATCCCTTGTGGTTAATTATTCGCAGGTTTCGTTTAACAGCCAGTTCGTTCGGTACGGTGCCAGCAGATTGCAAAAGAAATCGTTACTCTGCATCGCTTTTCAAAAAACTAACAGGTTTGCTTTGCAAAATATTTTTCACATTTTTCATAAAGTTCTGTTATTATGCAGGAACATATAACTTAGATGGAGTAAAGGCCATTCGGTGAGGGGCGAGAACATGAAAATAATGCAATTGAAACATTTAGGGCAGCAACTGGACTTTCTGTGACATCTGCTGGACTATGGCTCCATCAGTTTGGATACCTTGGGGCCATCCCAGATGGCCTTGTAGGAAGAGCTTGTGGAAGTTAAATGTCCATTTAAATATCGCAATTCCAACTTGATGGAATCACATGATAAAGGCTATATTTGTTCTTACGATAAGGTACTGCAACAGTTTGTGGTAAATGAAAACCATGAATATTTTCACCAAATACAGGGTGCATTGCACTTGTTAGGTACATAAAAAGAAATGCTATCTAGTTATCTGGACTCCTCAAGTCGTCGCAATAATTCCAGCTACAAAAAAAAAAGAATGGGCAGAAAATATACAAATTTTGAAGAATTGTTATCGTACAAAATTCCTTCCATTTCTAGTAAATGTCAAAATTAAATAAATGTGTAACTATGTTGTGAGTAAAATAGCATACATACCTCGTGGGAAGGCTTATTCCAGCTTCGTGCTTTTAGCTGACCGCAGTGCTTCGCACCTCGGCTGACTAACCCAGCGCTCAGCTGTATATGGAGCTCATCCCAGCGCGGGAAGCAATATACATATAGTAAAATCACGGAAACAAACTGTGCACGTCATCAAATATTTAGTTATTAATTTAAAGTTACCGTTTGGTTCCGTGATCTACCTATAGTTAATCGTATTTATTGTAACTATAGGTAAATCACGGAATCAAACGGTAACTTTAAATTAATAACTAAATATATGATGATGTGCGCAGTTTGTTTTTGTGATATTGCTGTACTATTAATAAGAAATTTTTTATTAGATAGCAGTTAGAGCAATATTTTTGTAAATACTTTTATTTATTAACTTGTTAAGTTCTGTAATTAACAAAACGAATATTTTAGTGAACTTAAACCAACATATAGTAATGTACAACTATACAATAAGGGAAAAATTTCTTATTTAAATAAATAAGCAGTTGTTAATTAACACTCTTGTTTCTATTTTTACTGTTCGCCTTCAAAATATGTTTCAACTTCCTTTATTAGTGGAAATTGGTTAGTGCGCCACACACTTGGCAGATTTCGGTGCAATCTAATACCATTCTTGTGTTCGGAAAGAAAGCAAAACAATTAGGTAAACACGCTTGATTATCTTAAACAGATGGTACAGATGACATTATACTGAAAAATATTACTTTGTGTAACAAATTTAACCAAGTTAAAAAAATATTAGTAACTGTTGCAGAGCTACAGTTGAATCGCTGAGCTAAATCTTTACGTGGGGGATTCTTGCGCAGCTTATATAACGTTAAAAATAATTGATTGATGGCAGAAATACGTTACACGTTCCATTCTAAATAATAATTTTTATCAATATTTTCCAACAAATTGAAAAGCGATAAAAACATTTCTTGGTTGGGTAGTCCAGTATATAAGACAATTAAATCGTCTTGATTTTCGATATGCGTAAAGCTGAAAGACATTTCCAGCTTCTCTAATTTCTTTGTAGCAATGTCCAAACGGCTGCTTCAGTAGCATGTTTTCAGCTTCGGTTAAGACACTGCTGCTTGTGTCATTGGGTGCGTTCAGCCGGCATAGCGCTGAGGTAGCGACTGCGTTGAACGCTTTGCTGACCGACAGCGCTTCGGTTTCGCTTCTGCAGCAGTCGCCATTTTTGGGAGCGAATTTATTTTCGCTCCATTGTCGCTTCATTTCCGCTTGATCACTCAGCTGAACACGGTGTTTGGGCTAATTTGTAAATATAACCTAGAAAGGCGCGAAAATCATGGTTTCTGAAACGACCCTGCTGCAGTTTAATGTTAACGGAGAAACTGTAGCGGCGGAAGTCCCATCACATATGGTACAAGCTATTTTTGATGGTATGTATTGCTTCTTAATATTACTATAATTTCGTTCGAACTAAGTTACATTTCCATTGAATCTTTTGAAACTACCTACTGTTGATTAAATTAAGTCTAAGATTTTATTTTTCTTATCGACGAGACGATCAAGAAAGATGTTATAAATCAAATTATGCAGCAACGCATGGTACCGGAAAGAACAGATGAGCCTGCAGACGATTCAGCTGCCGAGCGGTTTGTTTGGTCACAGAAATTGACCATGTTGTTGATTGAGCACTACCGCTCAGGATGCTGCAACTTCAGAAACCCCAAAATGAAAAATAGTCTGTTGTGGGGGAGAATTGCCGAAAATATGAAAAAAAATTGTTACCATGTGACACCGGACATGTGTGACAGAAAATTTAGAAATTTGAAGAGCACTTATAAAGGAATAAAAGATACCAAAAGAAAAACTGGCAGAGGTAGACAAACTTGGGAATATTTCGACGTGATGGATGACCTGCTTCATACTGATGCCACCATTAATCCTCCACACTTAATATCGTCCATTCCACAACCTAAGCTTCCCTTATCTGTGCTAAACCAGCCCTCTACATCTACTCAGTCGTCCTTAATCCCAGCATATATACCTGCACCCTCTTCGTCAGCTTTGCCACCCCCAATACCTTCAAATTCATCATCCCTTGCCTCTTCAACATCGAATTCTTCATCACCAACTCCACCAGTGGAATTGTTATTAAGCCTGTCATCCACACCGTCTAGAATTCCCAGTTTGAATACTGCTGCCAGTGATACTCGAGGTACCAAACGTTAAAATAGAGAGTTAGAAGAATTTCGAAAGCAAATGCTGCTCTCCGAAGAGCAGAAAATTAGAGAGCTGCAAGAAATTAAAAATGTGTACAAGGAGCAACTCCAAACGCAAAAGGAGCGAAATGATATTTTGCGACAACTGTTAGAGTTAGTTAAAAATACAAATAATAAAAATAATTAGTTTTAAAATTGTATCATTATTTTATGTATAATTATATTTAAATGTATATATTTTTTTATTTGATTCACTTAATATTGTAATGCGTAAGAAGTTTTGTAATAAATATATTTTGACATCGGTGTATAGTCTGATTTTTTATTATACAGGGAGTTTATTATATCGCGCAATATGTGTAAATGCGTTTATTTTAAAATGCAATATGGAAACGTTACTGAGTATGTAAAAACATAATATATTGTACGGGCAAAGGAATTCTATTGATCAAATAGTAGAAAGACTTCAGTTTACAGCAAGTATGTGGGTTATTACATGCCCTGTTCTTTCTCATGCTTCTTTTTCAATAAAACTACGGTTCATATATTGAATTTTAAAATAAACGCATTTACACATGGCATGGCGTAACAATATTCACCGTAGTATTTTGATGGTTTTTGATCTGGTGTTTTAGCATTTATTGCATTGTACAGGGTCCGGCAATGAAACGGGAAGATTTCGTAAATAATTTTATTGTTGCAAAATTATTTTTTTTATAATTATGAATACATTAATGGGAAATAAAAGAGTAGCCATTTGATTTACAATGTAAAAAAAATTTTTTTTGAATACTACATCTGCCAAATGTCCTCCGTTGACATTTATGCATTCTTGGGAGTCGAGCCTGAAAGTGTTGCATCACTCTTCGTGGGGTTACCTAAAAACAAAAGTGTTTGCAACTGATCCACCCAGGACAATCCTGGCCCTCAAACAACGAATTCGTGACGAGATTGCAGCAATACCTGTTGATATGCTGCGAAGAGTGATGCAAAACTTTCAGGCTCGACTCCAAGAATGCATAAATTTAATGTCAACGGAGGACATTTGGCAGATGTAGTATTCAAAAAATATTTTTTTAACATTGTAAATCAAATGGCTACTCTTTTATTTCCCATTAATGTATTAATAATTATAAAAAAAATAATTTTTCAACAATAAAAGTATTTACGAAAAGTTGCCGTTTGCCGGACCCTGTATGTAACCCTTTTCAAAGTTGTTAATTAAAATGCCGAGAGAAGATATCTAAAAAGGATGCCTAATTGTTTTGTAATTCTGCTGCTGCATGAATGACCCTTTGACTATGTTTACACTTACACAACAAAAACATGCTAATTTTATAAAATATATTTACAAAATATCAACTACATAATATATATACAGGCTGATTTTTTTTATCGTGTAACAACTTGTAAGCAACCCATTATGCAGAAGCATGCATTATGTATGCTTCTGCATAATGGGTTGCCTATAAGTTGTTACATGATAAAAAAATCAACCTGTATACAGTATGTCCCCGGATTGAGTTTACAATAGGTATGATTGACCAAAAATTTTGGAATTGGAATTTCATATTTTGAGATTCCGCCCTGCTTGGTGTGAAACGAATTTTAAGAATATTTTCAGTTTTTGAAAAACAAGTAGGCCTTGACAAGCGAAAAATATTTTAT
This sequence comes from Agriotes lineatus, assembly GCA_940337035.1. Taxonomy (NCBI): domain Eukaryota; kingdom Metazoa; phylum Arthropoda; class Insecta; order Coleoptera; family Elateridae; genus Agriotes; species Agriotes lineatus. The sequence goes on from OW679202.1 coordinate 21,884,641, forward strand.
TTTCAGGTAAACTACTCTTTTTGTTCATGATACGGCAAAATTTAATTAAGAAAAGTTGTTGATAATGATAAATTATAACCCTATACCAAATTTCAGAACGATCTGTCGACTTATAAAAAACTGTTAGTTTTTAGAAGCTTCCTTGTCAAGGCCTACTTGTTTTTCAAAAACTGAAAATATTCTTAAAATTCGTTTCACACCAAGCAGGGCGGAATCCCAAAATATGAAATTCCAATTCGAAAATTTTTGGTCAATCATACCTATTGTAAACTCAATCCGGGGACATACTGTATATATACATATTTACAATTTATCGTACATTTAAATATTTGCCACTTTTAGAAAATTTGCTGCATTATTTTGTTTTGTTTTTGGACCCCAATATTTACGTCATCGAAAAATTCTTCATGAGGTCCATCCTCATTGGCATTATTTTCTTCAATGTTTAAATCAACATTTTGCAGTCCTTCCTTACGTATTATATAGTTGTGTAGAGCACAAGCTGCGGTGACGACTGTTGTAACATTTTCAATATTCATATCGAGGTATTTCAGCCTTCGGAATTTTTCTTTTAGCCGTCCAAACGCTTGCTCTATTTTGCTTCGGGCTGTACTTAATCTCGTATTAAAATTATTTTGCATCGGTGTCAAATGGCCTGTATCCCTAAATGGCACCATTACATTTTTCATTAATGGATATGCACTATCACCAAGTAATCAACGGCGTTATGAGCTGGGGCTTTTATAGGGATGTGGCAACCGTCTATAGCCCCTACAATTCCAGGAAAGCCTGTTCGTGCATGAAATGTGTTGGCTGTCATAATCGCCTGCTCGTTAGTAGGCCATCGTATTTCTTGTGGCATTATTTGCAACAAAATATTGCAAATTTGATAAAAAATTAGATGACCGGTGCCTTTCGACATTCCAAACCGATCGCAGCATGCCAAATACGATTCCGGTTTAGCCAACATCCATATGGTAAACAGAGTCTTTTTTCCAAGATCGATTCTGCCTTCGATGTCTACTCTATTGCCTATGTCCACCACAAGCATCTGAAATAAACAAATAATTGTAAAATGTTTATAAATACCTAATTACATGCATTTCATATATACAAATTAATACAGTTGCACTGTATTTTTTAAGTAAGCAAAATTGTACTAATATTGCTAGATAGATACCTCCATAACATTTCTGGACATTCTAAAATGTTCACAAAACTCCTGCGGTGAATAACGTGGTACCACTTCCTCAAAGTAGTTGACATTATGAACAGCCTCATCATTCTCTTCTGCATCCAAATCATCAATCAACTGCAATAAGTTTCCGTTATTTTCTAACAACGGCATTAATTGCACTAATGGATTAATTTCCATCACATCATCTGCAGCAAATTCGAGTATTAAGTGATCAATTTGCTCCATTCTGTTGACGCGCTCAAAACTGACGTTTGTTAGTAAACACAGCGATCGCTAACCCAAATGCCGTTCAGCCGCTCGCAGCTGCTTGAACTTAGCAAAAAGCGAGCGTTAAATCAGCGCTACGCCGGCTGAACGCACCCATTCTTTTGGACGGCATTTGCTCTCCTAAAAATATAAAATAGATATTAGTTTTCTTAAAACGCCCTAATACCTTTTATTAGTGGAAATTGGTTAGTGCGCAACACACTTGCCAGATTTCGGTGCAATCTAATACCATTCTTGTGTTCACGGCTGCTTCAATAGCATGTTTTCAGCTTCGGTTACGACACTGCTGCTTGTGTCATTCTTTTGGACGGCATTTGGTCTCCTAAAAATATAAAATAGATATTAGTTTTCTTAAAACGCCTTTATTAAACAAAAACCATAACATAACCTTATTCTTACCTAATTAATTTTATGCACCGTCGCCGCTGATTAGGTTCTTTTGGGAACGTAAAAAACTTGCACGTATGTTTTTCATTATAATGTTTGCAATCGGTGGCGAAGCACATCATCTTTTCTAATAATTATAATAATAAAACAAAGCTCACAGTTGCACCGAAGGTTAGGTTATGTAGCGTAAGCTTTGGAGTCGCTTTTACACTATGTTAAAACGCAAGGCTCTTTGTTTGAGTGTTTGGCAGCATTCAATGACGAGATATGACTATCAAAGAAATTTGACTTCCGTTTGAATCTGGCTGCGTAATTTTAAAAAACACAAGAAATAGGCATAATAAATAATTGTTTTCTGTGATAATAGTGCTATTAAAAGTTAAGGGAAGTTTGTTTACAAAAACCCGAAAATAGAAATTGGCGAATGCAACCGTGGTACTTTTAGTTGTGTAAACACGGCTTTTAGTTTTCTGCATTATTGTAAGTGATAGAGAAAATAAAAGAAAATAGTA
>OW679202.1:21887027-22020753 GCA_940337035.1 Agriotes lineatus
GGTAAAGCAGACCGTGTCCTTATTGATGCTGGAAAATTTTGGCGAATTGTGGTTGAACGGGCTGCAGTATTGGTCTATACTACTAACATGGGCACTGGTAGGCGATGGAAATAATAATTTACAGATTTTGTTGATTTGGCTTCTGTGTCACATTTGGTTTTTGATTTCCTGATTGCAAATGCCATACATGTTGATCTTCACTAATATATTTGAGATCATTTTCCAAGCTGGTTGGTCGTTGACTCTGTATGAATGATCCAAGGGGGTTTCTTAAGCAACTTTAAAACGTTTTTAGAGTTAAATTCGTGTACATGTCTCTTTTGACCTTAATTGTAGCGTCCTCTGTTGTGCTGGCACTTAAATGTGAAAAAAGGGCTGCTCTCATTCTTATGCACGGCTTGTAAAAATCGATTGAATTTTCATCATTTCCTTGTCTGAGGTGTAGTAAATTTTGAAGAAGGCTGTTTTCGGATCTTCGGTCGCCAATAGTTTTTAAAAGTTCTTTATAACTTTATAACGATGATATATCCTGCAGTTACTAATACAGCTTGCCCAGTTAGTTTCCTTTCAATGCCGGATAAGAGAAAATGATTGATGTAATCTGCATTGTTGGAAGTTGAAAACTGATTGTAGATGAGATCGGCTGCTTTGAAAAATCTTGCGAGTTGAGTTGGATCTCCTCCAAACTCGGGAATAGTCTTGAAATACTCGAAATGGAAAGCTGGTACTGACTTTCTTCGTGTGTTTTGTCGGTCGGATATATTCTGTTGTACAGCAGCTGTTTGTTGTACCGGCAGGTTTGGTTGCGTGAATTTGTTAGGACTTACAAATGGCTTATTGTAAGGTTGGCCAGGCTATTTCCGCTATAGCTATTGTCGTCTTGTTCTGATAGTTACTCGTTGAATTTGCTCTACTGCATTGATTCTACTGTAATTTTAAATAATACATATTTCCTGTTCAATCACATCTGTTTTTCGATATCTATTATTTATTCTACGAAAGAAATGATGACTCGTAATTTTGTTAGTTCCAAGAATTAATCCATTGTTAATTGTATTTTTTTCGGTTAACCCCTTCAAGTTCACACATTTGGTTTTTACACGTATCATTACCTTTTTGGCACGTATTCGTTCATCTTCTTACTCCAATTACTACGGTCGTTTCGCTACAAAATTTATGTTTCTCCTTTCCTCACTCAAAAACGGTTTCCTTTCATTTAACAGAAGAACATATTATATAGTTTCAGTATCGTATACCATATACAGGGCGTCTAACGGAAAAAAGCAAATCTGCCCTTTCAAAAATAGGCAACCCGCAATACTGCCACAGAATGCTGCTATATCTAATCTACTGTTTAGCTAGGAGTATATCACAAATATCCTAAGCCATAGGCAGTAAATTGAGTTAATACCTGTCTTTGTAACATAACAAAATGAATATTATTTAAAAGAGATCTTTTAAATCAGTACGCATTTGACTTGCACGAAGTAAACACGTTCACAACGATACTTGGTGATAAGTAAGCGTGATTAGTGCCCGGCCGCAAGGTCTGGATTGTGTGGTCAGTTTGATAACTCGCCGAATTCATTTAAACTTATTTAAATTTAACAAACTAAACAATCGTCCCAATGCAGACAAATACAGGATCACAGGTAAACATTAACGGTTACCTTTCTCAATCAATGCCAAATTTTGTCGGACCCTACAATGTGCCTTCAAATAATAACATGCAGACCGCATTGTAATCGCAATTTCATCCACACTGGTATTCTCAACCGCAACCTCAAATAATAGGTTCTCAACCGACCCCTAACTCCTGCAGCAACCCCAACAATTTCACTCAGCACACCCTACAATTTTCCTACAATTAAGCCCATCTTCACAGCCAGCAACTAATTTTAAATCAATTTTTTGGACTGCAATAGAGTGGAACCAATACAACTAGGATTTCCTTCTTTATCAACCACCCTTACTTTAGACGCCGAGACTATATCTGTTACAAGTGAAGAATCAACAACCATCTTAAAACCAAACGACTTTCAGGAAATGAAAACTCGAAAGCAAAAGAGGAAGCGATCTAATCCTTCAACCATTCAACGAAATACTCAGGCTAGAACTCAGAAAGATTCTAATCCAGTCACAACAGTCCAACAATTAACGAATACAGATGAAGATACCCCGAGTATTTTATTACAAAGCGAAATTAAAGAAAAGATACCCAAACCCCCTCCTATATTTATACACTATGTTGCAAATATAATCCCACTTATACAACTGCTTGATTCCCATCTACACAAAGATGATTACCAATATCAATCAATGTCAGGCGGCTCTGTCAAGCTGCTACTCAAGACAGTTGAAAAATATAAACTAGTCAAAACAATACTACTTAGATAAAAATAATGTCATCCGGCACATATTTATCCTTCCGGAGGATAAGTCTTATCGAATAGTAATAAGAAATTTCCATCATACCACCGATAAAAAAGAAGTAAAAGGGGCCCTAACATCTCTTGGTCACCAGGTCAAAAGCGTCAATCCTGTTAAGCATCGCACCAAAAAGACTCTATTGAATCTATTCTTTGTAAACCTCAAATAATAGAGCAACAACCAAGATGTTTACAATATCACCTCCCTATTAAATGTCATCGTAAAGGTCGAGCCTCCACATAAAAAAAGATATTGCTCAATGCAAGAGATGCCAATGTTACGGCCACACCCAGAATTATTGCACTCGCCCATTTAGATGTGTAAAGTGCCCAGGAAACCATGATTACAAAACATGCACTAAAAGGAAAGATGATGGGAGTTAAGCCAAGTGTGTGCTCTACCTGGGCGAACACCCTGCCAACTATAGAGGATGTTTGGTTTACAAACAGATTAAGAACAGAAGATTTCCCAGATCAAAGATAGACACATCGTAACAACTCAGCCCAACAATCAATTATAACCGCAGATAATGCTATCCAAAACAGAAAAATTCAGGCATCATGACCTATGCAGATCGTACTATAGTACCCCGCATCCAAATAACCAATACAACGCCTCTTCAAGAAGACTCCCAAAACTTCACTCCATACTCAAATGATATCGTATCCTTCATGCAACAAACAATAGATTCACAGCGAGTCATGATTAGCAACCTCATGGCAGAGATAAAAAACCTGAAAGATCTGGTGCCGCAATTAGTGAACAATAACCAGAAATAATGGCTCAATTCCTTAAAATTGTACAGTGGAGCGCTAATGGACTGGTTAATCATCGCCAGGAAGTTGAAGCATTCCTGTTAACCAACAACATAGGTATATTATTAATTTCTGAAACGCATATCACTGAAAGATTCTATTTCAAAATACGCGGATACGATACATATAACACAAATTACCCCTCTGGCACAGCTCGAGGAGAAGCCGCAATTACAATTAAAAATCACATAAAGCACCATAAAATTCCTAAATATTGCACCGAACTCATACAAGCTGCAAGTGTAACCGTAGAAAACTGGATCGGACCATTAACTGTCTCTGCCGCATACTTTCCACCCAGTCAGGCCCCCAACAAGAAATACTTCGAAGACTACTTCTCTTCTCTGGGCAGAAGCTTCATTGCTGGAGCTGACTTCAACGCGAAACATACCCTTGAGGATCGCGCATCTCTTCCCCTAGAGGCAACATTCTCTTTTCCATTATGCAACAGCACCAACTAAGTTTTCTGTCTACGCATCAGCCTACCTATTGGCCAAGCGATACAGCAAAACTCCCTGACCTCCTGTCCTTTTTTGTCATAAAAGGAATTCCGCAAGGCTACTTAAACATCGCACCATGTTACGATTTATCCTCCGACCACAGCCCCATAATAGCTACGATAAGCACCTCAATACTAAGTAAAACGAAACCGCCGTCTCTTACTAATTACAAAACAAACTGGAACTATTTCAGAGATATTCTCGAAGACCATTTAACTACTAATATCCCATTAAAAAGTGCAAACGATATAGAAAATGCAGTAGAATCACTTGTGGTTATGTTGCTCTACTTAAATGAAAACACTTCTGCTTTGCTAATAAACACTTTATTCTTGTACCATAACTAAATACAAAAAACATGTATGATAATTAACCAAACCACGATCTGAACTGCACGCACTGCGACCGGTAACTGTCTAGCGTTCTTTTTGTGCACGTGAACTAAACGCGCCGCTTCGCCGGAAACGAGGTTTGACTGTTGCCAAAACTCGCGCAAACTTGAATACGCACTGCCGCTACACTCTAATCCAGTTCATACACTTGGCAGCTACGAGAGCAACTCCACAATCATCACAAACACAAACAAATTACCACTGCTCAGTTGATATTAAAAGAAATATTGCGGAAAAACGGAGACTCCGAAAAATATGGCAACAAATTAGAACACCAGATAACAGACGTCAATTAAACACTGCCAGTAGAAACCTAAAGGAGTTCATTAAGGAAACAAAAAACAAATACATAGTCGAACACCTGGGCGGGTTGACCGCATCCGAAGATACCGAATACTCCCTTTGGAAGGCTACCAATCGCCTCAACCGACCTCAACAGCAAGTTCCTCCAATCCGCAACAAAAACGGTCCATGATCACGCACCGATATGGAGAAAGCTGACGTTTTCGCTACTCATCTCCAAGAAGTTTTTCAACCATTGCGACCTGGCGACTAACAACGTGACGATCATGAAGTGCAAAATTATCTGACGGATCCTTCCCAACTCTCTCCACCTATCAATACTTTCTCCTTTGCAGAAGTTGAATCAATGATCCTTAGAAACACCCACTGTAAAAAATCGCCAGGATATGACCTAGTTACTGGACGTATATTGAAAGAACTACCCCCCAATGCTATAAAATTGGTGACGATGATCTTTAATAGCATTTTACGAACGGTTTTTTTCCCGGTCCAGTGGAAAGTCGCGCAGGTAGTCCTTATCCAAAAACCCGGAAAACCGGCCAACGAGCCTTCATCATACCGACCCATGAGTTTATTGCCACTCTTCTCCAAACTTTTCGAAAAACTTCTATTGAAACGGCTTTATTCCATCCTTGACAACGAAAACCTGATTCCTGATCACCAGTTTGGGTTCCACAAGCCGACACTCCATCGTAGAACACATACATAGAATAGTAGATAGGTATTATTAACGCAGCATTCGAAGACAAAGCTAGTGCCATTTTCCTTAATGTCAGCCAGGCCTTCGACAAGGTCTGGCATGAAGGCCTATTGTTTAAGCTAAAGCGGACCCTACCACACCCATACTGTTTGATCATTAAATCATATCTAGAAGAACGGTATTTTCAAGTCAAGTTCGAAGAAGCAATCTCACATCTTTGTCTCATCGAATCCGGGGTTCCCTAAGGAAGCGTTCTGGGACCAGTCCTGTACGTCCTATATACAGCCGACATACCTACGAATACCAATGCAACTACCGCAATATATGCTGACGATACGACAATTCTTGTGACACATCATGACCCTGTCATCGCCGCACAAACTTTGCAACAAAACCTCGATGCCGCTTTAAACTCAACTGTTTCAAGACCGTGCAAATTACTTTTACTAAGTGTCGAGGCACCACGCCGAACATTAACATGGATGGCACTCTCCTTCCCCAAACAGACTGTGTTAAATATATTGGCATGCACCTCGATAGAGGACTAAATTGGAGAACACACATTTGGACAAAAACGAAACATCTCAACCTAAAACTTAAAAATTATTATTGGTTACTTGGCCGCAGCCCTTAGCTCTCGCTTGCCAACAAACTACTTGTTTACAAATGTGTGCTGAAACCAATCTGGAGCTATGGTATCCAGTTATGGATAATAATATAGAAATCCTAGAACGTGTCCAATCTAAAACGCTGCATATAATCACCAATGCACCCTACTTCGTTCCTAATAAAAGAATACTTAACGACTTGAAAGTGCCATCAGTGAAAGAAGAGATAGTTCAGTGTAGTGTAAAATATCTTCACAGATTAGAAACACATCCGAATCCGTTAGCGGTAAACTTACTCGACAATAGTGCTGATGTGCGCAACGTTTTAAACCGCTAGATCTACCTACACGTTACTAATTAACTTAGGTAGTGTTCATTGTAATTATTTATATAAGTTAATCACAACGAGGAACGTCATAGGACGTTCTCTCACACGTTACTTCTAGTGCAATGTTACATTTCTATATTTATCTGATTTGCTGATTGCTACTGTAGCAGATTGCAAATAAATGAAAGTGAAAAAAATCTTTTAAATCAGTAATTTCTTGAGCTGAAAACGTTTAGTTTTTCCAATTATAAAAGTTGTTTGTAATATACCACATTTTAACATGTGAGCAAGCGAGAATGAAACCAAACTTAGCTTTGAAAATTGAAACATATGTCAATTATTATTTCACATTATGGTAATGAAATACACATACATAACCTAAACCATTGCATAACTGTCACCGACTGGCAGATCAAACTGTTATTTGAAAGTTAACATAACAACCAACAATTAAACACTGTTACATCTGCTACATCAATCATTTTGATTATAAAAACTTTTTTGATAATTTAAACAATTTGATACTACTATTGTAATAAAAGCCATCTTAAGTTTTTCGAAGCTAATCTTGATTTCGTTTTCATTTGCTCACACGTTATATTCTTCTAACTTGTCTTAATACTATTTTTGAAAGACACGTCGGCGTTTTTTTTTTAAATGAAAAAGTGTAATTTTTTCCATATTACAATGGTGCCATGGCGACCGCAAGTGACTCCTTTTCTTTCCCTCTCTATGCCCCTTTAACATCGGTAAAATGTGAAATAAACAACCGAAACTTGCTTCAGTAGACTACCAATATCATAAGACTCTTATCACACATTAGGTACCCAAAAGTTCATTAGAAATTTTACACAGTAATAGAAAGTGGAGAGTGGTTAGCCACCGAACTGAGTGAGCGCTCATTACTGTTTACGCAACTTAGATCTTGCAAGTAATGCGCAGTATTAACTAACATTGCCTTTTTATATATGATTACCAGTTTTTTAATGGCCTTCAGCTTTTACAATTTTAAACGCAGCATAAAATTCACGGAAAAGATCAAGTCGTTAAACTCTGGAAGTTTCAATTATTTGTAACAAAGTGTTCTTTTTCAAACTTTTAGGTAGATAATTTATTAATATCTAAAAATGGCAATCAAATCCAAGGATACTAAAACTCGATTACTTGTCAAAGTAAAAAAGTTATCCCCAATGAAGCATCCCATCTCTTTATGTTCTGGCGTCTTTGACCTCAGACAAAGAAAAGTTTGCCTAAACAACGTAAACTGCATAATCATCTGCGTCGGAGTATTTTTTGCTCATGTAAAATGTACAAAATTCGCTTAAACTGTTTTTATTATTCTATGCAGATTTGCGATTAAATTTTGTCCTTTTTGTAACAGTTTCGGTGGGTCTCGTTTAAAATAAAAGGGGGTAGAGATATTATACAGAAACGTCACAATTATATCCGCGCCGGATTTGCACGCCATCTGTTCCTCTCTACGAAGTAAATTTACACAGAGCCGGCTTTAGCAGCATACGACATCTACTATGCAGCAAAAATATAATAAATTAACCTATATTTATATGTCATTTACTTTGACGAAAAGGGTATTTAGGGGGTTTGTTTTTGGGCGTGTAGTTTCGCAATTATTTGGAAAAATCTACCTTTGATCGATCCTTCTGCTAGATAAAGCCATAGTGATCTCATCGCATTGGATAAAACGAATGTTTTCTTAATATACTGTTGTAATAAACGAGAAGGGTAATTCTAATTAAATAGGATGGATATTCTTTGGTTAAGAAATGATCTAATCTCTATAACAGAGCTAACATACTGAAGTGAGCTCCTCGGATGGGTCCAATTAAGAGCTGTGGGTAGACGTTATCACTGTTACCGTAAAATTTTGGGAACTTTCATGGCTGCCCGCTATATATTCTTTCGGATAGTTTGTATGGTACTTACGTAAGTGCTGTAATATCGCTTATATAGTCACTGACATTCTGCTGCATTTTGAAGATCTCATCAGCTTAGGGGGAAAAATACAAATATTTTATTAACAGTGTCAAAACTCCACCTTTTTAGTAATGTTAAATTAGACTTTTCAATTAATTAAATTTTAAAAATTATTTTAGATTACTAAAGTCAAAGTTTTTTGTTAAAATTTGCATGATTAATGTTAAAGATAAATAAAAATCATTAAGTCGTAAACAGTTTAAGTTTTACATTCCCAAACTTGCTGAAAAAATCAAAAAAGAACTTAACAAATACAATTTCAAAATAGCATCTAACCAACAACAATACTTTAGGTAAAATTTTTTTTACAAACCTTAAGGATAAAACCCAACTAACATGCAATCTAAAATAGTGTATCAGATTAATTGCAACAATTGTAACTCCACTTATATCGGTCAAACAAAACAGCAACTAAAAAACAGATTAGCGAAACACAAATACTCTATAACAGTTAATAGATCTTCGCCCTCTAACAAAAAAACTGCATTAACTTACCATGCCCATGAAAACTTTCACAACTTTAATTTTAACAAACCAGCAATCTTACATGAGGAGAACAATCTAAAAAAGAGATTATGCTTGGAAATGATCGAAATACAAAAAAATCCCTACAGCTATTAATTATAGAACTGATATTCACAATCTAAGTTCCATTTATCATAATTTATTCAAATAAAATATCAAAATATCACATTTCTCAAATAATATGTTTCATTTGCTAATATCGCTTTTTATAGTAAAATTTTAAATTTTCACTTAATACTACCCTGCATTAATAGAATGTATGCAATTCCAGTTTTAAGCTTTCTGCGCACTTATTGATAAAGTGCAAATATGTGTATGTAACCTTGCATTATTTATCTAATAAACTCAGACATCCAGCATTTCTCAATATGAAGACAGCTAAAATATTAATTATGTGTATTTACAACGGTTTTATATATTTCAAAATGTAAATTCAATTTTAATTAATTAATTATTTATATAAAAAGAAGTCTTAATGATTATGAAATATTTGATCTCCAATACTTTAATAACTTGTAAGTATACATATTTAAGGATTTTTTTTTCGTGTTCGCTAACCTATTTTTCTCTATAAATTTTCAGATATGTAAATTTTGCAATTTTATCCTTTTAACAAAATGTTTCATAATTCTTAAACTGAAGAAGACAATTTCAATTGTGCGAAACGTATTTAAAAAGTAAACTGTTTACCACTTAATGTTTTTTATTTATCTTTAATATTAATCATGCAAATTTTAACAAAAAACTTTGACTTCAATAATCTCCTAAAATAATTTTTAAAATTTAAAACTCCACTCTGCCTCTAGGTGCGGGACAAAGTGATATGACTTAGTGTAAGGTGGATTACGAAAATTACGTTGGATTTAATATTTATTTATAGCAAAACAATATAAAAGGAAATATCAAACACTTAAAGGAAGTGTTTTATTAAACACTAGTAATGGAAAAAAAACAATTTTGCATATTAACATGTTAAAGTACATAATCTGGATCTACAAATCTATAGCTACATGGCGCTGCAAAATACAAAAATTAAAAGTTAATCTTGAGAAAACAATCTAGAGAAGTTCTTACGGTTTAAAACGACATTTACGACTAAGCGCCAGCTCATACGAAAAGCCACGAAAAAGCTAGACGACTAGCGCGTACGATATCTCTCAAAGTCGGGAAAGTACCTTACATCGGACCGCTGCCCAGCCCGTAGCAAGAAATGCCGACTAGACTCAGTGAAGTGAGGGGTGATCCGACACGAGATAACACAAGGGTAACGGCCTAATGGACGGTTAACAGATCTAAATAGATTGAGGCCACCCAAATCTATCAAGATGAACGAGAATGCAAAGGCAAGCCCACTGAGGAACCGGGAAGCAAATGAGCCTACCTTTCAACTTTACCCTTGGCAGAAATCCAAAGGTTAAATGGGGTATGGTAAGTATGCAGCCTTGTGACTCTCGGAACCGACGACTGGAACGCTTGAACCTACCTTTAACGCTCACAACTTCGTCCAAGCTCCACTTTACATCAATCTTGATTGCTGGCATTAATTATTACGCCGAATATGATGGCTGGCATTGGTTAGTTCACAAAATATGATTAGTGATATTAGTTAGCGTACAAAATATGAGATATGAGTGCTGCCATTACAGAATATACAAAATACGATTGTTAGCGTTAATCAGTGCGCGGAATATAATAGCTGTCATTAAACAGTACACACAAATACCTTGTTAGCTTTCCCTGCCGCAGTCGAAAGAGTCCAGTAAGCGGCGCGGCGATATCACAAGGTAGCGGAACAGGGCAAGATGCTCCAACGAGCGTGGGTGGTGATAATGAGGAACCACATAATCCTTTGTACAACTCACGGTACGGCCACAGATAACGACAGGGCACGCATGTGATAGGTGACGAGGGGCACGCTTCTCAAGTTTGATCCCACAGCAGTAGTATATTGGTCGACAGGCGACGATAAGCCGAGAAGCGTTTGGCTATAAACAAAACGAGGCACCAACAACACACAACCAGCTCGCTTCGTGAATCGGAACACTCGCCAAAAACACGCCACATAACGGAACTCACTCGGTCAGTCGCCGCCTTCCACGACCAAAGCCGCGGGGGCGGCGAAAAGCCACACTCTATGAACCGCTTGCAGTAACTGAACGAGGTCCAACACCAACTGCCAAAAACAGAATTACGCCACTCAGCCGAAAGGCAAACTGGAAGGGCGGCTGCTGCAGACAGGCTGCAACCGAGTGAAAACCATTCATACGCTCTCTCTTGCACTCACAGACTCGCATTTTAAATTCAATCTAGAAAACACTCTGGTATGCGAGTTCACCACAGCTACAAAGCGATAACGAACACACGTGTTCAGCAACAGACTGGATCGAGGGCACAGCTGCGTGATGGCCTGTAGCCAATAATGCCTGCATAAAACTTGATACATTTAAATTGAAGCGGAAAAATATAAAAATCCTATATACACACGGGGTCGTAATTTAGAAAAATAGGCAATTAACTCGTACGTTCGTATAATCTAAAAATGTCCTGACAAAACCTTATAGGAAAAATTAAAATAAAAAACCGACCTCTAAACTACACAGAATTAGGTGTATACCAACACATATAGTTATACCAAATTTTGTCATACGTCATTACGCTTCGATCTTCAGCTTCAGGAAACACAAAAATATGTTTTTGTTCCTGAGGGTGAATATCTACGATTTAGGTAGAGTAGTTTTTAATAGTCTTAGTTTTCCATCTTTTAATGCAACGAGTACAAAATCGTTGATTGCAATCTCTCTATCTATTAAACTTCGAATTCTTTCTGAAGTTGAGTTTTCGCCATCCTACTGGTGAATAATATCTGAATTGTCACATTCGTCTTCACAAATCGTCTACTCCTGAATTTCATCAAACTTTTCTTAATCTTATGACTCTGCAGTTTTTTTAAATTTTTTTGGTTGATTTATTAGAAAGATATAATTTTCGTTTTATCTGTTTTGTTTTCTTTAACGTTACTTGCTTTCCTTGACTCAACTTTGCTTCTTTTAAGTCTTGTAAACATGGAGAAGAAGTGATAACTGCTGTTTTACCTTTTCTTATAAAGCCTTCGTGTGTGATTTGCTTTGGTGTTACTTTAGGAAGAAGATTATCTGGGAACTTGTTGTGATTAAATGGGTAAATCCCAATAGTTTTGAAACCATTCTGTGCGTTGGATAATGTGGCAGCTCTAACATATGCTTTTATTTATTTATTTATTTGGGTTGTTTAAGCTGGTGCCAACAGTGCTTACGCACTAAAATTAGTCCACAGCGTACATTCAAGATAGACACATAACCTAAAATACAATGGCGAAGTCGCTATCAATTAAATTCAACTGTATAACAAAACTGCTAGTACTAGTGTCAACAACAGCAAACCGGTGCTACACGCCACACAAACTAAACTTGAATATGTTAATTAAAATAGAAATCATAACAAAGTGATAATAATATTAATCAATAACAATGGGAAACATAACTATAAAGAAACTATAATCCATATGACTTAATAAGAAACAAGAAGCGGTTCAAGCAGTGCACAGAAACAGTTAGTTTTGAATGCTTTAATTTTTCCATTAAAAATATCAATTTCGTCGATAAGTTTGTTAGCCAAATTACAGGTTGCGTATAAAGGCGAATAACGTAAAATATTAGTTCTCGGTTTAACTAAGTAGAAATAAGCTCGAAAACGAGCTGTATGTCTTGGCATAAAAAAATTTAGTTGAATCAAAATTGAAGAGCAACAATCACTTCTGTAATTACACGGTATAAGAAAATAAAGACGAGAAATATTGCGACGTATTTCTAAGGTATGAAATTTAAATGTATTTAGTAACTGCATGTAAGAAGTTTCCATTAAAGGATATATTCCAGTAGCTTTATAATATAGAAATCTCATAAAACGTGTTTGAACTTTTTCTATTTGCTCCTTATAAATGCTGTATGCTGGAGACCATACAACAGCAGACAACTGTAGCCTGGATCGAACAAAGGCATTATAAAGTTTAATTAATGTAGACGTATTTTTGAAATTTACACTATTTCGTATTAGGAAACCTAACATTTTCAGAGCACTATTTACAGATATGGTGATATGCTTAGAAAATATTAGTGAACTGTCAAACGTAACACCTAGATCTAAGACATCATTTTTGACTGAAAGCAAATTGTTATCTATACTGTAAGGATACCTAATAAAAAATTTCTTTCTGGTGAACGTCATGGTTGAACACTTGGTAATATTGAAGTATAGCTTATTCTCTTGGCTCCATTGATAAATATTTTCAATATCCTTTTGAAGTAATTGGCAGTCGTTAACAGATTCTATTACGTTCCATACTCTGCGAACAGAGCATGTTTTGAGTATTCTAAGACAGCTGGTAAGTCGTTTATAAACAAAATAAATAATAACAGTCCCAAATTTGCACCCTCAGGAACACCCGATAATGAATTATATTCTTTAGATATATAGCTTTTATAAACTACACATTGTCTTCTATTGTTAAGGTAGGAAGTGAAAAACAATATTAATTCTTTTGAAAATCCAAAGGAGTGTAATTTTTAAATTAATATTTGGTGATCCACTTTATCAAAAGCCTTGGCGAAATCGGTGTACACAACATCAACTTGCAAATTATTGTCCAAGGTTGTAAGGGAAGATAGACGGTCGGCCTTACCTTTTGGCGAAAGTTATATTTGATATTTTGCCGGCTGGTAACTATCGGCCTAATTGGGCTAGCTCGCCGCGAGGGTCGCAGGGTTCCAGCTATGCTGAAAAAGTATAATAAAAAAAAAGGAGAGGGCGCCAGGTCCTCGACTCAGTTCCAATCCATGTGCCGGACCGTGCACAAGGTAAAGACAATTTCCAGCAGAACAAAGAAAAATAATCAAATCAACCACCAAAGAAAATATCACAGCTTTATTATTAAATGGTGGATATGCACTATAGTGCGTCACATACAAAATCAAAGGCAATCTCGACAATAAACAAAATCAACCACAAAATCAAACAAGACCAAACAATATAGCAATAAACAAATATCCATATACAAATCAATATACCAACAATAAACACATTAAAAATAGTCAAAGGTACTGCATCAATACATTTCATAAAAGCATAAATATGTAAACATGTTAGTCGAGGGCTAAACAATAAACTTCAGCTGTAAACTATCGTAAATATTCCATTAAGTTGCTAACCAAAGTAGCAGCACCGGCACAACAGTTCGTCCGCATCCTGTGAAGCAGGGTGTGACGACGCTAGAGTTATGCAAGCGAAAGGCTAACTAATACCCCGAATGTTAGCTTAAAATTTTAATGTAACGACAAAATTTCAAAGGCTCGAAGCCCGCTGTTACGGATTGTATGATCATACAGGCGTGGCGGTTTCTGTTTTGAACGTATCAAGTTATTATATGATTAAACAAAGCAATGGCTTGAATTATGCTCCTCACAAAAGCTAAATTTACAAATCGCCGACAATCAAATTACGAAAATCCTAAATATTGAGCATAAGGCTACCGTGATCGGTTCTTTAGACACGACCAACACCCTAATAATGACATTTGACAGATTAACCTCTGCAAAGAAGCTAGTGAAAATCAGTGACCGAAGTTGCGTAAAAATACAATTAATCTGTGTTCTAGGTAAGCTAATCTATCTTAGAATAGTTCAACGGTGTAACTAAATGTTTTGTTACGTTACAGGGCACAGAGCAAAAAGACCTTCAACACAAATTACTACTAACTAACGGTAAGCAAACCTAAATGTAGCAAGCCATTCGATAACACAAAAATATCTACGATCTAATATCACGAGCATGGCTAATACAGCTACCATGAACATAGTCTACTCTAAAATTACACGAAGTGCAATACGAATCAATAAAATAAGCCCAAAGCAATATACACAATAAATTTCAATTCGACCGACAATTCTCAAATACAAATTTACACAAATAATCCTACAATATGCATGCTATACGAAATGTCTATAATTAGCAGAGCAGTTAATACGCTAATTCAGATATACACACCTCAGTACCAGTAACATACGAATCACGCATGCTGTTTTCCAGGGTCGAGCGCAAATCAACAGCAAGTTCGGAAGCATCTGGTGCGCCAAGGAGCCGACTTCCGACAGCATTGCGAGCGTCGCAGGGAGGGTGGCGAATAGACGATGCCAGTACCCATTACACAAAGCACCAAATAAGGTAAGCGAACCAAATCCATATTACGAACAATTTCCTGGGTGGATCCAAAACTCAATTGCAAATACGATCCATAATGCGATCCCAAAACTTAATTCGATCCCAGATTTTTAATCCATATTTTTAATGCGATTCCAGATTTTTTAAGGCTAAAAATACAAATTTTCCCAAATAGATTACGGTATTCAAAAGAGGGAAACGTAGGCAAACACCATGTACGAACCTTAAGATGTTGTGCAGCCAACTCGTTAAGCCAAGCGTGCGAAGTGTGAACGTCCCAAGAAATCCGTCTGTGACGAAACGAATGCCGGAGACACCAATACCAATCTCCGGAACATTTCAGCAGGGGATGCGGAGCCTCTAAATCCTTCCAACTATGAAGATGGCTTCCAAAAGCCGCGAGACTAGCCCCCATAGGAAGCAATTCCAACTTTCACAACGCAAGACTTGCCAGTAAATGACCGAAAAATGCTCCAACCAGCCCAATTCAGCTTATCAAAAATTCCCAAAAATTGGAAAGTTGGCCAATGTAAAAACTAAAGAATGCAGAGTGCTCTAAACTGATAACAGCAGTGTAGCATTAAGTTTGAAATTAAAGGTAGATGTTAACAAAGTTGCCTATCCAAAGTAAGGTATTGTATCATTTAGGAAAATAAAGCAAATAACCGAATCTGACTAATTTATTTCAATCAATAAATAGGAAAATGTCAAAATGAGCGTAACAAGGTTTTAGATATTTCTTGAGTGAAAGCATATAAATTAGTGACAGTTGATCGATTGGGTATAAAACCATGCTGCGTAACTGATATTTCTGGTTTAACAAAGGAAAATATTTTTTTATATAAGACGGTTTCAAATACTTTGGATATCGATTGTAATATGGATATAGGTCTGTAGTTTAGTATATTGGTTTTATCTCCTTTTTTGAAAATTGGACATACTTTGGCAATTTTCCAATCGTCTGGGTATGTACAAGAGTGCAACGAAAGATTGAATAAGGCTGTTATAGAAGAAGCTAAAAATTCAGAGCATGCCTTGTATATGTAATCAGGAATACCATCAAAACCAGTCGCAGTTTTTGGTTTCATAGATCTTAAAGCTAGGATCTTATCTTCAACAGTTATACGGTCAATATAAAATATAGCATTCATGCGCGATTGCTCCTCCAAGTTCATAACTGAATCATCGCGGGTATAAACTGATTCAAAATAATCAGCAAAAGCATCCGCTGCTATTGTGTTATTACTAAAATATGAATTATTAACGTGAAGGTTCTCAGCGACCGAATTTGTTGAATGTTTAGTTTTTATAAACGACCAAAACTTTCCGGGTTCATTCAGAATCGACTCTTCGGCGGACGTACAAAATTCATTAAAAGTATTAAATATATCCTTCTTAACTTGTTTTCGAAGCTCTATATATTGACCATGAAAGTCATTATCATACGGCCTTTTTTACATTTTTTGTGCAAACGATTTTTCTTTTTGATATTTTTTATAATATTTAACATAAACCACGGAGGTTATTTGTGTTTAATTGGTTTTGTTTTTGGTACTGAACCCGTGCGAGCGAAATTAAAAGGTTCGTAGAATTTTTCAACAGCTAAATTGATGTCGGTAAAATTATTTAAAATGTCCCAGTTAGTGTTGCGCAATTTGTGATAAAGCATTAGAAAGTCGGCTTTTTTGTAATTGTATTGCTCACCCCCAAATACATGTTCAGATTTTATTGTTGTGCACTGCAAGGAACACCCAAGTGACGGATGAAGTACATCCTCATTAACTAACGAATTATTACATTTAACAACATACAGTGATATATTAGAACAAAATCTAAAATTCTACCCATCCCATTAATTACAGTGTTATACTGTATCAAATTAAAAAAAATTACGAAATTCATATAATCACTATGAGCTGTATTATATCTAATATCTACATTAGAAAATACATGAGGCAAATTAAAATCACCAAATAACAAAAACTTATGTTGGATGATATCTACGTGTGACTCAAAAGTGTTATATAACATCATATAATCAGCGTATGTAGTTGAAGGTGGAAAGTATACGGCGCATATGTAAAAAGTACTTTTTCCGCATTTAACTTTTATCCACAGATCTTCTAGATTAGTTTCAAATTGTGTTATCCTAACACTTACGTACTTGTTCTTAATCGCCACTAAGACACCACCTCCATCACTTTTACCCTTACGTTGTAGGTTTCTGTCACGACGGAACACAACATACCTATCATCCAAAATTTCGCTATCGCTGATGTTAAAATTAAACCACGTTTCTGTTAATATTAATACATACATCGAAGTTTTCTGAGAGAGCACTATTTAAGAGGAAATTAGTTTTTGTTCTAATTCCACGTACATTTTGATAATAAATATTTAAATCCGTGGTGTTAGTGGACATCCTTGAAATCTTCCACCGATTTAATTGCGAAAACCCTGCTCTCTTCAGTTGCCCTCATAAGAATCTTGCATTACGACACCAAAGGAATTTAATTTTGTTATCGCGTTTAAACTCGCGCGCTTTCGAGTAGAGGTACCTGTTTTGTTGCATGAGTGATTCATTCACGAAAACTTGATTACTTTGCTCAGCTATTTCTTTGAGTGAAAGATCACTTACACTAAATATAAGAGTTCTTTTAACTTTTTTGAGACGAAGAAATTTATCTTTATCCGACTTGCGAACAAACTTTAAAATAATCCCCTTGGGCTGATCTGGACGGCTAGAGTTCGCACCTAAACGGTGCACTGTATCTATCTTGTTCTTTTCTAAATCGAAACCAATTGCATTGCTTACAGATTTCACTACCGTGAATACATTTTCGCTCTTAACTTCAGGGATGCTTTGAATTTCTAGGCAATTAATCCTAGAATATTGCTCTAGATCATTAACGCGATTCTTTAAAAGATCGTTTTCGGCCTTTAAGCTATTTTTTTTCCAAATTTTCAATTTTAGCGAAACATTCTGTAATTAGTGATTGTTGAGGCTTTAACAACTCGTTTGTTTCATCAATTTTAGTATGACATTATTCAACCGACGTCGTAACAGCTGATAATTCACGAAGAACACTGTTTAGCTTCTTCATAATTCCAGATAAAGTTGCCGTTTCTGGTTCAGGGCCACGACATGTCTTACATATCCAGGAGCCCTTGCTAATGAGCGATGATATCTCAGATTGCGATATACCCACACATGCACTGTGATAGAGTTTGTTGCAGGATTGCATTTTATTTAGGTGGCGTTCTTGCAATCACATCACCGCATGCTCCGCAATTATCAACCATTTTGATAAGAAAGTAGTACTGACCTCGATCACACAGAAAAATGTGTACAACTTTAAATCTATAGACAAAGGAATGCACAAGAATACGAGTTATTTCACCAATTAACCGCCACTTCTAATCACTGAAAATCTTATTAACAAAGTCAGTAAGACTATTACTATCACCACTCGAATAAATTTTTTAATTATCCAGTAATTTTCAGCAGGAATTTAACTTATTTTGTAGAGCAATATTTAATGCGACTGTTACAGTTCTTGCCAATTGCGACTATCTGGCCCGCATCTACCAATTCAAAAATCTTATTTGGCTCATTTCTCTGCCAGAATTTTACTTCTTGTATAGAATAGTTACGCAATAGAAACATAAAAGCGACGTCCAAAGGTTGGAGCCAGTGGGAAGTGTGAGGTGCGATTGCTAAAATGATTAGTACTCCAGAGCCTGCTTTTTCAGTCTAATATCCTTAAAATGTGTTGCCATAACTAATGTTTTTTAATTAATTGTCATTTGCTCTATGTAAGTAAATCGCTCATAGAATATCCTAAAGTGAAAGACCTTTTCCAAGATTTTGCTTTTATAATTTAATTCGTTTGAGAAATAACGTGTATGCGCGCAACTTTCCACAAATTCTAAACGTTACTATTGAAATATTTTTTCCGAATAGAGCTTACTGTTTTCAGTAATTGAGTTTTTAGGTTCTAAACTTGTTTTATGCATTATGTGAAGTAATGCTAGCAAAATGAATAGTTAGGCAATAAGTAACAAACGACTTCCGGGATTGGACCGTGTCATGATTCAGATCGAAGAACTCAACTTTTCGCCCACTTTCGTAAGGGGCTTTATCAGGAGGAAAAAGCAAAAGAGCACGGTAACTCAACATGTGAACCACGTCAGAGGCGAAACTCGACAGTCGAGACTCGACTGTCGAGTACAGAAGAAAATGTTTTCAATATCTTTATTAAAGAAAGCGCATAGCAAGAAAAACAATTTTTGTTAGAGCAAATAGCGGTTGAAGAGTGTTCTAAATTATCTACTATTTGCTTAAGTGCAAAACACAACGCTTGGATAAAACTTCTTACTTGTAAGCAATGCGTATTGAAACTTGACCTAATAATATCATATTACTGCTGAGAGTGGCACACGTCTACCGTAATTGTCACACATTGCGAATTACTTTTGCAGTCTAATTTGTTTCAGCACTATTTCACCGAATTGTCTATTTCATGGGCAAACAGAAGTTTGAACATTTTGGCTAGGGCCAGTTTGACGAGGGCCGCGCGGCGGGTTTCGCGCAGATTTTGTGGTTGCGAGGCTGAAGTCGTCCTTGGCAGTGTCTGCTCTCTGCTTGCGTTGCTTGCCTTTGCATCTGCTCTTCCATAGTAAATAGCATATTCCGCTGAATAGACAGATGACGACAAGCGTGGTTAGACTGCTGACAGACCCTGTTGTGATTGATAGGTGTCTCCAGTTTTTGTTGAATAGGTCATGGATGACCTTCTGTTGCTGAGATAGCAACACGCCCATGTGGTCCGTTTCCAGGATTGGTTCCTCTGCTAAACTCTGATATTTGTCCCCCAAACTATCTGCCTTGATCGTGATGTTGACTGGGATGACCTTATTAAAGGTCAGGGAGGACTTGGATGATACTGAATGATCTCGCGTAGAGGATGCGCTGCCTTGTTTGGATGTAACCCTCTCGTGCAATTTGGATTACTCCCGTATTCTTGAGAACCACTTCTTATTGTATATCATTACAGATGATCACCGCACTGATGGCTTTGTTGACTATAAACATCCACGTGTTGGCCTTGTACAGTTTCTTCCATACAATGGGTGTGATGTTGTTGCGGTACGTGTTACACGGTATCTTTTCTAAGCGGTGGTACGTCTCGTCGATTGTGCAACTGAGGTTGTTCTCGATAATGTTTATGACCGTGGGTGTACACGAATAGATGTGCTGACCTCAAATTTGTACTGCTGTATGTCGCATTACTTCTGATTATTGTAACCAATGGATAGAAAGTGAAGGCCGACTGCTAAGGTTAGATACTGTCCGGTGTCGATCCTTCTGGGCATTGTTGTGAGTTTGACGATCTCATATTTCGTCGTCTCGGTAATATGAAAATAGCCAAACATACTAATGGTTTCCTCTATCTGCACGGCCTCCATCTTGTACACTGGTGACAGTAATATCCGTAGGTTGGGTGGCAACTTCATAGATAGCTCCTTAATTAATGTTGCTATTTGAGCGTCTTGTAAATAATTACCGGCAACTTCATACGCTGACAGTACGTGAACGTTTATCTTGTTGATATCCATGGATCTGTAACAGGCCTTCATCTCATCCATGGGATGAATTTCTTGGTTGAATTTCCTTCGGAAGTTCTCTAACTTCGTCGTGATCCCGTTTTCTGTTTCGTTTATAGTTGTCATTGCGGCTAGCATTAATTTTGCTATGTACGTATATACTTCGTAATTTACACCAAAAACCGACGTAAGGAATTTCCCAAGTAATCCTCTACGAGTGCGGTGTTTCGCAATCGTTCGGATGCTCTTCATGTTTAATAGTATCCGTTCTTGTTGCTTCAATATGTGATGCATAAGTTCATCACAAAACTTGTCTTCCGTCATTTCGCTATTCGCGCTACATAGAATTATAGAACTATCAACTCCTATCCGAATGATTCCTCTGTCTAGTTTTGCATTGCCAACGTGTTCTACATATAGTCCAGGTTGTAGTGCCTGCAGCATATAATATGCCAAGTCACCTGGAATCATGTTACACACAATGAGCATGCATACAAAAAAACGCTGAATGCACTTTTATATCTTGCTACTATGTTGATCGTGCGGTAAGTCGGAAATCGCTAATGCTTGTTTGATCTTGATTGTTTTTCTTCGTTTACCGATAGCTGGCAAATCTTTGTAATAAGCCGTTTGAATCGAAATCTGTCTCTGCCCTGGATTGTAACTACCCGTATCAACCCATCCTTTCCTAGATGCATGTCGATTACTCGTGGTAATAGCCAATTGTTAGCAAAGATATTATCTTTCTTTAAGAGTACCAATTCTGCTACTGCTATGTTTCGTTTTGGGACCTTCCACTTTCCACGCTGTTGTAGCCTGGATAAATACTTCGTTGGCCATGCTTTCCAAAAATTCCTTTTTAATTTTTGTAGTAGCTTTCATCTATTTAGGTGAGTGGCGGCGATGGGTTCGTCCGGCTCTGCTGGAATAACAAGTGCTTGCCCGATCATTAAGTGTCCTGGGGTAATTGCTGCCACATCGTTCGGATCATTTTTTAAGGGTGTCAATGGTCTTGAGTTGAGGCATGCCTCGATTTCGTATAACGTTCTTAACTTTTCAAAAGTGAGGGTGCTTTTTCCAATTAGTCGTTTGATGTGGTACTGGATCGATTTCAAGCAGCCTCCCAGATTCCTCTTATGTGGGGGTTTGTCGGGAGTATAAAATGCCACTGAATCGCTTTGGTGCCCAATCTGTTTTCAATTTCGGCATTCAAAATCCTGCTTGCTTCCACAAAATTCTTACCATTATCACTGTAGTTGTGGGCGCACTTCCCTTTTCCTGCAGTGAATCTTCGGAAATATGCCTTGAAGGCATTAGCAGTCATGCCGCTTACTGCTTCGATGTGGATCGCCTTTGTAGCCAAACAAATCAAAAGGCGATCTATGCTTTTTATGATTTGCTGCTTTCTCCCTTTGGAGTTTCGTAACTGGATCGGTCCTGCGTAATCCAACCCCGTCTGAGTGAATGGGATCGATGGTTTCACTCGCACAGGGGGTAGTTGTTCCATTAGTTGCTGCATTTATGCTTTATTCGCTCCTGGTATCTTCTTCTTTTAACCATCTAGGATCATGGAACCATAGTGGGTGAATACGTAGTTTGGATTATCGTAACGAAAGCTGCTGGATTATCATCCGTCTTGACATGATTTCAGCATCTTTTCCGATGCTCTCATGTATTCTAGCGACTTGGTTAGCCATTTTTCTGGATTTCCTTTTATCCAGGCCAGAGTGATTATTGAGTCTGTCGAGGCATAAATCTCAATGTCCCTTATTTCCATAGTTGTGATGGTATTTGTTAATAATTTGGCTAATAGCTCTGCATCACGTAATTCTAACTCTGGCAACGGTTCTGCATCTTCAGTGGTGCCACATTTGATTTATCTGTTAATAATGTCACTGTTCTGGCTTCTGATAGTGGAGAACTTTTCATATAGGTTTTCGCTCCATACGCTTTTTCTGACGAATTGCGGAACCCATGCATCTCAATGCTGACATCCTCTTCATAGTTCGTCCATCTTGGAATGTGCACCTCTTCTAAGCTTGGTAGCCTTGTATTAACAGTTTGGCCGTTATAATTATTGGTGCAAGTAAGCCTAGCAGATCTAAAATCTGCGCGATTTCCGACAGGATTTTCCTCTTAGTTATCTTGTTCTCTGGCTGTGGCTTGACTTTGCATTGTAGCAGATCGTAGAAGTCTCTCATGACTATTTGAGACTCCGTTTGGAAGTTTTGTTGTTTATCTTCTGCTAGTTGTTGTCTGAATGGCCAGGCAAGAAGCAGCGGTTTTGGCTTAACTCACCGTGATTAATTTATTTTCTTGGAGTGGTTCCGTTTTGGAAAATCTCCACATAATATTCTGGTAGCGTTGATCATCTTCAGCTATATGTATCTGTCTATACATTTTTCAATGTCTGCTGTTAATGCAAACTTGTACTTCTTACATTGTAGAAAGATGTCCGCCAGATTTTGTTGTAGATTTTACTATTTGCTTTTCTAATAACTTTTATTGCATGTTACCGAACAAAATTACAATTGTGTCATCATAAAGAAAAAATATGGGAGATTTGTTTAGCCTAAGTATGAAACACAATATCCTTAACGTTACCACCATTTACTAAAATACATTTTCGACTTTTTTGTCAATTTTCCAACTAAAATCTATTTAATAATGTTATCTCAAGAACCCGACCTCCTCCTGTTTGAAAATTTACATGACACATTCTCACACAATCGCAGGGTAGAAAAAGCGAATACCAGAAGAAATTCAGCAAATACCGGTAGCTGTCTTGGAACAAGTAATGGCGAACGTAGTAAAACAGACAGAAAATTGCATGGAAAAAATGGTAGGTAGTCAGCTTAAAGATATTGTGTTCCATAATTAGGCTAATATTTCTTCTTTATGATGATATAATTAATATTTTGTTTCCTAATATACAATAAAAGTTATTAGAAAAACAAATAGGAAAATACTTTATGACAGACCTTGCGTATTTTGTGCCACCGAACCACATCTGTTAACAGATCAAAAATTAAGTACCTATACTGGGATGCAATATGTTCCGATTAGTGTTGCTAGAATCAGATTCGAATCATCTACCGATTATTTTAACTTTTGATAATCAACCAATAGCTGATAAAACTCCCAAAAAAACCAACGGAGAAATTGATTGCAAAATGTTGTGTTCATCCAGTGATACAGCCAAACATAAACTTTCCTATTGCACTAAACAATTAACACATCAACGGTAGCGTAAATGCATTATCAAAATTAATCAAACACCGAGTTCCAGCTTCTATCCAAAAACCAATACGCACAATCCGAAGGTCGCGGATTACAACAAGAATCCCAGCAGTCAGATCACTTTCCCTTCATCTAACCCATTTATGCCTTTACAGCGTTGGGTGAAGATCCTCCGTCCATCTTCGGTATTTGGTTCTATTCTGACCATCCTTCTTATTTCATTCAGTGCTTTCCTTCTTCTATGTGACATTTTCTTTATGCTGTCTTCCCACGTCGTTCTTGGTCTGCAACACAGTCTTCTTCTTTCTATTCCCAGTTTCAGCGTTATTTTGGGAATTATTTCGGTTTCCATTCTAAGTGACCATACCATTTCAATTGATTTCTTTGAAACTCACTGACAGGTGGTAATTTCTCCAAGTCATTCCTTATGCTCTTGCTGGGTATTCCATCGATTCTCGTTTTCCCTGTGATTTTCTTTAAGTATTTCATTTCCATCATGGTAATTTTGAACTTATGTTTGTCAATCATAGGCCATGATTCAACTCTGTATGTCAGTATTGTTTTATATATGGTCTTATACAGGGTGAGTAAATAGTACTGGAAAGCTCGATTGCACTTACGCCGTTAAAGATATCGAAATGAGCTAAGTGTCACTATATACAAGAAGTTATGGTGCAGTTTGTAAACTTATTTGTCATTATACAGGGTGTTCCATTTTTTTCAAGGCAGTATTCAACTTGTTTTTTAAATAGAACACCCTGTATATTTTTAAATATATGGATTTATCTTTTTTAAAATTTGCTTTAGCCGTTTTGAAGTTATTCGATTTTTTTCTGTAAAAATGTGCGCTTACGGACACACAAAAAATCACAGGGCACTTGATCGTAGAGATATCTAATTGAGATTTTGCTCATGGCTAAACAACTTTTTGGTGTATCATTGGGCAGTACGAACGCTTACCTGCATTGTGGTATTAGTTGTGACACGTTTAACTTTTCGAAACTTTGAAGGGTCATAACTTTATTTTTTCAACGGCTTAAGTGCAATCGAGCTTTCCCGTACTATTGACTCACCCTGTATAAGTGTAGTTTACTGTTAATACTTATTTTCCTTTTTCCTATTAACGTGCTGTTTATTTGGTAATAACAATTGCTTGTTTTCTGTACCCTGTTTTGTTTTTCTCGATCTATCCTTTCGCCTCTCATTAGAACGATTCCCAAGTATTCATACATATCCACAACTTCTAATCTTTCTCCGTTTATTACTATGTAATGCAACTGGGTTATAAATAGTATATTGTGTTATTAGGATTAAAAGTGTCACTTTGATAAGCAATTATGTTATTATTTCCGAGGCGAGGCACAGCATTTGCCAATCAATCGGAATCACTTTTAATGCGAATAATAAATCCTATTTTTCGGCAATCAAGAAAAGTACGAAATACTCAAAATTTTAAATGTTTGAAACATTTTCTAGGAGTTTGACGTTCCTCATTTAAAAAGCTTCGGGACTCTTTTTCTATTATGTAATATGGTTATAACAAGTGTAGCTTCAACTAAGGTTCTATAGTATTTCATTGATTTAATCGTTTTCAGTTGTTCATATGGTTCTTCTGCAATTTTTCAAGGACATTTTTTAATTTAATATTATCCTCAATTACTGGAAGGAGCTTTGATTTTATAGAAGCCTTTTCATTTAAACCTTTCAAAGCCAAGCGCCCTATTTCTGTGGTCCATTGGGATTCTACTATCTTTTTCAATTTTTCTAAATCCGTCAAACATTTCTTAACATTCCACGCTGATGTTTTCCTTAATATTAGTTTCACAGCTAATTCTGATATTTTTTTCAATGTGGATCCAAGATTTAAAGCTAAAGATGCTGCTCCAAAACTTCTAGCTTCTGAATCATATCTCGATATAATTTTTGTTGCTTCAATTTAATCATCTAAGTTTTGGGGTTTGAGAGTGGAAAGCATATCATTATAAGAACCAAGCTTTCTCATTTGAAGTAAATATTTTCCGCATTCGTGTAATTGATTTGAAATATGATATCTTAGTTTTTTTGAGAAAATCTTCTCCAAATAGAATAAGGAGGATATCATCAATCGCTGTTGAAGTAATATTGTCGCCTTGCATTTTGGTAAATATTTCTGTTTTAGCTGCTAGTTTATTCAGAATCTGCCCATACTTTATTTGAGATGCATAGTAAACTATATATTCAGCCAATGGGCGTTCATGTTTAGTATTACCGGAGTTCGAATTTTTAGCGAAACATTTCTTTATGTGGCGGCTAAGGCAAAGACGTTTATAGTAACCTTTGCAATGTTTGCAAATAGCATAATCAGCTTCCCGTATTTCCTAGATCTTTTGACGTTTTTTGGTATTATATGACCCCTAATTGCAGGCTACATATTTCCTTCATTTCGAAGTAATGAGACGGGTAAAACTGGGGGGAGCTAAGGAAATTATTGCCACAATTTTTTTGTATGGGAGTTTTAACCAATTTTGATAACAAAATGTAGTAGCCTGAAGTTTTTGACAACAAAAAGATAATCTTGTCTCATGGGCCTATTGTGTCCCGATATCAAGTAAAATCAGGTTTAAGCATTTAGATTGTTGATATATCCATATTCGTAATCTAATAATAATGATAGACCATGGAAAATGTAGTCGTTTAATTTAAATGAGTCTGTAACTGATTAAAAAAGACAACATTTTAACGCAAACTTAATAAAAACATATGACACCCAAACTAACGAACTTAAACTAATCATAATAAATGTGATTAAACTGAGAAAATCGTCACAAAAGTTAACAATGAAAATACCAAAAATAACAAACACAAAAGCGAAATAAAAAGGTACTATTATTAATGCAGTAAGTGTTCGAAAACGTTGCCATTTTGTGCAACGCAAAGACGAGCCGGCGAGTTACACCATGAGAAGCTCTTAAAATTTCGACTCTGTTTTCTCTGATTTGATTGGCCGCATTATTTATCCTTTGTAATAAATCCTCCCTCGTTTCTATTTCATCGGCCCTGTAAATTATACTATTCATAGCTCCCCATAAATAAAAATCCATAACAGTAAGGTCTGGCGAACGTGGCTGCCAGACTATGGGACCACTCGCCCAATCCACCTTTCTCGGATATTTTGGTCTAACCATCGAATATTTCCGCCGTAATGTGCTGGCGCTCCATCATGTTGATAAATAATATTTCTTCGACCATTTAGGTTTACCTCTTCTAAATGCTCTCCAATCATATTTTGAAGAAAATTTAAATATTGAACAGTAGACAACCTATTGGGCATTTCCACGGAACCAATTAGTCTATCGCCACCTATCCCTGTCCACATATTCACGGAAAACCTATGCTGCAAATTAGAACGGACGCACCACTCGTGGGGTTTCGTCAGGCCAGTGGTGCATATTATGGAAGTTAAATGAGCCGTTTCTTGTAAACGTGGCTTCGTCCGTCCATTAGTATATTGGGCAACTCATTTTCATTGTTAAGTATCCACTGACTGAATCGCATTCGAGGCAAAAAGTCAGCAGGTATGGTTTCCTGAACTCTTTGATAATGGTATGGATGAGCATCTTGCATTCTCAACATCCGTCCAATCTAAATAAAAGAAGTTGTTAAAATAAAACTCCTAATTAGGTACCTAATCTGCATGTTATTACTGTTGAATGGTCTACCTACGTTCGTATTTCAGGATACGGTTCTAATGCTTATATGAGGGTTTGTTTTCAAAATATTCCAGAACATTTTCCAAAATTATGTACTGCTAGTAAAGGTCTTCCCTGTCCTCGAACACGTACAAAAATTTCCATGATCGGACAAGTTTCTGTGGATATCGGCGAAAACTTGTCGCCCAGGGACTAATCTGTTCGGAAATCACATCTGGTACTCCCGTTCAGCAGCTCGGGAATTGCCATTGCAAAAGCCATAGACGAAGTGCATATCTGCAAGTTCTCTGTTTGTCAGCGGTGCCATTTTAACGTAAACAAGCTATAATAATGTAATAGTAAATAATAATGAGATAAAATTGCAGCAATACAACACTTTTATCACCACATGTCAAATTCAACAAAATAAAATTTACATACATTTTCCATGGCCTATTAATTATTATTGTATTTCACTAACGGATATACTACAAAACATAATTATTTAAAACCGATTTTTCATGAAATAGGCCCACGAGACAAGAGTGTCTTTTTGTTGTCAAAAACTTCAGGATACTACGTACATTTTGTTATCAAAATTAATAAAAACTCCCACACAAAAAAGTTGGGACCATATTTTCCTTAGCTCCTCCCAGTTTTACCCGTCTATATGTATTTTACATCGCCAAGAGTAATTTTATCTTTTTAAGTATAAGAAGTTCAGTAGGTGTACAAAGTTTCAAATAATTATCTTTGAACGTTTCGAAAATATTAAACAAGAACGATCCTCAGCACTACACTTTTAACACTCTGTATCTGGAAAACCAAAGCTTTTTCGGCCTATGGTTATATAAAGTTTTCGTAATATTTCCGGTTCTAGAATTCGCTATTAAAGTTTGGCAGTCTAATTTTGGGACACCCTGTATAAAATGAGCCGTTTGAGCACTTTTTGATTTTTACGCTGTTGTCTTATCCTGGGTGTCACATTGTAAAATTGGGTACCACTTCTACTTGGATTATACAATTTGGGTGCCAGAATAACGTCTTTTCGGGCAAACCGCCGCTTTTTCGTCTAATTTTTCTTTGGATTCTTTTCTCAGCTTTTTTCTATTATTTTAGTGTATTTCTTTAAAGCTACTGATGAGAGGCATATAACCTGATAGTTGCTACAGTTGGTGGTTGCGCCTTTTTTATATCTGGCATTATAATATTTTGTTCCCACTCCATGGGGATTTTCTCCGTATTACACGCTTGTTGGTATATTGCTAATAGCTCTTCTTCCGTCCTTCTTGTTTTAATGAGTTCGGATGCGATATTGTTTGCTCCCGCTGCTTTTCTATTTCGTTAGCAGTGTATTTCCTTATAAAATTATTTTTGTTTTACGTTTTATATTTTATTGAGAATATATCTATCCTAATCAATACTGCTAATCAAAAGCTATCAATAAATACCTTATAAACCTTAACAGCTCGTCAATAGTAATTTTTGCAGTTCACTACTCTCCACATTACAAACTGATTCTTCTACCAATTCCTGTGAAAACTTAAAAAATTATAAAGCTTTAAGCTGTTTGCAGTGTATTTTTTCACGAAAGGGAACTGCACTAGTAAGTCAATAGATTTGCAAAATAGGGTTTCTTCGCAAATGTTTAATTATGCTTCAAGCACCTGATTGTAGCTGGAGAAGTTGAAAATTTAGAGCTTAGTATTATTTTTATCGGACGCCAATTATTTGTTAGGTCCATTAGATTGCTACGAAACAAAACTGATTTGGATGGAGATGTTACGAAATTAATACTGAAGTTAGATAATCTCAAAAAGCGTATTTAAACGGGTGTTCAATTTTGAAAAGTATTATGATTGCGGTTGATAGTTGCAGAGTCACAAAACAACAGTAAATTAGTAGTTCAATCGTGTAAGCTCTTAAAAATAGTGAAGGCGCTGCAAAATTGTAATTAGTATTACAAAAAATTATTATAAACTTATCAGCATTATTTGATATTCTTAGGGATATTTAAAAAACAATATTAACAGATTTTTTGATAGGGAACAAAGTAAAATAGACGAACTGAAAGAAATGATGGTAAAAATGATGCAAGAAATGGCCAAAACCACGGCAGAAATACAGGAAGAAATTAAGGAAATAAAATACGAAATAAAGAAAAAGGAAGGAAAATGGGAAAAGGAGAAGGAGGAATTGAAAAAAAGGATTGAAACTGTAGAAGCTAGAGAGGAAAAAGATGAGAAGGAAAAGCGAAAGAACAACATTATAACAAAAGGTATACCGATGATAGAAGAAAACGCAATTGCAGGAATAGAGGAGTTCTTGATCAAAGAATTAGAAGTAACCACGAAAGTACGAAGGTAAATATAATAAAAAGAAAAACCGGGAATGCTACTTGTGGAAATAGAATCCTTCGAAAAAAACACGTGAAATAATGCAGGCCAAAATCAAGTTAAGGACCACAAAGGTGTATATAGATGACGACCTAACAAGAGAAGAAAGAAGAACCCAAAAAGAGATCAGAGATATCACGAAGGAAGACAGAGCTAAAGGAAACACAGTTAAAGTAGGCTATAAGAAAATAAAGATAAACGATGAAGAATATAAATGGAACACAGCAGAGCAAGGAGTAACAAGAGTGGAGAGGCAGAGAACAGAGCAAAAAAACTGCTAAAATCCACAAAAGAGAACAAAGACATAATAGGTGTAATAATGAACCAGGTAATGAAAAAGGCTATGATCAAGAAAAATCAAAACCAGGAACCAGCAACGTGGAATGAACAGGAATCAAATTTCGCAAAGCATTACCAAACCAAAAAAAGAAACACAAAACAATTAGAATGGCAACATGGAACGTAAGAGGAACATACGAAGTAGGAGCACTGAAAAACTTAGTAAGAGAAATGATGAAATATAAAATAGATGTAATAGCAATACAAGAGACGAAGCAAAAAGATAACGATATTAGAGATATCGATGGCTATACCTTGTTTAACAACTGCGGGCAGAACAGGAGATTAGGAACGGGATTTCTGGTCAGTAAAACGTTCTGGGAAAATATAATAAAGTTCACGCCCATAACTGACAGAATGAGCTACCTAAGAATCAAGGGAGAACACAGGAAGTTGAGTTTACTAAATATACATGCACCGACAGAGAAAAAAGATGATGAAGAAAAGGATTGCTACTATGAGATGATGGACAAGGGGTACCAAAACATGCCAGGTTATGACATAAAAATAATATTGGGAGACTGCAACGCAAAGATAGAAAGATAGGAGATTTACATGCCAACAATAGGCAGATATACCAAACATGAAGTAACAAATGAGAACGGGAGAGGACTAATAGGTTTCGCGACAGAAAAAAATATGAAGATAAGGAGCACACAGTTTCAGCATAAAACATATACAAGGGCACATGGACAACACCGAATGGGCAAATAGTAAATCAGATAGACCATGTATTAATTCAAACACAATATGCAAAGAGTATAACAAACATCAGAAGCTACAGAGGAGCTGACGCAGACTCAGACCACTTCTTAGTAGGAATGCAAATAAAACAACAAATAAAAGATGCAAGAATAAGGACCAAAACGAAAAGGAAGGCCTATAATGCGATGAATCTACTGAAAGAAGACGTACAAGAGAAGTACCAACGACAAATAGAGAACAGATTTTAAAAAGTGGACGAGAAAAGAAACCTGGAAGCAAAATGGAAACAGTTACAAGATATAATGCTGGAATCAGCCCAGGAACTTCTAACTGGGAAGAAAACAAATAAGAAGGAAGAGTGGTTCAACGCAGAGTGTACAACAGCATTGAATGAAATAAACCTTGCCAGAGAAACAATGATAAAATTAAACACCTACGAAAGTAAGAGAAAATATCGGGAACAAAGGAGAAGTACAAAGAGCATTCTAAGACAAACGAAACGGAGACACCGAGAGAAAGAAATACAAGTCCTGGAAGAAAAATACATCAACAAGGAAATAAGGAATTTTTACCAGGAAGTAAAAAAAGAAAAAAGGGATTCAAAGGAAAACAGTATACTGCAAAGATACAGATGGAAATCTGATAGGAGGAGAAAAGGAAATAATAGAAAGGTGGGGAGAATATTTCAAGGAGATGTTGAATGATCAAGGGATGGAGACGGAAGAAAAGGAAGCACCGACAATGGAAGAAGTAAAAAAAGTGATTAATCGATTAAAAAATTACAAAAGTCCGGGCGAAAACGAAGTAAGAGCAGAATTAATAAAATACGGAGGTAAGGAAATATGCAACAGAATTAATGAAATAATACGAGAAATATGGGAAACAGAGACTATGCCAGAAAGCTGGACCAGAGCAGTATTAATACCAATACATAAGAAAGGGGACAAGACAGAGTGCAGCAACTACAGGGGGATAGCCTTATTGGACACTACGTATAAGATACTGGCAACATTAATAAAATAACGTCTGAACGGATACGCTGAGAAGATTATAGGCGAATACCAATGCGACTTCCGAAATAACAGGTCAGTGATGGACCAAATTTTCACCCTAAAACAAGTACAAGCCAACTGCTATGAGCACAAGTTAAACATTTACGCCCTGTTCATAGACTTTAAGCAGGCATACGACTCAGTGGACAGGGAACAATTGTACAATGCAATGAAAGGGCTAGGAATAAAAAAAACTGACAAACTTAGTGAGAATGACACACACGGCACGGAAAATATAGTGAAAACAAATGGATGGATGTCAGAAAAGTTTAAAATAAAAAAAGGTTTACGACTAGGAGACCCTCTTTTAACGATCCTCTTCGGTTTAGTTCTGGAAAAAATAATAAGGGAAAGCAAAATAAACGAAAAGGAAACTATATACAACAAGAGCCACCAATGTCTAGCATGCGCGGACGACATCACACTGCTAGCGAGATCAAAAAAAGAACTGTGTAGAATAGCAAGTAAGTTAGAAAAAGCTGCAAGATGGGTGGGACTGACAATAAATGATCAGAAAACAAAGTTCATGGAAATGGGAAGAACAGAAGAAAGAAATGGACACAGACAAAACATAAAAATAAGACTAGGGGATAACCGTGAAATAGAAGTCGATAACGTAGAAAGTATTGTGTTTCTTGGCACGTCAATAACAGAAAATAGTAACGGTAGTAGGGAAATCGGGGCAAGAATAGTGAAAGGTGACAGATGCGCGGGCACTCTAAATGATCTGATACGAGCAAAAAACGTGACGCGGGGGACTAAAGTTAGAGTATACAGAACAGTAATAAGACCGACGGTAACGTATGCGTGCGAGACGTGGGTGATGAACAAAGCAGAACAGAATAGACTCGAGGTGTGGGAGAGAAAAATACTAAGAAGGATTCATGGAGGAAGAAGAGTAGGAGAAACATGGGAAAGGAGAACCAACGAAGAGGCCAGACAACTGTATGGAGAACCAAGTATCATAGGGGTAATCAAAGCACAAAAGGTGAGATGGCTGAGACACATCGAAAGGTTAGCACAAGAAAGAACCACAAAAATCGTACTGCGTGAAAGCACACGAAGGAGAGGAAGACCTAGAAAAATATGGCTGGAGGCAGTAAGGGAAGACCTGGAGAAGATAGGAGTAAGACACTGGGCAGAAAAAGCCAAGGACAGAAAGGAATGGAGGACAATAGTCCAACAAGCCATGGGCCTATAAGGCCTAATAAAAGCTATATGTATAGGTATATAATATTTTATTAATGGACTGAGTTTTCTTTAAACCAAATTATGAAAAGAAATGCTTTTTATAGTGACACAATCGTGAAAGGTTACCAAAAATGCCATGACTGTCCTTTAGGAAAATATTTTTAAAAAATACACCAATATATGCAAATGGTCCAGTTCACTTGTGGAGCAGTATATTTTACAGGCAGCTTTTTGTATGTAGAAAGGAGCCCTGTTCGAAAAAACTATGGAATGCATTATAGTGTTCTATGTATTTTCTTCTTTAAATGAAGCCGAATTCTACGTATAATTCTAAAAATACATATTACAAACAACATGTGATTATTTAATTTAACAAATAAAGTGGGGTAGCTTAGTGAAATCCTGATTTTATTTCTACAAGCTGCAAGCAGTTTTATCCTCCGTCCCGTTAAAACTTTGTGTGTATCATTCTATTTCTACTAGACAAATTGCAGTTTAGGTTGCCTATACGTGCTGTGCTTTAGTAATATGTTATTTCTCTAATGTTACTGAATTTGAGGAACAATTCTTCCGCTAGCATTAAGTGTAGGAAATATGTTATAACTAAGCAGACATTATCAGCAAATTTAAACTTTTTTCTAGCAATATGAAAAAGTAACGGGACAATTCTCTCCTAACAAATACTTCCAGCATCTCTCTTTTGCTTCGTTTTCAGCTTGAAAGACGAGTCGTGATCTGTCGGCTTGATCAATTTTGTCTACTTCTTCTTGCAATCTCATGCCATCTTTCTCTATTGTGTTCTGTGTTGTGGCCAGTGGTGTATTGGTAAAAACTTAGGTACCGGCTCGCACATGTGGCGACCCCCCCACCCCTCGATAATTTTAATAAACGTTTTTACATAGTCAAATATATTTTAGCTATTAACATATCTAGGAATGTTATGAGTATCCTAACTGCCCCAGATGTTTTGAAATCCGAGATCGTTGAGCGAGGATTTTAAAACTTCTAAGGCAGTTATGATTCATAACATCCGTGATTTGTTCAATAGTTTATCGGTTGCTGTATGGTTATGGTTGCCATGTAGGGTAATATTCTTTAACCGTACAGATAAGTTATGACCTAGTTACCAGCCTACTTTTGTATATGTAAACAAAGGCTTAATATCCTGAAATCGATAAATATATTTTCAAGTCGAACATTTATGCTTCCAATTTTTTTTATCTTTGCTGACAATCCACGGGTAAGTACGTTTCTTGCTCTCTCCCATTTCAGCCATATATTGGTCAAGAAGGTTTAGCAGCATTTTCTTTGATTTCGGTAGATGTCTTCACATCATTCGAAACTTCCACAAAAGAGTCAAACTTTGTCGCTGGCGGTGATGCACTTTCAGAAACTTCGTTTTGCTTATGGTCCGTTTCATTTTTCTCATCTACCAGCTTCACTCGTTTTAAAAAGTAAGACTTCAACGTTTGCTTTCTTTCGCAACTCATTACAAAGGGATCTTCTTTAATAGTTACCTATAAAAAAATCTGTAAAAGGCTTTACCCAGAACTTCCTTAGTCGACATCGTGACACAAAATAATTTTAAAAATAAAATTAAGTTAGGAGTAAAAATATCTTAACGTTTCTAATAAATTAAATAAATTTTCAAATAAAAAAAATCCGTTACCGTAGGGATTTGAACCGCGGCTCTTGCGACTGCGAACAAATGCTACTGACCAATTCCTTACTACTCTACGGAGAACTGTTGGTATCGTCGGTTTTCAGCTGGCTTAACCTCCACGCCGGGAATGTCTTAAGAAAATTAAATATATTTTTTACATCAATAAACCAATGCAGATAATTCATTCACTAAACATTTCTTTATTCATTTTTAAACATATACGCAGGATGTATATATTTATGTGCAATAGTTTTTACTATATACGTCGATGCCTTGTCCAAATATGCGTTTCCCGTCTATTTCAAGGTTTCGAATTTACGCATTTATGCGGCTTGCGGCCTAAAAATCAAAAGAAAATAGAGGTAACAATATCTTAACACTTGCTTATGCAAATTAAAGCAATTATCAAATTTAAAAAATTACTGGAGAGGGATTCGATCAACATCATCTGCGGATACAATCGTCGATAGTCAGATAGATTTAACTGCGTTATGCAGGCTCGCTGAGGCGTGCGAGGTATATAAGCGCTAAACAGAATACAAAGTTCTCAACCGTTACTATGCGCTAAAACACGCCTACACTTTTCAACAGGAACAGAATGAGCGCTGCTTAGCGTTGTAAACATAACCATAAAAACACAACATAACCTACAAAAACTAACGTTGCAGTGTTTGTAGTTAGCTTCACGATGGATGATTTTGATGTTTTTATACTATTTTATAATCTGTATTTATTGTATTTAATGACCCTAACGATCAACCTGCACAATACGGAATATAATAATATAACAGCTCATGCTCATTTTGCGTAATCTGGTATTTTTGGTTATGTTTGGGTAGCATTGACAGTACACGGCGTTAGCAGCGTCACAAGTAGAAAGTTGATCAACTTTAGCAGTGTAGAGATCAAAGAGCATCTTTGGTAGAGATCTAACGCGCGTTCGTTCTGTGCAGTGCTACCACTTCACCATATGAGCGAACTTTGGGTTTGACATTTGGAGACAGTCAAGAGCGGTAGAGAGCGTCTATTCTGTTTCACGCTTTAAGCGACAGGTGTTATTGTGTAAACTTTTTGAATTTTTTGCGACCTTATCTTGTATTTGTTGCATTCTATTTTCGTCAAGTGTAAGGCCTGGTCTATGTGAAAATTACTACTTTAATCTATTTTCCACTTAACGCAAATATAAACAAAATTTTATTATTTTAAGCTGCTGCCCCTGCATATATTTGTATGAAATTGTACCGGTTTTATTCCAGGTACATATATAATATGTATGCAAAATATCGTTTTCCTCCCACAAATACTTTTTGAGCTATACTGCCAAAAGACAGACAGACAGACCTACAGACAGACAGACAGCCAGACGGACTTGAGAAAACATGTTTTTCGTCATCTAGGCACTCTGAAACGTGAAGATCTGAAGGAATTCGGAAGGTGATTTTTTCGCAATTACAATACTTTCTTCGTAAATGCCTATATTGACCAACCGGCCCGGCTACAAAACGGTCAATCAACCCCAAGCAGGTAGTTAGGCGATAACGTGCAAATCACCTGCTGAGAGCTGTTTACAGTTGCTCAGATTGTTATTTCTTGGAATTCATTGAAGAGTAGTGGTGTCCTTGCAGATAAAACTGCGTATAAAAACGAATCTCCTACAATTGACGAATTCAGAAATCACTCTAAAGCCGGCTCGCGAGCCGTCTGGGAAAAACAGGTACCGGCTCGTCGAGCCGGTGCGAGCCGGCTCCAATACACCACTGGTTGTGGCTTGTTAGAGAGATGTACCAGTTGATTCCTTTATAAGATCGATCAATTTTTTCGACTAGCGTTCTCTGCCTCTGCGTCCTTCAACCGATCCCTGTACTACCAATTTTGCTAAGTTGTTGCTTCTGACCTTTCTAGGGGAAACTCGGTGATGATGGCACCCTTTTTTTCAATCATTCGATGCCTAAATTAGCTTGTATTTGTATACAATCAACGGAATAAGTCAAGGATATCATAAACCACACAAATTTTACTTCAAGGTATATTAAAAAAAATAAACAAAATATTTTTATTGCATTTTTTCATTTCATTGCAATGGTGCCATCATATCAATTGATTTGATATAACGGCACACCCTGTTAAGATATGATGGCATCCAAAAATTCTACTTGGGATAAGGAACGAAAAGTGAATCCTAAGTAACGAACACAAATTGAAAAGTATTCTTAAAAATAGGAAAGAAAACTTAACTTATTCACAAATTTGAGAGGTAAAATGTTTGGTCTTTTGATCTTTTCCTGCGCAAGCTGCATAGACCCACATCCCACATAATTGACATTTGAGCCAGATCTCTCTTTGGACTTAGACTAAGAAAATAGTTCATTGCAATACAAGCAGCGGACATCGTCT
Organism: Agriotes lineatus; assembly: GCA_940337035.1. Lineage (NCBI taxonomy): Eukaryota > Metazoa > Arthropoda > Insecta > Coleoptera > Elateridae > Agriotes > Agriotes lineatus. The sequence goes on from OW679202.1 coordinate 21,924,131, forward strand.
TCGTCGTCAGTATCTTCGAAATCCATTTGGGTGTTTTCTTTGCTTTCATCTTCCTCTTCATCCCGTTCATCAATAACTTTTAACTTTCTCTTCGCCGCCCTTACCAATTTTGCTTTTTCCTTCTGCTGCTTCGTATTTTCTATGGCCTTTTCTTCCTGAATATCTGGGGTCGTATTGATGACACCTGACATGCATTTTTCCTTGGTTTCCGCGTTGTCTTCTGGAGTGCTGGCGCTTTTGGCAGAGGAGAAATATCCTCCACACTGACAGAAAGTTTCAACTTAGTTGTCTCTTCTTGTCTACATTCCTTCGAAGTACCTGGTCTTTCAAAATCTACCGCGGGACTGAAGGGTGGCGCCAGGTGCTTCTCTGTTTCAGCAACGGTATGGTTCTCTGGATCGCATGTGTTTCCTTCAGCAAGAAGAGGTCGATTCGTAGTTTCGGCTGGCGCAAACATCTAATCTTCAAATATATCCGGATTATATGGAATAATTGCCGTTTTATGAAAGGCTTCGATGGCAGTTGACGGTAGTGCACCTTTGAGATAGACATCACAACAAATTTTGGCTACTTGCAGAATGCAGATGTGTCACTACTCTTCCAGGGTGAGCCTTGAGACAAAGACGAATTTGCTGATTGTAATAGGTTTCCAGCAGCCCGAAAAATCCAATGTCCAGAGGTTGGCATTTGTGGGTACAATGGTCCGGGAAGCAGAATAATATGATTCCATGTTCTTTCGCTTTTTGCAGAACACCAAGATGTTTGTGGCTCGCGTGACCATCGAATAAAAGTAGCACCTTGTTTTCTGGGCTTGATTTAGCGAATCTTATAAAGTGGTTCAACCATTTCAGCATTACTTCGGATGTCATCCATCCACTCTCCTGGCAGAAGCAAATGGATCATGTTGGGGCACCATCCATGAGCTATGGCTTCATGTTTTTTCTAAGAATGATGAACGCTGGAGGTATGAATGATCCTGCTGCGTTAATTACGCACACTGCAGTATAAGAACTGCCTCTTTCTGCACTTGTCAAACTGCCAACTTATTTTCGACCTTTTGTAGCATATATTTTTGCAAGTTTTGATTGGACCGTCGAAACACATTTTTGGGAGAGAAATTATACAGTGTGAAAAAGTTGTCGAGTTTTTTTTATATAGGCTGCGATATTATTTTGAATGCCTGAGCCCGAGCAGCAGATGTATTTTCTGGCGTTCGCAAGCTTATTGTTGGATTTCGTTTTATTAATTGATGTAACCATGCCCATCCAGCTATTTCCTTAGTGCCATTCAATTTATGTGGAATATGATTCCGTTCCGCAACTTGATATGCCAGTGACTTAACATCTGCGGTTGTCAATATCAAAAACCTGGTTTCCATGTTTGTGATGTGAGAAATAATCTCATCCTCAACTTTTTTAGAGAACGTTGGACGGCATCCTCCAAGGTCTCCTTTCTGGTAGCCCATATTCCTACCAACTCTTCGCCGCAAAGTGGTGCTGGGTACATTGAGAGTTTTGAAAGCCAGCTTCCAGCCCATCTTCTTTTTTTGCACGTTCTCTATGCCTTCCCGCCTGTTTTCTTCACTCCATGATTGACGAGGAGGCTTAAGACTTTTGACCTTGGGCATTTGCTAGTTGAGAATTTCCATTAGCCCTGTGAAAAATCACTACGTATTACCAAACAACCACCAACAACTAAGCCATCACGAAATACACAACATTTCATATCCATTTGGTATGATGGTACCATATGCCATCATAAAAAACAGTGGGGATGCCATCATATCAAAAATAGAGAATTTTAAACTTTGTTAATTTGTCACATTCTAACGGTAACTTGGCTTAAGGAGTTAATAATGTTTAGAAAGCTTAATGTTCATACTATCATAAGGGTCTATCACGTTTAGCAAAATAACTAAGCATGCGACCACAAATCAGTGACATTTAAAGACAAAGAAAAACTTTTGTACGTACAAATAATTTCAACGTCAACTTCCAACGGCTGCGCGCACTCAACTGACGCACCGCTGCTACAGTAGAGCCGCGGTGGCCTCTAGCATCACTAGTGGGCTTAGATTCAACTTAATTCAAATGAATGGCGATACAATTGAAAGGGTGCCATCATACCTGGGATGCCATCATATCGACATTTCCCCTATATGTTTAAACTTTTTAATATTTGTTGTTGTATATTTGATAAGAGAATAGGCTCACTGATTTGGTTGAGGAGAGAGACCATGTCAGTCCATGGAACACGTAGAATTTTTCTCCAGCACCACAACTCAAAGAAATCTATTCGTCTGCGGTTCAGCCATTTCAGTGTCCATGATTCGGTCCCATAGAGGAGTATCGGACACATAAGAGATTTCGTTATATATTTCTTAGTTTTAAAGTAATGTGCCTACCTCTTCATCTTTTTTCCATGTTACTCATGGCTGTTCTTTTTTTTTCTGAAGTGTTATCTGATTGGTTGTTTATTAAGGTGTCTAATTAGATGTATGAGTTTATAACTTGAGAGTTTGCTATAGGTATTTTTAATTAATGTAATTAAGAGTTTTAGGATTCACATGTCAAGAAGAATTAGAGATGTTCCCAATATATTCTATCGAAGGTTTTGCTATAGTCCACGAAGCAGATGTATACTACTTTGTTAAACTCTCGTAATTTTTCGCTAACTTGTCGTAGGTTCAAAATTTGCTATCATGTGCCTCGTCCTTTGTTCGGAGGCTATTTGCTAGAATAGGTAGTGCTTTATTTTTTCGTTTATAATGTGGAGTAAGATCTTGCTTGAGTGGAGATCAACGTGACTGACGTTCAGTTCAAGAAACTAGTTCTATTACAAACTGTCAATTGAATTTTGTGTATAACAATTGAAAAAGGGTTGGCAGTGCTGTCACACATTACAATCAAAACTCCCTAGATATTAAGGTGTTCCTTTTTACAACAAATTTCCATATTATTTTAAATAGATGACGCAAAGTAGAAAAAATAGTACATTATACTCGTTTAATAAGTGGCATTGTAGCACTCGTTCCAATGGAGACCTTCTCGCTGCGCTCGTCGTGCCCCAAACCCACTCGTGCTGAAATAGGCCCTCTGATTAAACTAGTATAATAATATACTACTATGTCACGTTTCTTCCATCATGTCGTAAAAATTCTCCTTTTCTTCGTTTGGCTTCTCCTCGGTGGGTGCGTGAGCATTAATGATGCTGAAGCTAAAAATATTCCTTTAAGTCTAATGCAACATAATCTTTCATTTATGGCCTTAATTTTTATAACTAGGTGTTTTATTCGATTGTTAACTATGAAAACGGTGCCAAATACATGGTTATTTTCAAATCAACTGTCAAGTATGGTGCGTTTACATCCTCCTAGTATTAGTTTCTCCATCCACCTCATTTTATGTATTGCTGTAAAATCTGTTTTATATTTGTCAAGTGCTCTGTTAGTATATTATGGATTCCAGTTTTTCTATCACGTCCGCACGTTCCATGTACTTATTTTCATAGCGGTATCCTTTTTTCGTTTGCAAGGTTGTCGTTTTAGGTTACATCCGGTTTCTGTTTTTTTGAGATTTCGTAACAAGATTTTCTACAAAATGGGGTCGTTAGCCCCGTGCCCAACCCCTTTTAGTGGTTTATTACTAGGGCTGTGGGCTTGTTCTTATCCCGACCCACGGAGGCTCCTTCGGATATTAATTGCAATTAAAATTTTGACAATTATATTAGGATTTTAATATTTTAGTTTTATTTTCCCGCCTATTAAATAATGCATTTCTTAGAAAAGTTACTACTAAAACGACCATCATATACAGCCCAGAACGATACAAGGGTGGAAGATATTTCTAAAACTACGAGAGTTACATAAATATTGTAGATACGAAGATGGTTCACCTTATTAAAATATTTTCGATTATACAGGGTGGCTCAAGAAAGTGGGGAAAACTAACCTTGATCTTTTTAATGGAATGCTCGATATTTAAGTAGTTTAAAAGTTTTGCATTGAAATACTAATCCTTTTAATCTAAAAAATACTGACTTTCAAGCGGCCGCTATAAGTAAAATAAAAATATTTTTTTCCTAAATCCTTTCGAGTGTCAGATGGTGGCTCAGGCTAATAATGCTATACAAGTTGCTCAAATTTAAAAATTCGATAATTTCTGTTTTTTAAATAAAACGTCTTGTATATTTTTGTATTTTTAAAGACCTCTTTTAATGAGATTTTCACTTCATATCACTAAATCGAACTATTTTTCAGATATACGGGTTTCAACATAAAAACAATGTAAGCCGCTTAAGACGCTTTATTTCAAAGGATTGTGTGTCTTGACGGTACTATTCCACGCATATCAACACCGAATTCTCGTCGAAAATTTCGTTGAGTTTGAATGATCGATCCATTTACTAAATAAATACGTTGATTAATTGGAAGTTGGTTCACCTAATTGAAAACTGCATGTTTTAAAATGAAATTCAATGACAGATTTACAAACAGCGGATTATTAGTTTCTTCATGATAACCTGCTGAGAACTACCTGTTGCTGAACCCTGCATTCAATAAAATCTAGAATTTTCAATTTGAAAGCAGAGCCAAATGTGTGATACCTCAAATAACAAAATTATAGCTTTCGAAAAATATTACGCGTTTCTATAAGTGACCCATCAAGATAAAAATGAGATGAAAACTTGATAATGACGTAAACTACAATATGTTGCATTATATATTATAGAAAAGCTCATCTGGATGTATATAATGAAATTATGCAGCTCTTATTTTCGCTTATAAAATTACAGAAGCTTTCTTATTTTTCTGCTCGTAGCCCAAAAAGAAAGTAAGTTACACAATTAACTGCTGCTTAAGCTAATGGGCTTGTTATATAAATTTGTTTTTTAATCTAGCCACTGTCTTTACTGAACAGTGTTGTCCTAGGTATAGATCGGGAAAATAATCAGGTTTTTAATATCTTTTCGAGCAACATATGTTGTGCTCATAACTATTTTCTTATTTTTGTGATTTTATATATTTTTTAAAGGGTTATATTAGTTTTCGCTGAAACCCTTAAAAATTACGAGTAAATTGTTGATTTCTCGCAACCCTTGTAAAAATTTACATTTTCAGTTTTTAACAATATTTGCCTTTTCATTGTTTATATGAAAAACTAAGGTTGCCGTAACCAAATTACTCCTACATGAATTTATTTACAACATTCTATATGTAAAAGATTGTACTAAGTGCTGGATATCGAATTTTTAATAACGAAAGTTTCTATTTCAGTTTCTGCAAAAAATTGATCACGAGATAAAGAAATAATTTAACTACACCCCTGGATTCCAAATAAAAATGTCTGTAAAAAACACAGCTTTCTACATTTAACCAGCAATGTAAAGCATTCCGATATTTTCTTATTGTTTAATGGTTTTCTATTGTCAAGGTGCCGTTTCGACTAACCCAGTGCTTAACCTGTAACATAATTTTTATTGGAAGGCCTACTGTTTTATGCAAAAAGTACTAAAATATTAATAAATAATCACCCAAAATCCATTTCTGTCGATTATGGAAAGGTCACATTAAAATTATTTCTTAAAATCGCGTTTTTGAAGTTCCGCGCTACTAACTTCTATGCGTGCAGACTCAAATCTAAATGGCACATTAACCAAGTGACCATTAAATTGATTGAACCTTGAGTAACTTTTAAAATTTAATGCAACTTAAATATCACCAGCACGTAGGTGTCAACGCCACCTTTGATTCCTTAATGAGTCACATGCTTAAAGCGGAATTTCTATTGAGCGATGTATTTGCAGTAAATTAACTCCAGAAATGTCTGGTTTTTTATATCTGCGTGGGAAATTCTTCAAATTGGACAAAATTATTATTTCCAATAGAACAATAGCTCAACGTTCGGATTTCAAGTAGGTTATGTAATTCATTACACGACAATTTCCTACACACAGTCGACCAATTTCGTAATCTCCTGGATCGCTTGCCAAGCGCCTTTTATACCTTTTTCTGACAGCCTGTACATAAATTAAAGCAAACAATTCCTTTTCAAGCAGCCAGCAAAATAATTTGTTTTATTCAAAGCCGTGTGTTAGGATAGATATGTTTGTTAATTGCAACCTTGTCATTTATTCACTTCGAATACGTTATTGCCGTTTTCCACTTTTATTTTTATCAAATTTGATTCTACTTCTCTCCCTACCAAGCTTTTGATTTAGGAATAAACGTTTGCAGCTTATTATCGATTAAATCAGGATTCAGCTTTTATTTTTTTTTTAATATAAAATAGACTATTATTTCTAATTTAGTTGAAAGGGGCCCTATGGGTGAATTTAAATTAGAATGTAAATCGTTACGTTTAATTATAAGTTAATTAAAAATATATCAGTATTTTTAATGACGGGTGTTCAAAAACTCCCACGTTTAGGGTTGGCGCTGATTCGTTTGAACGTCGGTAGCCGTATATCGGTTCACTAGCCACTCTAGCAGGGCTGCCAATGTCCGAAAATTTTCCCGAATTCCGTGAAATTTGAATGGGTAGCGGGAATCTTTCCGGAAATAAATGATTTGCGGGAAAAATCGGGATTTTTTAAATGTTATCGAGGTACGTGATTTAATTTTTATTTTTGCTCTTATTTCGTATTTTTGTGTTTAAAGACAATATCTCCCAAGTCTGGCGCTTATAACCAAAGCAGAAACATAAACCTAACTTTGTTTTGTTTCTAAACAATGGATAAGTGGTTGATTAAAGGGTCGTCACAGGTAGTTAGCTAATTTTAACCACAATTTTTTTAGTCCTTAACTATATGCCCTAAATGAATTATAATTCAAACAGAAAATTAGATGTAATACTCTTACAAATACAGCTAGCTTTGACGATACCTACTGAGGAAGATGATGAGTCAGAAAAAGCAGAAAATACACCATAAAAAAAGCAAAAATGTGCACACGAAAGCGAGAAAACAGGATGCATAAATTTTGTGATTCTTGGTTAAAAATTAATAATTTTAAGGACTGGCTTGTAAAATCAGATAGGTACCATGAGGAAAGGAAATTAATTAGTTTTCTGTAAAGTGTGCAACATAAACATAAATGCATACAAAAATGATATAATGAAGCATGAATCGTCATCAAAACATAAGTTTAGTTTTAAACAAATAGCTACTACTCCTAAAATTAGTGATATTATAGGTATGTCCCCACTAGATGAAAGTGTACAAAGATCCGAATTAAAATTATCAGCATTGTTTACAACAAATAATCTTCCATTTGTTTTGATGGATGTATTAGGGTTATTATGTGTTAATATATTCTCTGATTCTCAAATAGTCAAGAAAATTTCAGTAAAAAGAACTAAAAATACTCATTTAGTAAAAAAGGCTTTGAGATGATCTCTTTTTAAAAAACAGCTTTATGATAGGTACTTTAAAGGAGCCTGGTCGTTTCTTCTCTATTATTATGGACGAAACAACTGATGTGAGTGCAATAAAGCAATGTGCTATTTCAGTCATATATTTTTATAAGTTTATAATTTAGGCTGGTTTCATTAATTTTTTTAATTGCACATTGTTTTCCCTTCTCTAACCCATTATCTTTAATTTGATTAAAATAAGAGAAAAAAAAGATAGCTCATACACATTGTGTGGTACACAAAAACAAAAATTTGCACCATCGAAAGATAAGAATTCGGTTCTATGAAATAACTGTGGTCGGAAACAGCGGAAATTTTCGTAATACATTTCGGGAAATATTTGTTTGATTTTGGAAGCTTTCACGGCCATTGTCATTAAGTAACAAACGACTTCCGGGATTGGACCGTGTCATCATTGAGGTCGAAGAACTCAACGTTTCGCCCACTTTCGTAAGGGGCTTCATCACGAGGAAAAGCAAAAGAGCACGGTACTCAACGTGTAAACCACGCCAGAGGCGAAACTCTTTTGCAAGGGAAGGGATCAAAGAGCACCGTGCTCTTTTGCTTTTCTTCCTGATGAAGCCCCTTACGAAAGTGGGCGAAACGTTGAGTTCTTCAACCTCAATGATGACACGGTACAATCCCGGACGTCGTTTGTTACTTAAATATCTGTTGTGCCATTGGCAGTCCTGCACTCTAGCTACACAACCAGCTGATCCTTCCATCACTTCATTTGACGTTGTAAGGTTATAATAAAGTTCGTTCTCTCTTCTATGTAAGTAATTATTATATTTATTAAAAAATGCATTACCAAAAATGATTCCCTTTAGGTATAAATCTGTTGGCCAGTACACATTACAAAATGGTTTTTTCTTGAGAGCAGAACATTTTCATAATAAAAAGTTAATTTCGTAATGCAACAAAAGTTGATGGTGTTTGGAGCTATTCAATAGAAAACTACATTGAAGAATTCCATAAGTATCCAAATGATATTTTTGTGCATCAAAAATTTGTAGAAACTTTAAACAGATGTGTAGCGAGGTTTCGTTGGAGTGATACTGTTGTAACAAAAGGTGGTGGACGACTAAAATAGTACAAAAAACAAAAAAGTACAAATCAAGTTATTGCGGAAGTGACTGAGATAATGTAGAATAAGCCCCACACTTCTGTTCGTCACTTGTCGCAACAAGTTAATCTCTCTGTGGGGACTTGTCATTCAATTTTAAGTAAAGATGTCCACGTATCACGTATTAAAGACGGAACTTGCATTCATTTTTCGATTAATTAATAGTATTTTCACTTCAAATAGAAGTCATCAGTCAGCCTTCTTTTTTGTAACTTCCAAATTTGAAAATTGTAAACAACGAATGATAGTATTGCTAGTCTTTTTTGTAGGATCTAATTTTTGTTATTATACACCCACAAGTTTTGGTACACGAACTTAAGTGAAAACAGTACCTATATTTATTTATTACATTGTATACAATTTTGATTTTTTGTAACGATGAAAAGGAAAAATTAAATATTATGTTATTATACTCCGTATCTCACCGAATACAGTCACATTCGTGTTACTTAGACAAGTAATAATAACGGAGGTCAGTGCTACCCTAAAGTTGTTAAAACCTCAAATGTCCAAAAAAATCAATGTATTGTTCCAAGCGCAATAGAAGGTGTTACTACCAAACAATTTGTGTACGCTATTGGATTATCTAGTTAAGCCCAAAAACATTCTCGTCGTACCTGCATACCTGACTAGCAAAGCTATCGCCAACAAACTATTCATCAATCTCAATCTCAAAGACTTACCTTACAGTCCATTTCTGAACAGAGGATTCTCTCATTTCTCTCTATTTATTTTTGTTCTGCGCTTGTCGTGTACAGTTTAGTCCTGCAGTCAGTTTTAAGTCATCTGTCCAGCGCATTTGTGGTCGTCTTCTTGTTCGTTTTCCCAAGTATGGTCGCCAGTGTAGTAATACTTGGGTCCATCTTCCATCTTGGCATCTGGCTATATGGACGGCATAATTCCATTTTAATGTGGCTATCGTCTCGGTTACATCTTTAACCTTTGTAGCATTTCGGATCCATATATTACTCTTACCTTACCTTTTACCTTCAGTGATATCCCCAACATCTGTCGTTCCATGGATCTCTGTGTTGTGGCTATTTTATTCCTTGACTTGTTACTATCCATGTTTGACATCCGTATGTCAATATCGGGAGAATACAGTCGTCAAATAATCGCGTTCTAAGTTTTAGAGATATATTTTTGTTTTTAAGTATTTGTCCCATCTTTCCAAAGGCTATCCACGCTAATCTTCTTCGAAATATTTCGGTCGTCTGGTTTTTTTTACCTAATTTTATTTGATGTCCCAGGTATGTGTAGCTGTCGACGTTTTGGATTTGACTGTTTTTGAGAGTAATTTGGGGGTCCGTCTTGCACATCACATTCGTTTTACTCAATTTAATTTTTAGTTCGATTTTGTTTCCTTTGCATCTAGTTCTTCCGGCACTTCCCGTAATTCTTTTGAACTTTTTGTGATAAGGACTATATCATCGGCAAAACGTAGGTGGTTTAGTCTGTTGCCGTCTACTAGTATACCCCTATTTTGCCATTGTAGATGTTTAAAAGCTTCTTCGAGGGCTAAATAAATAGTTTGGGTGATATAGTGTCCTCTTGTCTGATCCCTCGCTCGATATTTATTTCTTTCGTGTTTTCATGTAATTTAATCATCGATGTTGCTTTCTCATATACATATATGCTTTATTAGGTGGGTATATCTGTGATCAATTCTTGCATTTTTAGGCTGTTTATGATTATACAATGTTCTACGAAATCGAATGCTTTATAGAAATCTACGAAAGCAAAGCAAATGTTAAGATGATACTCTGTTGTTTTCTCTGTATAAGAATTATCATAGTGGGAGGTGGTCGCATGTACTGTAATGCTTCCTGAAAGCAGCTTGTTCTACAGGCTGATATTCATCTAGTTTATTTGTAAGCCGGTTTAGTTAGTACCTTTTTAAAGAGCTTATAAGTTTGTCACAATAGACTAATCGGCGTGTAGTTTTGCAATTTTGTTCGATCTCCTTTCTTTTATAAGAGAATTACAATTGCCTTGTTCCAAGCTTCCGCTATTTTTCCTTCTTTTATGGATTCATTAACAATTGACATAGTTTTTGGATAATCTCTTCGCCCCCTTCCTTTAACATCTCTATGGTTATACAGTCGTCTCCGGGAGCCTTGTTTTCATAGCGTTTAATGCTAATTTTAATTTAAAATTCTTAATTGCATATCAAAGAATGCGCTATAAGTACCTCTTAAAACCTACTAAACTTCATTTGCATATCTTGACCGGTTTCAGAGCAATAAAAAAATTATCAATTTTTAAGAAAAACTTTAACTAACTGTGGCTCGGAAACGAAGCATTTGCGAATATACATTTATATAACAAAATATCACTATTTTTCCATGCAGAATCACTCCCTTAATTTTGTCGCACTTATTTACTAACACCCTGTTTCTTTAGGTGTTTTTTGTTGTGTCAAGCATAAATTCATCAAATGTTTCAACCGAATCATCAGTACCTCTCCTCCATATTTATATAATTCGACCGATGTATCCCCTGGTCCAGGCGATCGCCCATTCTTCATTTCCCCTACACATTCTTTTAGTTCTTTCATGTCGATAGTTGCGAATACTTCATTTTCCTCTAACTCTGTTTTGTCTATTAGGAATTCCTCTCTTCTCTCTATTAGCAAGGACTCGTAATACTCTTTCCACTTTTCGTGTATATGTATTAGCTTTTTTAAATCTTAACGAGAATTGTGTCATATCTATTATGATAAATAAACATACTACTACTTCAACTATTTGATTTTGATCATTTCCACAGATGACAATTACTCATAAGTGATACCTCATAGTCCGTATCTACCCAAAAATTCAAGGGAGGGAGATATCTGGGGGTACAGCTAAGCTTATTGGATATGAAAACCGGAGTCGCGAGAAGTTTATATCGCAGAAATACTAGTATATGTTTTTAATGACTTTAATTACTAATAGGGTATTTATCAGTTGCAAATGAGGTGTATTACATCTTCAGTTGGACACCATCAAATGCTTTTTCCAAGTTTATAAAGCACGTATAGACTGGCTTGTTATATTCGATCAATTGCAATAATTGTCGAAACAAAACCTGTGAACAATAGATATAAAACCATAGTTAAAATAATCACAGCTGCCTCTGAAATACCAATCTTTTTGAAACATTACCCAAAGGATCGCAATAAAGTACTATAGCAGAAGGAACAGTGCAAGGAAATTATAAAAATGGACAACTCCGCATTTAACAAACACAGTAAATATAAAACTTGAATATACAGGTTTTTAAAAAAAGAGCAACAAACTTTAAGAGTACCTGCTCATCAAAATACGACAATAAATTTCTATGAACATAGGTCCGGAAATGCTCCAAAAATGTTAGTGGGAAAAACACACTGCTTTGAGCAGTTTATTCTTTTAAAGTAGCGGATTTTAATCTTTAGGTTTTTAAACAATACCTGTTTGCCTTTTCAGTTTTAAAATAAGAAAACTAGAATATTGCGAAACCCGTTACTACTAATGTTATATAATGCTAAGCACAATACCCTGAAAATCAAATCTTGGGTTGTCCTGAGCTCCCTCTCTAATAGGCGTTCTTTTGTTCTCCCCTCAACTTCCTTATAAAGATTATAGAATTGCAGCAAATATTATTGCAGCTCAAAAAAATGTAATTATTCGCCGAACCGTAAGTGCATTAAAACCGTTGTGATTCGACGCAGAAAACAAATTGTGAAATTTTATATAGCAAAAATGTTATCTTAAAATATTTTTGAAATGTTATTCCTATTTTATGAGCAAGGCGAGTGTGTCTGGAAAAGTTGACCCATCTGTTAGGGTTCCCCTCTATTTTAATGAATTATTTTAATATTTTTAATTAATTCCCTTTTATGCATATAGGAAAGTTTAAGCCATATACATCTCCAATTTTTGATTGGCAAAAGAAACTCCCAGCTTGCAGTATTACTTCATAAATTTCAATACCGCCGGCAGCAAACAAAGCTAGCTTTTTATAGTTCCGTAAATAATAATTTATTTTATTGTTCCTTACGCATTTATTTGGCTGGTTTTTATTACTTCTCTACCTATTTTGTATGTAAATTGCGTAATACGTATATGCTAGTTTATAATTGAACAAAAATCTTTATTTTGTCAACATTTTAATTACCTATTGGGAATTAAGGTTCTTTAATTACAATTGTATTGTTTACTTTGCGATTATGTAGTAAGTATATAAAAACAACAATTAGAGATTTTAAACTATTTCATTATCATATTTCCAAGAATCAAAATTAGTTCCTGTTTGGAATACTACGCATGATCTGCAAAACTATAAAATTTATTTAATTTTTTATTATAGTAAAAACTAATTTTATTTCCTTTAGAAGGTTAATGTGGTTAACATTTCAGAAATTTGTAACGCGTGTGTAAATGATATTTGACTGTCTGATCTAACTATCTGAAATTACAAGTAGTTTCAACATACAGGTAAAAAACATAGGGAAAGCCAAGAAGCCTTTCACTTGAAAATCAGTGTTTCGTATTTATAAAATAATTTAATAGAAATTAGTGTATTGGTGTAATTAAACACTGAAATATGTAAGAAAATACATTTGTTGCTCCAGGATATACATGTTGAAGTTAATTCTCTTAGTCTGCCCCTGTAGTGCTCCTACAATCTAATTAATCATCCTAGTAAACGGGATTAGTTACAATGCAACGCAGCACAATAGAACACTACAATACAACCCTTCACTCGCAACGGGGAAATGCAAATTCATGTTTACGTAACATAATCAATACGTCTAGAATTTAACTAGCAAGCTGAGCATTCTCTAAAATTCACTTTCGAAGACAATCTCTTGATGATATAAAATTATACATCAGAAATCTGTCAGCCATAAAACATAAGATGCAAATTCTCAAGGCATATATTTCGAGTGATCAATTTGTTTCCCTTTCATTAGGTCTTTTCAAGCTTCAGTTTTCCTTTCTAAGGAGAACTGCAACATATATTAGCAATTGAATAATTTCCATGCAAACTATTCAGAATATGTGGTTAGTATGCACTGTACTTGAACAAAATCAGCGGTACACCATAGCCGCCAAAATAGTACCTCCCAGAAGGTGGTATTATGTTAGTTTATATAACATATTCTTATTTTTATGTTGAACTTAAACCAAATCCTATTTATTCGCAATCTGCATAATCTTGATATACGACGCCCACGACTCTTGCCAAGGTTTCAGGAGAGGACGACCCAATGGTCGTTTACTGTTCGATATCATCTTTGCCATTAGGTCTTATGGCCTATTCTGGTCCTGGGTACCATCTCGTCTTCTAAGACAGGTATCTCCATTACGTTGTAGAACTTGATCGATGCCTCTCTTCTAGTTGCAATCCGATGTTCGTTCGTATTGTGTCACACATTGCTTGGAAGAGGTGTGTTTGTTCTGTACATATTTTTCATTGTAGAAGGTAATATCGCAGCCCAAGTATTTGAAGTAGAATACCTGCTCTCTATTTTCATTATTAATTATTATTTTATATCTCATTCGTTCTTTGCCTTTGAAATTCGTGACTTTTGTTTTAGATGTGGATATACTGCAATTGAAGCTCTCTGAAATTATTTTTAATTTATATATTTCCTCAAGCTCCCGAGTTGAAGCATAGGGCCTCGACAAATGCTCGCCATCGCGTTCTATTTTGGGCTATTTGGTTTACTTTCAGCCACGATCGTCCTGTGTTTTTTATTTCTTGTAGGATTGTCCTTCGCCACGTTGTTTCAGGCCTCCCTCTCCCTCTGCTACCTTGGGGGTTCCAGTCTAGTGCCGCTCTCGCAATATTGTCAGGGTTTCTCCGTAGAGCGTGCCCGACCCAGTTCCATTTTCTTAGCCTGATCTCGTGGCATAGTTGGGTTTGTTTTGAGCGCTTCTATACTTCCCCATTTGTTACACGATCTGACTATTACATTTTTAATATTTTGCGAAGGCATCTATTGACGAATACCTGTAGTCTCGAGTTTGTGGTTGCTGAGGCTTTCCATGTTTCACATCCATACAATAAGACGGATTTTGTGTTAGAGTTAAACACTCTTATTTTGTTGTTTCTGGATAGATGCGGGCTGTTCCATATCTCTTTTAGCATGGCGAAGGCTCCTCTGACCTTCCTAATACGACTTTCTATGTCTTCTTCTGTGCCCCCTGTGCTAGTTATTACGCTGCCTAAGTAAGTGAGCTGTTGAACATCTTCTACTGATGTATTGTGGATGATGAACCTGCGTTGGTTGTTGTTATTGATTCTTAGGGATTTAGTTTTTCTAATATTTATGTCTAGGCCTACTATTTGGGCGTGTTCAACCAACTGCTCAAGGCGTGATTGTATGTCATTAGTGTGCGCCACAAGACATATATCATTTGCGTAGTCTAAATCTAACAGTTGCTGCTGCAGTCCCCATGTGATTCCTCGTTGTTGGTGGTTAGTTTTGTTCATAATCCAATCTAGTGCTATATTAAAGAGTAGTGGAGACAGGGGGCAACCTTGTTTAACGCCTTTAAGGACTAGAAATGTTTTTCTACTCTTTCCTCTGTGAAGTACGCTGCATCGTGCATCTTTATAGAGGGTTTTTATTAGGGATATTATTTTAGGTAGGATTCCTACTGATTCTAGTATATGCCAAAGTGCTTTGTGGTCTAGGGAGTCGAAAGCGCATTTAAAGTCTATGAACACAATGTATAGTGGGGATCTCCACTCTATGCATTGTTCTATTATTATTCTCATGCTGTTAATGTGATCAATACAAGATCTGTCTGGCCTAAAGCCTACCTGTTCATTTCTGAGGTTCTTTTCCACATGTTCCATCATCCTTGTATTTATGATTTGAGCAATAATTTTATTGATCATGTTGAGGAGTGTAATGCCTCTCCAGTTATTGCACTTAGACAGATTGCCCTTCTTTGGAAGCTTGATTATCGTGCCTTCTTTCCAATCTGTAGGGATCGTTTCCTCCTCCCAAGTGTATTTAAGTATTCGTTGTATTACTTTTACAGTGTATTGTGAGTCTGCTTTTAGGAATTCAGCCGGTATGTTGTCTGGACTCGTCGCTCGCCCTTCTCGCAGTTTGGATATTGCTGCTATAATTTCATGACTGGTTGGAGGGTTTGTGTTAATTCTCAGAAGAGGCTGTGCTACTCCCTGCGGTTGTGTCTCCTTTTCAAGTATGCTCAGTAGACTAGAGAAATGTTCCTCCCAGATTCTGATTTGTTCTCTTTCTGAGGTGATAATATTGCCACTGTCGTCTTTCGTTGGTTTGTTGGTATATTGGGGTCTTTTTGCTAGTTTTTTAGTTATTCTGTAGACTTCTTTTAAATTCTTCCTTTGCATTTCCTTCTGCGCTTGTTCCGTTAACCTTTCCACCCATCTTCGTTTGTCCCTTCTTGCTGTTCTTTTAACTTGCTTGTCGATTTTATGTAATTGTTGAACTAGTTGTCTCTTGGTTTCGCTTCCGGTGGCTGCATTTACTCTACTCTTCATATCTCTCCTCTCATTTATGAGTGCCCATGTTTCGTCGGAGATCCATTCCTCTTTTGCTCTCCTCTCCTTTCCGAAAAGTTTTTCTCCTGTGTCGTGTAGTTTTTTCTTGTATTTATCCATCGTTTTTCGTGATTTTCATTTCTGCCTGCTTCATTGGGTTGTTCTTCGTTCTTCCTAATCATTTTCCTAAATTCTCGAAGTATGAATGGGTTTTTTAGTTTTTGCAGCTTGTATTTTTCTCTCGTTATCTTCGCATGTTCTGACCTTATTAATCGTAGTTTTATCTGTATTACACCGACTAGTAAGTGATGGTCACTCGCCATATCTGCCCCTCTTTTATTCCGTATATCGTTGAGAGAATGTCGCCATTTCTTGCTTATCGTTATGTGATCTATCTGATTTTGGGTTTTTTTAACCGGTAATACCCATGTTATTTTATGGATGGTCTTGTGAGGGAATAGCGACCCTCCAATGCATAAGTCATTGTTTAGGCAGAACTCTGTAAAAAGTTCCCCATTGCCATTACGCTTTCCTATCACGTGCGTGCCCATAATTCGTTGTAGGCCATTGTTGTCCGTGCCTATTTTGGCATTTAGATCACCCATGACTATTGGAATGTCTCCTTTACGTTGTTTGTTTACAGTGGCATTCAATTCGCTGTAGAATTTTTCTTTCCCTTCCAAATCCGAAGGCTCTGTAGGTGCATAACACTGTATAATGGTGGGGTTTCTCGCTTTGGTGAAGAATCTTGCTTGTATGATTCTTTCATTAATTGGATTCCATTCCAGCAAACATCTTTTTGCCTCTTTATTTAGGAGTATCACTACTCCGTTTACTCTGTCTGATTCTTCTGGTTGTCCTGAGTAGATAAATGTTTTGCCATCATTCGTAATAACCTCACCTTGTTCTGGCCATCGTACTTCCCTAGGTCCTAGTAACTGAATTTTATATTTGTTTATTTCTCTAGAAACTTGAGTTAGGCTGGTGGGCTCTAGTAATGTTTTTATATTCCATGTGCCAAATCGTGTCCGTGTCTTTAAGCCAAAGCTCGTCTTCGTTTTATCGGTCCGGCTATCATCTATTGAGGTTTCAAGACTCAGTTGCTTTAAGGCTGGCGGGTGATTAGCCTACTACCCGAGTCTGATAATGGGGCTGCCATCTATAGCGTCTAGACCCGCTTGTCGTTATTCTTGGCTATCGCCATGTCGTTTCCTGCCATGTCTAAAACGTTCTTCCATATCAGATATACCAAAATCGTGTCCGTGTTCATAGCCTTGGTTACCCTCACTTAGTTTAGCCTTCGGGTCAATGCAGTTTACCGGGGTGTGGCGCTGGGAGCCATAAGTGAGAGCAGGGCTCCCTATGAGGACCAACCCCAGACAAAAGGTACTACCCCTGTAGAGGACCCCAACACCCCATTTTTAATTTACATATGGCTAATTGAAGTTCAGTTTCTGTGTTAGCAAGAATCACTTGGTTGTAGGCATAGAGTATGGAGTTAATCGAGGTGTTTTGTAGAAGTTAAAAACGGTAGACGGCATGCCACATACTTGTCGTACACCTTGATTAATTGCTATATAATTGTCATAAGTTTTACATTCTTCAGTGTCTATCTTAATGTTTGTATTTTTATATAAGCTTTTAATTGTACGTAGTAATGATCAGGAATGCTCTTGCTTTCTAATATGTTATATAATTTTCAGCGTTTAATTTTTTGGAAAGCTTTTTTGTAATCGATTAAAACGATGTGCGTCCTTAGGTTGAACTTACTCTGTTTCTCTATTATTAGTTTTAGGGTTAGTAATCTGTGCATGATGTGCTTTCCTGAAACCGTTTTGCTCTTCGCTTGTTGGTGTTTCTAATATAAGCCGTAATCTACTAATTAATATCTTAAAATAGATTTTATATCCTGAAGTTAATAGGCTAATTCTTCTGTAGTTATCACAGTTTTAACGGTCTCTCTTTTTAGGTAGTAATAATATGTTCATCAGGTGTAATATTCTGAATTTTAGTATTAAGCCTCCATATTTAATTAATTCTATGTTAGTATCGTCGATCCCTGCCGTCTTTCGCTTTCCCAAAGTTCTTAGAACTTCATCTAATTCTCTGGTTTCTATTTGGTCTACGTCGACTATCTCTTCTCTTCCTTTATTTTTATGTTCTTGTTCAGATTGGTTGTTGTCATACCATAGCTTTCGATGATGTTCTTTCCATTTGTCTTTGTCTATTACATTTAGTCGTGCAGATATGTTAGTGTTCGATATTTAAACTAAAATCAACTTCTTCCACCTATCTTCTCAGTACTCATCTAACTACATCTTGAATGCTGCACCTTTGTAATTTGCCTCACTTCCTTTCTTAGCTCTTGATGTAACTTCAGCTGTTGGTCTAAGGGTCTTCATTCTGCTATTCTAGGATTTTCCTTTGTAATGTTTTTGTCCAAATTTAAGCCTCTCGTATCAGTACTGGTGATATAGCTGTTTTATAGCCGCGGGTTTTACCTTCAACCAACACCAGCTACGCTTTATTAGCTTGGGCACAAACTTTTTGAGCGATGTTCCCGAAGTATGCTTGAATAACATAACTTGTTCAATTATATCTGACGATTAATATCCAGCTAGCAAAGGATGCTTCTTTGAACATAGTTATGGATTTAGTTGTGTCTATAAATACTTATTTGCATATTAAGTTGATTTCTAATTTACCTACAAATATTTAAGCATCTGTGAAGGGAATCTTCATTTTCTGCTGTGAGAGCAGCATAATCAGCGTAACGGATAATCTTGACTTCGTTATTGCCTAGTATGTATCCCGCTTCTTCGTTATTCACATTCTTTTGTTTTGTAATTTTTCCCACGGCAGGATTAGATGTAGGTTTCAAGCTCTCTTCCTGTAGAATTCCGGTTGAAATGCAAACCTCTTTCGTTAGTTCATTATTTGTTCTTATTGTTGTCTTAGTATTGGTGTGTATGTGTATTCCTCTAATAACGGGCACTATTCTGGTACTGACGTTTTTTGCTGAAGAATAGCGATCACATCGATCGACAAAACTCAAGAAGGGTGGCATATCAAGTTCAAGAATCATAAAACAAATACAGCATAATGGTTGATCTGCTGCGCCTAAAACCCTGCTCTAGCTGGTGGCAAATAGTATAATTCTGTATTTTTGTCAACAGTTTAAAAAGCCAATGCCACGATAGTTCTTAGAGTTTTTCTTCTTGAATAGAAGAATAGTTATGATTGGCTTTCATTCTGGTGGTATTTTGTTTTTGCTCTAATTTATCCCCTCCTCTCGTTTGTGATGCTATCTAAACCGTTTTTCTGATTTTTAATTTCGTTAGCATTTCACTTACATTATTTTTCGCCAACTACACTATAGAATGTAGTTTATCCTCCTTCTGTTCAAAAAATTCTTTTTCATTATTTATTACCCTGATCAATATATGGGTGAATTTGAGCTTGTTAGATGGTCGGTCGCAACCTTCCACTTTTCTGTATCTCTAGACTAATTTTTTGAGTTTGTGATATGTATTACACTACATATCTACTATAATTTCGTATAAATATTGTAGTCTCGGGCGTCCTCTTGCTGTTTCCTTGTCTATTTTTCTCTCTATTATATACCTTATGTCTCCCCTCATTTCTTAGTACGTATCGTATTAGGCCGTTTGTTTTCTTTTGTATTATTTTCCACAGTTTTCCCTTTTGGTCTGCACTTCCGAACACTTCTTCATTAAATCATATGGTGGTATGGTCACTCCACTTGATTTTAGGTAGTCGTCTATATCCTCATTTTTCAAATGATTCAAGCTATTTCTTATCGGGTTTCCCAGCTTTCGCTTCCATATAGTAGTATACTCCACACATATGTTGTAGAAGTTTCTTTTTAATTGTTGAAAAAGACAGTCATTTGAAACTAAGAGGTTCCTTTTCTATTACAAAGCAGCTTTCGCTGTCGTATGTTTATTATTTTACCATATGTACGCAACCCCACCGTCATGTTGCACCTAATTTCGACTATAGATCTGTGTGCGTTAAAGCCGTCGTCCCGATTGAAGTGATGGGGATTTTTAATAATCTGTAGGAATTCCCGAATAACACGAGCTTAGTAGTTTGTAGTCCTGGCTAGTATGTTCATAGAGTCGTAGTTTACTGTCTAGCGCCCTGGTCTTAATAAGTGTTCCGCGATGGCTTAGTAACACATGGAAGGTAGCTCTGCAAAACAAATCAAACTATACCTAAGTTTCATGTGCGCAATCAAGCCAACCCTACCGCCTCCTCGTTATATAACCAGGAGCATGAAACACCAACATCAATGATTTCGGAGGCTTCCACGGCCATTGTCATTAAGTAAAAAACGACTTCCGGGATTGGACCGTGTCATTACTGAGGTCGAAGAACTCAACGTTTCGCCCGCTTTTGTAAGGGGTTTCATCAGGAGGAAAAAGCAAAAGAGCACGGTAACTCAACGTGTTAAGCACACCAGAGGTGAAACTCTTTGCAAGGGAAAGGATAGATGAGCACGGTAACTCAACGTGTGAACCACGTCAGAGGCGAAACTCGACTTTGACCTCAATAATGACACGGTCCAATCTTCGAAGTCGTTTTTACTTCCTTTCACAATAAAGTAAGTATTGGATTTACCCTAAAAATTCGAAATTGAGTTTTCAACAGATCTTCGCGTTTTAGAGTCCCCTGAACCCAAAAAACATTTTTTTCTATTGGTCTGTCTGTAGGTGTGTCTGTCTGTGTGTCTGTGTGTTTGTCTGTTTGTGAACAGAATATCTCAAAAACGAAAAGAGGTATGCCGTTGAAACTTCATATATAAGTTTTGTGTACTATGTAGATGAGACAGCAAGCTTTTGTAGAAAATCGCATAACCGGAAGTAGGTGTTTACTCTTGTGATTTTTCAGTTTTTCTCGATTTTTTTCAAAAACCGCTCTAACGATTTTTTTCAAACTTCACATTTTTGTTACACTTTTAATGTGTATTGATTTGAGCTAGGTGATTTTTCAGTTGAATACTTCTAAAATGGGTTTCTTTTGGTTTCCTTCTATTTGTTTTATTAACTCCTATTTTAAATAGAACACCCTGTATATTATTACATTTTTGAATTCAGCTTAAAATTCTAGAGAAAATTTGTCTCTTCAACTAACGCTCTATTTTGTACCGTTTTTGTAGAATTTGTAATTTTTGAAAATGTTTGACAAATGCTTAAAAATTTTAAATCATATTTTGGCTAAATATAAGATCACTGTAAAAGAAAGTTGTGTGCGTGTATCACACCAGATTTTTTACTTTACCAACATCAGTCTTTAGAAAACTTCTGAAGAATCTGATAGCATGAGCAGCGAAATGTCAAGTATAAATCGACGACCACGGCATAACCCGGAAGAAGTTACTATGTCTTGTTCTATTTCGTTAGATGATTTTATTACATATCTATCTTATACCCTTCTTGAGTGTGCTATTGTTTCTTGCGTTATTTATGTTTGCTTGTTTGAAGGTTGTTCCCATTTCAGCTTCTCTTCTGCGCCTGAAATTATACTTTGTTTGAATATCTTTAGTAGTGTACCTAGAGGGGTTCTGCATCGCTTTTGACCTTCAAGTTTTTTCAAGGTCACGGGCCTTGCAGAGGTCAAGGTCACGGGCCTAGCCGGGGCCAATATTACGGGCCTAGCCGGGGCCAAGGTCATTGGCCTAGCCGGGGTCATTAACCTCACCTAGGCCACTTCCGGTTCCCACGATGAATTTTTGGGGCTAAAAGTGTAATTTTGAAATTTTACAAGATTCCCACGATGAATTTTGGGGTTAAGTCTAATTTTTACAAGATTCCCACGATAAATTTTGGGGCTAAATGTCTAATTTTGAAATTTTACACGATTTCTACACTTATCAAAATTTTCCCAGGTTCAACAGGATGTCAGTCTTCGTCTGGGAATGCAAAACTTGTTGAGACTTGCCGATGCAGGATGTTATTGTCTACCAATTGAACAATGACGCCCATTTTTTGAGAAATCTGCACGATTGCAAAAAATAATTGAACAATGAAGTCTTTGTTGTCTGGGGGAATTTTTGCTGACCTCCATTATCAGATAAACAGGATGTTATTGTCTAGAGCTTCAGACTTGTCCAGACATGTTTGAGAAATGTGGAAGACTGGTAAAAATTAAACAATGAAACCCATTGTTTGGGAAAAATCTGCACAACTGCTAAATTGAATGGAGCCTTTGTTTGGAAATTAAAACTTGTTTGAGGTTCTGGGTGAGACACACGAGTGACTGGGATCTGGTAGTTGATAGTCTCTCGGATATTTTGATAGTTATTAACAGTCAGTTAGTAAACAGTATTTAACATAATACAAAAGTGTTGGAGTCTTAGAGATTTTCAGAAAAATCCTTAACATTGTTTGTAAGCACCGAATGTAAATATTGCTTGTTTTTTCCGTACTTTATTAAATACACAGTCTCGAAATTGAGCCGATAGTTATTTATTTCGCTTTTTGCTGTTGGATTTATGTACAGAAGACAGCATCCCTCACTTTAGCAATAAGAAAGTTCCTAAAGAAATATTATTATGCTGTAGAGATTTACAGGTTACAGTTCGGAGTGTAAACTGAGTTAAAAAATTTAGGATATTTCTATACAGCTATTAGCAACAGTGTCATTTAATTGCATATTGTTTTCTTTTACGTAAGACGCAAATTTTAGATTCGATTGTTTTAATATAGGTTCGAAAGCACTGCTGACAGACAGGCAGAAAACTTGTAATGCAGCTGCCAAACCGGGCCTTGTCAAATATCTAACAGCAATATATATTCGTAAAAAAAACTCTTCAGTTAGCAGTTTGATGTAGTTTTAGCCAGCACTAAAAAATAGTAGGAAGCTAAAACACATAAGTACGGTGGCGTCTTAAACAGCAGAATTTTATAATACAAAACAGAGCCATAAAAGAACCGTGAGGGATCATATTTAACCACCCGACATTTTTCAGTTCTCTTGAAACGTCTGCAACTTCCGCATACCAATCTCGCAAAAACAAACACCTTCTTTGTTCTTGTGTGTTAGCATCTTGGCTTTAATAATGTTATGGTAGTATATTTACGAAATCCGGCGCCACAGCACTATATGTTTTAACTACATTTTTTTATTAAGCACTCAATAACTACAAAAATAAAAATAAGCTTAAAATATTGTTCCTAAAAGGAGTGGTGGTTTAGTTTTATCATTGAAATTTCGGTTTCTTACAACAGTATTTGTAAATCATTCGTAAATAGTCCAGTTTTTAGTTGCAACGAGCATAGTTGTAGCAGAGATATCTGACGAATAGAAGACTATAGGAGATATAAACAGACAGTAATATTAATCTAAAATTGAATTAACTAAAATTAAGTATTTATCAAATATTATGAACAAAGTTGTTAAACGTATGATAAAGGCAGTTATTAATTACTTAATAAATACAATTGTCTTATATCCGGTATTCATGGTTTATGTCTTAATCTGATTTTAATAGTCGATTAGAGTCGAATAACTAAGGTTATTACAATGCTAAAGACTGTACGCAAAAGGTAAGATTAAAATAATTTTTTTTTTAATAAAACCCAGAGAATAAGAATTAAATTAAATAAAGCCAAGTAAAAGCTATTAGGCCACGACAATATATTAGTAAAAAATACTATAATTAGTAAAGATGCTATACACGATACCCAACGGTGAGGGAGAGTTCATTTTTGCCGGATAAAAACTTATCTAGATTGGTAAAACATCAGATGTTTAAGAGAAAATCTCAAACTTGTTTAAAAACATTTTGTAGCTAAACAATCACATTAGAAATTGTGTAAATAAAGCTAAAATTAGAAGGAGGCGCAGAATTTGCAGACTATAGGAGATAGCTGTCCAGACCTGCGGATGTGAGCGTCTGGGAATGTGCAAGGTTGCTAAAAATAAACCGAATGTGATTGTTGTCTGGGGTTTTTACACAGGTCTGCGTGGGCACAGGTCTGCGCGGGGGTC
Source organism: Agriotes lineatus (assembly GCA_940337035.1). Taxonomy (NCBI): domain Eukaryota; kingdom Metazoa; phylum Arthropoda; class Insecta; order Coleoptera; family Elateridae; genus Agriotes; species Agriotes lineatus. The sequence continues at coordinate 21,948,194 of OW679202.1, forward strand.
TGCATGTGGGTCTGCGCGGGGGTCTGCGCGATGGTTTCTGCACAGTTTTGGCGGGAAATTCAAATTATGATCAGAGTTTTGGTAGGAAATTTAAATTTTACTCAGGTTTTGACGGTAAATTTAAATTATGATCAGGTTTTTGGCGGGAAATCTGGGAATGTCCAAGGTTGCTAATAAATGTATGGTTAAGAAATTGGCTTAAAATTGATTGAAAATTTACAGACACTGTTTGCAAGCACCGAATGTAAATATTAAGTGCTTTTTTTCCTGTACTTTATTAAACACACAGTCTCGAAATTGAGTCGATAGTTATTTATTTCGCTTTTGTTGCTCGTTGCAACTAAAAACTGGACTATTTACGAATGATTTACAAATACTGTTGTAAGAAACCGAAATTCCAATGATAAAACTAAACCACCACTCCTTTTAGGAACAATATTTTAAGCTGCTTTTTATTTTTGTAGTTATTGAATGCTAATAAAAAAAATGTAGTTAAAACATATAGCGCTGTGGCGCCGGATTTCGTAAATATACTACCATAACATTATTAAAGCCAAGGTGCTAACACACAAAAACAAAGAAGGTGTTTGTTTTTGTGAGATTGGTATGCGGAAGTTGCAGACGTTTCAAGATAACTGAAAAATGTCGGGTGGTTAAATATGATCCCTCACGGTTCTTTTATGGCTCTGTTTTGTATTATAAAATTCTGCTGTTTAAGACTCCACCGTACTTATGTGTTTTAGCTTCCTACCATTTTTTAGTGCTGGCTACATCAAACTTTTAACCTGCTAACTGAAGAGTATTTTTTGCGAATATATATTGCTGTTAGATATTTGACAAGGCCCGGTTTGGCAGCTGCATTACAAGTTTTCTGCCTGTCTGTCAGCAGTGCTTTCGAACCTATATTAAAACAATCGAATCTAAAATTTGCGTCTTACGTAAAAGAAAACAATATGCAATTAAATGGCACTGTTGCTAATAGCTGTATAGAAATATCCTAAATTTTTTAACTCAGTTTAGACTCCGAACTGTAACCTGTAAATCTCTACAGCATAATAATATTTCTTTAGGAACTTTCTTATTGCTAAAGTGAGGGATGCTGTCTTCTGTACATAAATCAAACAGCAAAAAGCGAAATAAATAACTATCGGCTCAATTTCGAGACTGTGTATTTAATAAAGTACGGAAAAAACAAGCAATATTTACATTCGGTGCTTACAAACAATGTTAAGGATTTTTCTGAAAATCTCTAAGACTCCAACACTTTTGTATTATGTTAAATACTGTTTACTAACTGACTGTTAATAACTATCAAAATATCCGAGAGACTATCAACTACCAGATCCCAGTCACTCGTGTGTCTCACCCAGAACCTCAAACAAGTTTTAATTTCCAAACAAAGGCTCCATTCAATTTAGCAGTTGTGCAGATTTTTCCCAAACAATGGGTTTCATTGTTTAATTTTTACCAGTCTTCCACATTTCTCAAACATGTCTGGACAAGTCTGAAGCTCTAGACAATAACATCCTGTTTATCTGATAATAGAGGTCAGCAAAATTTCCCCCAGACAACAAAGACTTCATTGTTCAATTATTTTTTGCAATCGTGCAGATTTCTCAAAAAATGGGCGTCATTGTTCAATTGGTAGACAATAACATCCTGCATCGGCAAGTCTCAACAAGTTTTGCATTCCCAGACGAAGACTGACATCCTGTTGAACCTGGGAAAATTTTGATAAGTGTAGAAATCGTGTAAAATTTCAAAATTAGACATTTAGCCCCAAAATTTATCGTGGGAATCTTGTAAAAATTAGACTTAACCCCAAAATTCATCGTGGGAATCTTGTAAAATTTCAAAATTACACTTTTAGCCCCAAAAATTCATCGTGGGAACCGGAAGTGGCCTAGGTGAGGTTAATGACCCCGGCTAGGCCAATGACCTTGGCCCCGGCTAGGCTCGTGACCTTGACCTCGACTAGGCCCGTGACCTTGAAAAAACTTAAAGGTCAAAAGTGAGGCAGAACCCCTCTAGGTACACTAGTATCTTTGTTCTATGTCTATTTTCTATTTTCTGTTTTACCATAGCAAGGTTGCGATAGCTTCGACAGTCTGTCGCTTGATTGCTAGCCCTGCACTTTACATCCTTATATGAACTCCAAAAGTAGGCACTTTTAGTTTCCGGTTTAATTTTGACTTGAACTTATCCATTGGCTACACTTTTCCGATGCATCAATTTATTTAATAACATCCACTTCATAAATGAATATACTCCCACTGAGACCAGACTAAGCTTATAACGAATGAAGCCAATTCATCATATATCTAATACTTACTATATTGCTAGCGGCTATGAGTGGGAAACTTGCCAAGGAAGTGAGACAGACAACCAACTCTTCAATGTATAATGGTGAGCTGTGTGCAAGCGCGGCGGCGTCGTCCGGCCAATGGGGAAGTGGTCAAGTTTAAAATTCGCTTCTAAAGGCGGAGTTCGAATTCTCACGCATGCGCACGAGACGCGTTATACTCTAAGTGAGACTATGTCGGCGCCGTAATGTTTTCTGACGTTTCCAGGCCCTACTAGCAATATATGTGTATTATATATATGCAATTCATTCTGTGATTTCTCGGTGATGTCACGACATGCATTTGAGCTTGCAGTTTCTAGATTGAAATTTTAGAAATATATTTTTCTACAAAGAATGATTTAAGGGTAGTAGTGCGGGACCACCGTTACTCTATTCTGAAGCTACATTTTTCTATAGCCGTGTCATCTGTTATTCTGAGCGAGTTTCTAAAAATTTTTGATATTTCTTGAAACGATTATACCAGATTCGATATAAAATGTGATGTTTTATATTTCATGTACCTATCGTAACATAGCCAGTTTGATTACTATTTAGAAACGGAGTCCGAATAAATACAAACAGAATAAACAGAATATTTAAAACAATATCCAAGGCTAGAGCTTTTAACTTAAAAGAATCTTGAAGCATGATCAAGACAAACTGCTGGAAATATTTTTAAAAATATATTAGTTGTATAACAAATCCCGAAGAATACTATGGGGCATGTAAAGCCTGTAAATGCCTTAACATCTACATAGAGGATTAAAATTCTTAGATATCCAACATCTTATGCAATTATTTAACCCCATTCACAAGACAGCTGAAATCCGTAACGACTGGTTAAAATTAACCTTCAAGGTAATTCCTAAGCACAGCACTAAACCGTGTGAGGAATACAACCTTATTCGCTTGATACACTATACGCTAAAAGCCTTTCGTCGTATAATCCACAACAGAACTAACAATAAATATAAAGAAAGCTAGAAGAGGGTAACGCCGATTAATAATTAATGAAGAAAGTGGAGCAAACAGGCAAGTAAATAAGAACTAAATTGAATTTTAAATAACCATGGTCAACAATAATTTCTTAGTGTAATTTGTGTTCCCCAGTTTGCAACGAATAGTTCCAGTGTAACTTCTTTATGTATTTACGTTGACATAATGGAATGATGTCGCAGAATTACGTAACAGCATATGTCGAGGGCCGATATGATCCAAAACAGATGCATGAGATTAGATAGTACATTGCGAGTTTCCAAATGTTCTACCAAAATCTATGTATAGTTCAAATAAGCTTCATCGCTTAAAAATCAAATAAAGGCTGTCTGCAAGATCTTACGCGGTATCCTTACTTTCAACTTCGATGACATTTAACTGCTACCATTGACTAATCCTTTTAATAATCAATGCTGCTACCCAGAAAGTCGCTAATCAGGGCTTCAACTTCACCGACAGCAGCAATTTCCTTCTTCCTACTTAGTTACGTAAGTTCGATAATCGGCACCGCGCATTGGTAGCGCGCAGAGCCGGACTAGCCTAGATACCCTGCATATTAAGATTAGAGATGGTACATACAAGTGATTAATGCTGATAGGTTGGAACCAATTTCCATGGCCTGCTGAATTGTGTGACAAATGTCAAAGTGACAGCCTGCCATGGAAATTATTAATGTCATTTGACGTTTGTAGTTTTTGCTGTAATTACAAGTGGCATTCTCTTTATGTGATTTTTTATTAGTGCATTCATTCATTCATTATCTTTGACATTTCGGTGTGGAGGATCATTATTGTTAATAAATTTTACTAAAATCACTGGATGTTCAGCAGTTGAATATAAGAACCGTTCCAGCAAGAACATTTCTGTGTTTAGGTTTCCAAAAAATTACCCATACAAACAAGTATGGGTACAAAAATCTAGTATCTTGCAGCTTGAAAAATCGTTCAGATTATGCAAAGAACATTTTACACCAGACTAGTTCTTAACGACAATAGGCAAAACCCCATGAAAAAGACTAAAATATAATGCAGTGCCATCATTATTCCACATAAACAGTTGTGGGAGCGAATTATATCCAGATAATGAAGATGAAAATGTTCAACAAAGTTTTGAAAACACAGTTACGCATAGTTTTCTAGAAAAACTTAGTACTACCCCTCATTCTGACAGCGACAACATTTTGGAAGTTTCTAAATTAAAGACATTATTGCAAATCAAAACAAAGTCATAAAGAACCTCAACAGGAGAATAGCAATTTTGAAAAAAAATTGAGACTTGAGTAGTAAATTACATTTGGAAAGAAAAAGGAAATCGGCTTTTCACATCTTTAGTGATGATCAAATTGAGGCAATGCATCTACAAAAAGCAAGTATGTACTACACCCTGGTCAAATGAAACGGTAGCAACAGCTTTGAGATTAAAGTTTACTTGTGGTTCTAGTAGATATAATAGAATTTGTGAGCTACATTTGCCATGCCCTACAATTGTAACATTAAACAGAAAACTGCAAGATATCACTTTTGACAGCGGTATTTTAGAGGATGTGTTTAATTTCCTCAAAATAAAATAAACACTCATATTAATTTGTTGTTGTACATATAAAAATTAAATACACCTATACATTTTTTAATGAAAAGTAACTTTAATACCACTGTACATACATACATTTAACAAGTCATTTTTGAGCTTTAATTACTCGAGTATTTCTTTCCGTTGTTGAATTTCTTTACTTCCAATTCTTCTCAATTATTATTTCATTCTACAATAGCTTTTCGCAATTCTTACCATTCTTTTGATACACTTGCATGACTTGTACTATTACGAATTCTAATTGTTGGTATATTTGGCAAGTACCTATAGTGTAGTAGTACTACGTGATCTACTAAAATGTAAATTTTAAGATTTATAAACTATAAATTTACGTTTCTATAATAGTTACTCACTGTTGACATTACTGCCGTTCTTTTTATCAATATCTTCTGCATTATTTGTTGTTCCCAATAGCCTACACTTGGTGTAATGTATGTTGTTTTGTAAGTATTTCACAGTTCTCTAAAATAGATAATGTTGAACTAAAAATTAATTTGATAATTTTGAAATAGATGCCATTCCTACAGATAGAATTTTCGGCTTCTACCAGTTTTCCGAACATTTTCAATTTTATTTTTGTAATCGTTTGAAGCTTATCCACTTATTCCCTGTTCGTTCTATCCATATTTGATCATTTCCTCTGCTAGTTTACTCCAAATTTTCCTTAATGTCTTAATTTTCCCATCTTCAGCCATTGGCCTTTTCTCTCTGCATTGATTTATTAACAATTTGTCACTCCTTACACACAACGTTTTCAACATCGCTTTAGGGAGAATTGCACATTTCCGCTTCTTCCACACAAAGTGAGTTTTTAGAAATAACAGCATATGCATGTTTAAAAAGGATGCTGAAACGTAAAAGCCTCTTAATCAATCATATCAAATAACTTTCTGACTACTCTAACAATTTTAATTACCTTTTTGTTGCTGCTCTCTTTGATTAACATAGTTAATTACAATATTTTTACAACGTCAGAGAAATCGCGCATTTGACAAGTTATACCGAGAGTCTATATTTATACAGCTGATTGCAATGTTCTTACATCTTTTAAAATGAATTTGTAAATAACTATACGTAAACCCAAACTGAAACAAATTTAAGGTTAGTTTTCGTGCTCGTTAAACCTACACTTTACTTGTTCAATCTACTCGTCTTCAGGAATAAATTCATCAGGTTTGGTTCGTAATTCGAAATACAAACTAACCGATTGCAGTTTGTTCAGTTCACACAAACGAAAACATTTTCTTGCACTAATAGGTGTGAGTAGCCAAAACGAACAAAGCTTTAGAAAGAATTTAGAGTCTGTAAATCCGACTATGAAAATCAGATGCAATTTGTATTGATAATGAATAATTATTTTCTTTATTTGACATTTAGAAATTTATCGTGTAAAGTTAATGTCAGTTTGGTAATGACATCTTGAAATTTTGTTTGGAAACTGATCAATTTAGCCTTGGAAACTGGTTCCACTTGTCCCATATCTTATCTTACTTAATATACAGGGTCTCTAAACTAGCCGAATCTTATTATCATTAACGTAGAATTAGCATCTATAGTATCTACTAATTTAACCATCGTTCCATGTCCCAATTGGGAAATTATAGTATGATCAAAAATTATTTTCATCTAGTTTGGCTGTGGAATACTTCTTAATTTATGAATGCAACTAAAAGTGATTTAAAAATAAAATGTCCCTTTTGATATTTAAGTACAAACATAGTTGCATTCATAAATTAGGAAATGTTCCATAGCCCTACTAGATGCAAATAATCCTTGATCATACTTTATTTTCATAGCAAGTGCTATAGTGACCAGCTTAATTTTGGATTAAAGAAATAAAATGTATTAAAAGTAGACAATAATTTGTGAGAAGTTGCTTGTGTGTTCCCCTAACAAAGTGCTATGTAACTACTTCAACAACTTTTGTAGAAAAAAATCGTTTCGCTCTTTTATCCCAAGTCTACAAGTGATATCTCTGTTACTTTCTCAAAATATTATTTCAATTTAACTTGTTTACGTGGCTTATTCGTAGGGCATTACCATTAAAATAAACAATAATCAATTTACGGTTCAGTCTACGACTTTTTATTTAATTTTTATTTTGAAGGTACATTGTAACTAGTCAATATACTAACCACCAGCAATTATTATCTAATTTATTGTCTACTTGTTAAGCGTTCACCCATTGATGTTGTCTCAGTTTTAACATCTTTGAACACTTTTTTCACGTGTTAGAATTTCAATTTCAATTGCAATTTTTTCCTAGCTCTCATTTTTTCAGTAACTAGCTGCTTGATTTCTTTGACGTAATTGTCTTTCGTTTTTCTTTTGATTTCTGGAGTGCTTCTTCAAGTAACTTGTTAGATGTCCACTAGAAACTTTTTAAGTTCGTGGTGCAATTGATTTTTATTTCTCTACAGTATGTTTAGTTGAATTACCTTGCTTAGCTCTGTCTAAAACGCTCCCCAATCTGTCAGTTTGTTGGTCAGTGTTGAATTACGTTTAATATACTACAATATTGACGAAGTTTGCTGATGCTTTACTGGAGATAAATAAATAAATCAGCTCTGTTATATTTTTTTGATCGGTGAGTTTCCACGGGGAGTGAAAATTGCAATGTGTTTCCTTTGCGGCTTCATGCAGTTCTTTTCCTTAAGCGGTGGTTAGTCTGTAACACCAAATTATATCTTTTTCTCCAAATATCTTTCTCTCAAGCGTTGTATCAAAGTTTAGTAGTCTCACTTTGTAAATTATGTCATGAAGGGCAGAAGATTGCTTCAGTTGTGATCTTTTGATATTTCCAACTACAACTTATATTTCTTTCATTTCATATTTTGTCTCTTTGTAGTGAATTATATTTTCTTTGACACCTCTGGCGTAGTTTTGGGGGTGTATAATGTGGTAAGTTTAATATACCAAGTCTACGAGTGATAAAGGTTTTACTTCCCCAAAATAGTATATCAATTTAACGTTTTACATGCCTCGTTGAATATTAACATTAAAATAAACAGTAATCCCTTCGTCTATTAAATCTACGAGCCGAAAATATTTTATTTTTACTTAAAATATGATTTCAGTTTAACGTGTTTACATGCTTCGTGTGGAATTACCATCACATTATCTTAAAAATCTACCCCTATGGGTTGGGGTTAGAATAGACTCACAGTATCCGTGCTTGTCGTAAGAGGCGACTAAAAGGGTTGGGCGTGGGGCTAACGACCCCTGTGGATGAATATACTTACCTGTAAAAAAACAGTTAAAAGAACAAAGCAACAGCCTCAGACAGGACTGACTCAACGACGACAAAAATGGCATGGAAATAAAGGTAATGAGATGGAATTGGCTACCTGGAATTTGAGAAGCTTACACAAGATAGGGGCTCTACAAACTACAATGAAAGACCTTCGCAAATACAAAATAGATATAGCTGCTGTACAGGAGACAAGATGGACAGATACAGAGATACATGAATTAGAGAAATACTCGAAATACTCCAGCGGTAATGATAAAAGTCGAGAAGTTGGCACAGGTTTCTTAGTAAAAAAGGAGACTGACCACCAAGTCATTGGCTTCACGCCAATAAATGAACAGATGTGCACCCTGAGAATTAAAACCCAAACCAGTAAAGTAACTCTAGTCAATGTGCATAGCCCAACCGAAATTAAGGATGACGAAGTTAAAGATGATTTTTATGATTTATTAGAGCGAAAGATAAATACAGTACCAGCAAATGACGTACTGGTTATATTAGGAGATTTTAACGCTCAGGTGGGCAGAGAAAGAATATACCAGGCAATAGCGGGAAACCAGAGTTTGCACGAAAGGAGCAACGACAATGGTAACAGACTAGTGCAACTAGCGGCAGCAAAGGGTATGGTTATACGTAGCACGCAATTTCCGAGAAAAGATATCTACAAGGTGACGTGGAATTCAAACGATGAAAGAACCAAAACTCAAATCGACCATGTGCTCATACAAAACAAATTCAGAACATGCATAAGTAATATCAGAAGCTATAGGGGTACAACGCACAAGTCGGATCATGCACTAGTCAAAATTAGCCTGAGATACAAACGGTACCGTGTACAAGCAGAAAAGGAAGGACAGACAAACTCATGAACGAGCAAATAAACAAAAACTATCAAGAGAAAATTGATAAACAGCTGGAGCGGTACGAAAACCGGGAAGCAGGAGTAGACGAAAAACTCAAGCAAATAACTAATGCTATATTAAACACTGCACAGGAGACCCTGGGAGAAGTTAAACGAAGAAAAAAAAGGCTGGTTTGATGAAGAGTGTGAGCTAAACATAGAAGCCAAGAAGAAAGCCTTTTTAAAAATGGGACAGAGAAAAACAAGACAAGCCATACAGAAGTACACAACAGTAAGAAATTAAACTTATAGACTATTGCGAATAAATAAGCAAGAGTTCCTTGATAGAGAAATAAGATTGTTAGAGGAAAAGAATCAAAACGGAAATATGCGAGAGTTTTATAGAATAGTAAAGAAAGAACGGAAAGGTTATCAAGCAAGAACCAATAAGATAATGAAAGAAAACAGGGAGTTAACAAGCGATAAGGCGGACATACGGCAAATATATATGGAAAGAGTACTTCCAAGAATTGTTGAACCAACCACAAACATGGAACCAACAAGCAGTAATATGGACGACAGTGGAACAAGAAAGTGAGCTACCAACATACGAGGAGGTGCAGACAGCAATCCAAAGTCTCAGCAACGGAAAGGCAGCCGGAGAAGATAACATTACATCGGAGATGGTAAAGGCCGGAGGAGAACACCTATGAAAAAAAATACACATCCTAATAAAACAAGTGTGGGAACAAGAACAATTACCCAATGAATGGAAAACGGGATTAATAATCCCCGATAATCCGTATACACAAGAAAGGGAATAGGACAGTCTTCAGCAATTACAGGGGTATGACCCTTTTAAATACACTGTACAAGATTCTAGCTAAAATTATTGGCAAAAGGCTAAATTTGTATTCAGAAGAAGTCCTGGGTGAATACCAGTGCGGCTTTAGTACGGAAAGATCAACGATCGACCAGATATTCATCATAAGACCAATACTAGAAAAGTCATGGAATACAATGTAAACATACATCAACTGTTCGTAGATTTTAGGCAAGCCTATGATTCCATAGACAGAAAGGCACTAGGACATATTATGAGAGAGTTTGGAATTCCAGGAAAACTAATCCGAATGGTGGAGCCAACTCTAGAAGGCTCAACGAGCAAAGTGCTACTGCAAAATACAACATCCGAGCAGTTTGAATTAAAAACAGGGCTTAGACAGGGAGACGGCCTCTCAACAATACTTTTCAACTTTGCTCTAGAAAAGGTAGTAAAAAGTCTATCGATTAACTGGAAAGGCACTATAATGAACACATCTAAACAAATATTAGCTTTCGCAGATGACGTGGACCTAATAGGAAGAGGAATGGTAGAGGTAAAGGAAAGCCTCGTAGAAATGCAGAGAGAAGCCCAAACCATTGGTCTAAGAATCAATGAAGACGAAATACTTAACAGTAGGAAGGCAGGGAGGAGGCAGAATTGTCCAGAATATAACTATGAACGAATATAATTTTGAAACAGTTCGAACCTTTACATACCTTGGCTCCATAATCAATATTGACAATGATATGGAAGAGGAGATCAGAGCAAGAATTCTACAGAGAAACAAAAGTTTTTACGTTCTGCAACATATGTTTAAATCCAAACTCCTCTCCAGAGAATCAAAAGTTCGTATATATAAGACAGTAGTGCGTCCAGTAGTATTATACGGAAGTGAGACCTGGACAATGACACAAAAACCGGAAAATATGCTAAGAACTTTTGAAAATAAAATAATCAGAAATATAGTGGGCCCGGTCTGGGAAGAGAACAACTGGAGAAGCAGAACAAACCGAGAAATAAAAGAAATTTTGGAAAATAGAATCATTATATCGATGATCAAGGCAGGAAGGATAAGGTGGGCAGGACACGTCATAAGAATGGACAGCGATAGATACGCAAAAAAGGCAATGGAGGGCAACATGTAAGGGTCAAGAACAAGGGGAAGGCCCAGAAAAAGATGGAAGTATGGGGTAGAGGATGATATTTCCAAACTGAATATTAACAACTGGAGGAGAGTAGCGCAAGATAGAACTGCTTGGAGAGCTGTTGTGGAGTCGGCCAAGACCCAGTTAGGGACATAAAGGCCATTGATTGATTGATATTTTAAAAATCGCCGTCGGTTCACTCTACGAGTGAGCAAAATTGAGTTTTATCAAAAACGGATTTCAGTTTAACTATTTTGCAGGACCCCAAGGGTTTGCCATTAAAATAAATAATAACACGTTTGCCTGTTCAGTCTACTGGAAAAAAATATTTTATTTTCTCAAAATATAATTTTGAGCACTCAGTATAGTATTAATATATGTATATAGACACTAGCTGTTACCCGCGACTTCGTTCGCGCGAGGTTCGTTATTTGTGTATTAAATAATCCCATCCCATCCTATCCCCGTCCCGTCCCTTTCTTCATCCCCGTCTCCGTACCGTCCCGTCCCGTCCCCTCCCCTTCCATCCCACCCCTTCCCTTTTCGTCCCGTCCCGTCTCCTCCCCTTTCATCCCATCCTTTCCCTTCCCTTTCCGTCCAGTCCCGTTCCGTCCCGCTCCGTCCCATCTCGTCCCTTCCCGTCCAGTTCCGTCCAGTCCCGTCCAGTTCCGTCCAGTCCCGTCCCGTCCCGTGCCGTCCCCTCCCCTTCTATCCCAACCCTTCCCTTCCTTTTCTGTCCCGTCCCGTCCCGTCCCTTCCCGTCCAGTCCCGTCCTGTCCCGTCCAGTCCCGTCCCATACCGTCCCCTCGCCTTCCCATCCCATCCTTCCCTTCCTTTTCCGTCCAGTCCAGTTCCGTCCCGTCCCCTCCGTCCCTTCCCGTTCAGTCCCGTCCAGTCCCGTCCCGTCCTGTCCCTTCCCTTATGTCATATCCACCGACTTGGACTTAAAATAAATGCCATTTTCGCAATCAACGTCCCAAAAACCCTCAATAACGACCCCCATATCGTATTTTAGGCTTATTTACCCCATTTCACCCCCTAAGTGATTATTTTCGAAAAATCACGAAATGCGTGTTTGCTTTATTTATTTTTTGGGAGTACCTACGAAGTTTCAAGTCGAAATGTCTATTTAATATTATTTCGCCATACAAAATTGGAATCCCCATTTTAACCTCTTTAAGGGTTGAATTTCGAATATCCTTCCTTATTCCTTGTATACATTATAAAGGGAACCTCTGTGCAAAATTTCAGCTTTCTAGTCCAAGGGTTTGGGCTGGGGTTGATGAGTGAGTGAGTCAGGACTTTATATCGTAATAAATAAAAAACAAAATTACTGTGATCATGGCACTAGTGATTCTGCCTGTAAAAGAATAAGCTCAGTTTTTCAAATTTTTGAAAAAGTTTCCATATCATGTAATACAGCATTGCATTCAGAAAAAAATCCTCTCTTGAAAGGGCCAAAAAAATTGCACGGTACCAATTTAAAATTTTGAGGTTAGGTTAGATTACTAAAAATTTTACACAAATAAAACTGGTTTTATTAAGTGCCAATAAAAGTATTTAAGATTACCATGCAAATTAGTTTAAATCGCATCTCAATATCTTAAGTAACAAAAAAGTTACGGCATATAAAAGAAAATTAGGAGATTTTGTGTTTTTTCAATTTTAGACAAGTGGGCCATGGCAAGTAAATTTAAAGATGGATTCTTAATGAGCTCTCAAACCTGCACCTTTTGCTAATTTAACCATCTCTCTATCTCTTCAAATACAAACGTTACCCATGTTGTCCCTCAGTCCCTACGAATCCGGGCACCCTGTATATAGATAGATTATTTACACTCGCAAGATAACTTACACAAAAGACCATTTTTTGGTAACGTTCTTTTATTTAATCGTCTCTGTTAAACAGCCGTCCAACATTCAGCAGTTTTTTCATATCCTTAAATTCTTAATATCCCTAAAACCTAAAAACTGTTAAAATTAACACAAAATTGTTAGTATGTCGGCGCAAATCTTTTAATCACCTAAATATTCTATTTCAGTTTGGTTTGCCCACACTTTTTGTGTTATCTTTTAAAATCAAAAATATTGTTCTACATGCTATATGTACTACCTACAATTATATATACAGATTGTCCTGATTGTATTCGGGACATGGGAAATTAATTAGTAAATTACATGTTCTAAAAAAACTTCCTTTTACAGTGATCTTATAATTAGCCAAAAATTTGATTTTAAATTTTTAAGCATTTGTCAAAAATTTTCAAAAATTACAAATTTTACAAAAAACGGTACAAAATAGAGTGTTAGTTCAAGAGACAAATTTTCTCTAGAATTTTTTGCTGAATTCAAAATGTAATAATATACCGGGTGTTCTATTTAAAATAGGAGTTAATAAAAAAAATAGAAAAAAAAAAACAAAAGAAACCCATTTTAAAAGTATTCAACTGGAAAATCACCTATCTCACATCAATACACATTAAAAATTTAATAAAATATAAAGTTTAAAAAAAAAATCGTTAGAGCCGTTTTTGAAAAAATCGAAAAAAACTGAAAAACCACAAGAGTAAACACCTACTTCCGGTTAAGCGATTTTCTTCATAAGCTTGCTATCGCATCTACATGGTACACAAAACTTATATATGAAGTTTCAACGCCATACCTCTTTCCGTTTTTGAGATATTCTGTTCACAGACAGACAGACACACAGACAGACACACAGCCACACAGCAGACAGACCAATGAAAAAAAAAATTGTTTTTTGGGTTCAGGGGACTCTAAAACGTGAAGATCTGTTGAAAACTCAATTTAGAATTTTAGGGTGAATCCAATACTTCCTTTATTGTAAAAGGAAGTAAAAATCTCCTCATTTAGACAACTGTAAAAAAACATTTACAGGATTTTTGTAACAGTAATTCATTTACAGGGCTAGATTAGCGTTTCTTGAAGCCATTTATATAGATATTAATTAGAATTGAAAAATATTTCTCCTAAAAACCCCCTTGCATAAAAACGTAAAAGTTATGCAAAGATACTACTTTTCGGTAAATAATAAAAAAATCTAAGGAAGTAATTAACATTTTATGTTATTCTTCTTAATTGTAAATCATTAGTCTTCTTATAAAAAAAATTAATTTTAATATCAAGTCTTGATATGTGAAATTTTGAAAAATATTTAAAAAATTGAAAAATTAATTTTTAACTAAAGTTAAAAAAATAAGAGTTTTAAGGCTTTGAGATTGCTCATTTAGCTAAAGGTAACACACTAAAAAAAATCTCATTGAAATCTTACTTAATTTCCAAAAAATAGCACTTTTTGGATTTCGACAATCTCGAAAAACTCCATTTTCTAAATAAGTAAAGATCACTCGGTGTATATGATAGGGGCTAAATAGGTTTTTAGACAAGCACACATTTTTGAAGTAAAAGGTTTTTTTGAAAAATAAAAAATAAAAATGTTTCCCATATTATGCCGACTTTTTGACGGACACTGTATACGCGATAAAGCTGAATGCGCACTCGTGCATGGTGTATTGTTTGCGAGTATCTTTATTCGTTGAATTTGTCTTTTTTAAGACCTTTTGATGCTCGGATGACATATTCATCTTATTCATGCTGTTTAATATACTGATTTGTTACTGTAATGAGATAATTACAGACTGATGATGTGTTATCGCTTGGTATTTTTCCGCAAGAAGATAGCTACGTAATTGCACATGCATTTTTAACAGGATGCACGCACTGTTTTTATTATTAGTTCCAATTACAAATTCACGTTCCGCGTTTTAACCTCATATTGCACCTCGGGATCATTGCTTATCGCGTCGTCATTGATACAGCAATTGATTTGCTTGTCACATATCACTTTAACGTTTTTTAACACTTTAAAGCAACTAGGGTTAGGTGTAGCACCACACTGAACACATTTTAAACCGCTAACTACGTTAGTTTTACACATTTTACAACCTTCATTAATATAAATTTTATATACATATATATATATAAGCAATTTAAGAGTTTTAAAACAGGCAAAATTGAACGACAAACTACCGTAAAAATTTTAAACAGGCGAACAAACCCAATGTACGACAAAATCTGGATTGCTAACACTGTTTTCATATTGCCAAAATACTCTAACGTCTCAAAAATCGTTTTTATGAAGTTAGAATCTTTGAATGATCTGCAAATAAATAATGAACCTAGTTTTGGTATAATATTAATGTGAAACCTCCAAATAGAATACAGGATCTCCCTGACTTAACTTAATATTTAACAGAAGTTTAACCTCTTCTGTTGAAGAATTTAGGCAGCAGAAGCTAGTTTTAAGAGTGATTCTGATTTCCCTAGAACCTGCATATTATATTCACGTAGTGGGATTTTTACACTCGAACAACTACACCCTGTACTATTAAAAAATATAGTATTTCACATCGCAAATATTTAAATGCAAATGTATATACAGGTTGTTCCAAAACTTAGTCTCAATTTTACAACGATTTGCAACTACCTTAACAAATTCGAAGTTAGTTAGGTCACAATTCCTTAATTGGTTCATTCTCGCAGCTAAGAATTTTTGTTTGCCTAAAGTTTTTGAAGTTTTTTTAAATTTTGTTGTCCAGTTCTAACCTTTATGCAGGTATCGCTTTGAAAATCGATTAAAACTGGAATAAATTGAAAAATATGGGGATGCGAATGGGAAAATGGTGAATTAAACTACCAATGAAAGCTTTCGCAGGCATCTGTTTCTTTTAGAGACTATTTGTATTTTCAGACCATATGTTTAGTAGAAATTTTGAAGATTTTGTTATATAAGTATCTACTAAATAATCTGCAAATGTCAGCTTTGGTTGAATTGATAACAAAGCAGTCGCCAACATCTTTGGGATTGAGAAATGGTAAGCCAAGCAGTTTCTCACAAAAAATTCAGTTTCAGAGTCCTTGATCTTATATGCGGTCCTAAGACCAAGGTGTTTTATTTTTCGCCACCTAAAATGTATATGTGGTATTTAATTAATTTGCACTGTCTTGGAAATATTATAAACTAGCTGACCCGGCAAACGTTGTTCTGTCCAAAAATAATTTGTTTTTGTAGCACATCTTCTGAATATGAGCGAAATCAGACCGTAAATACACATTTCCGTAAATATCTCGACTCCAGCGTCTCCTACCGGGTCCATTTTTTGTGAAAATATTTCTTTCCACATAACTAAAAATGTATATATATATAGGTCCATGAGACAAGGGTATCTTTTTGTTGTCAAAAACTTCAGGCTACTACATTTTGTTATCAAAATTGATAAAAACTCCCACACAAAAAAGTTGGGGCAATGTTTTCCTTAGCTCCCCTCAGCTTTACCCGTCTATGTGCATTTTACATCGCCAAGAGTAACTTTATCTTTTTAAGTAGAAAAATTTTAGTAGGTGTACAAAGTTTCAAATAATTATCTTTGAACGTTTTGAAAATATTAAACAAAAAGCGATCCTCAGCACTACACTTTTAACACGCTGTATCTGGAAAACCAATGGTTTTTCGGTCTATGGTTATATAAAGTTTTCTTAATATTTCCGGTTCTAGAATGCACTATTAAAGAGTGGCAGGCTAATTTTGGGACACCCTGTACGTATATATATATAGAAAATAAAGTAACGGATAAATTCATTAACTTTGTTAATATTAGTTTTTATGAAAAAAAATTGAAGGGGTATAGCGATTTTAATTACTATAGGACATGCAGTACAACCAGCTTTATGTTGCTACGTCATTTGTTTTAAAAGTTATGACGTCATCGATTTTTTTTAAATGACAACCTGTATTTTTTTAGGTTTTGGTAGTACTTTTTATGTTGTTTTCAATTATATAAAATTTTCAATATGTTACATTTGAAAAAATCGAGAAAAATGCCCTTAAAGTATAAATATTAAAAACCAATGAAATGAGCAAAATAAATCTAGCTACCTACATTTGACGGAAAGTCATTGACGGCACATTCGTTTTTATTAAAATTGAAAAAAAACAATTGAAAAATACAACTAGACATTTATTATCAACTCCATTCAAAGTAACTAGATTTATTTTGCTCATTTCATTGATTTTTAATATTTAAACTTTAAGATCATTTTTCTCGATTTCCTTCAGATGTAACATATTGAAAACTTTATATCACTGAAAACAACATAAAAAGTAGGTACTACCAAAATCAATAATAAAAAATACAGGTTGTCAAAAAAAGTCGATGACGTCATAACTTTTAAAACAAATGACGTAGCAACATAAAGGTGGTTGTAGTGTATGTCCTATAATTAAAATTGCTATACCCCTTCAAGATTTTTTCAAAAAAATTAATATTAACAAAGTTAATGAACTTATCCGTTACTTTATTTCACACTGTATACAGGGTGTTAATTAAGTATGTAGAAAAACCTTAATGGGTGATTCCTTGATCAATTCTAAGATAAAAAGTTTATACAAACATGGGACCTAAACGGCGTCGTTTTCAAGATACGGGGTGTTAAAGTTTAAACAAAATATGTTTTTTTCAAAAATCTGGAAAACGCCTAGAGGTATTCTAATGAAACTTGGTGTAGGCTAGTATTTTATAAAGTGACACTGTTTAGTCAAAATAAATTTAATTTATTTCTACCAGTGGCGTGCATCGGGGACACCTCAGTTACCTTATTTTAGAAAAATCTGGTACGCCACTATTTTTTAGTCAATACGACAAGTTTTTTAGCTTCATCCCTTGAAAGCATACAAAAGATGTATCTTTTATTTTTTGATAGAATAATTAATAAACCTTTTTCGAGAAAAACGGAAAAATCTGTAACAGCAATTTCGTTTATTGGACTTTAATGGGATATAAACGGCTTCGTTTTCAAAATACAGCTTAAAGAAGTTTTAAAAACTATTATTTAATAACAAACAATCTTACAATAGCTACAAAACTTTTGGCTAAAGAACAGTGGCGTACCAGATTTTTCTAAAATAAGGTAACTGAGGTCGCCCCGATGCACGCCACTGGTGGAAATAAATTAAATTTATTTTAACCAAACAATGCCACTATGAAATACTAACCTACACCAAGTTTTATTAGAATACCTCCAACCGTTTTCAAAATTTTTGAAAAAAAAACTTTTTGTTTAAACTTCAACACCCTGTATTTTGAAAACGAAGCCGTTTAGGCCCCATGTTTGTGTGTCTTGCTTCCCGTTGCTCGTCTGGTTCTGAAGCTTGTGATGCCCATTTCTTTCGTGCTTGAGGTGTTGATCGACCACCAATAGCTTGTCGTTTGGGTGGCATAATTGATTTGACAGCGAAAGTAATGCTTTGTGACGACTATTACAAATTCACTTGGAAAAAACAAAGAAAATGCATGTGATATCTATTATCTAATGTCGAACGGTAATTGAAATTTCACAATTAACACCACTTGTTATGCCACTCACGAACTGAAATGTCTCTGTTTGTATTTGATTCAATTCAATTCTGTCAATTCTCATATACCGAAAACAATGGGTTGTACTAATTCAGAAACCTTCGCGGTATAGAAACGCATACAGGACAAACAAAATTAACATTAATTTATATATATATTGTTATGATACACCATACGTTGGTCGTAGATAAAATTAAAATGTATAAAAGAAATTGGATTGTTAGTACAATCTATATTAACCCATTAAAAAAGGTTGATGATGTTTATAAAAGTTTCATGAATAAATTTGAGTTAAAACAAATTAGTAATGAAATGATAGCAATCGAACGTTTACAGGTGGTTTGAATATAACAAGAATATTTAAGAGACGGTAGTATAAGTGATGACAAATACAAAATTCTGATAAGGATATAATTAAAGTAGGTAGATATCAAATAAGAATGGAATATAGGAGGCATAAAGAATGGAAATGTGGTAGTTAAGAAGATTGTTCGCATTATAAAACAACTTGAAAAACATTTAAAGAAAATCGTTTTGATCTAATTAAAAAATATCGAATTTAACCCTCTTTTAATGTAAAATGTCTTGGCTTATTTAACAAGGGTAATCTAATTCTACGTGGTGTATATAAAAAAATGAAATATTAAGAAGCAAGTAAGAGAAGCAAAGAATTTAATTACAGAAGATAATTGGCAAAGTGGTAAAACTTAATGCATACAATGATTGTTATTTACAAGTGAATCTTCTTCTTCACGTGCATTATCCGTTCCGGATGTTCGCTATCAATAAGGCAATCTGGACTTTGTTGACGGCTGTTCGGAAGAGGTCTGTCGTTGTCATTGAGAACCAAGATCTTAGATTCCTCAGCCAGGAGATGCGCCTGCGTCCGGGTCGTCCCTTTCCTAGCACTTACTACCTTGTAGTATCCGTTGAAGTATCCCGTAGCGTTTTCATTTCTCATGAGATGTCCGAAATATTGCAACTTTCTGATTTTTATGGCTTTTACGATTTCGGTTGTTTTATTCATTTTTTGCAGTACTTACTTCAACGTTCGTCACGTGGTCCACCCAAGATATTCTCAATATTCGCCTGTACGTCCACAACTCAAAAGGCTCGAGTTTCTTCATTGTTGCTTCCGTCAGCGTCCAGGTCTCAGCTCCATACAAAAGGACAGAGAATACATAACACCTTAATAGTCGAATTTTTTGTATTTAGATTTAGATCTCGAGTCTTAAACACCTTCTGCATGTTAACAAATGTTGTTCTGGCTTTCCCAATCCTGCATTTAATTTCTTTAGAATAGTCCCATTGATCATTGATCGATGCACCTAGGTATGTCATTGATGTTACTCTTTCGATTGGTTGGGAGTTTACTATTAAGAGTTCGGGTGGAATTGTATTTCTACTGATAACCATGTAGTTTGTTCTTTGTATGTTTAATTCAAGTCCGTATCGTCGACTGATCATTTCAATATTTGACATGAGTCCTTTTAAACCTTCGAAGCTGTCCGCGAATATAATCGCATCGTCCGCGAATATAATCGCATCGTCCGCATATTTATGTTGTTCATTTTTATTCCATTTAATGATATACCAGCATCTATGTCTTGCAGAGATTCGTTAAATATTTGCTCGGAGTAAATATTGAATAGCAGGGGTGATAAAACACATCCCTGTCGCACTCCTCGTTTTATCTCTAGAGGTTAGTTATAACTTGTAGATCTTTGTCATCGATGCCAATTTTTTCCAAAACATTAATAAAGTTGGTCGTGTTAACTCTATCAAATGCTTTATGATAGTCTAAAAAGCAAGCGTAAACATCTCTGCAATGTTGAAACAGAACTTGTACTGCAAAGAAAGCCTCTCTCTTACCCAAGGCATTTCGGAATCCGAATTGCGATTCACTTAGCTACTCTTCCCACAGTTTGAAAATACGTCTGTGCATTATTTTCAGGAAGATTTTGAGAAGATGTGACATAATGCTAAGAGTGCGGTAATCGACATTGTGTTTGGCGCTAGATTTTTTTGGTATGGCGATGAAAGTTGACTTGGGCCATTCTCTAGGTATTTTTCCTGAATCGTATATATGATTAAAAATGCTAGTTATCCATGTTGTAGCATTATCGTCAAGAAGTTTTAGAATTTCGGATTGGATTCCATCTGGACCTGGTATTTTACCGTCTTTCATATGAGTTATTGTTACACGTACTTCGTCCTCTGTTATATATGGTCCACTTACACATGTTCTTTGTTTCGGATCACCCCTCTGTTCATCATTGAAAAGATTTATAATGTAGTCTTTCCATTTTTCTCTTCTCGCCTTTTTATCTATAATGATATTTCCTTCCTCATCTATCAAGCGTCCATTTTTTTGCGTTTAACCGTACCTGCCGCTTCTTTGATCTTACGATGCCTGATAAAGTGGTCGTGTTTCCTTTCTAAGGTCTCAATTTCCCTGCATTGTTCTTTTAACCAATTTTCCTTAGCTATTCTTATCTCTTTCCGAATATTTCTTTGTATTTCTCTGTATTTTTCTGTGTTAGTTCCCTTATATCTCCTTCTCTCATTCATCATATACAGAATGTCATCGGTCTTCTATTGATGTTTTTTAGGCTTAATTGGTTTCAAATAGTCTTTGTGAATTTCTTCCATTGTTACTTTAAATCCTGCCAGCTTTTCCTCAATATTGTTACTGGTATCTATGTTCGCAATACCTCTCTTCAATGTAGCTGTTACTTGTGTTCTGATATTGTTGTCTTTTAATTTTGTCATGTCATATTGTTGTTTACGTTTATTTTTCACTATTCTCTTCAGTCTTACGTTTATTTTGGCTACCAAGACGTTATGGTCAGATCCTATGTCAGAACTTGGGTATGTTTTCGTCGATTGTATGCTATTCATGAATCTTTTATTTATTAACACATGGTCAATTTGATTTCTGACAATATGGCCAGGTTTATCTTGAGGTGATACCCAAGTGTATAATCTCCTGGCAGGTAATTTAAAGAAGGTGTTCATGATAGCCAATTGGTGTTCTTGTGCAAATGTAAGTAGTCTGTCCCCTCTCTCGTTTCGGTCGCCAACAAGTGAATAATTGAAGAATTAATTGGAACATTTTTATTGAGAAGAATACATTTGACAAGTAACATAAATAAGAAAGGTGTTTACATCAATCTAAGTGTTGCTGAGTAGAAAGACCATAGAAGTGTCAGTGAAGCGAGAGGATCCATTCCCGAAGGTAGGAGCAGAGGCAGGAGCAGATCTGGTTTGTTCTATTAACTGTTTGCTGTCAAGGATTTTGAGTTTTGGAGTATTGGACGAAGCTTGACACTGGTGATCCATACGTGAGTGCTACATTGCAGAGAGCTGTTTTACGTCGGAAAATATAAGACAGTTAATCCGTTAATGGCAGGATGAACAGAGAATCCTTTAATAACGTACCCAGTGACATAAGCTGACCCCGAACTTTTCTCGGACATTTAAATTTTCGGACCCCAGAAATCACCAACGGAGAATCCGAGTCGAGTCCGAACCTTTCTAATCCGTCTGAATGATGCCTGAGTAGAGTCCTAGAAATGGTCGAATAGAGTCCGAAGCTCATTATCTCAGGTAGATGTGTTAATAGCAGTTATAATATGGATAACTACCAAGAATGTGTAGCTTGTAGTTTTAATTTGAGTTTCAAGATGAGGAAAATGATATTACTTTATGTTATAGGTATTAACGTAACTTTACTCCTATATTTATTAAAATAGAAAGTCGTATTACTATACCTTTTAAAAGAACAGTAATGTTGCAAACTGTAGACATTTAGGTAATTTGGTATCAATAAAAGCAAAATACAAAAATACATTTATTCATCGTATCAGAATACTACAATGTCTTAAAACATACAATAGAGATGATAATAAATAGATAAAAATAAAAACAATACGTATGTACCATTGCGGAAATATAAAGCGGGACACTAAAATTTGCTAAAAGTTAAATTGTCTGAATGAACTCATTGTTGATGTTATCCCAAGCTGCTTATATTGCATTAATCAGTTCATTTTGGTTCACTGGCACAAGATAGATGGGATTTCAGAAACAATTAGTAAGGCAAAATTAGAATATACATATCGTGAAAAATGGCCTTATAGAACTTGTCCCGGTTTATGTTTTCCAAAAGATTTGCAACCCATGAAAAAATGTTTTTATTTGATTTCTCAAAAACATACTCTTTACAAAAGTCTGTGCTTCATTTAAAACCAGTTTTAGAAATATAATATGCTTCAATTGTTTTACTGTTTCGCGGAAGGTATAAATAATTTAAAATTGCCGCAACAATGAAATACGTTTGTTTTTAAAATTAAAAAAATGTAAAAGGGTTCACGGAACTTCCCTCGCGCGTATATATCAATTTTCAAAAAAAAATAGTACGCTGGGATTCGAACTCCAGGCTCCTAAATGAATAAAATTAATATTTCGAGCCAAGTTCTAGTCTCCTGCTCGCGTCCGACGCCTGCAGCATCTCGAACAGCTGCGCTACGACCATGTTCGAACTGTACAAGTTTCTGCTGCCTTATAAAGACACCATACCATTTTGTCCTATTGGTGATGTTTACCCTGTATCTGGTAGGTCCCATTTTCGGCAATTATAAAGCCAGAGCTATGCAAAAATTATTACTTTTTTGTATTTCTCAGTTAAAGCAAAAATAAACAAAATTTAATTTTAAGGTGCTCATCCTGTCTTTCTCCAACAATTTCTCGGTTTTATGCCAGGTAGACATTCAATCTGCATACAACACATCGTCTTCCTGTAACAAATATTTATACCGCCAATAGACAGACAAACAGACAGACAGCCATACAGACGGAATTGAGAAAATCTGTGTTCGTACTGGCTGGCTTTTGGGGTCTGCGATGCACGCGGGCGAAGTTACAGGGGTAGAAAGCTCAGGTGCATTTGTAGCAAATTGGATGTTCGCAGAAACAAGGGGAAAGAAAAAAATTCGAATTTTGTTTTTGGCAGTATGTGGATGAATCTATGGGGTTTTAAGAATTTTGCAGCTCAGGTTGATTTAGGGGTTGCAAAATGGGGAAACCGTTATAATTATCAGAAAAAATCTAAAATTAATATTTGTGTGAAATGCGCAGTTTGGAAGCTTTCTACTGGTCGATTTTATTTTTTAAGAGAATTTAGGAGGTGGAAATTTGGCGGCCCAGGTGGATTTGGGGGTTGCAAAATAAGTAAAACCGTTATAATTATCAGAAAAATTTTAAAATTAATATTTGTGTGAAATGCGTTGTTTGGAGACTTTCTACTGGTTGATTTTATTTTTTAAGGGAATTCGGGATGTGCGAATTTTGCGGCGCAGGTGGATTTGGGTGCTGCAAAATGGGGAAAGTGTTATAATCATCAGAAAAACCTTAAAATTTATATTTGTGTGAATTTCGCTGTTTGGAGGCTTTCTACTGGTCAATTGCACTTTTTAAGAGAATTCGGGATGTGGGAATTTTGCAGCCCAAGTGGATTTGGGGGTTGAAAAATGGGGAAAGCCGTTATAATTATCAGAAAAACTTTAAAATTATTATTTGTGTGAAATGATCTGTTTGGAGACATTCTACTTTTTTTTTGAGTTTTTAAAAAAGTTCGTGCCGTGGGCATTTTGCGACCCAGGTGGATTTGGAGGTTGCAAAATGAGGAAAACCTTATCATTTTCAGAAAAAACCTTAAAATTAATATTTGTGTGAAATTCGCTATTTAGAGGCTTTCCACTGGTCTATTGTATTTTTTAAAAGAAAATTCGGGATGTGCAAATTTTGCAGCCCAGGTGGATTTGAGGGTTGCGAAATGGGGAAAACCTTTATAATTATCAGAAAAACTTGAAAATTAACATTTGTGTGAAATTCGCTGTTTGGAGACTTTCTATTGGTCAAATGTTTATTTTAAGAAAATTAGGGATATGGGAATTATGCAACGTATGTAGATTTGGGGGTTGCAAAATGGGAAAAACTTTATAACTATCAGAAAATCCTTAAAATCAATATTTGTGTGAAATTCGCTGTTTGGTGACTTTCTATGGGTCGATATTCGGTATGTGGTAGTTTTGCGGCCCAGTTGGATTGGGGGATGCAAAATGGGGAAAACGTTAGAATTATAAGAATAACCTTAAAATTAATATTTGTGCGAAATTGGCTGTTTGGGGATTTTCTACTGGTCGATTGTATTTTTTAAGAGATTTCGAGATGCGGTTGTGAGGGGGGGACACCTTATTTTCTCAATTAGTGAATAAGGAAAATGTGCAATTTTTTTATTCTTGCCCTTTGTGAAATTGTAAATTTGCAAGTAAATAGTAAATAGCGTGTCGGATTGTATTCTACTTTAACATGAATAATATTACGTGGGTTAAGCTCATTGCCCTTCTGCACTTGTTCCCAGAATGGTAGTGGCCACTGGCAGGGTTGGAATGTTAGTGTCAGCTTTTTATACTAAAACTGAATCCGCGATTGTAGTAGAAAAAATTGATGGTGACTTTAAAAATATAAATACATGTACATATGTATATGTACGAAAAATGCAAAGTTACTTAGATTATACATTGTAAAGGCTCCCCAAACAAAAAATCCTTTTAAAATATATTTATTAAACAATTAACACAAAACTAAAGATACATAATCGATTAAACAATTTAGAGGTCTATTCACATCTAATCCCTTTTTCACACTGTCCTGTTCCTCATAATAAAATCATCTTCGCTCCAGTTCTTATATTTGCTATTAAAGTACGTTTGATGAGTAAATAAAATAAACTATAAACAATAATATGTGGAGCCGCCGATCAGGTGGCTTGTAATTCTCAGAACTCCTTTAAAGCAGCTAACAAATGTAATAATAAGAATGACTCATATAAGCAATGCATCTTCTAAAGTGATATAAAAAGAATTTAATGTAATATCGAATTCAACTTCGTTATCTGATTGCAAATTAATATTAAAGGGTACAAGATGCTGAAAAAGTTCAAAACTGTAATACGTATTATTTATTAATGATCTGCTGTGCAGTAGAACTTCGCAGTAACGTTTCGCGTGGCGTATAATAATCAATAATAATACAGATGTGAACAATTTTAAAACTTTTTTTAATTTCTATTTATTATTATTTATTTTCAATGCATTAACGAAGGTTGGTAAATTGCAACTTCTTTAAATTTTTAATTGTTTTTAGATAGAAAGCTATTTCATTCTTATCGCAATTTAAAATTTTTTTTTCGAACAATAAAACAATTGAAGATTGAAGATTATATTTTTAAAACCGGTTTTAAATGAAGCATACACTTTTTAAAGATAACAGGTTTTTGAGAAAGCAACAATAACACTTTTTGGGAAGCGCTGTATTGATTGATTCATATAAATATAAATTTCCAGGTTTAATGGGGTAAGGTAATTCTAAAGTCCTTTTGATGGTTATTTGTAATTCGAATAAATGTTTCGATGTGTTCCAAATCAGATAAAAGAGCATTACTGTCTATTAAGGATAAACGTAATTGTTGACTTTGGGCGAATGTCAGAGACGTTTCTAGGTCTGTACACGCTTAAATGAATAGGTTCAGAAATTGCACTGATTGACCAAGAATAGCATAACTAGAGAGTGTACCTAAAATTTAATCATTATCTATTTTAGTGTTAAGAATTTTTTTGCTTAATTTTTTTCAGGCGTTGTTAAGACCAGTTTAAAATCCCGCACTTGCATTTCAAATATCCGCGTTTTCTCTCAGCTTTTATTACAATATTGACAATTCCGCCTTCCAAAGTTTTTGCGATATCATTATTATGGACGAAGTTAAGAGCTTTCTAGCTATTTACAAACACCCTCTATATACTGTCAGAAGAACATCATACCAACTTACTTTCGTCCAATTCTGGTTGGTGGTAATGTGCACCTTCCCAGTATATCAATGATATTTAAATTGTGCCTACATGTTCTTTCGACTGGAATTACTGTATGAGAAGCCAGTACATACTTACCTGCATTCATACAAGTAAATGGATCGGTATTAAACTTTAGATGAATATTTTTTAATTTAGTAAATAATTATGAACTTGAAAAAATATTTTTCTATACAAGTGATGGCTTTGAGGGCATTGATTAGTCACATATATAGAGTCAATAACATAATTAACACTATTAAATTGAATCGATTAGAAACAGTTAGATGTTACTACAATTACAGTATAGAAAGAGTTTTTATTTGTACTCGCTATGGATGTATAGTAAAAGAAATACGTACCTATATAACAAACAAAAGAAAAATATCAGAGGTAAATATTTGTCCAAGCTACTCTCTCACAAAATAAAAACCACTCAAATATCAAAAATATCCTGGCCCTATATCGAAGCTATTTAAAATATATATGTATAAAATCATTCCTGAGTAAGAGATATTTAAAAAAAGAACTTGTTTCCATGCGATTACATGGCGAGTAACCGTGACTAGCAGAGTTAGTATCATAGAAATGAACATGTTTCTTAATCTACAATAGACAATTGAAAATATCCATTGAAGGAAATGACATAGTATGTAATTAACGTAAGTGCTCTTACACGATTCTATTTTCTTATAAATTCAAAATCAAATACTCGTTTACCTTCCACAGAGTTTTCTCACAAACCAATATCGTAGATTAAATGACTGCAAACAAGACCATAATAAACCACATCAATTAAATGAACTGTACTAAGAATATTCTTAAGATTGAAAATTACAATAAAGGATTTGTTTATCTTATTACAAAGATTGTTAATCTGACTTGCAGCCCAAATATTTAGCAGAGCTACTGGCATTAATTGCAGTGCCTTCCTCATTCAACCTGCAATGCAGCTTTTCGACAGCATTACATCACGCGAAAACATATTACATCACCAAATACTATCTTAGATTGCAGGCAGTCAACAAAACACTGTACTGCGGAAATACTATCTCAACTGCAGATAACCAGATGGATGCAATATATTGACGAAGGTTTACTCGGGAGAAACTCCGCTTTTAAAGCATCACCATAAGAAAATCCCGAACAAAGAAGTCGTATAGCTTCGAAACTAAATTTAAGAATCCTCAAAATTTCTGAAAAGGAAATGGAGGGAGGAAAATATTCCCTGAAATTGCATACGGTAAATTTTTGAAAGAACATAATGGCAATACAGTCGAATGTACCGTCATCTCACCCACATCAACCTTGCTAGAGACAAAGTCCATCAGACGGTTAGCAGCTATCTCCGTCGATGTGCCCTTCATTAATTCGTACTGTATCTTATTAAAAGTGACCGTTCGGAAACAAAATGCTTTTAGCTTATGGAACGTGGCAACTTCAAATATTTTTGAGATCACATTTAGTAGTAATACGGACCTATAATTAGATTTATCAGATGAGTCATTTTTATTTAGAAAAATTGGTACTATAGGTGCGATAATACAGAGAGAAATCTACTTTAATAATTTAGTGGGGATGCCATCAATACTCACATTAGTGTTATTTTTAAGATTCTTTCTTTATTTAATTCCTGTCAGCAGGTTCACAAAATATGGACGAACTATTGATATTTTGCGTAGTTGTACAGTTAATAACATTAGTATCTAGATAGTGTTTTTTCAGAGTAATATTTCTTATTTTAGAAATAATACCGAAAGAATCAGTAACTTAGGTGGGACGGGAGCAATGTGTGGTAATAAATTGTTACTCATCTAAATTAATGGAAGTTATCTCAGATGTACGCAAAGATCGCACATTATTTATTTCCATACTTTACTGAAAAATGCTAATATTTTATTTCTAAAAACTTCTCCTTTTTTATTAATATAAAGAAACCCTCATGAATTGGAAGTTCTGCGGAAATAATGATACTTTTTCATAGCCACAGTAGGATATCTGATCAATGCTGTCTTTCCTTCAACGGTTTTGAACAATACTAACTACATCACCGTTATTTTTACTGATAAAAACCTTAAATTTTAATTTAAATGTACTTATTTTACACTAATACAGCTTCTGCTGGGCATTTCTTGTGATTGTTTCAAAACTTATTTGTTTGTTTATGAATGCAGTTGCCTTTTCCCAAGAAAAACCGATTTATTCTTACCTACAGTGGCCATATGTCTGGGTCCTTCACTTAGTTTATTAAATGGCAAAGTGAGCTTAAATGACATATACAGGGTGAGGCACATAAAGTGTTACAAAGCAATAGCACTCAAACTATTGATCACATCCAAAAATATTTCAGACAAAAGTTTCAGTGTTCGAGAAGGCCGTCATACTGGACCACCCTATTTTTTTATCGGTGGAGGCGCTGAAACTACGTCAAGGTCAACTCCACTTTTTTAAATGAAACCATGTATTTTTTTTCGATGACATTATTACCGATTTGAATACAAATTCAGCGACCTGAAACACAAGGTCATTCTAGTCACGTAAAGTATGAAAATAGTCGAAAAATCGAAAAATGCAACAGTGCAACAAACACGAGTCAACACGACGGTGCACCACCCCATTATGCTCTGTGTTTAAGACAAGTGATGAATGAGATTTTTGGCGAAAAGTGGATAGGACGAGGCGGTCCTGTAGCTTGGCCACCTCGATCGCCAGATCTAACATCAGCAGATTACTTTTTATGGGGTTTTGTCAAAGATCGCGTAATGGCGGTAGCACCTACCACGCCTGACGACATGAAAGACAGAATACGTCGAGCATGTACCGAAATTACACCACAAATGTTAGCTGAAGTTAGACGGTCTTTTCATCAGCCAATTAACAAGTGCTTACAAGTCGAGGGTCATCACTTCGAGCATCTTCTGTAGGTAGAACCAAACCAAGGTTAGTGGATCCTTTGAAAGTGATTATTCCTATATTTTTCGATTTTTTGACTATTTTCATACTTTGCTAACTAGAATGACCTTGTGTTGCAGGTAGCTGAATTTGTTTTAAAATCGGTAACAATGTCATTGAAAAAAAAATACATAGTTCCATTTAAAAATCTGGAGTTGACTTTACGTAGCTTCAGCGCCTCCACCGATAAAAAAATAGAGTAGTCCAGTATGACGGCCTTCTCGAACACTGAAACTTTTGTCTGAAACATTTTTGGATATGATCAATAGTTTGAGTGCTATTGCTCTGTAACACTTTATGTGCCTCACCCTGTATAATTCAAAATATGTTGATTTAAGCTAATCAACATTTATGTTTTTACCAATCGAATTAATATGTTCTCCTCAAAAATCCATACTTTTCAGCTTGTCCTAAGCTACTTAGCGAACAATTTGTACTTTTTATATTTTTGCTTTGTGGATCCATACCCGAAAGAGTTATTTTCGTGAGTATTTTGTTGTTCAGCTCTTAATATTATTTTTTAAAGATATCATCACGCTCAGCTGCGGCTTGAAATACCGTGTTATCATCCGTTTGTAACACAAATTCTTGATTTTGTTTCGGTATTCACTAACTTTGCTATGTCGGTGTTCTTTCGCAGCACGTTAACCTTAAATTGCAAAGGCTTTTCTTATCTCTCATCTGATTAATTAATTGCTGCAGTAATTAATTTTTCACAATGATCTACATTATCTTGTATTAGATTATTGATAACATATTCCTCAGATTTTTTAGTACTAAGTACTTATAACGGTTTTAAACAAGTCATTGAGATGATTGTTTCTACGCTCATTGTTTTTTGTTTCAGAATTACAATTGCCCAAAATTTTACAATGTAGCCATTTACAAAAACGATCGCATATTAAATACGAGTAACCAAATTGTTCTCTAAAGCTGATAAGGTTAGAAAACTCGGTCCGGTAGTTTTAAGATATACTAAAGCCAATGAGCACAAATTTTAAATATGTTATTTAAGAGAAATTTCCCAACGGTACATGAATTAAAAATTTATTTGAATGGTTTTAAAGATAATAAATTGAAAATACATGAAACCAAAGCTACTATTAAAATAAAATCTATGGGATAACAGAATATACTATCGCTACCAAGCTAAAGGTAAAAGTTTATCTAAAAATCGTGGAAAGATTAGTTCTAGACATATCACAGCGAAAGATAACATCGAAAACTTGAAAGATGAGATAGTGATTATGATTCTTCAATAAAACTGGATTGGTTCAAAATTGCCTGTAAAAATATCAGCAATAGAAATTTTAATCAAAATCATAAACAGAAAATGAATAATTCAGTTGCCTTTGATAATAAAATTGCTTTTAAAAGTAACGTTGGGGGTGCTATACTTCTAGTTTTGAATTGTTTTGACAATTGGAGGTTGTTTCTTCTTGTCGTCAGTTTTAAATTTGCTGTAACTAAGGTGCAGGTTCTGGTATTGACTTAAACATGGCTACACGTAGTCCAGCCTGTAGTATTAGGGTAGGCATATTAAGTAATTACTTCAGAATTATCCTTTATCTAATAGACGTGTCTGTCTGGGACGCTGTTTTGTCCGGGACGCTGTTTTGTCCGGGACGCTGTTTCAGCAGCCAAACCGTAAGAGATAGAGAAAAAAGTTATTAAAGTTATATGTTTGGAATGGTCATGCAGGACCGCGCCAGCATCAATGGCCGCCTGTGTGCAGAGCCAAATTTGCCGCCCCAAAATTTACATTTTTGTTGTAAAATATAAATTTTATGTAGTACATACCTAGTTTAACTGTAACAAATCAAATTAATTTAAGTGAAAAACAAAAATTTTAAAAACGTTTTATTAACAATAAAATTTTCAAAAAAAAATAGTGGAATAAAATTAATAAAAAAACAACAAAATTTTTGAAAATTATAAAAAAGCAACTTTCCTAGCTTTTTTCTCCGCAAATTCTTTAATTACTAATTCTAAATCGATGGAATCCATCGTGTCGCTTTCTATTGCTATCATAGACAGATTATTTAATCTGTTTTGTGACATTGTGGATCGCATATAAATTTTAATAATTTTTAGTTTGGAGAAAGATCTCTCATCAGACGCTACTGAAACTGGTAACGTGAGTAATATTCTAAGAGCTATTGACATATTTGGAAATGATGCTATGAGCTGATTTTCAAAAATATATTCAAGAATGGACTGGGGCTCTAACTGATGCTTTTCAGCTGAAGTAGGTTTAAGATGTAATTTTAAAGATTTTATCTCTTCAAATAATTCTATTCCATCTGCATCTGATTCATTTCTAGAATCATCAGTTAGATGAAGATGTAAATCTTTACAACATTGTAATAGCTCGTTTTCCGTTAAATCAAACATATTATAGAGAAATCCAAACATAGTATCATATCTTGTTATTCCCTCAAATCTGTCTCTTAAAGACGATAAAGTTTGATCTAATATATTAAAATAAACGTTAACTGTATAATAATTTTTTGGATCAATAATTGGTTCATCACTGTGTTCATAATCAAATTGTCTGGGTTTTCTTCGTGGTCTAACAGACGGAACAGCAGGGAAATTAGGTTCAATACCGAGTTCATCCGCAAGTGTATTAGCGTCAGTAAGAACATTATTGAATTCTTCATCTGATCGAAGAGCTAAGAAAAAATCTAACAAATTTTTAAAATGCTCTAAGCAAGTTTTTATATTTATAGTAGGATTTTGCATCATCGTGCTCAAAACATTCATTTTGATTAAAATATTGTACCAAATAATTGTTGAGCACAAAAATTTATAACTCTGAATTTTTAATGCCAAAGATTTGGCTTGATGTGAAGCACTGTGGTGTACGGATAAACGATCTTCAATTACTTCTACCAATGCATCATATATTTGCCCAATTTGTATTGGCCAGTTTTTTCTTTTCTTCTTTTTTTTTGTAGACTTTGTTTTCGATACTGAAAACCCGACAGCCTTTTCGTTTTTCTGTTCTAGAAAAATTATAAAAATTTTATTACTTAATACAATTTAAGAATATGTAGGTAACTATCTCTGTATTGATTGATATATGATTGATATGTATGTAGGTACTTACCATATTTATAACTTTTCTTCAACTTTCTTCAAAACACAATCACTAACAAAATTAATTTTCTCTACTCGATCATCTCTGCAGCCAATTCAAAAATTAACTGACCAAATAATTATCATTGCACCCATATTACCACAGCATTAATGTAAGCATCATATAATATTATATTTCTTAAAATCAGCTTTAAACAATTAGGTACTTAACCGACAAAAGAGATCGCCGACACCCCGATCAAAAATAATATAAATACCTACTTCATAAATACGATATGTTTCACAGTCAATAAAAGCCGCCAGCATCCAGTTTTCTGAAAAGTCACGTTTTGTTGCTTCTGATAAATATCCGGATTTTTTGTAATCATTGCATAAAGATGCATGGAAAGCGTTCCTTCAAGTTGGCTTCGTTTAACAATTAGCCGCCACGGAATAAAAACTAACTTCGAGAATTTACATAAACAATAATCCATGTAACCATATTATCAGGTGTTCATTTACACAATAAACATTTTTTATACCTATATAGGTACATATTTTTGAACTTCTAAAATTTGTAAAGTACATTTTTTATTTTTTGTTTGTAATTTGTATATAATTTTTAAACCTTTTTGGCCGCCTCTGAATTTGGCCGCCCGTGTGCGGTGCACACATTGCACACTGGCTTGGCGCGGCCCTGTGGTCATGTCAGGTCAGGAACCGAATTTCAGTCACGTGACACTTCCGGTTTTCGAGAAATCACAAAAAGACCGTTTTTCAAATAGAGCGCGTATTAAATAAAAACTGGTTCGGCCGCCAAACGTAGCTGCGACCCTCTGCGCCTTAAATGTACCCGTGTACATATTTTGGGCGGGTCGTAAGTAAAACACAAATATTAGTTTTATACTAGCAGTCCAGTGAGACAAATGTCTCATTTAACGCGCCTTCAAACCTCGATCGGTTAGGCAACCACCCAGACCTGGAAGGTGTCAAAGTGGTTGCCTAACCGATCGAGGTTTGAAGGCGCGTTAAATGAGACATTTGTCTCACTGGACTGCTAGTATAAAACTAATATTTGTGTTTTACTTACGACCCGCCCAAAATATGTACACGGGCAGGTCCCAAAAATTTATTTCGTGCTTTATTGCATATATATACAAATTACACCCATATGGGTGACTTGATTTTTGCCCATCTAAAGAAATTCGCATATTTATATAGCTTGACGCAAGAAGAAGACTAGCGAGCGATACGCTTGGCGTCCTCTCTGGGCGTCGGCTGGAACCGTGGAGCAGTGTACAACCGTGCTGCCGAAGCCTGCGCGCGCTAGGTGTTACAAGAGTAATAATATATTTTGTAAATAGGTTAGGTTTTTACTCTTGATGAAGATATGCATATCTTGAACACAACAGATACAGAGTGAACACCTTAAAAAATTAAATTCTTTTTTTCTTTGACATTAGTAAAATTATTAGTTCTGAGTACCCTTAATCTCCAGAGCCATTATTTTGTCAATAGCAATATTGTTTTAAATAACATAACCCTGTAAGATTGTCTATGTATTCTTATAGTGGTATATAAATATATCCTTAGATTTCTCCTCTAGTATTAGAAAGAAAGGTTTCAGAGATCCTTCTATTTCCTCCACCTGAGGAGGTTGTGAAGGTAGAGGTTCCAGAGCCCTTTCTCCCCAAATTACTTGATAAGGTTCCTTGTTGTGTCCACCCTCCTTCTTTTCTGTTTCAACTTTTTTCTTCTTACCCAGGGGAAATAGAGATAGGATCTAAAATTTAATTCTCTGGATTCAGGACTCCTCGGACATGAGTTTATAATCGTGAAAAGTCACCTATCGAGATTTCTTCAGACCTTCACGATTCGGGGTCCCTAGATGACGAAAAATAAGTTTTCTCAATTTTGTCTGTTTGTGTATCTGTCTGTCTGTCTGTTCGCCCGTCCGCCTGTCTGTCTGTTCATCTGTCTGGTGGCGGTTTGCTCAGAAACTATTTATTGGAGGAAGACGATATTTTGCATGCGGAAACATATGTAGGGTGAGTAGGTACCTTAAAAAATGTTGCTTGCATATTTTTGCTTTAACTCAGGAATAGATAATTCGCACATAAGTCAGGTTCTTAACCTTGATGAAAATGGCACACAACAGATACAGGGTGAACCTCGTAGAAGGAGCAGAAAAAAGATCGCTGTGGACCGCAGCTAACGCAACGGAAAAGTGTAGTGATCGCCGCGCACTGCAACTTTGTCGTTAAAGCGATCCATGCACGTCGTACTTGTGAAGGAAGTTCGTAAAGTGCCTTCTACGATTTTTACCCTGTATCTGTTGAGCCAGATTTTCATCAAGAGTAACCTGACCTATGTACAAATTATTACTTTTATATTGATATGGTCTAAAAATTGCAAAGCATCTATACCATACAATCGGTGGTCTCTTTGTTTGTTTGTATGTTTGTTCGCTATCTCTCCGAAGATACTGGACCGATTAAATTGTATGATAGCTTAAAATTTTTGCTAATTTTTAGACTTAGATCGTAGACCGGTCTTTATTTTCAAGAACGTACGAAAAAATAAAGTTTTAATAAATCGTGTAATTAGCCAAGCTACATACATATGGTGACCATGTGTACAGGGTGTTTCCGCAAACTTTGACAGTTTCTAGCAACTTTATGATTTCAGATACAAAGAAATTGTTGTAGGATATCATCCAAACCGTCCAAATTTGCTACTTAAAGAAACAATTAAGCATCACGGGTAAACTTTTTGACTTATTGTATACTTTTTTTTAATGGAACACCTTATCTATTATGTGTTTATTGGATAGCGCTTAAAATTCTCTTTTCAAAAATATATAAGTTGCCTATAATTACTTCATCCATTGTTGAAATATCCGCTATTAAAGAATCAAAATATTACTAATACTGTGGTTTATTTTATGTAGTAGGTAAACTAGTAATATTTTGATTCTTTAATAGCGGATATTTCAACAATGGTTGGAGTAATTATAAGCAACTTATATATTTTCGAAAAGAGAATTTTAAGCGCTATCCAATAAATACATAATATATAGGGAGTTTCATTAAAAAAAAGTATACAATAAGTCAAAAAGTTCACCCGTGATGCTTCTTTAAGTAGCAAATTCGGACGGTTTGGATGATACCCTACAATTTTTATCTGAACAATTTTTTTCTATCTGGAAAAAAAAGTCGGTAGAAGCTGTCAAAATTTGAGGAAACACCCTGCACTTATTTTAGAAGGACAGTACTTTCTTTGGGTACGATGTCCTTTGTCCTTACTGACAGGGTAAAGTACATTGAAATGTACTTTTTTAAATTCTGTAATCAGCTAGCTATATTAAATAATCGTTTTTTATTTTCCTATGCCGTCTAATACTAAAAATTCCAAATTAAATGGCTCCACCTCGGCGAAAGTGCAAAGTGTTTCTTCTCACAGTATTTACTGTGAAATGTGCAAAAGCGAAGTGAATATATCAAATAGTGGTCATAACAATATCAAAGTCCATTTCACGAAGAACAAGCATCGTTCACCTGCAAGTGCATCATCCGTGGCAAGTAAGAAATTAGAAAAAAGAAATTTTAAAGATGAAGTCAGTTCCGAAAATATGATTATTGCGGCTAAAGAAGGTACAGTTGCCTACCAGACAATAAGACACATCCAAAGTTTTAAATCTTTAGACTGCACTTCCAAATTTATTGCTTGTATGTCTGAATCTAAATTTATGTTAGCCAGAACGAAGGCTGAAGTAATTGTAAAGAACATTTTTGCCACAGAAGCAAAATCAAGACTTGAAAATGCTTTACAAAAAGCTCATTTGGTTAGCATTACGATTGACTCATCAAATTATAAGGATATAAAGATTGTCCCATTACTCGTAAGATATTTTGATGACGAAACAGGTATACAAGTTAAACTTTTTATACTGAAAAATTGATATGGATATACAAATGTAATTAAAAATAATGGTTTAAGAGATTAATTGGATATATTGTTATTATTTCTTGTGTCCTTTTTTTTCCTTGAAAAATTATGGTCGCCATAGCTATACAGCCACCAGACAGACGTATAGACGTACAGAGAGACAGGCGGACAGTCGAAATTAAGAAAACACATTTTTCGTCATCTAGAAACCCTGAAACGTGAAAAGCTGAAAAGATCTCCGAAGATGATTTTTTCACGATTACAATACTTCCTTCGTGTTTGTGACGAGGGAAGTAACAAGAAACAGTTTTCCATATTAGAAATCAGCTTTAGAAAACTACAAGTGATTAATCAAACTCGCTGTCAAGTTCCATAAAAAATACGGCATACAGTCCACTGTAAATAATAGAACAAACGTAAGTACTACATTCAA
Source organism: Agriotes lineatus (assembly GCA_940337035.1). Lineage (NCBI taxonomy): Eukaryota > Metazoa > Arthropoda > Insecta > Coleoptera > Elateridae > Agriotes > Agriotes lineatus. The sequence goes on from OW679202.1 coordinate 21,984,943, forward strand.
ACTCACATCATTTAGAAAATTACTCCACACTAGTCGAGAAGTGAAAAATAGAAAATCCCCTGGTCCTGCATGTATTCCTTTTGAGCCTATAAAGCACGCAACTATAAGAATATATCTACGGAGTCTAAAGGGCGTTCTCACTATACAACTAGAAATTGAAAGTCAGTTGAACGTACATTGAAGCATGTGAATCTGTTTCAAGGTAGTTGAACAACGAACTGGTTGAAGCAACGAAAGTCGGATGAGGTTTAACTTTTGTTGTACAACTATGGTCACGAGCTATGAGTTATTAGTCGAATTCAATTTTCTATTTAATTTGAAACGTGGGAAGGACTTTTTTCTTGTCAACAAGGTTTCAGCATAGTTGTTCAACTGTAGTTTGTTCAACAACCATTGAATCATTAGAACGCCCCTATTAGCTTATACCGGGTGTCCGTTCTCAAAGTCGAACATAGGCGATTAACATTGTATTGAACGTTTTTGCCTTTTCCTGCTCGCCAATTCAACTTACAGGGAAAGTAATGGTATCAATGGAAAGATAAAATTATTACGCATCAAATGATATCAATAATAATATTCAAGATGCGGTTTTTATTTTAAAATACTAATTTAAAACTTGGGAATTTTTAAATATGCCATGCCTTGCTTTTCAAGTTCGATAGCATTTGTCAAAAAAATTGGTAATTAGTTGGTGTAAATCAGGTATTTTCTGTCAACGTGTGTTAAACTTATCTACAGAAAAATGAATTATTTCAATAAAAAACGAATAAATGCACTAATGTTAATTGCCTATGTTCGACTTTGAGAATGGACACCCGGTATATTTAATAAGTGTCTCTTACAACATGACGAACTGCCGCAAGATTGGAAGGTAGGATAATAACCTAATAACACCTATAAAATGGGACCACAGTAGAGAGACAGTATGGATGTATTTAATCAATAAAATTATAGAAGAAGAAATGGGGAAATAGCACAGCGAATTCTCTACAAGACAATTTCTGCATGGGTATAACCTTCTCTGTAAATAAAATAACGAAAAGCGGAAATTAAAAAATTTAGAGATACATTTAATATTTATAGACCTAAAGAAGGCTTATGACACGGTTACACTACAAAAGCTCTTCAAAATTCTCGATAAAACTAACATTAATTGGGCTACATATTCACTATTAAGAAGATATACAAAAAACAAAAGAATATAATTAAAGTCTATGATAAACTATCCGCGGGGTTTACGACTCACAAGGGATTACGCCAGGAATGCTGCACCCATGCTATTTAAAATATACTTAGAAAACACTTTTAGAGAATTGAAAAAGAAAATTTAGATACATGGGAATTCCTATAGACGACAATTACAGTTCGTCTAACGAATTTAAAACTACAGCGAATTAGGTGAGTGTAGTATTCGCATCCTCGTCATGCTACACCTTTGCTTAGCACGTGCGTTCTATACAAACGTAGGAATTTTAAGCGCTACGGATGTGTATTCCTTAGACAGACTTTATTATTCATTTCTTACTATTTGCAGACGCCCAAGTAATTCTTATGGCAGGGAATAAACATAACATTAATTATATTCTGTGTTAAAAAAAAATACTCATTTAAGGTAGGCCTTGTAAAGAAAGATTAAAAATCTAGTCATGTCTTAACTTAAGTCTGTAGGTAAATGTCAGATTGCATTTTGTTTATGAAAACATCTATCACTGTGACAGATAAAAGTTTACAAAGCATTACGTTTAATTGTATCAAACAACAAGGAAAATAAGATGCCATGTACCCAACAACGAGTGTAATAATCATACCGGTCAATAAAAATTGTTTTTGTTAAGTGTTTTGCATATTTTTAGGAAAATAATTGAAGATCAAGATGTAATTTAGTTCTCCCTGACTTATTGCAGTTCATTTGCTTTAATGGGTATATATCAAGTTACGGCAAACTTCAATTTCATCATGACATGCTGCGAATGAGTTTTTTGTACACACGATATGATGAGACAGCTTGCTGACGCTTATGAAGCAAATGATCTAAAGATAAACTATAAAATTACCAAATAAGTACTTAGTAATTGTACGACAAGTAACAGATCTGCATATACAAACACATATCATATTAGAGTGTGAAGAGTACAAATATTTGGGAAGCGCGATATCCTCGCAAAGTAACTTAAAAAAGCACAGTGGGACAGGCTAGACAAGCAACACAAAAACTGTATTCCCTATTATGGTGTAAGAACTTAAAAACCGCACGAAAGTCAAAATGTACCATAGCATAGTACAAAGTATATGGATTATGGCTCGGAAGTTTGGGAAATGAGAGACAGACAAAGAACAAATGCTGTAGAAAAGAATTTTCTACGAGATGGATGCAGAGTATTCAAGATAAACCATATGAAAAACACCGAAATAAGTGAAGTAATTCATAAAAATCGAACAATCATCGATCAAATAAAAAAGACACTCCTTATATGGCATGGCCTTGCACAAAGGGTGGACTCCTAAAGATGGCCAAAAAGAATAACAGATTGGAACCCACCGGGAAAAAGGAAGAGAAGTAGACCCCCAAATTTCATGGAACAAGGCTTTGGGATGCAGAGACTGCCGGAGCAATAGAATGAAGTCTCTTGTATATGTGGTTATAACACTTCTAACTATGAATGTCATATCGATTATTTAGGTTAAACTGATTCTATCTACTTTATACAGGAAGTGTTTTGCCAGCACCATCATTCGAAAGGCGTTATAAGAAATTTTAAAATGTTTTCCAAAACAGTACAATAGTAAAATAGTAGCAAATACAGATACATTAACAATTAAAGTAACAACAAATAAAGTAATAAATTACGAGTAAAAATCGTAAATGCAATTATGAGAATAGAAGGAATGCGATATGTGGTATGTGATTCAAATATAGTATGAACAAAAATTAATCCCATCTAGTATGGCTGTGGAAGTGCAAACCAACGTCTTTAAAATTGGCTTACATACTTATATTTAGCTCAAACTGTGAAATTGTATTATTAAATATTCTTTTTATCCATCTCATTACAATATTATATTGAAATCAATGAATTTGCACGTAAAAGTAATGTAATTGTCCAACAAATAAGCTTGCGCCGGTTGAATAGACACTTCATCTTAAATCTAACCTAAAAATAAAATATATTGGAGCCAGTTTTAAAGGCAGCAATTTGTTCTTTCATAGCCATACTAGATGAAATTAATTTTTGATCATACTTTACTTACAAGTCTACAAGTGGTGCTCCAATTGGTGGCAATTTGCCTTACTACTTTTAAATTATTTATTTACTACTGAATGTTTGTTCCTCGAATTGAAGAAATACAAAAACAAACAATAAAAGCAGTAACTAACAATACATTCACCTTTTCAAGGTAATGGGTAGGTGATAAATTAGGCCAGCGAATTAGATATTTTTGTATGGTGTTTTTCCATATTGCTATGATATACCCGGCTCAGCTTTTGCTTTTAATTGTATTATTAATATATTTTTAGTTAATTAATTACTTTTATCTCATGGGTTGGGTTTTTATATTCTGACTATTTGTTATTAGGTATGTAAAATTATTAGATGATTTCTGAAGCTTTCACGGCCATTGTCATTAAGTAACAAACAACTTCCGGAATTGGACCGAGTCATGATTGAGATCGAAGGACTCAACGTTTCGCCCACTTTCGTAAGGGGCTTCATCAGGAAGAAAAAAGCAAAAGAGCACGGTAACTCAACGTGTTAACCACGCCTGACGCAAAGCTCTTTGCAACGGAAGGGATAGAAAAGCACGGTAACTCAACGTGTGAACCACGCCAGAGGCGAAACTCGACTAACTAACGTCCAATCCCGAAAGTCGTTTGTTACTTAACGTAAATTTATTTTACAATATACTGGCTTAATTGCATAAATTGTTATGGTTTCATTGAATGCACTAGTTTTTAAGCTACTTATTTAACCAGTGGAATATCTTTGTACGGAATTTTTGCAGTTATGAGAAATTTCTTAATGCCAACACTCATAGTGACCTAACCTCAAATTTATCAGGCGATGGAGATTTCGTCGGCTTATTTTATAACAATTACATCTGCTCTAACTTATTGATGCGTGGCTTCGGTGATTCACCGTAAGTAAACAAAGCTACTATAAACAAAACACTCGCGAAAGATGCCACAGAAATGTTATCACTGAATCTTAGGAAAAAGTACTCCTGGCCCTGGAATCCTATTTTACAGACGGATGTTAGGCCTGTATCGGCCCACCAGCAATTTCCTCGATGTCTGGGCTCCTTTCTTATGGTTAGCCTGTCTTGCAAGCTTCCTAAACACTTGCTAATGTGATGCTTGTAGGATAGTCTCTGTACTTCCTCCGCTACGGACCCGGTCTTTTCTCCATGACCCACAGCTAGAGCTCTGCTGTGGTACACGAAGGTGGTTGATGTTTTTGGGCTTCTATGGCCTCGACTTCTTATAGTGGACCTCCAACTAATTACCAATAAACCATCCATAACTATATACTCACACCTAAACATCTTTATCATCTGTCGAGGGGCTAAGAATGATTGCAAACCCTTGCAGACTATCCACGACACTGCACTAATATGAAACACTTCATTAAATTGTAAGAATTGGTATTTATTTTACCTTTTTGTTTCGTTTTATGCAAAGCCAACAATACACAAACTTTACTCATTTTATCTGTTTTTCCCTGTTGCACTCATTAATTTCCCACATCCCGAGTACAATCCGGACAATCTGTATATCCATAACTTATTTTTAGAGACGCTGTCGTAAGGTTTTTGTGATCAAATACCAGGTGTACCTCTCCGTTGTGCGCTACCTTTTTTTCGATTAACTGTTGTAGGCAAATTAAGTTATTAGTACAGGATCGCCCTGCGCGGGAGCCACATTGTTCTTCAAAGTCGTGATATTCACTTTCGATTCTTTCTTTTAGTATTCTAGTTATAGTCTACTTATGGAAGATGTTACACTAATGCCTCGCACTCCATACTACTTCCTATGCTTATATCGATGGGTCCATAATTATAGTGGATAACCAACATGGTTTTGTAAAGGGTAGATCCACATTAACTTAATGGTGTACGAACAACATATAGTGAACGCATTTGAAGCCAGAATGCAGCTGCACACTGTTTATACGAACTTTGCTAAGGCATTCGATACTGTGGGGCACATGTTATTAGTTGTCAAATTGTATGCATTATGTGTTAGAGGCTGTCTTCTGCAATGGATAACCAGCTATTTGATTGGATCCACGCAGATAGTGAAGTTTAAAGGATACCCTATTGTTATGCTTTCGGGAGTGCTACAAGTATCTCACCTTAGCCCCCTATTGTTTATTTTATTTATAAATGATATAATATAAATGTTTTTTATATAGTTATTTCTTACTTTAAGCAGATGATTTAAAAGTTTTTCGAATGATTAAAAGCATTAATGATGTTACATATCTGCAGGCAGATTTACAAAGGCTGTGTGAGTGGTGTATTAAGAACTGCATAAAACTAAACTTAGAAAATTGTTACACAATGCGCTTTTATCAAATTCAAACCCCTGTAGATTCTCATTATTTTCTATTTGGTGCTGAGCTAACATTAAAAGATTCTATTAATGATTTAGGTATTATTTTTGATAAAAATTTAAGATTTAACTTACATGTTAGTAATATTGTGAACAAGTCTTTAAGAATGTTTGGATTCATAGTTAGAACTACAAGGGATTTTTCTGATATTAGAGCTTGAAAACCTTTACAGACTTTATATGTATCACTAGTCAGACCACACTTAGAGTAAAATTCTTCTGTTTGGTCGCCGTATTATCAAGTATATATTGTTATGGTCTTTAGTATAAGGGTTTAATATCAAATTAATAAGGTTAAAAGAATGCAGTATTAAAAATTACAAAGATGAAATTAAGTATGAAAAGGATATCAAAACTATTAAAATGTATGTGGTAAAAAAATGAAATAGAATTTAAAATTCAATTGAATGAAGCTACATAAGAAACAGTAGGATTCTAACATAATTTAATTATTATCTGATATGAAATGGGGAATTAATGGCAAATACATATTCGAGAAATGCCATTCAATATAGTGGGTGTTAGATAAATATGATAAGTTTCAATAGTGTGTTGGACTATGAAATATATGCTAAACTAAATTACTAAGGAGATATTTTTTATTTATCAGTATGGAAAAATTATTTGATACAAAAACATGTACTACAATTTGTAAGCGGTTAAAATTATGCAAATAAACCCTTTATAAAAGTTTAAAAGCTGATTGGAATATAAAAGGGTTATAGATTAAACTAAGATTAGCGTGGTGTAAATAAAAAGTAAACTTCAGAAGATTAAAAGATGTGAAGAAGAAGTGGATTAAAATAAATGGATGTTGTAAGTAATACAGTTATAATCTACAAAAGCAAATTTCTGGAATGGGATGCCGAACTGAGTTTATTGTCAAATTACATTGCATCATATGAATTGAATAACAGGGAATGGTTTTTACTTGGAGTGGTTTACATCGAGATTGCTAGCAGAGTGAACGTTTTATGAGGTGGATAGGAGGTTTTCATCTGAAGGAGTTCTAATTCGACAAGCTTGCCATTGAAGTGGCATCTTATAACTTGCATCTAGTCGAAGTTCGTGATACTAGGTCGTCGGAGGCTTGAGGACTTTGGTAGGACGACGTGGATGATGTTTGCTGCTGACAGTAATACTTGAGAAAGTTGCTAGGTGTCTTGTCGTGTTTTGGCCAGGAAGTATTGGTGGAGCTAGTTGTTTTTGGCGGAGTTCGGACTGGGATTTGTTTGGACGTTGGGAGATCTTTGTGAGATTGCTGGATGCGTTTGGCTTGGTAAAGCAGAGTATCGAGTCCATGAATGGGTGACAGAATACAGGTATTTAAATAAAAACTAAAGAAAAAGATGGAAAGAGTGAAGTGAGGTAATTTTAAAAAGGGAAGTACTTACTATTTGATATTTGTTGAATGACAAGTAAATGTAACGAGAAAGTATTTGTAATTGATTTTGCGCTTGCATAATTCAAAGTGACAGGTGACAGACGTTTAAGCTGTCATGAAATAAGAGAATCAAATTTCAGGAATAGGAGCAGTCTAGATTATGAGCGAATCTTACCTGTGTTTCAGTAAGAGTAAAATGTTTCTACCGGAGTTAGCGATTTAATAAAATTGATAACCCATAATTATAAAAGGGCAAATAAGTTACTAAAAAAAAATTAATTTTAAAAGAGAATTGATTGAAAATAAACTAAAGTATAGTAAAAGTCAGATGTAATAGCTAAAGTATAATGATTATTGTTATAACATAAAGAATTTAAATACATAAAGATCATTGTTACATAGTCAATTATAACTTAAAATAGATGCCACTAAATGGAGTTAGAACGATATAGATTGAATTGAGAGGGTACAAAAGAAGTTTATTCGATTTGCTTTGTATAACTTGGGGTTACTTTCAGAGGGTTACACACATGAAAATGCTTTGACTTTAATGGATTTATGTGACTTAAGATTGCGCAGAATTAGGTTCGCTTTAATTTTGGTTTTTAAAGTAGTTAATTCCATGATTTGTTGTGCGTCATTATTAAATTTTTTGCCTTTTCATGTACCTCGTAGGAATACTAGAGCGATTAAGGCCTTTTATGATTCCATTCATAGAATTAATTATGCTCAGAGTGTTGGTATTAATAGATTACTGTATTAATAGATTACTGAAACTTTAGAACTCCTATGCTAACTATGTGAACTTTTTTTGGTGTTAATTATAATTACTTTTTGGCTGAGGTTAGAATTGTTCTTTCTGTACCTGAGTAACTAACGTTTTCTTTTTATTTTTATTTTGATATTTAGTATTCACATAGCATTATTATTCATATTTTATATAAATGGGTATTTCGCGTATGTATCAATAAATAAATAATAAATAATAATATATATAACAACAATGAGGTAATATCTTGAGAAACAAATAGATAGCATTACAAAAAATTTATTTTAGTAAGCATACTTAGTTGACATATGTCATAATTAGTTTTTAGCCTATTCAAATATTTGTTTATTTGGATATTTTTCTTACTCAAGCATTGCATTATATTTTCTTTTTCATCCTTTATCATTGCTGTTATATAATAATTATTGCTCCATGGTTATATAGCTGATGTGAATGCTTTATTTCTTTCGTCTGGTATGCCGTCTCCCCTTAAGCGTCTATTGAATATAGTACATAGTTTCTCTATTAAAATACTCATCATCATCATCATTGGCGCGACAGCCCATGAGGGCCGTTCTTTACGAACTTTCAAAATCGTGTTAAGTTGAAGTGGATTAGTCTCCATATTTCCTCTGAATTTCTTATACTTTTACGTTATAATGCTCTGTGGGATTTTGCTCTAGCTACTATTTCTCTCCATATTTTTCTGTTTTGCGCCTTTTCTCTCCAATTGTTTACTTCCAGTATTCTTAGGTCTTGTATTACTGTGTCCATTCATCTTGCACGTGGTCGTCCTCTTCTTCTGTTTTTGGTAGGTTCCCATTCCATCATTGTTCTTATTGTTGCGTGTTTATTTTTTCTTATGACATGTCCTATCTATTAATATACTAGGTCCGTATTTAATTAATTCTATACAATTTTCTCCTGCTCCGGTGCTTTTTTAAGGCTTTTATGACTTCTTTCGGTATTATCTTCATATCTCTGTTTATTTTTTCTAACTCATTTTCTTCTTCTTGGTGTTCGATACGAGTTTCTATATGTTCCTTCTTGTCTTCAGTTAACAATTTCCCATAATACTTTCGCAAGTTTTCTGTGCTTATGGAATTGTCTTTTACATCTGTTTTTAGTATCTCTCATCTGACTATTTATTTTTGCACATTTTTCTTTCCGGAATTCATTTTAAACTTCTTTTATCTTTCTTTTCTCATAATAGGATAAGTGGGCGCAGCCAACTCGGAGCGAGCCAACTGGGCGCGAGACAAGCGGGAGCGAAATAATTTTGAAACGCGAATTTTTAAAGAAAGTACTTCTTTGCTTATCTGATGATAATCTGCTGGCTGTCAATCCTTATCCGCACAGAAATATTACCCTCTTAATATTTTCTACAAGAAGTGATTTATAGCTTTCTCGTAAAGCAGGTTAAATGAAACATTGTACTTGCTTAGACAGCGCCATTTCTATCCTTCTATGATACGTTTATTTTTACAAATAGCAAAGTTATAAATGAAAAGAAATTCCACAAAACAGAATATAAAACAAATGTCAATTCCATATTTAGATAATATATCCTGATTTGTGTCCCCCGAACAAAATACCCCCGGACAAAAACCTCAATATATTATGTGTACGGGATGTTCAATTTTCAATTTGATTAAAAGGAAATCTTCGTTATTAAAAAAATTATTTGCACATTTTGAGGTCAACAAACAGAATAATTTCCGGGCTACAGGCGGAAAATGACAAATCCAACATTTCTATTCGACGTCTCAGTTGTTTTGTTTGGTCTTTTGTTTTTAAATATCATATGTTTTTATCTTTTCAAATATACAATGTGTCTCGTAGCGTATCAGATATATGAAAATTAACGGGAAATTATAAAGGGACCAACTATTACTGTGTACGCATTGAGGTATGCAACTGATCAGAAATGTAAACAATTTAAATTCGTTTTTTGCCAGGAGAGTTTTTTTACGGAAGTTTTTTTTATTCGAGGTTTCTTTGACGAGAGATTTCAGTCCGGGGCATTTTGTCCGGGTTTTTTTCCGTCCCAGATTCAATAGTATAGCTTTTTTTTTAAATAATAATGTTAAAGTAACATTTAATTGTCAATTGTAAATGTCATTTTGTAGCTTGCATTTTGTTTTCCTAGGTTTTCAGGAAAACGGCTCATTTTTGCACATATGTTTATATCAACGTTTTTCATCATTTTGATGAGTAGAATACGCTTCTGAAGTAGCGGCCCACATTTTTATTACACCCTGTATAAATCAGGTGGTAAAAAGTATGAATTTTTCATTTGATGCACATTTTTTATGAGCATTTTCTTGCACCTCATGTTCGATGTTCGATATGATAATGTTAGTCATTTCTAGCATAGTGAAAAAAGCAGTATACAGTATTAATTTACTTTTGCGGCTTTCTAACTACTGTAGTTATAGGTGTTTCTCCCCCCCCCCCCCCCCCCCCCCCCCCCCCCCCCCCCCCCCCCCCCGCCTCTCATGCGGCAGAAGACGCTGCAAGGCGGCAGCGGAAATTTTGCGAGTCCGCACCTGGCCGAGTCAACGGCAGCGAAGTTAAGAAAAAAGGAGCATGCATGAATGGGAGTCGCGTGTTACATAGGGTAAGCGGTAAGCGGCAACGCTAGTATACCGGGTTTCCCACAGAGCGGCACGTCAATATCCGCTGATATAGCATGCGCATTGCTAGTAGTCGATCTAGTAATTAGTCAGGGTTAAGTACACAATTTGTGGATAGGTAAGTAGAGGCGGCGGTCCCACGATCCCGCGCTCCTCAGTTCGCGGATCGCACAATCGCACTACTACTGTTGCGATCGACCTACGGCGAATCCACGTGTGGCATGCAGCAGGACACGTGACCCTCAACCGCTGGTGAGTTTTTACTTTCAATTTGTTTACCTGCCTCGCGAATTCGCCGCCTGCCGTTTCGGACCATGCAGTCGACCATTATAGTCTTTTAACGACTTGGAACGATTTTATGGTCGCTTTGTAAGATCCTGGCGATTCCCCCATTTATTTTTACGGAGAATTACCGGGTCTGCTCACGAAGCATGCTAGCTATTGTTTGGTGGTGGACACTGCACGCTTGCACCCCTTGGCTCAAACACCAAATTGTATCTTTTATGGTATGGCAGTTTAATGTTAAAGGGAATACTCATTCCAACTCAAGAAGCTTAGCATGAAAATTGAAAATTGTATCAAGTATAGTTCTAAAACAGCATTCAGGGACTGCAAGAAAGTTCGGGCTAGTTTTTATTACATACATTATATTTGAACAAACACGGAAATCGAATATAGAAACCTAATGAATATAAATAGTTGAAGTTAACTATATTTCTAATGGTTAAATGTCCTCTTGAGTAGTTTTCTACCAGAAAAGGAATGTATTGGGGCATTTGGTTTGTGTTACAAATTGAAATCATTGCAAAGAAACTGAAAAATCATAGATTTTAATGTAAAATAATAAGACTCACGTATTCCTACGTTGAATAACATGTTGCTTATAAACCCCCCTTTTAACATTTTTAAAAAGCCATTGGCAAATAACCCATGGCCCCATAGAGTCTGCTTTCCACCTGTAAGTAATAATGGTTGAAATTATATCTGTGTTAGTATCTTTATATTTATCTACATAACAATAACATTTACGCAATTCTTTAACTCTCATAATAATAACAAAGTTAGCCACGGTACGGTGTGATAATCAGTTATTTTTTACCCAGTAACCCTGAAAATTAATTTAATAAAAGAGATATGAAAAAAGTGAATATCTCGAAAATTACGGCACAAATTCAAATAGAATTAAATATATGTACCATGTGTCCCATTTAAATAAACACAAGCTTGGACATATATCTTAAATGTGTCTTTAAAATTGTTTTTCTGATATATGTACAGGGTGTCCCAAATTCGTGGGTGACCATTGGGATCTTGGAAACCGTGAGAGATACGGAAAAGTTTAAATTATGGCAAAGTTTAGCATTTTCGAGCTTATTAAAATGCCATTTTGAAATCCCGAAAATTCCGAGTATTTCTGAAGATATTCGACAAAAACCGAAATTTTGAAAAATTGTTTTTTCTTGCTCCTGACTTTATTTAAAGAGATAATGCGAAACCAATTTAACATATCTATGGTCACTTTTCCTGCACTACACGCTGGTGCTTTCAGATTTTATATTCGAGGTTTCGTCTTCCAGCAACCATCGTCAACTTCATTTTTTTAAATACGAACCTGGATTTTTTATTTTAATTTTTGAAAAAACGCTCCATTAAAAGAATAGACATATATATTGTTTTATAGTTTTTTGAGTATTTCGAGCCAAAAATTACGTCAAAAAAACATTTTGCTATTACTATTATTCGGTAAAAAAGCAATGAGCAAAATAAACTATTTCGGTTTTTGTCGAATATCTTCGGAAATACTTAGAATTTTCGGGATTTCAAAACGGCATTTTAATAAACTCTAAAATTCTCAATTTTGCCGTAATTTAAACTTTTTCGTATCTCTTACGGTTTCCAAGATCCCAATGGTCACCCACGAATTTAGGACACCCTGTACAACTTTAAAAAATGGGAAAATGCTATAAACGTTATCTTTGGAGTTCAAAATTAAAACAGGTACTGGACGATAATCGATGATCCTTACATGACAACCCTATACCAAATTTCGTGCCAACTTCATGTTGATCAAATTATTTAAATTATAATTCATGAACTAAAGTATTCGGAAAATTTCTGGTTTAATTTTGGTGCTGCATACTGTTAGTTGGAAGTCTAAACCGAACCCAATTCGTTTATAATCACTTACAACTTATAACAATTGCTTTACCGCATTTACCTCTTTCACCAGTTTACGAAAGCCAAAATATTTCTGTTCGCAATTTTTTAACTATTATATTAGGAAAAGAAGTCACGCAACTTCCTCATATAATAAACCCAAAACTAAAAATAGACGTTTCGTTCCAACCACTGTCACTTCTTTTCTATGTGTTATGAACTGGAATTTCTGGTATTTTTTCTCTAATCCGATTTCTTAGCAAACAATAGTGAAAAATAGATTAGTCTCTTTCATTAATTTGTAAATGATATTGAGTCATCAGATAAATTTCAGATCGAGTTTTACATTATTTTTATATGAACTCTCAGCAAATTAGCTCTACAATTTATGCAATCGCTCGATATAAAGGTATTGATTGCACTTAATGTATATATATATATATAAGTAATCTTCTCTACTTCCATATGGCGTTAGGTAAGCTGATAAGCAGACCAATTGTGTGATAACAGAAACATGAAGCTATATTTTTTAAACACTTGAACAGGTTCTGCTATCTAATTCTGGAAAATAGTGATTATTAATAACAAAAGTATACCGTGAATTGCAGTTTTTTATGTGTTTAAATGTTAACATCGTTTAGACAAGTGAATAATTGTCGTTAAATACGTTCGTATTATTTTTAGTTCGTTAAATGAAATATTTACAATAAATATTGTTATTCTTGCAATTTGACTTGTAAATTTGTAGGTTTACTGAGATGATCTATATGTCAATTTTTATTATTTCGTGTAACATGTAATACGTTATCTACCGGGTGTCCATTCTCAAACCGGAACATAGCACTCCTGCTTGCCAATTCAACTTATATGAAAGGCAATGGTATCAAAATAAATATAAAATTATTGCGCATCAATTGATACTGCTAATAATAATATTTGCGGATGGAGTATAGAAATAATTTCAAAATTCCTAAAACTGGACTGTGAGAGTGGACACCCGGTATATCCGTTAATTGTTTATCTTATGTAATTCTTCACTTTTGTAAAGTGGGCTACAGTTTACATTTTAGTAAAGGTTGGCGTTGCACAATTGCTTTGACTGAAAACCCCACTTAAATAGCTGTGACCTCGATGCCGCGAAGTATTTTACCCCATCTACTTCAGTATCTACGAAATGACTTTCCATTTCCAAGTCTATTGTCGTTGGAACTCTTCCAAACATTTAATCCATTTCTAGAAAAGAATCTGTTATCGCGGTAATAAACAGCCAGTCGTTTTCTTATTGATCACATAAAAGTCCTCGTCAGGGAATAGAATGAAGATACTTTTATAGAGTTATTAAGCACATGCAATAGGCGGGAGTCTAGCTAATTAACTGTAAGCCCATAATTGAATCTTTTCATGATTGTCAACTATATAGGAATTCTAGCATGTACTTAATGCCATTCACTTAAAATACTACAACTTGCAGTTTATGTCAAAAAGATCTGTATATTTCTCCAACCAATATCATTGCTTTAACACAATTGTGAAAAGTGGCGATGTCTAGTTGTATAGAAGTTTTTAGAACGGCTGAATATCGCCAACATTATTAAAGGGGTGGAATTCGACCCACAAATCGCGATTGAAGACTATTACTCTGCATGCCAAGTGTACTAGTGTACTGAGTGTTATTATGGAAGCTTATCTTTATGAGATATGATTGTTACCAACAGGTCCTTCTTGAAGTTGCATAACTGCGATAGGACGATAGCTGTCTGCCAATATCGTAGATATCTGCCAGTATGGTTTGTCCAGTTTGAAGTTCTTTGTTAATGTTACGAATTAATTATATTTTAGACAAGATTGCATTCGTCATTTCTTTTTGCATCCACCATTGTGTAACTGTACAAAGAAAGGAAAGATAATGACAAAGTTAATTTACTGACATTAAACGTAAATTAAGTATTTGAGGTTCCTGTCAAAATGGAATTATGATTCATCCTTAGTTTGCAGTTACGTCCCTACTGGCCCAAAAAGGAATCTTGCCATTGTGATGTTCTCAAACAATGCAATGTCAGTTACTTCATTGTCAATTGAATTATGTGGCCATACGGCGTATCTGATGCCCCGTTCGCTCTTTAACATTTTTATTTATTCAAACAGTGAATAATAACATTCGGTTTGTGATCGGAGTGATTGATAATACAAGTGGTGTAATAATAATCTTCAGAATTATTAATTAATTTATGCATCTATGCCATAATGCAAACTACAAACCTCGACCAAATTTTAACGCAGGATATTGTACAACTAATATTTGTTGCTATCATCGCCGGAACTTAGTGTAACATAGATTTTTATTAGAAGTTGAGAACTTGACGTTAGGAATGATGAAGGCCGTCTAGCAATCGTGCTTTTGAGTTTGAAATAAAAATGCTAATATAGTAAACTAATTACATTATCATGAAATGTTGAAGTCAAGCTCGATTTACAATAGGTATCAGACAAATTTGTAGCTTTTATAGACAATGGAATTTGTTATTGCGCCCTCTAGGCTCAAGTGCAACTTTCTTTCTATTGGTGAAGTTAGAGATAATATCTTTCACTTGTCTACGGTTATAGCCAGTGGCGTATTTTAGCAGCAGCCTGAAAAGCCCGGGCTTGTGGCGCAAAATTTCAGGGAGCGCTAAAATGGAATTATCCACACAAAATTGTTTCACCTTTGTCACAAAATATTAAATAATCTCAGTTATGACTACGACGATAATCAAGAGAGATGCAAAAATTTATAAAAATGAGCTGGATGGATAATTACATACTTAAAATGCGAGATAATATAAGTAACAGATTTAGGTGTTTCATGGATTGTTTTACTTCCTATACAGGGTGATTCATAAGTATGGCCATTAGATTAAATGGCTGTATACTGACCTCAGTAGAATTACAATGTACTAAAAATTAGTCGCTTATGGAAAATGCATTAAGAGTTTGTTCCAGACTTTTGAGAACCACTGGCTCACACCAAAACCTTTATTAGGTAAATCAGATAAAAGTACATTAACCGTTTACCTAAATACCCAAACAACTTTTTTCTGCTTCTGTCATTTTATCCAAATTCGATCATATCGCAACCACATGTGTGAACATATGTTGTAGAAATTAATTCCAGTGACCGTCAGTTTAAGCAATAAAATGTTTTAATTCTTTGTGGGATTATTACTAATTTATAATGTATAGTTTATTATGCAAAATTGTTTTGTTGAACTTAATTACCATACTTATGAATGACCCTGTATATATATATTTATATATATATATTCCGGTTTATGTCGCCCTGTGCGGCTTTTCGGTTCTCAAACGCCACAAGTCTAGGCGTTTTGAGCATCCTCCTCGTGTACTTGATAGTCATCAGTCTCTTATTCCATTCTTCCATGATCTTCTTGGTCTTCCTGTTTTAAGTTTTCCGGGGGGAGTCGATCTAAAGATTCGTTCTGGCCATCGATGATTATCCATCCTGAACAAGTGCCCAAACCAATGAAGTCCTCTTTTTTCTCAATACTATCCGTTATAGTGTATGTAGCTTTCATTCTGTGTTCATTTGTGTTCTATTCTAGATACTACTAGAGCGCTTCTTCTGAGGTAATTCATTTTTTTTGTATTTGCTTTTAATTGTCCACATTTCACAATCATAGTACCTATAGCTGATTGGACCACCGGTTTACCAATGTTTACCAATACATATGTATCTTAATGTTCTTAGATATAAGTCTATCCTGCTTCACTTCCTAAAACAACTAAAATCCAAGAACATTGACGCTGTCTTTCTTCTAATCTAGTATTTTTGTTAAGGATGTTTGCTTGTAAAGCGGTTACCAACTGTACAGGCGAAATATAATTTTCGGCATTCAAGAGGGTGAAAGACTATCACAGATCTACTTTATCCAACACAAAATTAAATGCGTTAGCAATAATGCGTATCAGAAGTGACCTTTTACATGAAATAAATTTTGATAAAATTGTGGATATTCTTGTTAATGCTAAAGCAAGATAAAAATTCTTTCATTTTTTTAACATTGCATTACTGTATTATTATTGTTATTAAAAGTTAGGTAAATAATTTTGGGAAAGAGTATTCATTATTAAAACTTTTCATACTGGCAATAGTTTACGCAGAGTTAGGGACTTATTCTCGATACAATTTCAAGATAGCCCCATTCCAACAATTGCGACAATACAAACTTATGTGCAGAGATTCGAAATGACGGAAAGTGTAGCAGCTAAAGAAAGCAAAGGTAAATAATTAAGTTCATACAGTGTATGTGTTTATTGATACTATTTAAATGTATAATATTGTAGGTAATCGAGAAAGTCGAAATGATGATTTAGAGGAAAGGGTTCTGGCATTAATACAACTAAATCCAAACCTAAGTGCAAGATCAGTAGCTCGTGAGTAAAATGTTAATCATGGATGGTATTAAAAATAGTTAAGACTTATAACAAGTTTTATTAATGAACACCCTTTCCTCGTTAGAGTAAATTGCATCCATTATAAGCGACACAATTATCTGAGTTGTCAACAGACAGCTTTTGTTTTTTAACAAGCGCGGCCACTCATATTTGGGAAGCGCGGTCGCCCATATTTGCGAATATCTAAATTTTAAAATTAATATTTTTATGCACAATTAACATTATCCAATAAGTTTTTAATATTAAACGACGAGGAAAATAATTTTCTCGTTAATTTAGTACCACTACCATTTTTTCCATAAAAATGGTGAGCAGGAATATGCATAACCGTGATAAGCCATGTAAATTGCGTATGTTCAGAGGTATAACCAACCACCCGGTATACAAAAACGTTTAAATATGCATCCATACAGACTACAAATGTATCAAGAGCTCTTACCTCTAGATTACAATAAAAGAATTTTATACTGAAATTTAGTTTTTTATCACGTATTTGGATACCACAAGGGGGATAAAAAGTAACTTCAGTGCCGAGGAGTATATTATGTTTTTTTAAATCGAGAAATCGTGAAATTACAACATTTTAACTATTTTAACCAACTTTTATAGGTTATGTTTACGTCGGTTGACGTTTACCTATCGCCCCGCCACGCCGCCTACAAAAAGTCGTAAAACAATGGATTACTTCACTGGCGATTTCAAAAAAATAGAATTTTCTGGTGTTACAATACACATGACTTCAAAATTCCAAAGGTATCTTTGATGGAGTTACTTTTTGGTCATACTATAGTTAATCCGTTCTATAACACAATTCTTCATTTGGTATCACTCGCAGCCACCAAATTCAAGAATATCGGGTGTTTATACTTAATACCATTTGTTACGTACCATGACTCAAAACTGTACAGAAGCACTGATTTCACGGTCTAATTTAATAGTTTGACTATCGTATATACACCTATATTACTTGACCGCTATAACTAACTGTGACTGAAAAATACCCCTCTGGCTTTCCATATCCTTTCTGCTACACCTTCTCGTGTTCCTCCTTTATTCGTGATTGGGTTGCCTAGATACCAAAATCTTGGTAGTTTAGCTTCTTCTTCCAGAGTTACATCTCCTGTGGATGTTCCATTATTATTAATTTCGTTTCCTTCTTATTATTTGAGTGCCATTTTCTTTGATTCTATCTTAAGATTGTTTGATTTTCTCGTGTTGTCTGCATACTTCCAATCTTCCATCGTATTTTTATTAAAATTCCATATTCAGCTGTGTTCGTGAAAAATTGCTTTGATAACTTATAGCTGTATAATACACGTTTTTTAATCGGTATAACGCAACTTTATTAACTGCACTAGCTTATCTCCTCTGGAGGTCCTCTGTTTCGTATCGTTGTCCATAGACTGTCTCCGTTAATCAAATTCAATACTTTTTCATAGTCTGTGAATAGCAAGTATGGAGGTGTATTGAATTCCAGTGACTGTTCAATTTTTACTCTATTATATTTCTTTTAGAACCAGTCTGTTCGTTTCTTAATTATTTATTATCTCGATTCAATATTATTTTGTTAAACTATTTTTTACTTATAATGCATAGGTAGTAGGCTAAATTCTCTCCAATTATCACCTTTGCTCAAGTCTCCCTTAGGTATGTTAATAATGATAGCTTCCTTCCAGTTATTAGCTGGCACTTCTCAGATATGTAACATTGGGGGAAAATCATTTCCAAAGTAAATTTGACGTCTATTTTTTGGATTTTTACAACAATCGGATCGACACCAGAAACTCTGTCGCTTGCCTTTTTGTGCTGCTGTTTAAGCTCTCATTGGTAGTGCTTCTGTAGAACTCTGTTTTTTCTGAAATTGTTCTTCTCCTCTTTCTGCTTTCTGTTATATATTGCTGTTGTAATTGCTTTCTTTCGTTCTCATTTTTGGCTAAGAGGCCTAATCCTTTTATATTCGTTCTTTCCTTTATCTGAATCCACGTTCTTTTACTAATCTATTTTGCTCTGTTAACTTCCTGATTACATTTTTTTTGCGTGCTTCAATTAACGTGGTTTTACATCTGTTCTATATATGTTCGTCTTCCCTATTATAATCGCTTTTCCTTTATTTTTGCTTATACGTATTTCAAAGTTTCGCTTTGTTTCTGCATTGATCGTCTCCGTGTCGTATTTCTACAGTGTGTACGCGGATTGAGTTCACATAAGGTGTAAATGACAACAAATTTTCGAATTAGATGTTAATATTTTAGGAATCGCTCCTGCTTGTTCTCAAACCAAGATTTTGAGAAAATCAATCAAATTAATTAATATGCAGGGTGTTTTTAGAATCGATTTTTAAAAAATGCCCAAGTGTAAACTACCTTTATTAGAAGAGATATCAAAAAAAGTATTAAGAAAAGTTGTTTAGAATTAAGAGCAATGGCAGACTTTCAATTTTCAGACAAATCGGCCTACTTTGATTTTTTTAAATGATTTTTGGTGTACAAAATCAAAAAAAAATTAAATCAAAGTAGGCCGATTTGTCTAAAAATTGAGAGTCTACCATCACGTTTAATTCTAAACAACTTTTTTTAATATTTTTTTTTTGTTATCTCTTCTAATAAAGGTGGCCATTTTTAAAAATCGATTCTAAAAACACCCTATATATTAATTAATTTGATTGATTTCCTCAAAGTCTTGGTTTGAGAACAAGCAGGAGCGATTACTAGAATATTATCATCTAACTCGAATTATTTTGTTATTTACACCTTATGTGAACTCAATCCGCGGACACACTGTATATACATAAATTATTCTTCTTAACATAGAATTTCGGCTATGACCGCGTAGTATTTGTATATGAATATCCAGCATTTTTTGGCTTAATGTGCCTTGCACCTTGTTAAGTCGAGCAAACCCCCCGCACGACTTTCACTGTGATGATGCAAGCTGCAAGGTCTTGCGAAACGTTAGTGAATATGGATGCATAAACAGCAAAAACGTCCAAAGCTGCCTAAGTATCCGTGTTCTCAAGATACTCAAACAACATGAGCCACCAAAAAGCATGACCATCGCGCTGGTTTTTGCTCGACTTCACAAGGTGCAAGGCACATTAAGCCAAAAAAATGCTGGGTGTTCATATACAAATAATACGCGGTCTAAGCCAAAATTCTATGCTAAGAAGAATAATTCGAGTAACCGCGAAAGCATCAAACAGTATATACATAAATTATAACGTGTAGCAAAAATCAGGCGTCTATGAGAAGTTTAGTCGTTGTATATTTTGTGGATGGCATTTTTCAGTGGCTTCGTGTTAGTTAGGACGTAGAGACGTGGAAGTATTTGAAATTTTCCTACCAAAACCATTCGCCAATTTTGGCGTCAATAAAAATTTCCAATCTATTTAACCCAACTTTTTTAATAAATTAGCATCGCTATTATTAAAAAAGTAAATCAGGGCGCCACTTTTTATAAATAAACCTCATAGAAATGAATTATCAATTGTGGTGTTTCAAATGAACTCATAGTGGCGATATCAACACCTAAGCATAAATTATAAATTCCACTAAATTTAATTTTGGCGCAAAATTTTGAAATTATGTCTATATTATTCTCAAAATTACAGATTGCTTTAAATTCGGATATCCTTTTTAGTTAGACTAAATTGTCAATCGAATATTTATACGTAGACTATGGTAGTTTTTCTAGACTTCATGAATTAGGCTGTATAGCCTGTTCCGACGCCCATCGCTTTCGTGGCCGCTCAATATCTCTTCGTCTCTTTGGTTTGTATTTTATAGCAACTTGCGGTATGTTATTCCTTGACATTCTGTTGGCATGATTACCCCAACTTTTTTTTGAGGTTTTCAGGTACATATAAACTTTTTGCAGTAACCACTTAACCTATTTGGCAGTTTGCTATATAGCAAATTGAGTTATGTTTGACAGTTGATTGTAAAGGAAAAATTACGGTAAATTTTAAATTGTTTGCGGTTTCTTAAGTGTTGCTAGAAACAAAGAATGGTTATAAAAATATTACTTGCATATAAACGACGCGACGGTCGCATAGAAAAGTAAGCGTCTGGTGGTTGTCTTTAGAGTGACTTTGTGGCTTTCAGACGTTAGAAACAAATGAATGGTTAGTACAATATCGCATACATACGATCGTAAATCAAGAATAAACATGATATCAGAAGTGCATCTCATATTTCATGTGTTTCGAGAAATCTGACAAACCATTTCAAGATTGAAAGTACATTCGAACCAAATCATTTTCCACTGACAAAGGATGAAGACGGAACCGTCCGTCCAGATACCTGCTCAAAAGACGCGAACCTTGAAAATAACCTTAATTCTAGCAATTAGCAGCACACAAAACCGAAATAGCGTAACCTGTGTCTCCCTAATGCAGGTTGGGGTATGTGCTTTTTTGTATAATATATAATAAGTCTGCAATGAATAAAGGCAGATCGGGATAAACATTGATGTTTTAGAGGCCCACCAATAGTGCTTGTATTGGTAATCACGCAACAATCGTGTCATGTATACTACTCGTATATGAACGATGCAAGAAACGACTAAATGCCCAGAGCGAGAACACTTTCTGTGCGGATTGTTTCTCCGGCAATCGTGGGAAATCTTGATGCATTGCTTAATACGTAATGATCCAAATACTTCCTATCTACCGCTGGCGTGAGTTAAAAACGACTACGTTTTTTACGATGCATCTTTGTACTGCTAGTATTGAAGTAGATTTAGTTGCTAATGTAATCAGATTCAATTGTGAGTTGGATATTTTGAACTCAGTAGCTGTAGGCTTTGCCAAATTTTGTTTTTTTGATATTAGTAATATTATATAGTAAATATTGTTCTTGCAAAAGCCAACTGGTACAAATATTATACTCTAATGCACGTCTAGCGAATATGCAATTCTAGCGTTTAAAATTCCATTGCAATGGTTTTAGTTTCCAAGTGACTCAGTTATTAGACTCAATCATGCACTACACCGCTTTTTGTTTCCACAACTGCATGCACAGAATATACTATTACTGCACTGTTACTGTATAATGATGATACTTAAATCTGTTGGTGCACTTCATCGTTTATGTTACAGAAACGCCGTTAGTTTTAATTTTTTAGAATTTACAATTAAAGAAAAGTTTTTGAATATTTGTCATTACCTCATTAAAATATTTCTGTGGTGAAAGTTAAACATAGACATAGAGTGGTAACAAAATTTGACATTCGAGTAGGTTCCTAAAATTTTTAATTCAAATTATTAAAATATGTATGGTTAGTTGATTGTAAAATATTCTATATGCAAAAATTAATAATAGGGCGGAGAGGTGGACTGCGTTTAAGACATTATTACATGTACATTTGCCATTGCGTATTAGAAACATTTAAATCATTTTTGTTAGCAAATAATGGATACAAATTAATATAAGATTGACCACCTAATTCTAATTAACAGCCAGTCTTGAAATGTCTTATGGCGCTCTATGATCCCTCGAGGAACTACAGGACAAATGATGATGATAATGAATAGAGACAAAGCATTACCCTATCAAAAATTGAACTTGTAGAAATCCATGTTACTACAAAGAAATTGATAATAAATTATGCAACTTGAATTAAATATAGCCAATAAATATATCTTACTATTTACACCTTGCTAGAGAAAACATTTTCCAAATGTAAAATCTAGGGATGAGCGCAGAGGCATAAAGCAATTATCGAGATGTTTCTGAAAGCGTGTTGCGGACTGAAACAAAAACTTGCAACGTTCTAAAACTTATGGAATACAATCTCTTACTTGCTTTGAAACCTTTTCTGCTGCCACCAGTTGTACGACTCCCTGTAAAGAGCCTAAAACTATGCATGTTTTAAACGAAGTAAACGACCAAGAATCAGTAGACTTTCCTTCCATCGTGGAAATCGAACAGCAACCTGATATATTAAGAGAAGAAGTAGGGCAAGCTATTCGTCATTTAAAAAACAACAAAAGTACAGGTGAAGACAATGTGAGTGCAGAAATCCTTTAATAGCTTACGCCAAAAGGTGTCGACCTCTTATGGGGAATTTGTAATAAGATCTGGCAAACGGGACAATGGCCAAGTGACTGGAGTTCATCCACTTTCATTCCACTGCATAAAAAAGGATCAAGTTAAAAATTTTAATCGCACTGATCTTTCCCCAAGTAAGGTTATGCTCAGAATCCTATTAAATCTACTCAAAAACTTCTTAGAGTGACAGATCCCAGAAGAACAAGCTGGTTTCGTAACCGGGAAAGGCACCAGAGAACAGATCATGAACGTACGCCAAACCATCGAGAAGGCAAGAGAGTTCGGGAAACCTAGGTATATCTGCTTTCTCGACTATAGTAAGGCATTTGACAGAATTCGTGATATGGAAAATGTCATTGAAATAGTTTACCTAGCTTCCCATATAAATAATGAGGGCATACTTACCAAAACAGCTATGACTAAGCTAAAAAAAATGTAAAGATCGTCACATTACAAAGGCAACAACGCAACAAGGAAGCATGGACGTTGAAAGCTGCAGTCTTTCAAAAGCTGGACGCCTTCGAGATGTGGCTTTAGCGAAGACTCCTGAGGATCCCGTGGACAGCACATAGAACCAATGTGTCTATATTGAAAGAACTGGAAATTCAAAAAAGGCTGTCAAGTGCAGTAGACCGACGAATTTTGAAATACTTTGGACACGTCACCAGAAGGAAGGACAACTTGGAAAAACTGGTTGTTCAGGGGAAAGTAGAAGGGAAACGCCCTCGAGGGCGTTTCTCAAAGCGCTGGATCCACCAAGTCAAGGAATGCACCGGTACACCTTTTCAGGAAAATATTAGGTGCGCCTCAGACAGAGACAAATGGAGGAACAGTGCCCAAACTATAAATTAAATAGCAACCATGAGATCACGACACTTCAACTATGAAGTATACTACCAGAGAGAGACAGAGAGACGTTTTAAACTATAATATGCAGAACCGCAATTCTTTCAAATGTTGAAAATTGTTTTGATATGGTGCCACATTGATAGTGCATATTTCTTCATAATTAGGGATGCTAGAGCGAAAATGCGTACAGGAGCATATATCATGTTGTTAGAGCATGTTGTTGCCTAAAATTAAATTAATTTTCCATTTTCTAGTAAACACAGTTTGGTTAAGGTAGTTAAGTTCGTTTTTGGTGCAGTTGTATACTGGAATGTTTTTAAAAGTAAACAGCGGCCAACATTCCGTGAAAGATTATCCCGAGCGGAAGAATTCATTTCTCAATAACAATAAGTAAGTTTTTCTTGGTACCCGTTATAGTAAAGTAACTTCTCAATAACCAACCTGTAATGGTAGTTGTTTAGTGTCCGCTGTTGTAAACAGTATTTCCAGATCTGAAGAAATGTGTTCATTATGAAGATACATTAATATAAAATTTGCCACTTGAGGAAAAGAAGAAGAAATTAAATTTTCATCCAACTTATGAAGAATTATCATTAAAAACTGATAATTTTGCAGGTTCGATACTAACAACAAAAATTATCAAGAATAAATTCATGTCCATTTTTTGTGGAGGGTGTTCACCTTCCACAAAAGATGTTCACGCGTACTTAAGCCTAAATGGGCTTATTGTACTACCGCCAAGTCACGTTTGTGTAATGTATTGTATGTAGTCTTGCTACTCTATCTCATAGACTAGTCTTCAGAGCAGAACGATGTTAATTGTATCCCAAAGTCGAATGGTCACGAAGTTCACTACCGACCCAGTGAACTGCGGAAAAAGTTCCATGGATTCGAACCGAGGACTTGCTTGTTGCAAGCCTGGCGCCCTATCCATTGCGCCACCGATGTGGTTAATCTCTGACTTAATATTTTCTCGACTCTGCAAGTAATACACTTGACACTTGAAGACGGCTTCCCATTCTCTGATAACAATTGTTGGATGATGACTATGGAATCGGGAATAGGCACTTTAGTGAAAAGGGAAGTGACATCGAAACTCACAAGTAAATCCTCAGGTTCAACGCTTGTATTGGATATAAGTTCAACTAAATGGCTGAATTGAGAACATACGAGGGAGACTTACCAGTGAACTTTCTGAGGATAGTGGTTAGGTATTTAGCTAACGAGTAAGTAGGGGAATCTGTGGTACTGACAGTGGGCGGACCTGAAGGGAATGTCTTGTTTATAAATTTTGGGAAGATCATAGAGTTGAATATCAGTGGGAAGGTCTGACTTTCCATTCGATTTTAGCAAGGCAGCACGACGAATGATTTTTTGAGAAGAGTGCGTTGAAATGTGATGTTTGACTTTGAGAAAAGAAAGTATGATTTTGTTGTCACGACAACGGGAAAGAAACGCTGAAGTACAAAGGAGTTTAGATGACTTATGTCGAAGACTGGAAAAGGTAGAGGCTTTAAGAGAAGTATCCTCCCTTTAGAGGTTATTGAGATGATTTCGGAGGCTTTCACGGCCATTGTCATTAAGTAACAAACGACTTCCGGGATTGAACCGTGTCACGATTGAGATCGAAACACTCAACGTTTCGCCCACTTTCCTAAGAGACTTCATCAGGAGGAAAAGCAAAATGCATTTTCGTTTATTGTGAGACAGGAAGTACTTGTACAAGAATTTATGTTAATGGATAGGATTTGACAGTGCTCAATACCTCATTTCTTTGTAAACTAAACTACTGTATGAAACAAACTTATGCTTTCAAAGCATTTATTATTCCTCTGGTTAGCTATCACAGTTGTCTTGAGCCAATCTTGAAAATTTAAAAATTCCGAGAGTGGGAAGTTAAACCCATACAAGTACTTCACGTACGATGAAAGTGTAGTGTTTTGCTGTTTATCTTAAAAGCGGGTATGTATCCAATAGTTCACATTTCTTAATTGAAATCCCATTAGATATTAAAAATTTTGGAATTTACACCTAAACCAATCAACAATTATTATTTTATCAATATTAATGCCTTACACGGACTGCTTATATGTTAAACAAATAGAATCTTACCTTGCTCAAAAATAAAATTTTAAATGTTTTAAAGTCTTGCAATAGCCTCCAATATTTTTACTAATTTTTTAGTATTTCACAAGCAGGCCTTTTTCGAATAATAGTCTACTTTTCGCACATTCGTTTTTATCAGATTTTTTAATAATTACAAAATGTTGTTCACATGCATCTTTTGTCTTCTGTTGACGAATACATGAATATCATTGATCTTAGTATATAGAACAAATGATTGATAACTTTCCTACATTCTACATTATATGAGGAAATGCTCGAAAAACTAAGAGATTCAATTTGCTACTACTACATCTGGTTTAGCTGCGATGAAACTACTTATATTAAAGGAAGGTGCATTGGAAATGTTGTTGTTGGTATCTTAAATGGTAGTTCTTCCAACAGTTATTTGGTTGTTGTTAAACAATTAGAGAAAATAAATCACTTAACAATTTCTTTCTTTGTTTTAAAACCAAATGAAGTTCCAACAGAAACAGTTTTGTATATAGTTACCGACAGTGCTGCGTATATGGTTTGCTTAGCTCATGCGCTAGATCGTATTGCTGAAGCTGTTCGAGTTGAATTTCCACTTGTAAATTCATTAATTAATAATAGAAATAGTTTTTCTGAAAGCCCCAACTAGAATTCAGATTTACCATGAACAACTCCAGGATGTTCCTTTACCCCCACAACCAGTTTTACACAATGAACAAAGAATTGCAATCCAAAAATCACATTTATTTAAATATTGTCCAATAACGTGTTGCGATGTCAAAAGAAATGTTTTCATGTATAAAAATATAAAAGATAACTACAAGATAAACGTCAAAGATTTTTTGTTGAAAATATAGAAAAGCACAGGATTATTTATTGTAACAAATAGTTTAGACATTATTTTTATTATAGTTTTGTAGTTTCCTAAAATATTGGAATTGTATTTTGTTATTTATTATTATTATTAAAGATAGTTGGAAGAATCGTTGTCTTTATTGGGAATTTTTCTTTCAGGTAAATGTGCAGCAAAAATATATTGTTTTTATAATGACTCAAATTTTACAATGAAACGTTTACATTTTTATGTCCTACAGAAATTTTTTGAGAAAAAATATTTTTGTAGCATATATGCTGTATCCGTATCTTTACAGCATATATACCCAACCCTAGCTATGACAATACAGAAATGTACGTGACAGATCATAGCAAAGTGGCACAATGTAAACTTGGATTTGGAAATAATATTCGTGCAATGTAGTGCTGTGCCTTCCCGGTCGATTGTGACATAACAATAAAAGCCTAAAGGACTTGCATAATCATTACATATGTACCACGAAACGTCTTCCACCGAAGGCAGGTGATGTAAAAGTGGAATTAGGAGCACTCTCATCTTGAACCGCAACAGCGATAGTGACCTTAATTGTGGCTCATGAAGGATTACAGCTTTATGCAACTCCGTTCAGTTGCAAAAAGACGGTGAGTTGTGGTGAATCTGTATAGTGCAGTTAATGTCCTTAATGGTCCTTAATGGTGTTTAATAGGAAGCATATTATTTGTACGCGTGTCTCATTATGATAATCGTGGAGGTCAACGTAGCCGATGAGATGTGTAATTGAGTTAAAAATCCATTTTTTCAAATGTAACTCCATCTGTGTTAAGTGGCGTAAGTATTTCTGTAACAAAGGAATTTAGGAGCCGTATTGTTTTCCAAACCGCAGTGCTGTACAAGCACCAGGATCAAGAGTCATCAAGCTGTCATTTTTTAAAGGGACAACATCCAAGAGCTGAGATTAAAAATATCCTTTTATTAACTTATTGCCGGATACGATAAGGATGCACTGTCGAACTTGAGCTTTTATGTTAATCGAAATTAGTGCTAAAAAATCTATATTTTTGTGTCCAAAGTAAAAAACACATTTACGGTAATACCTAGGCGGCAAGAAAAAAAAACTATAAAGGGCTTTATTCAGAACTTCCCTTGCAAGTGGACGTTGTGACAATAAACAATTTTAAAAATCAAAGGGAAATAGTGGTAAAAATATCTTCATCTTCGTAATAATTCTGAAACAATAAAAAGAAACACTTGGTAATGCGAATTAAATCAATTTCAAATTTAAAAAAAAAACTTTGTTGGGATTCGAACTACAGCGCCTGCGAAAGCGGATTTCAATCCGGGCGCTGATCCACCGGGCCATCGAGGACCTCTCCCGGCTTTCCTATGCGCGGTTGCATTCAACAGAACGGTTTTGTTGTTCAAACTTTTGACTCTTTTACGACATTACCCTATATCTGTTGGGCCCCATTTTTGACAAGCGTAATGCCAAATTATTACATTTATCTATTTTCTAATTAACGCAAAAATAAACAATTTTTTTTTCTTTAAGGTGCTCACCCTGTATATATTTGTCCAATATTGTCATGTCAGGTAGACATATAATCTGCATGCAAAATATTGTCGTCCTTCAACAAATAGTTTTTGAATTATACCGCCAACAAACAGATAGACAGAAGTGAGAAAACCTGCTTTTAGTCATCTAGGGACCCTAAAACGTGAGGATCTGAAGAAATCTCGGAAAGTGATTTTTCCGTGATTAGTCTAGAGCAAGGATAGTTATGCATTTGCATGTTGCATGCATAAATGCATATTTTCGACATGTTTTAAGTAGAGTGCATATTTAGCAAAAATAAGCATAATATGGCATATTGCATGGTATTTTTGATTATGTAATTTTGTGGATTGTAAAGGGTCAAGTATCGAACTTGCATACATTCCTCTTATTAACAAAGTTAGCGTTGTTTTTAAATTATAATTCACAAAATATTTCTCATTTTTACCTAGAACAAGTTGCTCAAAAGGAAGGTTATAAGATGATTTGAATTTCTCGTTTTTACCTAGAATAATTTGCATGCAAACAGGTAAAGAGGATTAGGCTTTCTTCCGTTTTACAAAAGAACAGTGGGCTTAAGGAACTTCCGGATATATGTTGTATTTTAAATGATAAGAATAGAAAATCAAATAATTCTGTAATGGAAAACTATGATGTTGCAGAAATTGTAAAATTTAAATTTGCTCAAATAGCATCCTGTGATGTTGAACGTATTTTCTCGGAATATAAATATATTTCGAACGAGAGAAGGCATGGATTTTTATTTGAAAATTTAAAGCAAATTTTAATTTAAAATGTTTACATTAAATTATGTAGATTGCTTAGTTTTAGTTAGATTTTTATATTTAAATATGTGTTTAGCTTAAGTGTAGTGGTTTTTTCTTGTGTATTATGTAACCGCAAATACAAAAATTAATATTTACCGCAAATTATAATTTTTAAAGTGCATATCAAAGTGCATATTTTATATATGATTCGTGCATAAGTGCATGCATATTTATTCATTTTATAGTGCATAACTATCCTTGCTAATACTTCCTTCGTCTTTTAGACGAGGAAAGTAAAAATATGTAAAACCAGTGAATGTTGTTTTTCGTAGTAGGAAGCTGTGACTTTATATTTGATACCTTCTTTTAATTCTAAACAACTTTTGCAAATAACTTTTTTGTGTATTTGGGAAAATAAGGGTACTTTATTCTTAAGCTATTTTCATATTTTCGAACCTCTCCCTTGTACGAAAGGAAATATTTAGTGTGCCAAGTGCATTTTTAGTTTGAAAATATACAGGGACTTTTATCAACAATAAAATTTTCTGATGGATAATTAAAAAAAAACAAATTTATGACGGACATTGTATAGGTATTGTATCGTGTGTTCAAACAAAAAAATCATTTAATTGTCGTTCTCTGTTTTACAGACCATTGATTAAGTTCCAGGTTTTTATCATTCTTCACGAGTTAAAATTTTCAATGTTGCATTATTTAGCCGTATCTCTGACACTTCATTTTTGTACTTCCGCCTGCGATTTAATTACATTAAACTGAAATATATTCATATTTATTCATTAAATATGGACTAAAATTTCAAAAGTTAAAACGTTTAAAAATCGTTGCAGTTTTGCAATGCTGGATATAACAGCTGCAGCGAATGAATATCCCATTTGAATTTCCATAGAAACATGCTTAAGTCAGGGACTCGGGGAATTCTGCATTACGATTCCAATTAAACAGTAACCTTATATTTCGCAAAAAATTGATGTCCGGCTGGGGAATTCGATGATTCACACAAGACGTGACTTCATCGAATGCTCGTTTAAGAAATTCTTTTGCAAGTGTGCAATGCCCAATTGTAATAATCGATTCTGCGACGTTATTAAATCTGGAAAGTAATATCACTATTTTTTTATTACAAGTAAGTGGTATAACTATCAGTGTTTTTAAAATCTAACGCTTTGAAGGCCAATACTGAGACCATAATCAGACCTAACTGTCACCTTTTCTAACCGTAAACATTTTTCTCATCTGCAAAGTTAGTGTTTAGTTGTTCGATAAGATAGTAATATTTTGAAGTGTGTAGCTTACCTTAGTTTTTCATGTCAGGGCTGACGATTTTTAATGGCCCAGATAACACATTCATGTTATTGTTACAACACGTGCTCATGAAGTAACAACGCCTGTCCATGGAAAAACAAGTAACGTTGTGTTTATTGATTATTTACTGCTGTTACAGCAATGTTTGTTGTTTCGTGTGATAACTTTTTTTTTTATTTTTTCCAATTTTCTATTTGCATTTTATGTAATACAATAAACAAATGTGTGTTACAATTTTGTGTGACATGTAATAACGTGGAAGTTGTGATCCAGTGATCATAACTTAATTAACTTATTTCTCTATACACACATTTATGTACAGGAATAAATTGGAATATTAACCTAAGATCTAAATGACAGATCTAGAGCTTTGCGCCGCTTAAGTCGGTACATATCCGGATATGCCCTAGCTAGGTGCATACCCAGGTATTTAATAGAATCTATCTGTGGCAATATTTGTCAATTGAGTGTGACGAGGGGCATGACTCCGCGACATTTTGTAAAATTAACGTGAGCACATTTGTCTTGGTTGAATTGTAGACGCCATTTGTTAGCCCAATCCTGAAGCATATTGAGATATTCCTGAAGTTGGTTTGCTGCTGATATTGGGTTTCTGTGAACTGTCAGGATAGCTTCATTATCAGCAAATGACATTATGTGTGTGTATGTTGCTGCTGGAAGGTCAGCTGTATGGAGTAGATATAGTGTAGGTCCCGAGACGCTCCCTTGTGGTCCACCTGCTCGAATGGGGTGTAATTGTGTTACTTCTTGATCGTATCTGACTCTAAAGTATCTCGCTTGTAAGTATGATTTTATGATTGTCTATAACGCATCAGGCAATATTTTTTTAAGTTTAAAAAGCAAACCATCATGCCAGACTTTGTCAAATGACTGACTTTCATCAAGAAACCCAGCGGAGCAATAACGTTTTTGTTCAAAAGTTTGTTCGATGACATTAACAATTTTGTGTATCTGCTCAACTGTACCATGCTGCTTTCTACAGCCAAATTGCTTTTCTGTTATGACTTGCATTAAGCGCTTATGTAATAACTTTTCCAATAGTTGACTTAGAATGGGAAGCAGGCTTATTGGTCTACATGATGCCACTGAATTTGGTTGTTTTCCTGGTTAAAGTATAAGAATTACTTCAGCTGTTTTCCACTGTGCACGAAAATGACCCACTCTTAAAACGGCATTAAATATAATTGTTAATAAGACTAATCCTCTGCGTGGCAGTTCTTTTAGGAGTAATTTGGTCATATCTGGAGCTTTCTTAGGGTTTATGCTGTTTTTTATTAGGGCTTTTACTTCGGTTACTGTGAATAAATCTGGTAGCGGCGATAACTGGTATGGTGCTTCAAGATAACTCTTTATTTCTTTTACTTCTTCAGCTGTAGATTGTGTTGGCCATGGTGTGAAAATATTTTCTAGGTGTTGTGCAAATACATTTGCTTTTTCAATATCTGTACGAGCCCATGTTCCATTCTCCTTTCGTATTGGAGGAATGGGTTTTGAGGTATTTTTTATTCGATTAATGGCTTTCCACAAGGAGTATTTGGTATCATCTGTAGCAGAGAGGTTTTTCAGATAATCGTTAAAGGATTCATTTTTAAGTTTTTGAAGGAGTTGTTGTATATCTCTGCTTGCTTCCTCGTAGCGTTCTTTCTCTGATGGATATCGACTGCGCTGTCATATTTTTCTGATTCTCCTTTTTTCCTCAATTTTGTTTTGGACAATTTTGAGCTTGTTTGGTAGTTGTTATTTTTGGGGTTGCCTCCCATGCTGATTTCTGAATTATAGTAGTTATTTCACTGACAGCTTTTCCAACATCTTCCTTTGTTTGCAGTGGGATTTTTAGATTTATTTTGTTGTCAATTTGTAGTCTGTATTGATTCCGGTCTGTATGTTTAGTAGATAGCATTTCGTTTCTAGATTTTATCAGAAATGTTGTACCTATAGTGACTAATACGGGAGTATGATCAGAATACAAGTCATAACTTGATTCGATTGTTAAATAGTTTGCAGATATTTCTTTTCTAATAAAAAGTCAAGCATATCGGGTACCTTGTGTGAATCTGAAGGGCAATATGTTGAAGAGTAGGTAGATAAGTGACCAAGTTGTTTCTCGTCCATTACTTCGGATAAAACTTTCCCTCTGCCAGGTGCATTGAGCCTGCTGTCCCATATAGTATTTTTAGCATTATAATCTCCTCCCGCCAAGAATCTCTTGCTCAACCTGCTAAAGTATTCAATAAATCCTTTCTTATCAGCTCTGTAGTTTCGAGGGCAGTAAACTACAGATATTATTATGTGTTCTACTCCAGTCCTCTATTGATACGCTAGTAGCTTGCATGTAGTTGTCCTCGAATTTAGGAATTTAGTGGTGTTTTATGTGAAAATAAAACTAATGTCAATAGCAAGCTTTAGAGACAGCAATCTTTAGAATTTTCTATCACGATATCAGCGTATAGTATAAACTTACAATAACAGCAATAATGATGACAGTTAATGAATGCTAAAGCTTGCTGTTGACACTACTTTTATTTGCCATGGCCAACCCTTATGTAATTTCTTTTTGAACACACCGTATTTATAAATTAATAATCTGTTTTGTTCTGAAATAACTATATCACAAGAATAATTGTACTAAAGAAGTATATTCAGAAAAACATTATTTTTTATGGAAACTTACAAATTTGACTAGTATATCTAATAAAAAATCGCCAGTTGTCGA
The DNA here is from genome assembly GCA_940337035.1 of Agriotes lineatus. Lineage (NCBI taxonomy): Eukaryota > Metazoa > Arthropoda > Insecta > Coleoptera > Elateridae > Agriotes > Agriotes lineatus. The sequence goes on from OW679202.1 coordinate 22,018,153, forward strand.
CGTCCCATATATTAAGATGACTAATAAATCTGTACAGGTAACAAACGTGATAATGTATAATGTATATTCAAGCAAAATAGATGATAATGCATATCAAACAAACTTTTAATTATTAATAGCCATAGAACTATTATAAATTCAAATTAGACATCAATGAAAAATGGATTTTTTTGTATAATCGCTTATCGTAAATCAGCTGCACTTTGCAATTTAGTTTTGCCTGTGCAATATTTTATTGGCGTCGGGCCAATTTATTATGCTATCTAACACATATCTGTTATGAGGGTTATTTACGCAATCAGCTGGCTCTTTACTTTGCTTAAATTCATGGTTGTATAACAAAGGAACGTTAGCAGAATAATTTCAATATTTTGTAACTTTACTATGAAAACTCGTTAATTTTTCAATAAAGAATTTGGAATTCTGATGATTTGCCATCTTTTTTTTAAATAATTGTAACTAAATGATTCTTCAAGATCAAGAAATTCTCGATAATTTTCTTGATCTTCACATTTCTCTTGATTTTGAATTAGTAATCTCGTCTCAATTTTCTCTTGATTCCAGACAAGCTTAAAGATCTTGAAAACAGAGAGTCTCCTGACACCCTGGTCTGGATTATATTGTTACCTGTTACATTTTTATTTGGGTTCGGTGAATTTTTTTATACTTATAGTTGTCCTCATAAATCGCCTTTTAGTACATGTTATTCATACCGCCTTTAAACATTGGACGACGCCCGTGTTCAGCAACTAAATCTTATTTATTTATATGTCAGAAAATCGCTATTTAGATACGAAGCCTTCGTTTAATAAAAGAATTACAAGCATCGATTTCAAACGTGCAAGCATAATTTATTCAACAATCGGAACCAATTATTTGTTGAATATTCCATTCAGGTTATTCCACTGAGGCTGCATTAAAAGCTAAAACGTATCTATTTTTGTTGCATTACAAACATTTGCAATATACTTCCTACTTTAAGCTAGTCGCGAAGAAACTATAATAATAATAATAATAAATTTTATTTGTAATACAAATGTGCTAGATATTTAGCGTAAGAATAACATGTTTGGTTCTATATATCAGCAATAAATACACTCGTATATACGCTTAAGCTACTAAGCGGCTTGAGTGCGTAGTAACTAATGCAATTAAACTGGAACAAAACTGCTCAAAACAATTAAAGGTTGTTTCATAAAAGTAATGTTTTAAAAAACAGGTAGTTAAAGGAGCATGTGCAATTATTTTTATATTTCAAGTGTTATGAAATATCCTTTTGAAATGTCTATTGTTTTGAGCAGCATAAAACACAATATCGGAGGTCTTGAATACATCACTATACGATTATACACATAAAGCTCAACATTTTAAATTACTGCATCCAAATACATGCTTGCTATAAGTTCAAGTCTGTCTGTAATTATTTGGGTCATTCAGCCCAAGATTACAAAACGTAATATAGATTTAATGTGTACTGAGCAAGTTTTTAGAATTTTTGCGTCACTTTTTCTATATTAAATAAAGGTCTGTGTATATTTTTATATTTTTGCAATTCTTCCATAGTTCTGAATACAACTACCCCACATTTTAATTAAACCTAAGATCCAAAATTGGTTGAAGATTCATTTAACTGCATTACTTTATTTCTCTTACTTATCTACTTCCGTATTCTAACTGTCACTTTCGAGGGTCTGCTGCATATATCTCTGCTGTAGCCCAGTTGCTTCTTTCTTTTGGAGGGTATTGCTTCTTCGTCCATTTCAGGTTTTTCTGGGATGATCCCTTGGTTTTTTCCAATAACTCCCATCTCCTATATTCATTTCACAATGATATCTTCTGTCATCTTTATCAAATGTCCGAGCCATCCTAATTTGCATTCTATTACTCTCTCTATATTCTCTACATTTAAGTAATTTCTCATGTCATCATGGTACCTCCCATTACTTTTCTCAGATCACTTGAAATACCGGAATGGGTGTTGGTTAGTAGCGCGCGGCGGTCAGTTTACCACCTGCTGATGGCTCAAGACCCCAAAAAAGGTATGGGTTTTACTTGCTCGCCGTGGTTAAAAAAGCTTTGCAAACAATTGTTGAAGGTTTCTGGGAAGGGTTAAGGATTTAAAGGTCATAGAATTTATATTTCCTAATAATATCTCAAAAAATTGGCTAACGGCCGACTTTTCCACTTTTGTCCCACATTTCTTATCATATTTCAACTATAAATATGTACGAACAATCGTAGTTTCACTTACACTTTCATCAGTTGCTACGATGTTACTGGCTTTTTAAAATAGAGAGAATGTTAAGTGAGTGCGGAAAAATCTTAATAATTGTGATAAATATTCCTTCCACAAGGATACAGAAACTGCGTTAGGTGTTTCGTACATATGTACGAAAAGAAACTGTACACTGTACAGCTTAGATATCTGTCAATAAATCAAATGAAGTTTTGTTAAAAAGAAACGGTGGTCATAATCATCTCCGCATCGAAAATTAATTTAGAAGTGAAGGTAAGAACTGTTTTTGCTAATTATTTTTTATTCTGTTGTAATATGGCTGTTATGTTAATCCCTGAAACCTCTGTATAGCGTAATATAATTCA
>OW679202.1:22020853-22522187 GCA_940337035.1 Agriotes lineatus
CCAGGATGGATTCCCAAACGCACCAGTGTTCTGTGTTCACGTCATTTTGGTAATCAGTGCTTTGACCGCTCGTCTCAGTTAATTGTGAGACTACATTCAAACGCGATTCCTACAATTGAAGTGAAGCGATTGAAATATGTAGGTATTATTTTATTTATTTTATTACACCTACAGCTAGTCTTATAAAGACCACTAATCTCAGGTTAACTTTAATTCCTTGTTAAAGTAATCAAAAGCGAAATACGAGAACATGGCGCTGGGAATTGCATTCCATTACAAGAAGTGAATATCCTAAATGTAAGTTCGGTAAAGAAACATCCCGAAGAAATTATTAATGCATCTGTACTGAATCGTCTAGATGTTGAGGAAAACATCAACGATTCTGATTTTTTCAATGTGTCAACGAGCATGACTATGCACTTCAATATAATTCTTTGTCCCCTTACAGCTCCGAAGTTGTTACTTACATTGCAGGGTTTGTTAGCTATAAACTGGAGAAAAAAATTCAATGTGAGTACTGTATTTCGGAGCTCTATGGGGACAAAGAAGATTTTTTGACTTCTCTGATTTGTCACAAATCAAAAGGAAAACTCTGTTATCCAAGTAAGGACGTCATATCAATTTGTATGTTTATGCGAAAAAATTTAAAGGCGGAGCAAATTAAAAACAGCGAGTTAAAAATAGACAAAACTCGCTTGTGCTTGAAAGTTGCAAATATTTCATCGATAGAGAAATATTTTCAAGTATGATCATGCATGACATAACGCCGCTCGAAAGTCATAAAGTACTATTATTGAAAAGTGTCTGTAATGCTTATTTGAGTACGAGAATTCATTTTATATGTAAGAATGCCATTGTCGACGAAAATGTTAGAAATATGTACACAAAGCTCATATTATTTAAAGACAATAAACAAATCATATTGATTAATATTCTTGTAATTTTTTTCTGCCATTTGGAGTGAAGCTTCAACTTTAAATGTTATAAGAGACGAAAATTGATAAAAAAGGTAAGTGCACCCGTTTGTTTACTTTTCTGAAGCGAAGCATGGAATTTAGTTCTTTGTAATGGATTTAGCGACGTTTACAATTTTTGTTATCACTGTTTTTATTGCAAATTCACTGCTTAGGAAATTTTGGTGTGTTCCTCGGGACCGATGGTACATTTATTCAAGACATAATATTGTTTATTTGAAATCAGCATTGACGTACCTTGAAATCGGCAGTAAAGTAATCCATTATTTTACGACTTTTTTGTAGGTGGCAAGGCAACCGGCGAGGGTAAATTACCCTCTCTGGAGGCAACAGATAAACGTCAACCGACATTAACATACCTACAAATGTTGTAATTTCTTGATTTCAAATAAAACATAGTGTACCTCTCGGCACTTTTTTATCCCTCATGAGGCTTATTTGCCTTGGCAACTAAATCACATTCGTGATAAAAAGCTAAACTTCATTGCGTTGGTATACAAACTACTATTTTTTTTTTAAATCTGCAATGGAGTACTCTATTGCTTTACGACTTTTTGTAGGCGGTGGGGCGATAGGTACACTTTTGGGCGATTTTCGAAATTACATTTTAACCAATTTTTGTAGGTTATGTTGACATGTATCTGTCGCCTCGCCACCTACAAAAAGTCGTAACACAAAGGATTACTTTACTGCCGATTTCTCGTATTTTAATGACGATTTCGAGGTACTTTAATGCCCATTTCAAATAAACTACTATTTTATTTTGGCCCCGTATATGTATAGGAGCGGGACGCCACTGAGATCTCTGAACGGAAATGGCTGGTCTCGGCCGCTCTTCTGCGCAAGTCAAACTGCCAAACTCCGCCATTTGCAACAACCACCTTGTCGCAACTTTTATGGTAAACACTCCTTCCTGACTCTTTACCTTCTCCGGGGTACACAAGTCAACCACTGTTTACTGTTCCGCCATATTTGTGTTCGCTTCACGCACGTTGTAAGTTGTGGTTGTCAACTTGTCAAGAAGAGACACCACAAACGCCATGCACGTGCTTTGGGTCTTGTTAAGTCACACGATAGCTGCTTGACGTAAATTGAACTTATTAATATTACGTACGACGCTAACACTTTCATACCTTTTTACGTCTTATCCGCACGATGTAAACGCGCAAAATCGTCACCCAGTCAAATGTGACTCACGTGATTGTTTAAATTTCGTATTTTGCGGGAAATATTTTTTTTCAAATGCGAAATCACAAATTTGATAAAATTTTAAATGTTATAGAAATTCCAGGAGAATAAAGAAATTCAAGGAAATTCAAGGATTTCAAGTGCCAGTTTTGAGATTCCAGGAGATTTCCAGGAATTCCAGGTTGGTAGACACCCTGATAATAAACTGGTGGTAAATGATGTGGAATATACACTACAACAACTAAAAGAACGTAAACTGGAAGTAGTGGAACCAGAAGAAAGTATAAACAGAAAGAAAAAAGAAAAAAACCATCCCGGAAGGAACGGACCAAATCGGAAATAAAAAACACAACACTGGGTATAAAGCTGAGACTAAGGCCGACCACAAACACAAATCGGTCTGGATACAAAGCTTACTAGCAGGCTTCCGTCAACCCCAAGAGCTGGAGGAAGCAATGAAGAACTAAATAAAAAATCTGGTGTGATACACTCACACAACTTCCTTTTACAGTGATCTTATAATTAGTCAAAAATTTCATTTTAAATTTTTAACCATTTGTTAAAAATTTTCAAAAATTACAAATTCTACAAAAACGGTACAAAATCGAGTGTTAGTTGAAGAGACAAATTTTCTCTAGAATTTTAAGGTGAATTCAAAAATATAATAATATACCGGGTGTTTTATTTAAAATAGGAGTTAATAAAAAAATAGAAAAAAAACAAAAGAAACCCACTTTAGAAGTATTCAACTGAAAAATCACCTATCTCACATCAATACACATTAAAAATGTAAGAAAAATGTAAAGTTTAAAAAAAATCGTTAGAGCCGTTTTTGAAAAAATCGAAAAAAACTGAAAAATCACAAGAGTAAACACCTACTTCCGGTTATGCGTTTTCTTCAAAAGCTTGCTGTCTCATCTACATAGTACACAAAACTTATATATGAAGTTTCAACGCCATACCTCTTTTCGTTTTTGAGATATTCTGTTCACAGACAGACACACAGACAGACAGACAGACACACAGACCAATGAAAAAAAATATGTTTTTTGGGATCAGGGGACTCTAAAACGTGAAGATCCCTTGAAAACTCAATTTCGAATTTTTGGGGTGAATCCAATACTTCCTTTACAGTAAAAGGAAGTAAAAGGTAAGTCGAAACACGCAAACGCAAACCCCAGCAACGAAACAGGACAATGAAAATGACACTACAAAAAGAATAAAACCCAGAACAGGCGGAACACAGAAAAAGAAATATAAAATTAAGTGTGGCACATGGAATGTCCGAACAATGTTGGCCTCCGGAAAAATGAACGAAGCATTTACTTAAAGCTGCAAAAATTTCGCTACTAAATTTCTATAATCATCTTTGAAATACTGAAACTTTCACAAGAAGTTGGAGAAATGCAATGATAGTCCCTATATTGAAACCAGGGAAACAGAAAACCGAATGATCTAGTTACAGGCTCATAACCATAACTAACGTATTGTGCAAGTTATTAGAACAAATGATTAATAAACGCTTAATGTGGTGCATAGAAAAGGAGGACATGCTAAACATAACACAAAGTGAGTTCAGAAACAGTAGATGTACTTACGATAACCTAGCTAAACGAGAGAACGATATAAAGCATGCTTTCCTTAATGGACATCATCTGGCCGCAATCTTCTGCAACATAGAAAAGGCATACAATAAAATGTGGAAAAATCAAATCATAAAAACATTTATCCATCGAGAGTTTAAAGGTCATATGTTACATTTTATTAAAAATTTTGTAACACACAACTTTCTCTGTCAAATTAAATGAAGCTATTTCTCAAGTTCGAAGTGAAGACAATGGAATTCCAAAAAAGTCGGTTTTAAGTGTAAGCCTTTTCTTGATAGCCATTAACAGTATTGTAACTTTAGCATCTGCATAAATTTATAAAACAAACATTAAAAATTTATTAAATTTATGCATCGCTTGTTTAGGCGTTATCAGACGTTTCATCTATTAGGCGCTTGGTTTTCCGATAACGAGAAGTCTCCTGCTATGCACAAAGTCACGATGAATAAACGACAGTGTCGTTTCCCACCCAATGTTCTCCCAGACCTGATGTAGCGATAAAGCCGCCAGAAGGGTATATAAAACGCTCCGTGACCAGTTAACGTCACTTGAGATTCTCCCGCTTGAATCCACCAGTCCTGGTACTGTTTAGTCTGGAACTCCAAACGTTTAAATTGTGACAGCGTCCCTGTCTTTGAAATGTCTCCGCCAGAACCTGACCTGACCTGACCTAGGCGTTTAAATTGTGGCAGCGTCTCTCTGTCTCTTAAACGTATCCACGAAACCCCCAACCAATACGTTTAAATTGTAATAGCGTCTCTCTGTCTCTTAAACGTATTTCTTGAACATTATAAACCCCTACGACCGTAAGAATATTAACATTCCAATATTAACTGCACCTATATGAATTTTATTTTATGCTACGCCTGAAAACGGCGCGAATAAACTAACTGTGGCAATTAACTTACCTGTAGGGACAACCAAATACGTCCTACGCAGCCTCCCTGCAGCCCTAAAGGCGAAACCAGGGGACCGCGCTGCCAGCAAGGACCGAATTGCCAAACCAATTTGCCGGCGAAAAATCAGCATGATTACCAACTGCGTCGACCCTCTCTTACTCCAGGAGGCACAGGTATCTGCTTGATCTCTTTATTTCGTCAACCAGTTCACAGAACACGGAATGTAAACAAAACTCGGCACGGCTAGGTCCCGCTTTGGGGGCATCCGTCCCACAGGGCCAAAACCTATAATCGGCCCGTCGCCTCCGACAGCCGCGTTCCGCAATTACCTGCTGCTCTTGGTGCAACGCCCGTTGCAACAGTCTTCCGTGCAGATCTGCTGGAGGGGTTGCCGTTTACCAGAAAACCAAAGAAACACGACCCCCGCCAAAGAAATTGCTATTTTGTTAACACACATTTCAATTAATTTAAACCAACTGATTAATTTGTGTATCTAACTAAAGACATTATACCGTTGTTATATATATCTGGTGTCTTCTTTACCCTATATATATTTGAGTTTGAGCGAACCCTGCCTCCGACTGAGCTAACCCCAGGTATAAATGTATAACGCCCTTAGTGAGGGGGTGAAACTTACAGTATAACCGAAGAAATGAACGACTATATAAAAACAATTTTATATGCTGATGACTTAATCATTTATTGTTCAACTTCAAACCTAGAGTAGACTAGCAACTATCTCCAAAATGCTCTAAATACTCCATCAATATGGAGCCACTCAAACGGTCTGAAAGTAAGCACTGAAAAAACTAAATGCATTTACTTCGCAAGAAAACGAAACCAAGCTGATCCAATACAGTTAAACTTTGTCTCTGAAACAAAATGTCTAGGCATGATATTACACAAAAGATTGACATGGATACCTCACATAAACTACTTATATAAAGAATGCCTGTCAAAAGTCCAGTGACATATTAAAAGTAATTTCGCACCAAGAATGGGGAGGAAATCAAAGCGTGGTGCTCCAAATCTTTAAGGCGACCATAGAATCTAAACTATGGAAGTTTTTTGTACTCAAATGCAGCCACTATACTGAAAAGTCTAGATGCTGTTTACAATAATGGATTGATACTAGTCACTGGAGCTCACAGTACCAACCCACTGCTTAGTTTTGTACAGTATCACAGGAGAATTGCCACCATCCTATAAAAGAAATCTACAACTATTAAATCACACAGCAGCAGTAAAAAGTAATCCACAGCACATAAATCATAATGATGTTCTACATACACATTACTAGTGATGGGCATAATAGGATGATTTCAATAATCGGAATGTTCCATTTCGGAATGTTTATAAAATCGGAATATCATCCGATTATTTTACATTCCGTAAATGCAAGCAAGGGAAAACGAGCGAAACAACAACAAGCGGAAGGAAGATGAAGTGCGTGCAAATTTGCGATGCGAGCACTCGCCGTCACGCCGTAAGCCTTTATCTGCGTTGGCATCTATTGTTTGGGTTTGTAGGACGGCCAGTAAAACAATTTTTGAGTTTGAGTTGCACAGTGGGATATAAGAGGAAATACAAATTTTTTTCAAATTATTACAGTAGTTACCTTAATAGACTTTCGGAAAATGGTAGTGATATTTTAAAGATTAATGGCACATAGATAGTATAAAACAGTACATGAATTTGAAGTCTGTAAGGTGTACTATCTAATAATTAATCTACGAAATACCACTGCCATTAGTGCCTTTCACGTATCATACACGTGCGCACACGGCGAGACCCGTCGGCATTCGCCAACCAGCATATAGCAGTCAAGTGAGTCAACACAACATTCCGTATTCCGTTCAATTCAAATTGGCATTTCGTTTTCTCATTTTGTATACCGAATAGTAAAATAATCGAATTCCGAAAGTTTCGAATTTTGTGCACCGAACAGTAAAGTAATCGAATTTCGAAAAGTTCCGAAACGTTCCGAAATAATCTTCCGATTTTTTTAACAATCGGAAACTTTCCTATTATTCATTCCGCATAGGCCCATCACTACACATTACCAAAACCTGTACCCTATACTATACAAGTTAACATTTACTTGTACCATTTAAATTCCATCACCTATCGTCTCTCGCATGGGAAACCATCTATAGCTCCATGGCTTACCTATCTGGTCCCAGTAAATTGGCATCTAACGCAATACCCAAAAGAGAGTACGCCTACCTACATCTACAAAGCAACATTACATTCTATCTTGAGCCAGCTTCCTGATCATCTTCAGATATACACTGACGCTTCAAAAACAGACAGTGGTACAGGATGTGCGTTTATGTGCAATAACTACAGTGAAAGTTATCCACTAAACGACAAATGTTCAGTGTTTGGAGCTGAATTATTTGCTCTTAATAAATCATTGGACTACATTCAACAAAATAAACATTCTAATAAATATACATCATTGATACAACTTCGTGAAAAACTAACCAGCGCATACAAACATGGAAAAATTGTGCGCATCATGTGGATACCAGCCCATGTAGGAATACAGAATAATGATTCTTTAACCGTAAAAGACCAACAATGGGATCATGCAACAACGAATAAACTACAAAAAATAAAAAAGCACCTTGTCCAGATTAGCCAATACAGTTATAAAAACTAGACGGGAAGAAGTATTGTTGAATAGATTTAGAATTGGACATATAAAGCAACTCAGAATTACCTTTTCAATAAAGAAGATCCACCCATATGTAACCACTGCAAACAACTCCTTACTGTGCAGCATCTTATAAAGGAATTTGAACAATAACTCAACCAAGGAAGAAACCACCAAATCAACAAGGAAATGAAAACCGCTTTAAGCAATAGCGCAACAGAAATAAAAAACTATTACTGTAACGCTAGCTCCTGCAGCAAATTTTATTGATACATTAAATGTATTTAAATTTGTACATGGCCTTATCGAGCGTTATATCTAGCCAGCGCGCGGTTTATGATAACGCAAAGACACCGGCTATGCGCGAAGTCGTAGTGAATGAACGACGGCGTCGTTTCCCTCTTCAGTGGAAGCTAGGACAAGTACACCGATAACACGGCAAGGAAAAGGTATAAAAGAAGATTACACTGCCAGTTCCAGCCACTTGAGAATATCCCGCCTGAGTCCCTGGACTCTCCCTTCCTATCCTCCTCCTTTCCTACCTGAGTCCTCTGGTCTGACATGCTGTACTGTCTTAACGGTCTTACCAGTCCAGGCTTCATGGGAAATGACGTGTTGCACTGTCAGTCCAAGGAGTTGAAACTTTCCGCATCGCACCCGTAAAAGAAAAGCCGCTAGAATTCTATTTTACCTTGATTCTTGTACTTTCTTGAGAAATTGAATCCCTGAGGATACATCCCTAGCTTAACTTGCTGTACTGTCTTGACAGGTAACTGCTGAAGTCATTTCCGACCGCCTAATTAATAAGCACAAATCCCGGCGCTCGGAGAGGTTAAATACATCACATAACCTCATTTTACTAATAATTGAACCTGTAGGAATCGCAGCACATACACCGCTTGCGAGCGGCTAGATCCCTGTATCCGCCTCTCATAAACTCACCTGGATGACCCATTTTGGCCATTAAAAGGCGAATTTCTGGACTTCGAAAATCGACTCCGCAGCCCGCAAATTCGACATTTGCCGGCTCAAGGTCAATAAATTCCAGATGCAGGATTTGGCACCGCGGTCGCTCCAAGAGCAACACATAACCACCGTAAGGCACCAGCAACCTTAGCACAAGTATCTAGACACCAACACCCTCAGGTAACCCTTAAAGTTATTAAATTCAACGGATAATTGCAGCATAATAAACCAAAACAACGGCTGAGCCGAAGGTCAAACGCCGAGGAACATCCGACTTACGGGCTAAAATATCTACTTAGCCGGACCTCCAAAAATGTCGTCAATCGTGCCTGCCGACTAACAAAAGGGGCCTGCAGTGCTTGCCGGTGCATTGGGTTGCAGTTTTACCAGAAAAACCAGAAGCATAGTTCCACAAGAATAAGTTAATTTTAAATAATGTACAATTCAGAGTTACTTTGAATTAATGCTCATTTTGTAACTATAGCTAAACACAATATATTTTTGGTAATTATCTGGTGTTTTTCGTGATCGCATATATATTTGAGTGAACGTATTTCTCCAATTGAGCTTAACCCGAAAGGTAAATTTTTGACGCCCTTAGTAAGCGCGTGAAACGTTACATTACAATACCTAAAAGATGTAAAACTTATTATATGTATTTAGTGTTCTCATAGGACCAAAGACCAATGTAGTTACGGCACTATAATACTGTTTTGTTAATAAAAAAAATGTACACATAATTTGGAATTTGCGTCTTTTTGAAAATTTTCGTATTAACACGTAAAAATTATGATTTCAGGCAGTGACGGTGTTGTAATTATGCACTCCACCGGACCTAATGGAGATAAAATAAGAAATACATTTTTATTGAAGCTTATTGTACAAATATAATTTTATTCAAACCCCATGAAATAACTTAAAGCAATTTGTAGTTTTTGTTATACACACATATACATTGCAATATAATGGTGATGTTAAACCGCAACTTGGTAGGTTGCAACGCTGCCGTTGTTGCTTGCGATGCAATTTTTAATAAAATAATCACTTGAATATGTGCCATGAATACTCTGATTTAGATGCCCAATGTGGAACAATGAGCTTATATTTGTGTATATCGAAAAACTTGATATTTAATTGTTAACCGACTTTATTTTGTATCTTCTTCAAGATGTTCCTATTTTTGTACACCTGACCGTACAGTTAATAAAAAAACATTGAAATCAGGTTAATGCTTAATCGCTGATGGTATGATAAATAATACTTAATAAAAAAATAGCAGGCTGTAGAATTTGAACATAACACCGACTGCTGAATATTATTTTGATATTTTGTAATTCCACAATTCTTCATATTGTTTATCAAAATTATGAGATTCAAATAGTGGCAATTTCAATTTAATAATTGTGAAAAAGTATAGTATTCTACTCGCAGTAATTGCTACTACTCATTTGATCCTCTTGAGTAATAACAATCATTACTGCTCGTTGAATTTCCTGAAACCATTATTTAATGTAGGTTTTCGATACTCATTTTAGTATGGAAACTAGATCTTTCCTGCCTATTCAGAAAAGCACTTTACCTGACTCAAATTATTAACTATTTAATTTAATTTAATTAAATTTTTTAATTTAATTTAATTTTTTAATTTAATTTAATTTTTTAATTTAATTTGCACTCAGCCAACAGCCGTTAGGCCAATTATAGGCGTCGCTGTGCAGTTATGAGGACTTCCAACCCCACTAACGACTGCCATGATGTTGTATGACCGCCGGGATCAACTTTTTTCCGTGATAGCCGTACCACGAGGCGCCGAGAGATGCAGCCGTGGAACTCCCATCCAAGTTCTGACCAGAGACAGCGTTGCTTAACTCTGCTGATCGAACGTGGACGCTTGTTCAAGCTACACCACTCGGGACCCTATGTTATGGTATCAAATGATTCTAAAGACACTCTAGGGTGGGGGAGTGCCACTTGCTTTAACATGTCCGGGAACTGTCATCACTTACCCTGGAAATCTCACAAACGGGGTAGGATATTGGTGCATAGCCAACGACTCCCAACATTGCAGCGACAAGCGCACCGACTTACCTGCGACGCTTCTGAACTGCTCTCAGGCTCCACTTCATATAAATCTGACAGTGTATAAATTAACCTGTAAATAAACGTGCACAGGCTCGTGAGAAAAATCATCAAGCAACACACAGTAAACCGCTCTATTGGTTCAACATATAACAGCACGCAATCAGAATACACAAATAAAAATGGAAGATAACAAATACACATATAGCGCGAGCCGTCAGCTGGCTTGTAAGCATGAAAGATTAATTGTAAACTTATAAATGATTAATTACAAGTATAGCACGAGCCGTCTGCTGGCTTGTAAGTATAAATGATTAATTGCAAACTCATAAATGGTTAATTACAAGTACAGCGCGAGCCGTCAACTGGCTTGTAAGCATGAAAGATTAATTGCAAACTTATAAATGATCAATTACAAGTATAGCAATCTACCTTAATTAAGCGGCTTTACCTGGCTGCGTCGGTCGAAGGCGGGGCGCTCATCGCTAGAATAATCGGGCTGTAACTTGATGTGTGGGTGTGTACGATGTCCGAAGAGTCCCCTTTATTTTCAGGGAAAAAACCGAACCCGCCTGGGCAGCAAGAACTGCGAGCCGTGTAGATCGCACGCTCAATGGAATCCCGACCACGTGGCGTACCAAATTGCCATACAGGCTTTCGACGAGGAGCGAGCGGCGGCAGTCATCGATAAGACACGCACTAAAGCACCCTAAAGCACGACCTTTCACTATCACGGCCCGTCAAGAACTCCTTTAAAAACCACGCCACGCGGTCCCCGACCGACGCGCTAGGCTTGCAACGAGGGAACCGGTTAGTAGCATGATCTGTGCACCTGTGACCAATCACGAGGCCAGAAAAGCCCGCCGTTGACTCGACGAACTTTCTAGAACAAAGCTGTGTTCGAAATTTTTAAAATTCTAAATGAACCAAAACAAATAATTATGAACGAAAAGATTAAAGTGACCGTTACTGTTGCTTGAAATTGTGAACCACCAACTGCCTGAACGCCATTTGATGAACTAGCACACGTAGAAATATAACTGGAAAACCTACATACAGCGAAGTTGTAATTATTAAATAGAAAATACTCCAAGAAGTCGAATTTAAAAATTTCCTGACAACTAAATAAGTTCTTTATTTATTTTTATCAATAATATTAATATAGGCTACATTATTAGTTCGCCAACATGCCTTTTAGCAAAAAATTAACTGATGTAAACGGTTTCAGAAAAAATAGTATATTGCTATGCAATGTTGTAATAGCTCCACTAACATGTGCCTGTTTGTAATGAATTGCTTGATTGCAAAGGCTATTTTTAATTTAGAAAATTAGTATGTTAAAATTTAAGGCAAATCCACACAAATTCTCAGATTAATTTTTATACTGTGCTCACTCTTTGCCCGTCAGTAATTTAAGGCTGGTTAAAAATAAACTGTGTTAATTAATTACACAAATAAAATGGTTGAATGCCCCTTTTCTATATTATTTAACTGCAATATCAATTACGCTAGCTCTAGGCAAACACAAAAACTGCTTATCTCAGGGTGAGTTCTGAAATGGGCTATATTTTATTAATTTTAGGTTATTTGTCTCAACATAGCTCATTTGCTCGTTCTTAGTAGATAACTCACAACCTTATAAATTGACAAATGAACACGAAATGGTTTATGCGTACAGCGTGTATTTAAACGTTTAAAATCGTGAAATAATGTGAGAAAGCGTCAGGTAAATAATTCGAATATTTCCGCTTGGCAACAATTAAAACATCGCCTTCATTATTAGGATGACGTAGACCCTCGCCTTCGTTATTCTCAGGATGACGTAGAAATCACGCCAACTTTTATTTTGCAAAACCGGATGACGCCGCTCGATTTTTGAAAATTACGGTTAGCAGGACCCCTGGAAAAACGCTATGCCTCTTAGTAAGGTTCAATCTCGAATTCACATAGCTTTCCGAACGGCAACTCTTAAATTACAGATGGATCCTACCTCGTGAAGTTCGCTTCGATGCTGCTCGCAGATGACGCTCCCAGTTTTCTGCCTCTAGCTTTGCTGGAGTCGCTCCCCTGGGTGCAGATGTTGAAAGCGACGTTGTTGCAGACCCCGCTGACGTCCTTGATCGCTGACCTCTGGGTTCCGCTGCTAATTTTGATCGTAGTCAAAGATCGTAAAGTCCAGTTGCTCGGCTGCCTATATCCACTCGAGGATGAGATTGGAAAATTTAACTTTTATGTCGTGGAAATCGCTACAAACGTTCCCACAGGTGCACTGACACTTGGGCAATAAATTT
Organism: Agriotes lineatus; assembly: GCA_940337035.1. Classification (NCBI taxonomy): domain Eukaryota; kingdom Metazoa; phylum Arthropoda; class Insecta; order Coleoptera; family Elateridae; genus Agriotes; species Agriotes lineatus. Next base: position 22,033,517 of record OW679202.1, read on the forward strand.
GACCACTTTTTATAATTGGAAAAACACGTTTATTATCATTAAACATTAGTTAAATATGGAGCACAAATTCGACAAGCTATATTAATTTTTATTTTCAATTGTTCTCCTTGCTAATAACAAAAACGCATCAGGTTGCTAAGATACGGTGTTCTTCTACTATTAATTGAAAATTAGTTTTGATAATATTAACCACAAATAGAATAAAGTTTGATTACATAAATTACAAATCTAACATTTTCTTAAAACTAAAATATTGTCTTTTGCTTATAACTAGTATTGTTCTAGAGCGTTGCACTAACAAACGTTTTTAATTTCACTGCTCTGCTCTTTTGCACTTTGTTTTTAATTATTAACGCACTAATATTTGAGTTCCATTTTTCACGTTGCTTGCTTCTCTTCTGTTGCCTACATTCAGGATTGCTCTTTGCAATTTTCTAGATTACAATCTACCCGTCAGATTGCTCACAATTTTCACTGTCCTTTGATTTTATTGATAACTACGCTCATTTATGTGCACATAACAACCTTTTGTGTCAATTACTGTCATTTGGTCTGGCTTTACATATGCACAAACCTATCACTTTAATTATATTACTTTATTCAAAAGCCAAATTCAAACCCTCTGAAGTATGCTTTGCTTTTGCGTGCCTTTATCCGACTAATTACTGTTTCTCGCATCTCATTACCAATGCATTTAATACTTTTATTATTGTTTACAATTGGAATTACATAAAATATCCTAACTCTGTGCTTTATTGACTTGGTTAAATAGTTTGCACTGCCAAATTGTAGACTTAATGCCACTTCAATATATACGTCAGGAAAGTGTCCCGAGGGGCAAGGCCGTATCTGAGGGGGGGTTTTGGAGGTTGAAACCCCTCCTGAAAGTATAAAATTGGAGATGCGTTTACTTCGTCTGCTTACAGAATCGCAACTCAACCTTGAACTACTTGATAACTGACTCAAAGATTCGCAAGTTACAAAAAACCCTCTCATCGCTACATCTTCTATTACCAAATATGTGCAAAAGACAAACGGTGGAGATAAAAAACTGTGTTCGTACACTAGCACTGAAAAAGCTACTTTGCCGTACAATTTATTAATCAGAAAGTTGCACTTTGCGGTACTCGTACGGCAAAGTAGTATTTTCCTTAGTTACAACACATATAAAACGTTACGTACATAATAACATTACTCTACTTACTTGATATATACGTGGATAAAGTTAGTATTCCGTTTTGTATGCTAGTGTACGAAAAAATATTGTACGAAACTCGTATGAAAGTGGCTTTTCCATACTCGTCTCGAAATTCCGGACTCGGCCTAACGGCCTCTTCCGGAAACATCTCACTCGTACTGAAAAGCTCCACTTTCTATACTTGTAACGTAAATTACTATTCTTTGTACAATCAATTTTTGGACCTCGATACGTTGCCTGCAGAGTTACAACTATGGAAACAAAAGTGGATTCAGCAGCCTGAAGTTGATAGCCCGAATGATGCCGTTGAAGAATTATCGCAATGTAATCAATGTATCTCTCCAAATATTTATATTATTTTTTTTTACCACATTACCTGCATCAACAGCTATAGCAGAGAGATCATTAGGTCCCGGGCGGTGTAGCTTGAGCAAGCGTCCACGCTCGATCAGCAGAGTTAAGCAACGCTCTCTCTCTGATCAGAACTTGGATGGGAGTTCCACGGCTGCTTTTCCCGGCACCTCGTGGTACGGCTATCACGGAAAAAAGTTGGTCCCGGATATCATAACAACATCATGATAGTCGTTAGTGGGGTTGGAAGTCCCCATAAAAAATGTACAGTGACGCCTATAATTGGCCTAACGGCTGTTGGCGGAGTACGGAATAAAATAAAATAAGAATAAAATAAAAATTAAAAAAACGCTCAGACACCTAAAAAGTTTGTTTGAGGAATTCAACTGATTTTTTTGTGTTACTTCAACCCCCTCCGAATTTTTTCCCCAGATACGGCCCTGCCTAGGGGACTATTTCAAAAGGCCGCTATGTCCTGTACAGCAACACTGTCCTGACTTGTTATGTATTATGAAATACAAAAACTTTGCCGCTTTCAAAATTTAACAAATGCACAGTGCAAAGTGAAAAGCTACAAAGTTGTTTTATGAAATAGAGCCTAGGTTTCTCCATTAATTCTAGACAATATCATTAAGAACTACCACGATTTAATATAAGTTCACAAAATTAACTATTTATAACACTGGCACTTACAAACACTTTAAAACTTGGTGAGCGTATTTTTTTTTAAATTTAAAGAGACCTTCCATATTCCATATGCTCTCACGCTGTGGCAAAATTTCACATGTACAACTAAATGATCCTTTCATGCTGCTTTGTATTCAAATGGAGCAATTGTAATTCGTTTCTCCTGTATGCTTCCTCATATGTATAACTAAATTACTTTTTTGTGTTCCTTTGTAATTACAAACAGCGCAACTATATGGTATTTCTCCTGTATGTATTCTCATATGCGCAACTAAATTATTTTTTGTGCAGCTCTGCATTCACATAGAGAGCAACTATAAGGCGTTTCTCCTGTATGTGTAACTAAACTACTTTGTTGTCTTGCTTTATAATCACAAACAGAGCAACTATACGGCCTTTCTCCTGTACGTGTTCTCATATGTGCAACTAAACTTATTGTTTGTGTTACTTTGTAACCACAAACAGAGCAACTATAAGGAGTTTCTCCTGTATGTGTTCTTATATGTGTAACTAAATTACTTTTCATACTTGTTTTGTACTCACAAACAGAGCAACTATAAAGAGTTTGTGCTGCATGTTTCCTCATATGTGTAATTAATCCACTTTTTGCAGTTGCTTTAAATTCACAAACAGGGAAACTATAAGGGGTTTCTCCTGTGTGTGTCCTAATATGTGTTACTAAAATACTTTTTAGAGTTGCTTTGTATTCACACATAGAGCAACTATAAGGAGTTTTTTCCAGTATGTGTTCTCATATGTCTAACTAAACTAATTTTTTGTGTTGCTTTGTAATCACAAAGAGAGCAACTATATGGCTTTTCTCCTGTGTGTGTTCTCATATGTGTAACTACACTACTTTTTTCAGTTGCTTTGTATTCACAAATAGGGCAACTATAAGGTGTTTCTCCTGTATGTGTTCTCATATGTCTAACTAAACTACTTTTTGTAATTGTTGTGTATTCACAAACAGAGCAATTGTAAGGAGCTTGTCCTGCATGTTTTCTCATATGTATAACTACACTACTTTTTACAGTTGCTTTGTATTCACAAATAGGGCAACTATAAGGTGTTTCTCCTGTATGTGTTCTCATATGTGGAACTAAATTACTTTTTATAGTAGTTTTGTATTCACAAACAAAACAACTATAGGGAGTTTGTTCTGCATGTTTCCTCATATGTATAACTACACTATTTTTTGCAGTTGCTTTGTATTCACAAATAGAGCAACTATAAGGCATTTCTCCTGTATGTGTCCTCATATGGGTAACTAAATGATATTTCCGTCTAGTTTTGTATCCACAAACAGAGCAACTGTAAGGTTTTTCTCCACTATGAGTCCTGATACGTGAAATTACACTACTTTTCTCCATTGCTTTGTACTCACAAGTAGAGCATCTGTGTGTTTCCCCTGTATGTGATATATGTTGCACTATATTAGTACTTTTGCTGCTTCCTTGATTAATGTATAGCTTCTTATCAAAATTTTTATTGTCATTAACGTTCTATGATATGCCAGATGCAGCTCCTGAAGAACTATCTATTGTTTCTTGTTTGATGTTCATTATGTTTGTTTAAAGGTCAGATTTCCTTTTAATGATATGTGAGTTTACAGAAGTTAAACATCTTCACACCTAGAACAAAAGCAGATTACTATTAATCTATTGCGCATTTAGCAATACATGTGTTAATTTTAAAGCATAGTAGAGTTTATTAAATTAAGTATATTTTTTGTAATTTTTTGTTAAACTGATTTTAAATTAGCAATGGGTTATTTACTAAAACTTAAAAATATGCAGCAAAAGATTCCTCATTTGTGATAGAAACAAAAAGTCAAAAAAGTGTCATTTTTGAAAGTTATGGTGACGAATTAAGTTATACTAGCAGTCCAGTGAGACAAATGTCTCATTTAATAAAACAAAAAAGACCGTTTTGCAAATACCGGGTGGCCATAAATATCTGAGATCCCGGTAGCAATGGAATTAGCTACTTATAAATGTTGGTTAGCATTATATTTCAATTACAATAAGTATTGGTACCTATGTAATGTAATAAAATGTAATAAGAGGAGGGAAATGTGCCCCGGATTCTGCAGTTTAGCCTACGACTCGATTATAAAAATCTCCTGTTCTAATTCCATTACTTATTGCAATCTGTAATAATTTTTGACAGATAGGAATTTTAGTTGTGATGACATTAATGACATTTAGTTTAGTTGGATTCATCACTTTAATAAAGCGGTGTTGATTCCAAAGGTAATGTGATATCAGATATTTATGGCCACCCGGTAGAACGCGTATTCACCACACGTACATATATGATGTCATTGTTGGTAGCAAACTACCAGTCGCATTCGCCTTGATAAAATTTGCCTAGAATCTAACCTAAAAAGTTAGGATTAGGATAATTATTAAGATAATAATTAGTGTTAGAGACTGAAATTCGGTTCCTGACCTGACATGACCATTCCAAACATATAACTTTACTAACTTTTTTCTCTATCTCTTACGGTTTGGCTGCTGAAACAGCGTCCCGGACGGACAAGTCTATCAGATAAAGGATATCGAACAACTCGTTTGGTCAAAAGTATGAGGCAAAAATATGGAAAAAAATTACGATTTTGCAAACTGCTATAGAGAAAAGTTATTCAAGTTGGTGAATTCTCTCACCCTGTATAGCAGCATTGAGCATTAAACTGATTTTTTAATTTTATCCCGGCATTGGTCGCTACATGAGCGATTCCCTCACGTTTTTACAAATTAATTCGCCATTTTAGTGCAATGACAGGTACCGCCCCGCCAATTTTTTTAATCCCCACCCTATTCGTCAAGCACCGGCTAGTGGTATTATTTCATGAAAAAAACAAGGCACAGTGCAATTGTGACAAGTAGTTTGGTAGGTGCGTGCGCTAGTGTGAGCAAATCGCTCATTACGCGACTAACCACGTTTACTTTTATATTTTTGTATTTGTTCTAAACATTTTTGATTTTGCGATCTTGCCAACGAGCCATTTGCACGGAACATACCACATATACCTGCCCTAATTGTTTACAAGTTTCGGATGAGTCGGATACAAACTAGAGATCGAAGCAGAGTTTATATTATATCTTTTTTGGATTTGAATTTAACGATTTGAGTTGTATTTACACATGGTGTAAAAAATAAAGTTTTGTATATTCAATGAATAATTTTTTATTTTAATTTTAAGGTATGACGTGAACAGATATTGCCACATTATGATTATAAAGTAATAATTGCCAATTATGAAAAAAACCACACGTATACATTCAAAATGTCAGCTGTGAGAGAAACGCTCACGCGCGACCAACGACGCGAAACGAAACCTAGCGACTAATCCCGGGTTATAGTAAATTTTATCAGCTTTATTTTTTTACTTTGTTAGTATGCCGAAAAAACCAAATTCTAGTTCAAATAAACCTTAAATGACAAAAAAAAATCAAAATTATCCCAAATGGTTGCCTTCAATTTTATAATTAGATTTGTGCTTAGTTCCTATATTTCATTCTAAGAAAAATATATGGAAAACTACACATACAATTACAGTACAACCTCGCTAATCTGAACTAATGGGGACTGAGCTATGTTCAGATTAGCAATTTGTTCGGATTACTGGGATTTGTATGCACAATGTACATATGCAGTTATGTGCCATTTTCATCTGCTATTTCTACTTAATTTTCTGCGCAAAAACGACCGCTGATGTACATACTATGGTATCACACCGTGCACCAACCAGCACTACCAAATTTGCATGTTCACACTTATCGCAACTGTGCGCATTATAGAGGTCGGAAAAATATTGTTCAGATTGTAGAGGCACCTATTTTTCAAATTGCTGTTCGGATTATTGGAGTCACAGATTAGCGAATTTGTACTGTATTATCAAAGAGAATCTCATAAAAACACAGTCAGTAGCATTTGCGAGAGGTTTGATTATCAAATGTTTGGACATATGATGCTGTTAAAAGAATAATAACCAATGAATACACATTAAACAATCAGTTAGAAAACCTGTATAAAATATTTCCTTATAATTAGTGGTAACATGCAATTGTTACAAGAAAAACTTCAAGTTAAAGACCATAAATAAAAGACTAATCCTTACAAGTGGATCTAGTAGGGTATTCAGGTATAGTGCTGGTTGTTATTTTAAATCAATAGAGATGGAGTTTCAAAAATTCGATTCAGACAAAAACCTCCAACAGTTTTTATAAATATTTGTGCATATTTTATTTCGCTAAATGGAATTTTATTTCGTAAAAGTGAGCAAAAATCATATGGTATATTATTCGAACAGCAGAATTCCTGTAAAAAATTGTTAAAAAAGAGAATTTAACAAAACGGAAGTTCGTTAAGAAGTTCCACTGTAAATCGGTTTCAGAACGTTTGTCGACGTTATCCAACGCCTAGTTTCCATCTTTTTTGCCTTCCCAATGTCCATCCTGTAAATTGCGTTCTCTCATTCCAGTTTCCTTTCGGTCTCCCATTTTTACGTCGTTGCTGAGGTATTCACTTTAAATCTCCTTTAGGTAGCCTTTCCTCCGACATCCGTTGAACATGACCATACCATATAAGTTACAGTCTTTCGATATCTTTCATAATTGTGTCTTGTAGCTCCATTTGTTGTCACAACACTTCATTTCCCACTCTATCCATAATAATAATAATAATAATAATACTGTCTTTATTTCCCATATAACAAAACGAAATAAGATATCTGACCATGCTGAAAGAATTGAAATATACTTTTTTTGGGAAATCACAAGGTGCAAATTCAGACGCAATGTGCAATGCCTGACCTTCCCCTTGGACCTTCAGAAACAGACAAAAATTATACAAATAATATGCCTAAAACTAACTCAAATACTAATATTCTGGGAGCAGCACTGTGGAAATTTACACCACGCAAGTAAAAAAATTTAAACAAAATTTTAAAATGTAGTTCATAGATATCCAGTCTAATGAAGCAGCACTCTTTATTTAGTTCTAGTTTAAGTTTTGAGTATTAAGTTCTGTCGGTTTGAAGAATATGATAAAAATGTTTTTTAAAGAATTTACTGAAGCGGTTTTTAGGTCATCAGGTAAGGAATTTGAATCTGGTACTGAAAATTGCATTCAAATAAAGTCTTTTTGTGATAGGGCGGCGTGATAGTGTTTAAATCAGATGCTTAAAGTTGGGTAGCTGGCATAAGTTAATAGAAATTTAAATATTTATAAAGGAGAGTAGCAGCTAATAATGATATAAGGATTTCCATAAAAGAGATATATATTTCGACAATCTTTGTATCTTCTTCTGTCACATTGAATACACGTTAAAATCTGTAAGATAAAAATAACAATAATTAAAATTAATAAGCGAAACAAATCACTTCTCAACAGTAATTTACCTTGCAAGTTAAAACAGGTGTTCCACAATTAATATTATTTTTCATATCCAGTTAATAAGATGAATAAAAATGATGAGTAGTAATTTCTTATAATTCAAATTTGTTAAAGTACTTGTCAGTGTCAAATTTGAGGTTAGCAGGTTAGGTTTTGCGTCAGTTTTGACACAGACTGACGCAAAACCTAACCTGCTAACCTCGAATTTGACATTGACGTACAGTGCCACCAACATATTATTCATACATTTGAATTTCCACAGCCCGCTGAGGATTAGTTTTTTTTGGATCTCTCGATATATGTTTAACAGCAGTTATAAAATCGTTTTTAGGAATTTTTTTAAGTTTTGATTTTCTCCCAGTATAGTTCTATTGTTTCAATTGCTAAATTAACTGAAATATTTGTGTACAAAGCAACAACATCTAGAAAAAAAGAACATGGTTATTAGGAAGTTTAATTTTATCAATTTTTGTTTTGAAGGTCCAAGTATCTTTTACACTATATTTATTAACTTCTGTTATATGAATTAAAATTTTTGATAGATATTTTGAAAGTTTGTATAGAGGGCTCATATAAGAAGCGACAATCGGTCTTAGGGGAACACCAGGCTTATGCAATTTTGAAAGACCATATATTTTTGTCTCTAAACCGTTATGTGAAATGAGATGTTTATATGTGAATTCATCAATAAAATTAGAATCAAACCATTTTTACTTCCTTTTACAATAAAGGAAGTATTGGATTCACCCCAAAAATTCGAAATCGAGTTTTCAACAGATCTTCACGTTTTAGAGTCCCCTGAACCCAAAAAACATATTTTTTTTTCATTGGTCTGTCTGTGTGTCTGTCTGTCTATCTGTCTGTGAACAGAATATCTCAAAAACGAAAAGAGGTATGGCGTTGAAACTTCATATATAAGTTTTGTGTACTATGTAGATGCGACAGCAAGCTTTTGGAGAAAATCGCATAACCGGAAGTAAATGTTTACTCTTGTGATTTTTCAGTTTTTTTCGACTTTTTCAAAAACGGCTCTAACGATTTTTTTTCAAACTTTACATTTTCATTACATTTTTAATGCGTATTGATGTGAGATAAATTATTTTCCAGTTCAATACTTCTAAAATGGGTTTCTTTTGTTTTTTTTTCTCTTTTCTTTATTAACTCCTATTTTAAATAGAACACCCGGTATATTACATTTTTGAATTCAGCTTAAAATTTTAGAGAAAATTTGTCTCTTGCACTACCGCTCTATTTTGTACGGTTTCTGTAGTATTTGTAATGTTTGAAAATTTTTGACCTATTTTTAAAAATTCAAACGCAAATTTTTGGCTAATTATAAGAAGACTGTAAAAGGAAGTTGTGTGAGTATATCACACCAGATTTTTATTGTTGGAATGATTTTTATTGCATGTAAAATTGTTACTAGTTATTTTGTCTTTTAAAATTAATTGATTATTTTTGTTTCAGTTTTTAAAACATTTATTTGGTTTGTTGAACAACAGCAATCGCGAAGTGACGTTTATGTTTTTTGTTTGAATGTACCTCTCCGCAAAGCTTGCTTTTTATTGGTTCTCTAGTTTCCCTTACTGGATTTTTAGACTTAGTTCACATATTTTCTGGGGCTTTTGTGTGCTTGGTGGTACTGTAACTACTAAATTATATTTTTGTGACGACCTAACCTCACTTTTAGCCGTTGACTTTGACAACTGACCGGAAGTTTCATGATTATAGTTGTTCAATTAACAACTTGGTAGTTAATCTTACGTCATACACATCCGCGTGTGACGTCAGGAGGAAGAATCCTGGGACAGATAGTATGTAAGTAACAACCAGTTATTTTAAGAATTACAATTAACCGGTTCATAAGCAACATTAGAAAATACAAGATTAACATATAAGGTAGTGCCCATTTTTTCTAATTTTTGAGTGAGCTGAGTGTTTCACGACTGCTAACAATATTTTCCTATATTCAGGTCACAACAATTATTTATAAGCTTACCTGAAGCCTACGACTTATATCTGTAGAATTAGACGTATATCAGATGCTACACTTGCAGTTTGGCTGTAGTTCTGAAAAGATAATATTCCTATTACAAATGCTTTATTACTCAGATAGATACAGAAGGCGGGCTAAAATACAAGCGGTTAGTATTTAGGGCTGAAGGGTTTGAGAATTGTACTGAATCTAATACATGTGTAAACCGTTCAATAGTTATTTTCCCGATAGCAGGCCTTGTTAGGGTGATGAATTTCACCCTGTAAATATGCTGTCAGTCATTAACAAAAGTTAGGTCATGCCCATTTTTTACAAAATCTTAATTTTATGTCAATATACAAAACATGGTTGCTAGATTTGGTTTTGGATTTTATGCCACTTTTATTCTTAATTGTTAAGATAAATTTCATGAAAGGCAACTTGCTGATACTGAATACGTTTCATACTTTATTGAGTAGGCATAATGGTATAATGAAAGTTTCTTTAATGTAATTATAAATTATATAAAAGATATTTAAATATTACAATTTATATGTATATCTTTTTCAGTATACAGTTATACAGGGTGTCATTTTAATCTTTGGAAGCGTTTATCCAGTGAGGGAAGCAAGATGGTGAAAAATACCCCGGGACAAAATTGCTCGGGGTGAAGAGGGACATCTTTTGGCACTAAGATCCACTCCCCCCCGGGGGGGGGGGGGGCGTCAAATTTCAAATGGAACCCCCCATTTTTTTCCATGTATTCGGGTTCCAGATAAAAAAATATGAAATTTTTGTCCGAACAATTTTTCATGAAAATGCTTTCTTCGGTCAGTTTTAGCGCATCTCACAATCCCACCCTTGGCGTTACCCAGGAACAACGACGTGGACGTGGTGGGATTTTGTTCCCATCATGGTGCGTTTTTCGCGTGAGTCCCCTTGCCTCTCACGTACGGGATGCTTTTTTCGCGTGAGTCCACTTGCCTCTCACGTACGGGGTGCTTTTTTCGCGGGAGTCCCCTTGCCTCTCATGTACGGGGTGCTTTTTTCGCGTGAGTCCCCTTGCCTCTCACGAAATGATGAATTGCACACCTACGCGTTGAGCAATTGCTCGAAATTCCCGCCGTTATTCTGAATACATAAATGCAATCGCCTTTGAAAATGCTCGACCGTACTCATCAATGCCCTACGCGGTATTGCTGCACACGCTACTTGGATTCGCTCCATCATGTCTTCCCTGGTCGTTGGAGCTCAACTATTTACCACATTTTTGAGGTATCCCCACAAGTAAAAATCAGGAGATGTCAGATCTGGCGATCGCGCAGGCCATGCTCTGGGACCTGCTCAACCAATCCATCTCGGGGGGAACTGGAGATGTAGGTAATTGCGGACAATACGCGCATAATGTGGTGGTGCACCGTCCAGTTGAAGCCATAATCTACGCCTTGTTTCAAGGTCAACATCTTCTAACAATCTGGGTAAATGATCTCGCAGAAAAGATAGAAATATCTCCCCAGTTACATTAACCTCAAAACAATAAGGCCCAATCAAGTACCCGTTGACAATGCCACACCACACGTTCAAGCTCCAGCGGTGCTGATGGTCCACCGGCCGATACCAGTAAGGCTGCACCTCCGACCAATAATGAAAATTATGTCGATTCAATCCACCGATATTGTTGAATGTCGCCTCGTCAGAGAACATCACATAATCAAAGAATCGCTGATCAGCTTGGATCATTTGCAACGCCCACTGACAGAACTGGACGCGCATCCTCATATTGGGCGCGTTCAGATGACCGCAGCAGCTGAGTTGCTGACTTAGCGGTGTTTATTGAACAGTTCCGCTGTTTATGCGCTGACTTCCAGCAATGCTCATTATTTCCAGCGGAAATTATTTGTGCTGACTTGCCCAGCGGTTCGGACGGTAGTAGTGGTGGCAACGTATTTTGGATATTTATAACCTAAAATCTATCACGTTCAATATTTTTGGAATTCTTGATTTTCGTGTCAGTAGTGCTATCTAAAAGTGAGGTTAAGCAGGACCTTCCACAAAAGTAGATTTTACTCAGTTATATGTGGTTTTATGATACATCACAGCGGTTTGTTCAGAAAATCGGTAACCGCTTACTTTCAGTGTAGTCAGCGTTTATTACTGCTGTTTTACAGCAGCTGTGTTGTCTGAACGCGCCCATTGTTCTCTGATAGCTGCTGGGTCAGTGTTGCTATCTCATTTTTTAGGCGATCGGTAGCTTTTTGCCCTAATTTTCGGTAGATCCGAAAAATTTTCGGTAGACATAATAACATGTGTTTTGTAGTACCTACTTACATTTTTGCAATTGCCAAGTTTCAGTAAACCGGCATTTAAAAACTCACTAATTTATATTACACTTACTAGTTAAATAAATACAATCAAGACGAAAACCTAATTATTTTATTAAGAACTGTGGAAAAACTACACCAATTTACTTAATAGTTATTTAAGTAACAAGGAATGTAAGGACCTATTAACATTTGAGGTAGGCAAGTACAAGCCAAGGCAAAGCCGCGGCTTGTTGCCTGCCGAAAATGTTAATAGGCGATACATTCCGAATTATCTTATTATATTTTTCCCGCTGCTTAGCGAAATTTTCCTAGATTTAAAAAAAAATCGTTTGGTTTGTCACCAGGATTAATTTTCGTGAGTAGCGTTAACTGTGAGCATCACATAAACCCTTGCAATTATAAACAACACGTTTTAAGTCTGCATCTTGCGCTGTTAATTATATTATCCTAGAAACTTGTTGAATGTTAAGTTCTGTTGTCAAGGGAAATCAGCAAACAAATATAATCACCGACTTACACGTTTTGTTACTAAGGCTGTATCACTGACTTAAATGATTAGCAGCGGGGAAAAACACTATTAACTGCTAATTCATATATGCAATTACAATTATAAATAATACGTGAAAAATATTTTAAATGTTTACGTATAAAATATGACTAAAAAATAGTTATTTATACAAGCAGTGCCACCTTTTTGCACCCGTGAGAAAGTTTAAATAATGAGCCAAAATGATTTAAAATGAGTGCTACATCTGCATCTGATGATTACGACACCGGCGAAGAAGGGACAAGTAGTGGAATACGAAAAAAGAAATTGAAGTATTTGCAAGTCCATAGCAAATCTTGAAAAGAGTTACCCGAATTTAAAGGTTGGGTTTTTGCTAGCAAAAAAGGGCAAAAATATTCGCTCTGCAAATACTGTAACAGAGATTTTAAACTGCGCTGTTTAGAATTTTAAAATATAAACAAATATGGATCTTTTAAAAAGCGATGCCGACTAACTACAAGATCATTTACTAATTCGTTTATGTAACTATTTTCTCGTGAACTGAAGCTTACAAATTTACAAATACAAAATAGCATGTCAGCGTTTCGCCCTGATATTTAGAATCCAAGCACATGTGAATGTAAAATACTAATACTCGTAAATTTAAGATGTGATTCATCGAATTTACCACGTACTGGTCATTATAGATTAATTTATGAATCTCTTTGTAAACTCCCCTAAAATATAAATTCTTCTGAATATTCCGTACAAATAAAGAGTTGCTGATGTTTTTTTTTCGGTTTAAATAGTACCCATGTAAAATGTTAAGTATGATTATACGGTATAATAAAAATTCGGTAAAAATAAGGGTCGTTTCGGTAGATGGGTAGATTTTAGATGAAATCGGTAGATCTACCGAAATATCGGTAGGGTTGGCAACATTGTGCTGGGTTAATGTGATGTGGTGGGGTGAAGTTTTCTGGCATTTAAGATGCGTATTACCGTTCTTTGTGAGATACCCATTTCTCTTTCGATCTGGCGACTACTTATGTGCGGATTGATATGCACAAGAGCTAATACGGTGACAACACGCGCGTCATTTTCATCATAGACGTGACGTGAGCGTTGCCGACGTAGACGCCCTTCTCTAGCTCGTTGAAGGAGGTTCCGGATTGTCACCTCAGTTGGATGTCTTCTGTCAGGATACCGGTCTGCATAAAGCGCAGCAGCAGCTGCGTAATTCAGAAGACATTCGCCCAACACTAAGATCATGTCTACAATTTCCGAAGGTGGATAATCGGCCATACTGGGTGAAAAAATTACACCGAAGCGATCAAGCAAAGTGTATTGAAAATTTTTCGCAAAACAATGTTGAGAATGTCGTGATTAAAATGACCAGAGCGCGGGGAAGAGCCACTACTGGAGGCGAAATTGAGCGAGCACCGCGAAAGCGGGGCGGAAGCGTCAGTTGGTGGGAGAGCCGGCTGAGGCTGGTAGGAGTTGTAGACGGCGCGCGAGTTAAGTTGCCAATCGTGGCCTTAACGAAAAAAAACTTTATTTATTTTACTACACAAGTTTTAATTAAATGTAGGAGTTACAAATTTGTACAGAGTAACGTTCTGTAAGAAGCAAATCTATAAACTAAACTAAAATTACACAAGCACGGCTATTTATAGCCTCTGCCATCTTCGGGTGGCGTGATTGAGTGGCGTCACATAATTTCACAATATTGCGCAACGTTTCACAACTCTTAACAATTCTTTTCAGTTCAGAGAATTCTAAATATAGAATTCGCGGCAGCAAGCATTTATTTTGATAGGTAAGTGGTTGAGTGGTTACATTACTTCTCCCCTCTTAAGACAATTCAAAGCATTTGAATTTCACGTTTTGATTTCTAAGAACTCAAAAGGTTTAGGAATATCGTCTTTAAATACTTTTGATTTTATATATGCCATGAATTTATCTTGTAAGGCTTGGCGTTTACAATAGGTTTACACTAACAAACTTAAAATTATTATTACAATCATACTTAGTATTATAATCGTGGTTACAGAAATGTATTGCAAGTTCGTTACATTGGCAGGCTCAAGCGCCCTTTGTATTCCCCCAAGCTGTGACTGGTCTTTAATCAGCTCTTTGATGTTGATCGGTGTCAGATCCACACTTGCTGTTTTAGTGTGTTTAGCACTATTTGTATCCAAGGCATCAATATTGGGTATTTGCAACTTTACAAGTTTTGAAGAAGAGGTTCTGATTTGGAACAACAAGGTGTCATGGTCAATGACCGCCGTGCAATCCGGTGTGAGATGAATTAGATTCGTTTTCGTTACTATTTTCCTTGACTTGGTGTCTAAGCGTAGTGGAGTAGTAACCAACCAAGTGGAATCGTCAATTTGGGCTATTTTAACTTTTAGTAAGTTAAACAGGTAGGGCGAACAAGTTTTGTTGGAGGAAAAAGACAAAAGTTGGGTCTCACATAACTGGTTATTAACAACGGAAAAGTGGTATTTCTCAGTGCAAAAATAGGAACCGGTGGTTACCAATTTACAGTGGTCCAGTTCGACGGGTATTGACGTTGCAAGGTTGAAGAGTATGGTTTGATAGGTAGGAATGATCATACGGTATAAATTGGAGTCAATGTATACCGGGAACGGTATCAATTGCATGAGTTGGTAAATAGTGTCGTTGTGCACTAATGGTATTTCGAAGACGAACGTTATTTTGTTATTAATTTGATAAGCTTGGATTAATATTATAGATTCGTAAAGATGAAGGGTTTTATGATGCACAGGGTAAGGTAAAGAAAGCATGTTGTCTGAGTTTTCAGAAAGGTAGATAGAGATTTGATTGAGATTAGATAATAGTTCTGCATTATCAAGTAGGGACATATGCATTTGTTGGTTTTGTGCAAAGGTGAGAGATGTTTCTAATTCGAGCCAGGTGTTTACAAACATTTGTAACGAAAATATTGATTCTGATAGGACACTCTGAATAGAGAGTGAGTTTATGTTGTTGGTTATAGCACGATTTTGTACAATAAATTTCTGTAAATTTGTATTTAAAAGCTCCTGATTTTTAGTTAGGGTAAATATAGCGTTTATGGAATCATTTATTAAATGTGTATGTTGACTTAGAATTTTATTGTGGATATCTCTTGTGGATTGAAGATCCGCAATGGCATTCTCGTATTTTTCTCCGTCTTCAGCGTCAAGATTGCCTGTCAAAAATTTAAATACAGTACCGAGTCCATTTATTACTCCGCGTTTTATTCTGATTGTATCTGAAGGGAATATTTGATCAATCATGTTATCAATTCTTATGATGTACTGTTGGATCAACAATAGCATGTCATTGTGATTTAATTTTGTTTGTTCTTCATTTTTAACTGTGTAAAAATCACGATTTCTTAATTTAAGAATAGAGTCTAATAATGAACGTCTAAGGATAGTATAATTTGTTAATAAGGGTGTATAGTCAAATGTCTTTATAATAGTCCAGTCGCTTTCTTTAATTTGCGCTTTTCCTAGGTTTTGAGGGTATAGGCCAGGGTTGTCTGATAGGTCCTTAATTGTTACGTCTCCTGTAACTAAGAGGATACTGCAACTGAAGAACCAGATGTAGTACCTGTAACAGGTATTATTTCGTCAGTTTGGCGTATTTCATTTGCATGTCTTTTAAATGTTTTTTTGGTAGTTAAATCTTCAACAAGATATGTATTATTGTCTAGGATTTTTATAATTTTGAAGGGTCCTTTAAATTTCATACTTATTTTATTTCTTCGGTCATTTTTAAGGAAGACTTTTTGATTAACTTTAAAAGATACAAGTCCTTTATCTTTATTAGTTTTTTCATTTCTTTGTTCTTTGGCTTGTTTTTGTTTAGACTGGATTTCTGAGTAAAAATGCGACATTTTATTTTTATGGTCATTAATGTAAGTCTCAAAATAGTTATCATTGCATAATTCAAATGGATTATGACTGTCTGTATGTCCAAATAAAATTTCAGAAGGAGTAAATTTTAAATTGGAATGTATTGAGTTATTATAGGCTAATATGCAATAAGGCATTTTTTCTTTTTCAGGGGTATGCTCTAATAATCTATAGTGTTCTAAAATTGTCGAGTGTACTCGTTCAATGAGTGCATTTGATTCATGATGCAAAGGTGTAGTTAGATGTAATTGTATTTTATGTAATTTTAAAAATTCTTTTATTATAGCGTTATCGAATTCGTTATCAGCGATGATTTTCTGAGGTACGGCATAATGTGAGAAGAATTTTAACAATGCTTTTGTTATGTCTATTTTGTTTTGGGATTCTAATAAATATGCTTGTGTGAATTTACTGAAATTGTCAATTACGGTTAAATATTTAGTTTGATTGATTTGGAAAATATCTATGCTGATATAAGAGAAAAGTTTCTCATAAGTAGGCGTTAAACTAAAAGGCAATGTATTTGGGTGTCTATGATATTTTTCTCGTTTACATGTGTCACAATTATTGATGTATCGCTTAATATCATTGTCAATTGCTTTCCAATAATAAGTACGTTTAAGGTGTTCGCTAGTTTCTTTAATTCCTCTCTGATTAGTTTTACCTAAATGATAGTCCGAAATGTGTTGTTCACGGTGATCAGGATTAGTAACATAAGTTACTTGCTTAGTGCATCGATGGAAGTGAGGAGAATTTTCATTACTGTTTTCAGTAATAAATTTGGAAAATTTATCAAAAATATTTTCGTCTTGAAATATACATACAGTAATAATGGGAGTTTGGTGTACAATATTCTAATAGTAATTGTACAAACTTTTCGTGGAAGTTATTGTTATTCACAAAAATACTTATATGTGTGTAGCCATCGAATCTAGTGATTCTAAATGGTTTTGGAATTACAGCGTTAATAAATTCTAACTGATTCTTATGATATTGCAGGGGTAGTTCAGATATGTCTATTACTGGGGATGATGAATGTTGTGAATGTACAGTATTTACATCACTGTCAATATTTTGATTATCTATTGGTTCAATTTCTTGTGTAGGTGGTACAAAAGTAGGTCTAGTAAAGTCAGTCAAGTCAGGTGTATATGGTCTTTGTGCCATTATACTTGCATTATCATCAAAATTGGGTTCTGGTGTGTCTAATTGTTCAATTGATAGGGGATGAATAGTAATTCGGCTTAAGGCATCAGCTACCTTATTAGTTTTTCCTGGTAGGTATTTAATGGTAAAATTAAATTCTTCTAATTTTATACTCCAACGGGTTAATTTAGAATTTGGCTCTTTGATGTTGCGAAGCCATATTAAAGGTCTATGGTCTGTAAATATTGTAAAATGTACGCCATATAAATAGGGGCGGAAATGTTTGCAGGCCCAAACAATGGCTAATAATTCTCGTTCTATTGTGGGGTAGTTAATTTCGGCTTGGTTAAGGGTTCTTGATGCATAGCTGATAGGTCTGTTATTTTGTGATAATACTGCTCCAATAGCAAATTTGCTAGCATCTGTAGTTAGCTCAAATGGTTTTGTAAAGTCAGGATAAGCTAATATTGGATCATTAGTTAGCAAGATTTTTAGTTTCTCAAATTGTTCAATGAAATTTTGATCGTGTATAATTTTTGAATCTTTCTTTAAACATAAAGTCAGGAATTTTGTTATTTTAGCATAATCTTTTATAAATTTTCGATAATAGCCTAAAAGTCCTAGAAACGATTTTATATCAGTTCTAGTTTTTGGTAAGGGAAATTTCATAATAGCACTGATTTTATCTGGGTTTGGTTTTACACCATCTTTGGTAAGGATATGTCCTAAATAGGCAATGGATTTTTTTTAGAATTCGGATTTGTCTAATTGTATTTTTAAGTTAGCAGTGCGACATTTTTCAAAAACATGTCGTAGTTTAATCATGTGTTCTTGTAGGGATACTGAATAAATAATTATGTCATCAAGGTAAACCATGCATTGTGTGGGTGTTAGGCCAATCAATGCCTGATTTATAAGTCGTTGAAAGCTGCTGGGACTGTTTTTCATCCCAAAGGGCATTCGTTTAAACTGAAAATGGCCCTCCTCAGTAGAAAAGGCTGTCTTTTCTCTATCAGCTTTGTTTACTTTAATTTGATGAAAACCTGAGGCTAAATCAAGGGTAGTAAAATATTCAGATTTACCTAAATTGTCAAGTACTTGTTCTATGAGAGGTCTTCTATGGTATTTTCGTTCAATTTCCTATAGTCAATAACTATCCTCCATTTTTGTTTGCCTGAACTATCTAATTTTTTTGGAACGATCCATATAGGTGCGTTATACGGTGACTCTGAATGTTCAATAATTCCGTCAGCAAGCATTTTGGTTATCTGGTTTTTTACTTCTTCGCGATGAACATGAGGGTAGCGATAATTTTTTGTAAAGATTGGAATGTCATTTTTTGTACGTATAAAATGTCTTGTCAAGTTTGTGTAAGTCAATGGTAGTTCTGGGTGATGAAAAATATCTTTGAATTCGTAACATAGAGTCGTTAATGCATGAGCTTCTTCAGCATTTAAATGTGTTGTATTAATGTTTTTTAAGTTTTCATTTTGAAGTTGATTTCGAGATTTTAAAAAAAAATTTTGATTCTGAGTGTTGATGTTATTTATTTCTATTAAATTTGAGTGTTTATAGTCATCTAATAACAGTGGGTTGTAAATATAAAATTATTTTGTCTGATTGGATGTATTAATTGCTGTTGTATAAAAATTATTATTATGGACTTTAACTATAGCTCTAGGTGTTCTACAGTCTTTGTCAAATATTATTTTGTCACACAAATATGTACCATTACTATTTACAGTTGGTAAAATAATTTGTTTTTCTGATCTAGGGGGTAGATATATTCGTTTAAGAGGCTGCGAGTGTTGATTTATTTTGGAAAAATTACATTCGTTTCTTTTTTGAACTTCTTGTTTAAGTTTGGATTGATTATAGTAAAATGGGATATTTTTCTCGGTTTGAATATGCATCCATTTAAAATCAATGTTTGCATTTATATTTGCTAATAAATCAGATCCTATTAATCCAACATAATCGGGGCTAAAATTAAACATATAGCACATATGACTTCCGGGTTCTAAAAATAATGAGTTTATTGGAATATCGGCTACTTGATTATGTGTCGTAGTACCATGGGGTGTGGTTATTTGAAAATTATAATTATATATTAAATTTGGAAAATGTTTTCTACAAATAAAGGTGATATTAGCGTTTTACTACTGCCGGTATCAATTAATATTTTATCTTGTGTTCCTGGTATTAAAATATACGGTAAATTAGATTTGATTGTTGTTACAAGAAACGTTTCAATTTTATCTAAGGCTGTATTTAAAAATTTACAGAATCTGGGTCAGTGTCGTGTTCTGCTAAGTACTCTGAATAAACATTCTGAGAATCGTTGCTTATTATTTATTTATTACTTATTATTTAATTCGCACTCAGCCAACAGCCGTTAGGCCAATTATAGGCGTCGCTGTGCAGTTATGAGGACTTCCAACCCCACTAACGACTGTCATGATGTTCTATGACCGCCGGGACCAACTTTTTTCCGTGATAGCCGTACCACGAGGCGCCGAGAGATGCAGCCGAGGAACTCCCATCCAAGTTCTGACCAGAGACAGCGTTGCTTAACTCTGCTGATCGAATGTGGACGCTTGTTCAAGCTACACCACTTATGTTAGTTTCACGTGCGTCGGCTTCAAGAAGTGGGTCAAGTGGGTCAAGTGGATCATTACGTTCTGCGTAATCTGTGTCGATATCCTGATGGAATTCTTCGAAATCGTAATTGCTCGGCTGGGCCACTTGTAAATGATTAGAACGAAAGTTTGGTCTTTTGTTTGAATTTAAATTTTGAATGTTACTAGTTAGGGGTCGTTTTGGAATGGCGGCGAGTATAGTAGATGTTTGCATTTTTTCAACAGGATTATTAGGTACAAAATTTCGTTTCGGAGCGAAAACATTTCTTTCAAAAGGTTGTCGATACCAACCTGGGGTTTTAGAAAAATTACGTTATAACGTGGGATTCTGAGGGCTTCGGAATGTATTAGGAAACTGTGGAATTGATTGTCGTTCAAAATTTTGATTAGGTCTAAAATTATTGTGTTTTTGTTCGTTATATTTAATCCATGGGTTGTTTTGAAAATTCTGACGATTCATTACTGGTTTATTACTTTCAGTTTGTAAATAATTACGAGATGCATTTTGAGAATAGCGTATATCTAGTTCATCTCTAACGATTGCAATAGCAGCTTCTAAGCTATTAGGATTTCTAGCTCGTAACAAAGTACCAAATGGTTCATTTAAACCGCTCAAAAAGGATCTAAGGGCTAGATTTTTTAAATTTACTAATTTATAATCTTTTATAGCTCTGGCTTCAGGTCCAAGGGAAATTTTTGAGTTAAAAGTTGCTAAATGTGTTCTAACTCTGTTATAAAAGTCAATAGGGGATTCTTTTTGATTTTGTTTCATTTTTGCAAGGTCTATGGTTAAATTTAATTCTGATCGCTGATCTCCAAAGTTATTGATTAGTGTTAATTTTAATTCATTCCAGTTATTGAATTCATAGCCGGTAATGACTTCTAAAGCTTTGTCTCTTAATTTATTTCTAACGGATGACAGTAAAAATTTATTAATATAAGCTTCTGGCTTAGCTGGTATTAAAAATTGGGATAAAATTAGCTCAACAGATCTAATAAATTCTGATAAAGTTAGTGGGTTACCGTCGTAACTTGGAATTTCAGAAACCATTCGTACAGAAAAACCTGGTGGGAATAAATCTGCCATGTTTCGATTTGCTTGTATTTGGTTGAATATTAAACGTGGTGGTCTCAGCATAAAAATTCACTATTATTTTTAACGATTGATTTTTATGTTAGTAAACAGTTTATTCTAGGGAAAATTTAACACAAAGCAGTGCTTAATCTGTGCGATGATGGATCAAGCTTACTGCGTTCTGTTACGTACTAAGTAGGCTAAATAAATATTTATAACTATGTTATTGGGTTTATAATTTGTTTAAAAACAAACACACACACTTTAAAACGTAAAAGGTTGCTTACTTCATATTTGTAGTTGGAACGTGTAGACTTCCTCTGGATTGGTCGTACAGGTGATACGTGGTTAATTACAGGTGTAGACTTCCTTTGGATTGGTCGTACAGGTGATCTCGATGATCAGAACTCCTCGATGGAGCAGGTGTCTGCGATAGACTGATGTCTCCGATAGACTGGTCCAGTAGTTAGCGGTGCTGCTTTTTGGCGATGTTTGTCCTCCAAGTTGCGTTGCTTCGTACCGGTGTTGGTTGATTTCGGAAAACTTGGTTAAGTATTAAAATACACAATAGAGCGCAAAATGAAAAAAATATATTTTTTTTTCAAAATTTCACAGTGCCCTTTTGCCAAGTATCCTACCGACTGCGCCAGTTAAGTTGCCAATCGTGGCCTTAACGAAAAAAAATGTATTTATTTTACTACACAAGTTTTAATTAAATGTAGGAGTTACAAATTTGTACAGAGTAACGTTCTGTAAGAAGCAAATCTATAAACTAAACTAAAATTACACAAGCACGGCTATTTATAGCCTCTGCCATCTTCGGGTGGCGTGATTGAGTGGCGTCACATAATTTCACAATATTGCGCAACGTTTCACAACTCTAACACTTCTTTTTAGTTCAGAGAATTCTAAATATAGAATTCGCGGCAGCAAGCATTTATTTTGATAGGTAAGTGGTTGAGTGGTTACATTACTCGCGCAACTTTGGTGGGAGAAAGGCTTGCTGCTCTTGTGCCTCTTGTTATGTGCAGAAGGAGAGAATAAGGCCGAAACTCGCACTCTGTTTCCATGCGCTCTGCGATTAACTATGGATGTACAGGGTGGCCAGATAAGAATGCAAAGTGCTGTATCTCGGAAACTATTCGTCGTAACGACTTTCGGTAAAAAAATTTTTGACCAAAGTGGCCAAAAGAAGACCGTGGCAAATATTTTCAGATTTCCAAGATGGTCGCCAGGGGGCGTAACCGCCATCTTAAACTTTTAAAGTGATTTTTCATGAAATCCACCTTGTAAATGTTACCAAAAAATATATGGTTTCTAAAGCTAAGCTTTACTCGAGTAATTTTTGTTTAACACTTTTTGATGTATCAATTAAAATAAAGTGGTGAGGGGTAATTCAATGTTTTTTTAAATAAACAGCTTAACTCCTAAACCACTGAACGGATTTTAACAAACTTGGTCTCGTTGGAAAAAGCATTTATTGTTCCATGAAACCCATCTTACCTGTGATATGTCTAATTCTTAGTGATGCCGCTAGAGCGCGTTTTTTGATATAATAACAGAAAATTGCAAAATTGTCTAAAAAATTAAATGCAATATGACTTTTTTTCATAAAAATGTAGTGAAATGATACCTAAATAGGCTAGTAAAAACCATATCTCGATATCTTATTCGTAGCCTGAAATATCGAAGACAGAAAATTTAGTTATCATCTAATTTTAAAAAGACGCTATTACACCGGTATTTATTGTGATTTATTTGTCTTTTTTCAAGATTCAATGATAAAATTTCATAATTTAATAATTTTTAAATAATAAAAGTATTCTTAGTTCAAAAAATTTAAAAAAAAACGTGTAGGGGCATAATAATCAATGCAGCTAGTATGCAAGTGCAATGTAGGCAGAATATGAAGAGTAGGCCATGGAGGAAAAATAAATGCCTAAAATCGACTTGTCAACAAATATTAAAATTATACTTATAGAGACAGTGTAATTTGTGTTCGTTGCACACACAAGTAAGGCCTTGAAACTATTAAAATGCCTTTTACAAATGATGAAGCTGTCGATATGATTGCGGTATATTTTGAATGTCTTCAAAATGCGGCATTGGCTCAAAGAGTATACAGAGCTCGATATCCAAATCGGCGTTTACGCGATGCGAGAATTTTTCCGCGTTTAGTGCAAAATTTGCGTAATACTGGCAGCTTTCGACCTCAGTTGCGAAGACACTCTGCTAGAACAACGGAAGACAATATTGTTAATGTCTTAGCAGACGTGGAATTGAATCCCCACGTTAGTACGAGAGCAATGTCTCGCGCGTTGGGTATATCACGTACTACTATTCTAAACATTTTAAAGGATCACAGGTAAGTTTTTATGTCACTAAAAATACTACCTTACATGTTTCACAATGTGTTTGTTATTTCAAATTTTTAGACTGCACCCATATCATATGGTTTTACATCAAGCCTTAAATCACGAAGACTTTGACCGACGGATAGATTATTGTCATTGGATGTTGGGCATGATTAGGGAAAATAGAGAATTTTTATCCGAAATTCTTTGGACGGATGAGGCCACTTTTAGAAGTGATGGAAACATTAATTTGCATAATATGCATTATTGGTCTGACAACAATCCTCACTGGTTGCGCGAGGTCCAACATCAAGGCCATTGGAAGTCTCAATGTGTGGTGTGGCATCCTGGGCGGAACTATTATAGGTCCCTATTTCTTTGATCAACCACTAAATAGTGCCGTGTTCCTTGATTTTCTGGTAAACCAATTGCTTATTTTATTAGAAGATGTGCCCTTGCAATTACGGCAAAATATGTTTTTGCAACTAGACGGTTGCCCAGCACATTTCTCAAGAAATGTGCGAGAACATTTAGATCTAACATATCACCAGAAGTGGATTGGGCGAGGAAGTCTATTTCCTTGGCCACCCCGATCCCCAGACCTCACCTGTTTGGACTTCTATCTATGGGGTCGGTTGAAAGATATTGTTTATCAAATTCCACCAACAACGAGAGACGACATGAAAATCCGAATACAGGAGGCCATTCGTAGCCTTTCAAGAGCAGAAATTGAAGCTGCTGTAATGTCCACGCATGAGCGGCTCCAACAATGCATTGAGTGTGATGGAAGACAGTTCGAGCATTTAAGGAGGCATTAGTTTTATTTCAAAATCGGCCCTTTTTTCTTATTATGTCCCTACACGTTTGTAAGAATACTTTTATTATTTAAAAATTATTAAATTATGAAATTTTATCATTGAATCTTGAAAAAAGACAAATAAATATCGGTGTAATAACGTCTTTTTAAAATTATATGATAACTAAATTTTCTTTCTTCGATATTTCAGGCTACGAATAAGATATCGAGATACGGTTTTCACTAGCTTATTTCGGTATTATTTCATACATTTTTATGAAAAAGTCATATTATTGCATTTAATTTTTTAGAGAATTTTGCAATTTTCTGTTATTATATCAAAAAACGCGCTCTAGCGGCATCACTAAGAATTAGACATATCACAGGTAAGATGGGTTTCATGGAACAATAAATGCTTTTTCCAACGAGACTAAGTTTGTTAAAATCCGTTCAGTGGTTTAGGAGTTACAGCTGTTTATTTAAAAAAACATTGAATTACCCCTCGCCACTTTATTTTAATAGATAAGTCAAAAAGTGTTAAACAAAAATTACTCAGGTAAAGCTTAGCTTTAAAAAGCATATATTTTTTGGTAACATTTACTAGGTGGATTTCAGTGAAAAATCACTTTAAAGGTTTAAGATAGCGGTTACGCCCCCTGGTGACCATTTTGGAAATCTGAAAATATTTTCCACGGTTTTCTTTTGGCCACTTTAGTCATAAATTTTTTTACTGAAAGTCTCTACGAAGAATAGTTTCCGAGATACAGCACTTTGCATTCTTATCTGGCCACCCTGTACAAAGAAAGGAAAGATAATGACAAAGTTAATTTACTGACATTAAACGTAAATTAAGTATTTGAGGTTCCTGTCAAAATGGAATTATGATTCATCCTTAGTTTGCAGTTACGTCCCTACTGGCCCAAAAAGGAATCTTGCCATTGTGATGTTCTCAAACAATGCAATGTCAGTTACTTCATTGTCAATTGAATTATGTGGCCATACGGCATATCTGATGCCCCATCCGCTCTTTAACATTTTTATTTATTCAAACATTGAATAATAACATTCGTTTTGTGATCGGAGTGATTGATAATACAAGTGGTGCAATAATAATCTTCAGAATTATTAATTAATTTATGCATCTATGCCATAATGCAAACTACAAACCTCGACCAAATTTTAACGCAGGATATTGTACAACTAATATTTGTTTCTATCATCGCCGGTACTTAGTGCAACATAGATTTTTATTGGAAGTTGAGAACTTGACGTTAGGAATGATTAAGGCCGTCTAGCAATCGTGCTTTTGAGTTTGAAATAAAAATGCTAATATAGTAAACTAATTACATTATCATGAAATGTTGAAGTCAAGCTCGATTTACAATAGGTATCAGACAAATTTGTAGCTTTTATAGACAATGGAATTTGTTATTGCGCCCTCTAGGCTCAAGTGCAGCTTTCTTTCTATTGGTGAAGTTAAAGATAATATCTTTCACTTGTCTACGGTTATAGCCAGTGGCGTATTTTAGCAGCAGCCTGAAAAGCCCGGGCTTGTGGCGCAAAATTTCAGGGAGCGCCAAAATGGAATTATCCACACAAAATTGTTTCACCTTTGTCACAAAATATTAAATAATCTCAGTTATGACTACGACGATAATCAAGAGAGATGCAAAAATTTATAAAAATGAGCTGGATGGCTAATTACATACTCAAAATGCGAGATAATATAAGTAACAGATTTAGGTGTTAAATGGATTGTTTTACTTCCTATACAGGGTGATTCATAAGTATGGCCATTAGATTAAATGGCTGTATACTGACCTCGGTAGAATTAAAATGTACTAAAAATTAGTCGCTTATGGAAAATGCATTAAGAGTTTGTTCCAGACTTTTGAGAACCACTGGCTCACACCAAAACCTTTATTAGGTAAATCAGATAAAAGTACATTAACAGTTTACCTAAACACCCAAACAACTTTTTTCTGCTTCTGCATTTTATCCAAATTCGATCATATAGCAACCACATGTGTGAACATATGTTTGTAGAAATTAATTCCAGTGACCGTCAGTTTAAGCAATAAAATGTTTTAATTCTTTGTGGGATTATTACTAATTTATAATGTATAGTTTATTAGGCAAAATTGTTTTGTTAAACTTAATTACCATACTTATGAATGACCCTGTATATATATTTATATATATATTCCGGTTTATGTCGCCCTGTGCGGCTTTTCGGTTCTCAAATGCCACATGTCTAGGCGTTTTGAGCATCCTCCTCGTGTACTTGATAGTTAGTCATCAGTCTCTTATTCCATTGTTCCATGATCTTCTTGGTCTTCCTGTTCTAAGTTTTCCGGGGGGAGTCGATCTAAAGATTCGTTCTGGCCATCGATGATTATCCATCCTGAACAAGTGCCCAAACCAATGAAGTCCTCTTTTTTTCAATACTATCCGTTATAGTGTATGTAGCTTTCATTCTGTATTCATTTGTGTTCTATTAGATACTACTAGAGCGCTTCTTCTGAGGTAATTCATTTTTTTTGTATTTGCTTTTAATTGTCCACATTTCACAATCATAGTACCTATAGCTGATTGGACCACCGGTTTACCAATACATATGTATCTTAATGTTCTTAGATATAAGCCTATCCTGCTTCACTTCCTAAAACAACTAAAATCCAAGAACATTGACGCTGTCTTTCTTAATCTAGTAGTTTTGTTAAGGATGTTCGCTTGTAAAGCGGTTACCAACTGTACAGGCGAAAGATCATTTTCGGCATTCAAGAGGGTGAAAGACTCTTACAGATCTACTTTGTCCAACACAAAATTAAATGCCTTAGCAATAATGAGTATCAGAAGTGACCTTCTACATGAAATAAATTTTGATAAAATTGTAGACATTCTTGTTAATGCCAAAGCAAGATAAAAATTCTTTCATTTTTTTAACATTGCATTACTATATTATTATTGTTATTAAAAGTTAGGTAAATAATTTTGGGAAAGAGTGTTCATTATTAAAACTTTTCATACTGGCAATGGTTTACGCAGAGTTAGGGACTTATTCTCGATACAATTTGAAGATATCCCCATTCCAACAATTGCGACAATACAAACTTATGTGCAGAGATTCGAAATGACGGAAAGTGTAGCAGCTAAAGAAAGCAAAGGTAAATAATTAAGTTCATACAGTGTATGTGTTCATTGATATACTATTTAAATGTATAATATTGTAGGTAATCGAGAAAGTCGAAATGATGATTTAGAATTTTAGAGGAAAGGGTTCTGGCATTAATACAACTAAATCCAAACCTAAGTGCAAGATCAGTAGCTCGTGAGTGCAATGTTAATCATGGATCGGTATTAAAAATACTTAAGAAGCATAAAAAGTTTTATTAATGAGAACACCCTTTCCTCGTTAGAGTAAATTGCATCCATTATAAGCGACACAATTATCTGAGTTGTCAACAGACAGCTTTTGTTTTTTAACAAGCGCGGCCACTCATATTTGGGAAGCGCGGCCGCCCATATTTGCGAATATCTAAATTTTAAGATTAATATTTTTATGCACAATTAACATTATCCAATAAGTTTTTAATACTAAACGACGCGGAAAATTATTATCGTTAATTTAGTACCACTACCATATTTTTTCATAAAAATGGTGAGCAGGAATATGCATAACCGTGATAAGCCATGTAAATTGCCTATGTTCAGAGGTATAACCAACCACCCGGTATACAAAAACGTTTAAATATGCATCCATACAGACTACAAATGTATCAAGAGCTCTTACCTCTAGATTACAATAAGAGAATTTTATACTGTAACTGGTTTTTGCAACATTGAAATAATGATGTTTTGGATTTAACTTTTTTCTGATGAGTCGTGGTATTACTTAAATGGCTACACTAATTCCCAAGTAATGCGCTTATGGAGCGCTGATAATCCACATTCTTTTCGTGAAGCTTCTTTGCATTGCGCTAAAATAGGCGTCTGGGTAGCGTGTTTTCGCCGGAAAATTATCGGACCAATATTCTTTGAAAATACAATAAATGCCGAAAGATATCAAAATAATATTTTTGAAGAATTTTTAATCAGCTCCATGACGATGAAATTCGACAAGGATACTTCCAACAAGATAAAGCAAAGCCTCATTTAGCTGGAACGACGTTGGAATATCTACAGCAGTTCTTTGATGACCGATTAATTTGTGAGGTTATGTACGCCTAACAAGAAGTGTCTCCATAAACACAAACGTTATGCTAATTTTATTTTATTAATTTTGTTCTAAACGCTTTCCATTATAATTGTAATTTTAGTAAGTTTCCTTACAAGACTGCATTTTTTAAATGTAAACGTCAATGACGTCATTGATAAGAATCAACAATAATTAATGCTAGTTTGTATACCAAGGCACTGAAATTTAGTTTTTTATCACGTATTTGGATTTAGTTGCCGAGGCCCGCTATAACTAACTGTGACTGGAAAATACTCCTCTGGCTTTCCATATCCTTTCTGCTACATTTTCTCGTGTTCCTCCTTTATTCGTGATTGGGTTGCCTAGATATAAAAATCTTGGTAGTTTAGCCTCTTCTTCCAGAGTTACATCTCTTGTGGATGTTCCATTATTATTAATTTCGTTTCCTTCTTATTTTTTGAGTCCCATTTTCTTCGATTCTATCTTAAGATTGTTTGATTTTCTCGTGTTGTCTGCATACTTCCAATCTTCCATCGTATTTTTATTAAAATTCCATATTCAGCTGTGTTTGTGAAAAATTGCTTTGATAACTTATACCTGTATAATACACGTTTTTTTAATCGGTATAACTCAACTTTATTAACTGCACTAGCTTATCTCCTCTGGAGGTCCTCTGTTTCGTATCGTTGTCCATAGACTGTCACCGTTAATCAAATTCAATGCTTTTTCATAGTCTGTGAATAGCAAGTATGGAGGTGTATTGAATTCCAGTGACTGTTCAATTTTTACTCTATTATATTTCTTTTAGAACCAGTCTGTTCGTTTCTTAATTATTTATTATCTCGATTCAATATTATTTTGTTAAACTATTTTTTACTTATAATGCATAGGTAGTAGGCTAAATTCTCTCCAATTATCACCTTTGCTCAAGTCTCCCTTAGGTATGTTAATAATGATAGCTTCCTTCCAGTTATTAGCTGGCACTTCTCAGATATGTAACATTGGGGGAAAATCATTTCCAAAGTAAATTTGACGTCTATTTTTTGGATTTTTACAACAATCGGATCGACACCAGAAACTCTGTCACTTGACTTTTTGTGCTGCTGTTTAAGCTCTCATTGGTAGTGCTTCTATAGAACTCTGTTTTTTCTGAAATTGTTCTTCTCCTCTTTCTGCTTTCTGTTATATATTGCTGTTGTAATTGCTTTCTTTCGTTCTCATTTTTGGGTAAGAGGCCTAATCCTTTTATATTCGTTCTTTCCTTTATCTGAATCCACGTTCTTTTACTAATCAATTTTGCTCTGTTAACTTCCTGATTACATTTTTTTGCTTGCTTCAATTAACGTGGTTTTACATCTGTTCTATATATGTTCGTCTTCCCCATTATAATCGTTTTTCCTTGATTTTTGCTTATACGTATTTCAAAGTTTCGATTTGTTTCTGCATTGATCGTCTCCGTGTCGTATTTCTACAGTGTGTACGCGGATTGAGTTCACATAAGGTGTAAATGACAACAAATTTTCGAATTAGATGTTAATATTTTAGGAATCGCTCCTGCTTGTTCTCAAACCAAGATTTTGAGCAAAATCAATCAAATTAATTAATATGCAGGGTGTTTTTAGAATCGATTTTTAAAAAATGGCCAAGAGTAAACTACCTTTATTAGAAGAGATATCCAAAAAAAGTATTAAGAAAAGTTGTTTAGAATTAAGAGCAATGGCAGACTTTCAATTTTCAGACAAATCGGCCTACTTTGACTTTTTAAAATGATTTTTGGTTTTTTATACGAGTACCAACATACTTTTTATCGTGGCTGTAGGAGGCACTCTATACGGTTCATGAACTAAGATGTTAAAAAATAATGGAGTGCCTCCTACAGCTACGATAAAAGGTATTGGTATACAAAATCCAAAAAAAATTAAATCAAAGTAGGCCGATTCGTCTAAAAATTGAGAGTCTACCATCACTCTTAATTCTAAACAACTTTTTTAAATATTTTTTTGTTATCTCTTCTAATAAAGGTAGTTTACTCTTGGCCAGTTTTTAAAAATTGATTCTAAAAACACCCTATATATTAATTAATTTGATTGATTTCCTCAAAATCTTGGTTTGAGAACAAGCAGGAGCGATTACCAGAATATTATCATCTAACTCGATTTTTTTTGTTATTTACACCTTATGTGAACTCAATCCGCGGACACACCGTATATACCTACATAAATTATTCTTCTTAACATAGAATTGCGGCTATGACCGCGTAGTATTTATATATGAACACCCAGCATTTTTTGGCTTAATGTGTCTTGCACTTTGTGAAGTCGAGCAAACCCCCCGCGCGACTTTCACTCTGATGATACAAGCTGCAAGGTCTTGCGAAACGTTAGTGAATAGGGATGCATAAACAGCAAAAACGTCCAAAGCTGCCTAAGCATCCGTGTTCTCAAGATACTCAAACAACACGAGCCACCAAAGAGCATGACCATCGCGCGGGTTTTTGCTCGACTTCACAAGGTGCAAGGTACATTAAGCCAGAAAATGCTGGGTGTTCATATACAAATACTACGCGGTCTAAGCCGAAATTCAATGCTAAGAAGAATAATTCGAGTAACCGCGAAAGCCTCAAACAGTATATATATAAATTATAACGTGTAGCAAAAATCAGGCGTCTATGAGAAGTTTAGTCGTTGTATATTTTGTGGATGGCATTTTTCAGTGGCTTCGTGTTAGTTAGGACGTAGAGACGTGGAAGTATTTGAAATTTTCCTATCAAAACAATTCGCCAATTTTGGCGTCAATAAAAATTTCCAATCTATTTAACCCAACTTTTTTAATAAATTAGCATCGCTATTATTAAAAAAGTAAATCAGGGCGTCACTTTTTATAAATAAACCTCATAGAAATGAATTATCAATTGTGGTGTTTCAAATGAACTCATAGTGGCGATATCAACACCTAAGCATAAATTATAAATTCCACTAAATTTAATTTTATATATTTTATATTATTCTCAAAATTACAGATTGCTTTAAATTCGGATATCCTTTTTAGTTAGACTAAATTGTCAATCGAATATTTATACGTAGACTATGGTAGTTTTTCTAGACTTCATGAATTAGGCTGTATAGCCTGTTCCGACGCCCATCGCTTTCGTGGCTGCTCAATATCTCCTCGTCTCTTTGGTTTGTATTTTATAGCAACTTGCGGTATGTTATTCCTTGACATTCTGTTGGCATGATTAC
Organism: Agriotes lineatus; assembly: GCA_940337035.1. Taxonomy (NCBI): domain Eukaryota; kingdom Metazoa; phylum Arthropoda; class Insecta; order Coleoptera; family Elateridae; genus Agriotes; species Agriotes lineatus. The sequence goes on from OW679202.1 coordinate 22,065,315, forward strand.
CCCAACTTTTTTTTGAGGTTTTCAGGTACATATAAACTTTTTGCAGTAACCACTTAACCTATTTGGCAGTTTGCTATATAGCAAATTGAGTTATGTTTGACAGTTGATTGTAAAGGAAAAATTACGGTAAATTTTAAATTGTTTGCGGTTTCTTAAGTGTTGCTAGAAACAAAGAATGGTTATAAAAATATTACTTGCATATAAACGACGCGACGGTCGCATAGAAAAGTAAGCGTCTGGTGGTTGTCTGAAGAGTGACTTTGTGGCTTTCAGACGTTAGAAACAAATGAATGGTTAGTACAATATCGCATACATAGGATCGTAAATCAAGAATAAACATGATATCAGAAATGCATCTCATATTTCATGTGTTTCGGGAAATCTGACAAACCATTTTAATATTGGAAGTACATTAGAACCAAATCATTTTCCACTGACAAAGGATGAAGACGGAAACGTCCGTCCAGATACCTGCTCAAAAGACGCGAACCTTGAAAATAACCTTAATTCTAGCAATTAGCAGCACACAAAACCGAAATAGCGTAACCTCTGTCTCCCTAATGCAGGTTGGGGTATGTGCTTTTTTGTATAATATATAATAAGTCTGTAATGGATAAAGGCAGATCGGGATAAACATTGATGTTTTAGAGGCCCACCAATAGTGTTTGTATTGGTAATCACGCAACAATCGTGTCATGTATACTGCTCGTATATGAACGATGCAAGAAACGACTAAATGCCCAGAGCTAGAACACTTTCTGTGCGGGTTGTATCTCCGGCAATCGTGGGAAATCTTGATGCATTGCCTAATACGTAATGATCCAAATACTTCCAATCTACCGCTGGCGTGAGTTAAAAACGACTACGTTTTTTACGATGCATCTTTGTACTGCTAGTATTGAAGTATATTTAGTTGCTAATGTAATCATATTCAATTGTGAGTTGGATATTTTGAATTCAGTAGCTGTAGGCTTTGCCAAATTTTGTTTTTTCGAGATTAGTAATATTATATAGTAAAATTTTAAAATATTCTATATGCAAAAATTAATAATAGGGCGGAGAGATGGACTGCTTTTAAGACATTATTACATGTACATTTGCCATTGCGTATTAGAAACATTTAAATCATTTTTGTTAGCAAATAATGGAGACAAATTAATATAAGATTGACCACCTTATTCTAATTAACAGCCAGTCTTCAAATGTCTTACTGCGCCCTATGATCCCTCGAGGATCTACAGGACAGATGATGATGACAATGAATAGAGACAAAGCATTACCCTATCAAAAATTGAACTTGTAGAAATCCATGTTACTACAAAGAAATTGATAATAAATTATGCAACTTGAATTAAATATAGCCAATAAATATATCTTACTTATTACACCTTGCTAGAGAAAACATTTTCCAAATGTAAAATCTAGGGATGAGCGCAGAAGCATAAAGCAATGATCGAGATGTTTCTGAAAGCGTGTTGCGGACTTGTCATTAAAAGCATCCATTTTGCACTGCGTTGATTAACTTGACGAGTTTTATTCTATATAAAATTTCGATATTCACGTGTAGTTGAAACAAAAACTTGCAACGTTCTAGAACTTATGGAATACAATCTCTCACTTGCTTTGAAACCTTTTCTGCTGCTACCAGTTGTACGACTCCCTGTAAAGAGCCTAAAACTATGCATGTTTTAAACGAAGTAAACGACCAAGAATCAGTACACTTTCCTTCCATCGTGGAAATCGAACAGGAACCTGATATATTAAGAGAAGAAGTAGGGCAAGCTATTCGTCATTTAAAAAACAACAAAAGTACAGGTGAAGACAATGTGAGTGCAGAAATGCTTTAATAGCTTACCCCAAAAGGTGTCGACCTCTTACGGGGAATTTGCAATAAGATCTGGCAAACGGGACAATGGCCAAGTAACTGGAGTTCATCCACTTTCAATCCACTGCATAAAAAAGGATCAAGTTAAAAATTTTAATCGCACTGATCTTTCACCCAAGTAAGGTTATGCTCAGAATCCTATTAAATCTACTCAAAAACTTCTTAGAGTGACAGATCCCAGAAGAACAAGCTGGTTTCGTAACCGGGAAAGGCACCAGAGAACAGATCATGAACGTACGCCAAACCATCGAGAAGGCAAGAGAGTTAGGGAAACCTAGGTATCTCTGCTTTCTCGACTATAGTAAGGCATTTGACAGAATTCGTGATGTGGAAAATGTCATTGAAATAGTTTACCTAGCTTCCCATATAAATAATGAGGGCATACTTACCAAAACAGCTATGACTAAGCTAAAAAAAATGTAAAGATCGCCACATTACAAAGGCAACAACGCAACAAGGAAGCATGGACCTTGAAAGCTGCAGACATTCAAAAGCTGGACGCCTTCGAGATGTGGCTTTAGCGAAGACTCCTGAGGATCCCGTGGACAGCACATAGAACCAATGTGTCCATATTGAAAGAACTGGAAATTCAAAAAAGGCTGTCAAGTGCAGTAGACCGACGAATTTTGAAACACTTTGGACACGTCACCAGAAGGAAGGACAACTTGGAAAAACTGGTTGTTAGGGAAAGTAGAAGCGAAACGCCCTCGAGGGCGTTCCTCAAAGCGCTGGATCGACCAAGTCAAGGAATGCACCAGTACACCTTTCAGGAAAATATTAGGTGCGCCTCAGACAGAGACAAATGGAGGAAAATTGCCCAAACTATAAATTAAATAGCAACCATGAGATCACGACACTTCAACTATGAAGTATACGACCAGAGAGAAACAGAGATATGTTTTAAACTATAATATGCAGAACCGCAATTTTTTCAAATGTTTACGAATTATGAAAATTGTTTTGATATGATGCCACATTGATAGTGCATATTTAAATATAATTAAATTTATTTTTCCATTTTCTAGTAAATACAGTTTGGTTAAGGTAGTACATATTTTAAAGTTCGTTTTTGGTGCACTTGTATACTGGAATGTTTTTAAAAGTAAACAGCGGCCAACATTCCGTGAAAGATTATCCCGAGCGGAAGAATTAATTTCTCAATAATAATAAGTAAGTTTTTCTTGGTACCCGTTATAGTAAAGTAACTTCTCAATAACCAACCTGTAATGGTAGTTGTTTAGTGTCCGCTGTTGTAAACAGTATTTCCAGATCTGAAGAAATGTGTTCATTATGAAGATACTTTAATATAAAATTTGCCACTTGAAGAAAAGAAGAAGAAATTAAATTTTCATCCAAATTATGAAGAATTTTCATTAAAAACTGATAATTTTGCAGGTTCATCACTAACAACAAAAATTATCGAGAATAAATTCATGTCCATTTTTTGTGGAGGGTGTTCACCTTCCACAAAAAAGTTCAGGCGTACTTAAGCCTAAATGGGCTTATTGTACTACCTCCAAGTCACGTTTGTGTAATGTATTGTATGTAGTCTTGCTACTCTATCTCATAGACTAGTCTTCAGAGCAGAACGATGTTAATTGTATCCCAAAGTCGAATGGTCACGAGCTTCACTACCGACCCAGTGAACTGCGGAAAAACTTCCATGGATTCGAACCGAGGACTTGCTTGTTGCAAGCCTGACACCCTATCCATTGCGCCACCGATGTGGTTAATCTCTGACTTAATATTTTCTCAACTCTGCAAGTAATACACTTGACACTTGAAGACTGCTTCCCATTCTCTGATAACAATTGTTGGATGATGACTATGGAATCGGGAATAGGCACTGTAGTGAAAAGGGAAGTGACATCGAAACTCACAAGTAAATCCTCAGGTTCAACGCTTGTATTGGATATAAGTTCAACTAAATTGCTGAATTGAGAACATACGACTATACGAGGGAGACTTACCAGTGAACTTTCTGAGGATAGTGGTTAGGAATTTAGCTAACGAGTAAGTAGGGGAATCTGTGGTACTGACAGTGGGCGGGCCTGAGGGGAATGTCTTGTTTATAAATTTTGGGAAGATCATGGAGTTGAATATCAGTGGGAAGATCTGACTTTCCGTTCGATTTTAGCAAGGCAGCACGACGAAGGATTCTTTGAGAAGAGTGCGTTGAAATGTGATGTTTGACTTTGAGAAAAGAAAGTATGATTTTGTTGTCACGACAACGGGAAAGAAACGCTGAAGTACAAAGGAGTTTAGATGACTTATGTCGAAGACTGGAAAAGGTAGAGGCTTTAAGAGAAGTATCCTCCCTTTAGAGGTTATTGAGATGATTTCGGAGGCTTTCACGGCCATTGTCATTAAGTAACAAACGACTTCCGGGATTGAACCGTGTCACGATTGAGATCGAAACACTCAACGTTTCACCCACTTTCCTAAGAGACTTCATCAGGAGGAAAAGCAAAAGCTGTTTAATCCCTTGAAGAATGCATTTTCGTTTATTGTGAGACAGGAAGTACTTGTACAAGAATTTTATGTTAATGGATAGGATTTGACAGTGCTCAATACCTCATTTCTTGGTAAACTAAACTACTGTATGAAACAAACTTATGCTTTCAAAGCATTTATTATTCCTCTGGTTAGCTATCACAGTTGTCTTGAGCCAATCTTGAAAATTTAAAAATTCCGAGAGTGGGAAGTTAAACCCATACAAGTACTTCACGTACGATGAAAGTGTAGTGTTTTGCTGTTTATCTTAAAAGCGGGTATGTATCCAATAGTTCACATTTCTTAATTGAAATCCCATTAGATATTAAAAATTTTGGAATTTACACCTAAACCAATCAACAATTATTATTTTATCAATATTAATGCCTTACACGGACTGCTTGTATGTTAAACAAATAGAATCTTACCTTGCTCAAAAATAAAATTTTAAATGTTTTAAAGTCTTGCAATAGCCTCCAATATTTTTACTAATTTTTTAGTATTTCACAAGCAGGCCTTTTTCGAATAATAGTCTACTTTTCGCACATTCGTTTTTATCAGATTTTTTAATAATTACAAAATGTTGTTCACATGCATCTTTTGTCTTCTGTTGACGAATACATGAATATCATTGATCTTAGTATATAGAACAAATGATTGATAACTTTCCTACATTCTACATTATATGAGGAAATGCTCGAAAAACTAAGGGATTCAATTTGCTACTACTACATCTGGTTTAGCTGCGATGAAACTACTTATATTAAAGGAAGGTGCATTGGAAATGTTGTTGTTGGTATCTTAAATGGTAGTTCTTCCAACAGTTATTTGGTTGTTGTTAAACAATTAGAGAAAATAAATCACTTAACAATTTCTTTCTTTGTTTTAAAACCAAATGAAGTTCCAACAGAAACAGTTTTGTATATAGTTACCGACAGTGCTGCGTATATGGTTTGCTTAGCTCATGCGCTAGATCGTATTGCTGAAGCTGTTCGAGTTGAATTTCCACTTGTAAATTCATTAATTAATAATAGAAATAGTTTTTCTGAAAGCCCCAACTAGAATTCAGATTTACCATGAACAACTCCAGGATGTTCCTTTACCCCCACAACCAGTTTTACACAATGAACAAAGAATTGCAATCCAAAAATCACATTTATTTAAATATTGTCCAATAACGTGTTGCGATGTCAAAAGAAATGTTTTCATGTATAAAAATATAAAAGATAACTACAAGATAAACGTCAAAGATTTTTTGTTGAAAATATAGAAAAGCACAGGATTATTTATTGTAACAAATAGTTTAGACATTATTTTTATTATAGTTTTGTAGTTTCCTAAAATATTGGAATTGTATTTTGTTATTTATTATTATTATTAAAGATAGTTGGAAGAATCGTTGTCTTTATTGGGAATTTTTCTTTCAGGTAAATGTGCAGCAAAAATATATTGTTTTTATAATGACTCAAATTTAAAATGAAACGTTTACATTTTTATGTCCTACAGAAATTTTTTGAGAAAAAATATTTTTGTAGCATATATGCTGTATCCGTATCTTTACAGCATATATACCCAACCCTAGCTATGACAATACAGAAATGTACGTGACAGATCATAGCAAAGTGGCACAATGTAAACTTGGATTTGGAAATAATATTCGTGCAATGTAGTGCTGTGCCTTCCCGGTCGATAGTGACATAACAATAAAAGCCTAAAGGACTTGCATAATCATTACATATGTACCACGAAACGTCTTCCACCGAAGGCAGGTGATGTAAAAGTGGAATTAGGAGCACTCTCATCTTGAACCGCAACAGCGATAGTGACCTTAATTGTGGCTCATGAAGGATTACAGCTTTATGCAACTCCGTTCAGTTGCAAAAAGACGGTGAGGTGTGCTGAATCTGTAGGTGCAGTTAATGTCCTTAATGGTCCTTAATGGTGTTTAATAGGAAGCATATTATTTGTGCGCGTGTCTCATTATGATAATCGTGGAGGTCAATGTAGCCGATGAGATGTGTAATTGAGTTAAAAATCCATTTTTTCAAATGTAACTCCATCTGTGTTAAGTTTCGTAAGTATTTCTGTAACAAAGGAAGTTAGGATGCGTATTGTTTTCCAAACCGCAGTGCTATACAAGCACCAGGATCAAGAGTCATCAAGCTGTCATATTTTAAAGGGACAACATCCAAGAGCTGAGATTAAAAATATCCTTTTATTAACTTATTGCCGGATACGATAAGGATGCACTGTCGAACTTGAGCTTTTATGTTAATCGAAATTAGTGCTAAAAAAATCTATATTTTTGTGTCCAAAGTAAAAAACACATTTACGGTAATACCTAGGCGGTAAGAAAAAAAATCTGTAAAGGGCTTTATTCAGAACTTCCCTCGCAAGTGGACGTTGTGACACTAAACAATTTTAAAAATCAAAGGAAAATAGTGGTAAAAATATCTTCACCTTCGTAATAATTCTGAAACAATAAAAAGAAACACTTGGTAATGCGAATTAAATCAATTTAAAATTTAAAAAAAAAACTTGGGATTCGAACTACCGCGCCTGCAAAAGCGGATTTCAATCCGGGCGCTGATCCACCGGGCCATCGAGGACCTCTCCCGGCTTTCCTATGCGCGGTTGCATTCAACAGAACGGTTTTGTTGTTTAAACTTTTGACTCTTTTACGACATTACCCTATATCTGTTGGGCCCCATTTTTGACAAGTGTAATGCCAAATTATTACATTTATCTATTTTCTAATTAACGCAAAAATAAACAACATTTTTTTTCTTTAAGGTGCTCACCCTGTATATATTTGTCCAATATTGTCATGTCAGGTAGACATATAATCTGCATGCAAAATATTGTCCTCCTTCAACAAATAGTTTTTGAATTATACCGCCAACAAACAGATAGACAGAAGTGAGAAAACCTGCTTTTAGTCATCTAGGGACCCTAAAACGTGAGGATCTGAAGAAATCTCGGAAAGTGATTTTTCCGTGATTACAATACTTCCTTCGTCTTTTAAGGCGGCTCCAGACTATGCGTCCAGCGTTGGTTCGAATGTTGGCTCAAACATTTGCACCAAATGCTTTTCTTGGTACGTTTGCCAAATGTTTACTTCAGACAATGCGTCGAACATTACGTCCAACATAGCAACCAGCGTTGGCTCAAATATTTGCCAATGATTTCGGGCCAGTCATTTCAAATCAATTTATCATGAGGACGACGATACTGTGCTTATTGCAGCTGCCACTGTAGTGCTATCTTGTTGTGCTCTTTTGTTGAGAAACTTTTGAAATTCAAAATTTATATAAAAATTACTTTAAAATTATTTCAGATATAATGGCTCAAATATGCTGTCAGATCTGACTGAGTGTATTGTATGAAATCAGTGTCGAATTCAAAATATGCTGGACGCATAGTCTAGACGACGGCGAAATGTGATACTGGCACATTCCAACGTTTGAGGGTTCCTTTGACTCGCGACAAAAATACCGACAACAGCCCGAACGTCTTCCAATGCCAACGTTGGAGGCTGGACACTCGACGCTCGCCAATTGTCTATCATCATTGATTATTAAAAGGATCTATCATCCACACTATGCGTCAAACCATCAAGCGTCCAGCGTTGGAAGGCATTTGACGCATAGAGTGGAGCCGCCTTTAGACGAGGGAAGTAAAAATATGTAAAACCAGTGAATGTTGTTTTTCGTAGTAGGTAGCTGTGACTTTATATTTGATACCTTCTTTTAATTCTAAACAACTTTTGCAAATAACTTTTTTGTGTATTTGGGAAAATAAGGGTACTTTATTATTAAGCTATTTTCATATTTTCGAACCTCCCCCTTGTACGAAAGGAAATATTTAGTTTGCCAAGTGCATTTTTAGTTTGAAAATATACAGGGACTTTTATCAACAATTTTCTGATGGATAATTAAAAAAAAATTATGACGGACATTGTATAGGTATTGTATCGTGTGTTCAAACAAAAAAAATTCATTTAATTGTTGTTTCTCTGTTTTACAGACCATTAAGTTCCAGGTTTTTATCATTCTTCACGAGTTAAAATTTTCAATGTTGCATTATTTAGCCGTATCTCTGACACTTCATTTTTGTACTTCCGCCTGCGATTTAATTACATTAAACTGAAATATATTCATATTTATTCAGTAAATATGGACTAAAATTTCAAAAGTTAAAACGTTTAAAAATCGTTGCAGTTTTGCAATGCTGGATATAACAGCTGCAGCGAATGAATATCCCATTTGAATTTCCATAGAAACATGCTTAAGTCAGGGACTCAGGGAATTCTGCATTACGATTCCAAATAAACAGTAACCTTATCTTTCGCAACAAATTCATGTCCGGCTGGGGAATTCGATGATTCACACAAGAAAGACTCAACGTGACTTCATCGAATGCTCGTTTAGGAAATTCTTTTGCAAGTGTGCAATGCCCAATTGTAATAATATATTCTGCGACGTTATTAAAGCTAGAAAGTAATATAAGTATCTTTTTATTACAAGTAAGTGCTATAACTATCAGTGTTTTAAAATCTAACGCTTTGAAGGCCAATACTGAGACCATAATCAGACCTAACTGTCACCTTTTCTAACCGTAAACATTTTTCCGATATCTGCAAAGTTAGTGTTTAGTTGTTCGATAAGATACTAATATTTTGAAATGTGTAGCTCACCTTAGTTTTTCATGTCAGGGCTGACGATTTTTAATGGCCCAGATAACACATTCATGTTATTGTTACAACACTTGCTCATGAAGTAACAACGCCTGTCCATGGAAAAACAAGTAACGTTGTGTTTATTGATTATTTGCTGCTGTTACAGCAATGTTTGTTGTTTCGTGTGATAACTTTTTTTTATTTTTTCCAATTTTCTATTTGCAATCTATGTAATACAATAAACAAATGTGTATTACAATTTTGTGTGACATGTAATAACGTGGAAGTTGTGATCCAGTGATCATAACTTAATTAACTTATTTCTCTATACACATATTTATGTACAGGAATAAATTGGAATATTAACCTAAGATCTAAATCACAGATCTACAGCTTTGCGCCGTTTAAATCTGTGCATATCCGGATATCCCCTAGCTAGGTGCATACCCATAACGTGAGCAGATTTGTCTTGGTTGAATTGTAGACGCCATTTGTTAGCCCAATCCTGAAGCATATTGAGATATTCCTGAAGTTGGTTTGCTGCTGATATTGGGTTTCTGTGAACTGTCAGGATAGCTTCATCATCAGCAAATGACATTATATGTGTGTGTGTTGCTGCTGGAAGGTTAGCTGTATGGAGTAGATATAGTGTAGGTCCCAAGACGCTCCCTTGTGGTCCCCCTGCTCGAATGGGGTGTAATTGTGTTACTTCTTGATCGTATCTGACTCTAAAGTATCTCGCTTGTAAGTATGATTTTATGATTGTATATAACGCATGAGGCAATATTGTTTTAAGTTTAAAAAGCAATCCATCATGCCAGACTTTGTCAAATGACTGACTTTCATCAAGAAACCCAGCGGAGCAATAACGTTTTTGGTCAAAAGTTTGTTCGATGACATTAACAACTCTGTGTATCTGCTCAACTGTACCATGCTGCTTTCTAAAGCCAAATTGGTGCTCCGGCATCAGTTGCTTTTCTGTTACGACTTGCATTAATCGCTTATGTAATAACTTTTCCAACAGTTGACTTAGAATGGGAAGCAGGCTTATTGGTCTACATGATGCCACTGAATTTGGTTGTTTTCCTGGTTAAAGTATAAGAATTACTTCAGCTGTTTTCCACTGTGCAGGAAAATGACCCACTCTTAAAATGTCATTAAATATAATTGTTAATAAGACTAATCCTCTGCGTGGCAGTTCTTTTAGGAGTAATTTGGTCATATCTGGAGCTTTCTTAGGGTTTATGCTGTTTTTTATTAGGGCTTTTACTTCGGTTACTGTGAATAAATCTGGTAGCGGCGATAACTGGTATGGTGCTTCCAGATAATTCTTTATTTCTTTTACTTCTTCAGCTGTAGATTGTGTTGGCCATGGTGTGAAAATATTTTCTAGGTGTTGTGTAAATACATTTGCTTTTTCAATATCTGTACGAGCCCATGTTCCATTCTCCTTTCGTATTGGAGGAATGGGTTTTGAGGTATTTTTTATTCGATTAATGGCTTTCCACAAGGAGTATTTGGTATCATCTGTAGTAGAGAGGTTTTTTAGATAATCGTTAAAGGATTCATTTTTAAGTTTTTGAAGGAGTTGTATATCTCTGCTTGCTTCCTCGTAGCGGTCTTAATCTGATGGATATCGACTGCGCTGCCATATTTTTCTGATACTCCTTGTTTCCTCAATTTTGTTTTGGACAATTTTGAGCTTGTTTGGTAGTTGTTATTTTTGGGGTTGCCTCCCATGCTGATTGCTGAATTATAGTAGTTATTTCACTGACATTTTTAGATTTATTTTGTTGTCAATTTGTTGTCTGTATTGATTCCGGTCTGTATGTTTAGTAGATAGCATTTCGTTTCTAGATTTTATCAGAAATGTTGTACCTATAGTGACTAATACGGGAGTATGATCAGAATACAAGTCATAACTTGATTCGATTGTTAAATAGTTTGCAGATATTTCTTTTCTAATAAAAAGTCAAGCATATCGGGTACCTTGTGTGAATCTGAAGGCCAATATGTTGAAGAGTAGGTAGATAAGTGACCAAGTTGTTTCTCGTCCATTACTTCGGATAAAACTTTCCCTCTGCCAGGTGCAGTGAGCCTGCTGTCCCATATAGTATTTTTAGCATTATAATCTCCTCCCGCCAAGAATCTCTTGCTCAACCTGCTAAAGTATTCAATAAATCCTTTCTTATCAGCTCTGTAGTTTCGAGGGCAGTAAACTGCAGATATTATGTGTTCTACTCCAGTCCTCTATTGATACGCTAGTAGCTTGCATGTAGTTGTCCTCGAATTTAGGAATTTAGTGGTGTTTTATGTGAAAATAAAACTAATGTCAATAGCAAGCTTTAGAGACAGCAATCTTTAGAATTTTCTATCACGATATGAGCGTATAGTATAAACTTACAATAACAGCAACAATGATGACAGTTAATGAATGCTAAAGCTTGCTGTTGACACTACTTTTACTTTCCGTGGCCAACCCTTATGTAATTTCTTTTTGAACACACCGTATTTATAAATTAATAAACTGTTTTGTTCTGAAATAACTATATCACAAGAATAATTGTACTAAAGAAGTAAATTCAGAAAAACATTATTTTTTATGGAAACTTACAAATTTGACTAGTATATCTAATAAAAAATCGCCAGTTGTCGACGTCCCATATATTAAGATGACTAATAAATCTGTACAGGTAACAAACGTGATAATGTATATTCAAGCAAAATAGATGATAATGCATATCAAACAAACTTTTAATTATTATTAGCCATAGAACTATTATAAATTCAAATTAGACATCAATGAAATATGGATTTTTTTGTATAATCGCTTATCGTAAATCAGCTACACTTTGCAATTTAGTTTTGCCTGTGCAATATTTTATTGGCGTCGGGCCAATTTATTATGCTATCTAACACATATCTGTTATGAGGGTTATTTACGCAATCAGCTGGCTCTTTACTTTGCTTAAATTCATGGTTGTATAACAAAGGAACGTTAGCAGAATAATTTCAATATTTTGTAACTTTACTATGAAAACTCGTTAATTTTTCAATAAAGAATTTGGAATTCTGATGATTTGCGATCTTTTTTTAAATAATTGTAACTAAATGATTCTTCAAGATCAAGAAATTCTCGATAATTTTCTTGATCTTCACATTTCTCTTGATTTTGAATTAGTAATCTCGTCTCAATTTTCTCTTGATTCCAGACAAGCTTAAAGATCTTGAAAACAGAGAGTCTCCTGACACCCTGGTCTGGATTATATTGTTACCTGTTACATTTTTATTTGGGTTCGGTGAATTTTTTTATACTTATAGTTGTCCTCATAAATCGCCTTTTAGTACATGTTATTCATACCGCCTTTAAACATTGGACAACGCCCGTGTTCAGCAACTAAATCTTATTTATTTATATGTCAGAAAATCGCTATTTAGATACGAAGCCTTCGTTTAATAAAAGAATTACAAGCATCGATTTCAAACGTGCAAGCATAATTTATTCAACAATCGGAACCAATTATTTGTTGAATATTCCATTCAGGTTATTCCACTGAGGCTGCATTAAAAGCTAAAACGTATCTATTTTTGTTGCATTACAAACATTTGCAATATACTTCCTACTTTAAGCTAGTCGCGAAGAAACTATAATAATAATAATAATACATTTTATTTGTAATACAAATGTGCTAGATATTTAGCGTAAGAATAACATGTTTGGTTCTATATATCAGCAATAAATACACTCGTATATACGCTTAAGCTACTAAGCGGCTTGAGTGCGTAGTAACTAATGCAATTAAACTGGAACAAAACTGCTCAAAACAATTAAAGGTTGTTTCATAAAAGTAATGTTTTAAAAAACAGGTAGTTAAAGGAGCATGTGCAATTATTTTTATATTTCAAGTGTTATGAAATATCCTTTTGAAATGTCTATTGTTTTGAGCAGCATAAAACACAATATCGGAGGTCTTGAATACATCACTATACGATTATACACATAAAGCTCAACATTTTAAATTACTGCATCCAAATACATGCTTGCTATAAGTTCAAGTCTGTCTGTAATTATTTGGGTCATTCAGCCCAAGATTACAAAACGTAATATAGATTTAATGTGTACTGAGCAAGTTTTTAGAATTTTTGCGTCACTTTTTCTATATTAAATAAAGGTCTGTGTATATTTTTATATTTTTGCAATTCTTCCATAGTTCTGAATACAACTACCCCACATTTTAATTAAACCTAAGATCCAAAATTGGTTGAAGATTCATTTAACTGCATTACTTTATTTCTCTTACTTATCTACTTCCGTATTCTAACTGTCACTTTCGAGGGTCTGCTGCATATCTCTCTGCTGTAGCCCAGTTGCTTCTTTCTTTTGGAGGGTATTGCTTCTTCGTCCATTTCAGGTTTTTCTGGGATGATCCCTTGGTTTTTGCCAATAACTCCCATCTCCTATATTCATTTCACATCTTTATCAAATGTCCGAGCCATCCTAATTTGCATTCTATTACTCTCTCTATATTCTCTACATTTAAGTAATTTCTCATGTCATCATGGTACCTCCCATTACTTTTCTCAGATCACTTGAAATACCGGAATGGGTGTTGGTTAGTAGCGCGCGGCGGTCAGTTTACCACCTGCTGATGGCTTAAGACCCCAAAAAAGGTATGGGTTTTACTTGCTCGCCGTGGTCAGAAAAGCTTTGCAAACAATTGCTGAAGGTTTCTGGGAAGGGTTAAGGATTTAAAGATTATAGAATTTATATTTCCTAATAATATCTCAAAAAATTGGCTAACGGCCGACTTTTTCACTTTTGTCCCCACATTTCTTATCATATTTCAACTATAAATATGTACGAACAATCGTAGTTTCACTTACACTCACGTCAGTTGCTACGATGTTACTGGCTTTTTAAAATAGAGAGAATGTTAAGTGAGTGCGGAAAAATCTTAATAATTGTGATAAATATTCCTTCCGCAAGGATAAAGAAACTGCGTTAGGTGTTTCGTACGTATGTACGAAAAGAAACTGTACACTGTACAGCTTAGATATCTGTCAATAAATCAAATGAAGTTTTCTTAAAAAGAAACGGTGGTCATAATCATCTCCGCATCGAAAATTAATTTAGAAGTGAAGGTAAGAACTGTTTTTGCTAATTATTTTTTATTCTCACATTTCGAGGACCAACATGTTCTTCTTAACAACGAATTAACAATAAAAACTAAAAATGAACAAGGAAAACTTAGTTTTTTAGCTCCGGTACAAAAGCTATGTTTTTCTTGTTCATTTTTAGTTTTAACGGTTAATTCGCTCATAACGAGGGCAGATTGTTCCTCGAAACGTTAATTCTGCAGGGTGTTGTAAAACCCATTAAAGAGCATGAATGACTGTTATTTTTGAAATAACGAATACTCCCAACTGTTACGCAACATCATATCATTTTGTTTTTTCTGCCTTTATATTATATTATAATTACAAAATGACGTAAAGAGGAAGGCAACAGAATACATATTCCAGCATCCATCCAAAATCATAAATATGGGCGATACCCGAACGTATTTTTTAAACACCCTGTATGAGAAGATTGAGTGTGATTCAGCTGGCGCGAAACTGTCCTGTAACGAGGCTGACATAATAAAGGGTGTTTTTTTAGAGTGGGAGAACTTTAAATTGAAATAAAACACAGAAAAATGTTTTTAATATCCATGAAATTGGCTTTATTTGAAAGATAATTTTATGGCAATTATGTTTGAATATGATTTCGGGCATGTGACCGTCGCGGCTGGCGTCTACATGACGTAATCTGGAGGTCCAATTTTCACACACTCTTCGCAGTAAATCAGGCTGCATTTCGGCAATAACGCGTCGAATGTTGACTTCCAAGTGCTCAATTGTTTCCGGTTTATCTACTTAGACATGCGACTTTACATATCCTCAAACAAAATTATCTAACGGCGTCAAATCGCACGAAAGAGGTGGCCAGTTAACAGATCCATTTCGTGGATCCATTTTGTGGATCTGTTAATTGGTTAGTTAGTTTAGTACCCAAGATTCATAACAGTTTGGTAACACTGGCCAGTTAAATAAATACACGTGTACACAGTGTTATATGTTATGGTTTTCACATTCTTTCTTACTTTAGTCTTTTTTACTTATAAATGATGTTTTCAGGTTATATACAGGTAGATCAAAAATAAACTTGATCGCGGGAGCTATTGAAAACAGTAATACTCGCTTAATCTACATGCTTTTTGTTGAGATAAAGCTGTCAACTTTTTTTAAGTTTAAAGTTAATTTTCAACATCTTGTTTAACATATCTACAGGTTATTTTAATATTACCTATCAATTTAGTGTATACATTTGGTTTGACTTGCATATTTTCACATATTTCCGTAGCTTATTAAAGTGTAAAACATGAGCTAATAATATAGTTAATTGTAGTTCAAATGTAGCTTTATAAAGTGCAGTGTAGACAGTGGTCATAATTTGCATGGGCTCCCGCGACCAATTTTAGTTTTGATCGCTCTGTATGACCTTGATGTAACATTTACTCTGTAGTTTATCTCGCTTTTAAATCCTCCCCTGTTATCTGTTATCCAATTTAGGTATTTACTTTATGGTTATGTATTTTGTCCACAGTTTCGGTTTTAGATTGTCATCTCCAGTCTTTTTTGTTCGCCTTCTATTTGACTTACATCTCTCGATCTATCTATTGTATATTTGCTTTATTTAATTCCTGCTTTGTTCTCGCTCCTCTTTGTCCATCTCTATTTTCTTGTCCTGGTTGAAGGTCTAATAATTGAGTGTAGTGTTCCAACCATATCGCTTTGATTTCATAATCTGTTCGTATTGGTTTCCTTTCTTTGTTTTTTAATCCATTGCAGTGTTTTTTGTTTAAGTCTTCTTAATCACTATGATACTCTTAAAAACATTTTTGCGTTGCCTTCATTATATTTTTCCATTTTATTTTCAAAATTATCCCACGCTCTAGATTCTGTTGCCGGCACGCTTATTGGCATTGTTTACCATTGCACAGTGCACCAATGTTCTGAAACGCAGTAAGAAATGCATGACATGAATTGCTCAAATTTCACTGACATTATTTACTACGGCACAGAACACGAACGTTGTAGATGCCCTGAAACGCAGTAAATAATGAACCACATATGCTGGGAAATGAAATGGCCAACGTTTACTTCGATCGAGAGCCACAAAAATACTGAATGCGACCGAGAAACTGAACACACGTACGCGCCGCAGTATCCAATATTTAATTTAATTTGAGTTAATTCATCGCGTTATTTACAACATGAGCCTAATAAGAACGCGTAGTGCACCTGCGTCTGAGGACATCAGCGATACACTTGCCCAAAAAATTGTAGGCAAACTGATAGCCAACGATGTATTTTTGGAGAAATTGGAGGGAATCATTTCAAAATCCATTAAAACCGACATGGGAGAAGTAATTAAACGTCTTGAAAATAAGGTTGCAGAATTAGAAAAGCAACTGGAAAAAACTACAGCCGAATTCGATGAAGTTTTAGATGGATACGAACAATATACTCGTAAAACAGTATACGAATATTTGGCCTCCCTGAAACGCCTCACGAAGATACCAATGAAGTGGTTATCAAGCTCTGCAAGGACCAATTGGGTATTGAGTTGCCAGACAACGCCATCGATGTGAGTCATCGTCTGAAAGGTAGAGAAGGTGTCCATCGACCGATTATACCAAAATTTGTACAACGAACGGTCAAGAAGCAGATTTATAATAATAAAAGCAAACTGAAGGGTACCAAAATAGTAATTGTACTGGTCTTTGATACCGCATATAGACCCCCCTCTTTCAATTATAAAACGTTTATTGATAATTTAGAAATATCGTTTACATTATGTGCATCAGTATCGGATGAAATATTTTGCTTAGGTGATTTAAATGTTAACATGTTGGATTTTTCACAATCACTGTTAGATCATCTTTAAGTCCGGTCGTCATTTTAAATTTTGGGCTTAATCCGGCCCTGCCTGTTCTCTGCTTTGCAGCGCGTTTAGGCATTTGTACCTCGCGGTCCGTTTATCGGTTAAAATTAATTCAGATAGTCACGCTTTGTTAGCAGAATTTCATTTTTAAATTCACCCTTTGTTCTTTGTTGCCTGCAAGGCGGATGCAGATTATCTTTTCCCAGTATTTCGTTAGTCCGAGAGATTTAACCTTCGAGTCTCGTGTGAATCGTCCAGTCAGCTGTCCTGCGATTCTGTTGAAATTTTCCGTTACCTTCCTTCGTCTTCGCATATGCAAGAGAAAGATGCATATAGGACGCGTTGGTAGCCGTTGGGTTTAGCCGCAGTTTGAAATTCAGTCCCGACCCGATCTTGAAGTATACAGCACGTGTTGTAAGATCGCACCCCCTGACGGCTTCGCGTGATGCAGCCGTTGGGGGTGGCTTTGTTCTCGTTTCCGTCTTCTGCGTTAATTTATGTTTCGTTATTGTTGGTGCCTTATGAAGGAGTCGTATGCTATCGGTACGAGGGAATATCAGTTACAACAGCCGTGGGGAATTGAAGTGAAGCAAGTTTTAGTGAAACGTGGTCGGAGTTCTTTATCGTCGGAGGATTGCGAGATCTTTTAAGTTGTCGCCATGGGCGGATTTGTTCACGGACTCCTAACCAGACCATCGTTAACTAAGCATGACGTGCACCGTTCTCGCATGTCGAGGGCTTTGCCCATTACCGCTGTGTACGTCATCTACCCGTCGATGGGATTATGATTGCATTCTACCGACCCCGTTTGCTGTCGTTACCATCGTTAATATCGAGGCTGAGTTCCGCATTCCATCTACTCTGGGATTCCCCGTTCCCGTTTTCGTTCATTTCTTCACGCATCTTAAGGCAGGTGCTTGGAAGGCAAAACACCCTACCGCGCCGACCGTCGATTACAGCCAGCTGAACTCCTACAAGGTAAACCATGCTTGTATTTTATGAAACTGTCGTGTATAACCTAGTGTTCTTTTCGTCAACGTTTTATGTAATTATCGTGCCTACTACATAGTGTTCTTTTCGTCAAAAAGTGTTGAATATTCCAGCTTAATATTACTGCTATAGTTAACATTGTTGATTTCAAGGTCATGTCTGTACAGTAAAGTTTATTGTTGTTCGTATTGAAGTAACTTGTAACGTAAATTAGTAACTAACACCTTTGATTATTTTTCTTGTAACTAGTCAAACATTTCATGTCCATTGTTACCTGCTTATTTTATTTATTATTTGAATAGAGCTCATTGTTAAGTACTGATGTCTTTGATTTGTGTTGACGATATTTTGTTTGTTGTTGTGTTCCTTTTCAGTTAGTTGTAAAGGAGTTTGGCAGCTGCTTCAGGAAGTTGTTTCGTTAAGGTAAGTCAGTGCCGTGGCGTGTTAGCCGAACCAAGCTTGCCGAGTTGCTAGTGGGAATTGAGCCCACACTTCTCCATTCAAGTGGGTTCGATTTAGTTAGTTAGAATGGAGTGGCGTCCTACATTTACCATCATTACACCCTTTTGTGCCAAAGTACCGCCCTGACTTTCATGTAGTGGTTTTACCACGACCCTTCTCCTTTTGAGCAACCAATAGCCAGTGAGATTTTGTTACAACCATCTCGTAACGAGAGTCAGGGCTTGCTTTTCGGCGTATTCCCGATTTCGTGGTCGTTTATAGTTATTTTGCAGCTAACTATCTGGTCCCCAAGCGTACAAGTTTGTGTGGCACGCTTGAAGGGCTGGAGGTTAGGCCGTAGTTACCGTTTTGTACTGTAACAAACGGGCTATCCCAACAGGTGGCTCGTTTTTGTCGATCTGACGAGTTTAGGTTGTAACATCAAATATAAATACTTATCTGAATTTCTAGACTTATTGAATCTCCATCAGCATATCACATCTCCTACCAGAATTACACAAGGTAAACAGTCTCTTATAAATGTCATAATATCTAGCAATCCAACATTTGTGAAATCTTCTGGTGTCAAAGTGAATAATGAATCC
The DNA here is from genome assembly GCA_940337035.1 of Agriotes lineatus. NCBI lineage: Eukaryota > Metazoa > Arthropoda > Insecta > Coleoptera > Elateridae > Agriotes > Agriotes lineatus. Next base: position 22,084,394 of record OW679202.1, read on the forward strand.
GACCATGATTTGGTTTACTGTTTTATTAATGTAAACTTCCCTAAGCAACCTCCAATAATGAAAACCTTCCGCGATTTTAAGTATTTTGATGATATCTCTTTCCAGAGGGATTTGCAATTGTTGCCCTTGCAAGAAATATATTTTACCACCAATATAAACGACAAACTTGCTATATTAAACCGTAATTTAATAAAATTGTTCGATAAACATGCTCCTTGGAGGACAGTAAAAATTACTAAGGGGGCCCGCTCCTTGGTTGACCGACAACATCAATTTAATGATGAAGTTAAGAGACAAGGCAAAAAACAGATTCAAAAAGTCCAAATGCGCGGAACACTGGGAATATTACAAATCCCTTAGAAATCTGACAAATCAAAGTATAATTAACGAGAAAAAAGCGTATTATGCTCACAAATTTCAAGAGAAAAAATCAATTTGGAAGTTCCTTCAAACTCTAAATATTGGAAATAAAGTTAATTATCAAATTCCAGCTCACTTATATCTAACATAGAACATATTAATAATAATTTTATTGATAATATCCCAAAATTAGCAGTAGATAATAACATAAAAGATTACTATTTGAAAAGCAAAACTACTAAAAACAATTTTGATTTTAAATTCACATCTGTAACAGAAGAAACAGTTAGCAAACTAATTAAGGATATAAAAAGTAATGCGGTTGGATCTGACGGTATAAATTTGAAAATGATTGTTTTGTGTTTTCCCTTAATTATAAAATATTTAACGCACATAGTCAATGTCTGCCTAACAGAAAACGTATTTCCTGATTGTTAGTTACCCCTCTTCCCAAAATTAATGATTCTCAACAGTATTCAGATTTAAGGCCAGTTAGCATCTTTCCTACCTTGTCAAAACTATTGGAAAAAATTATGAATAATCAAATAAGGGTCTACTTGACCACCTTTAATTTAATACCAGAAAGTCAGTCTGGTTTTAGGCCATCGCATAGTTGCACGACTACGCTGCTAAGCATAACGGATGACATTCTACCAGCAACCGATCAAGGAGAGCTCACTATTCTTACTGTATTGGATTCCAGCAAGGCATTTGATACTATCAATCATGACTTGCTGTTATCTATACTTCATTACATCGGCTTTTCAACAAATGCAATATCACTACTTCAAAACTATTTTAGTAATAGAACCCAATGTGTGAAGATAGAATCTACAGTCTCTACATCTCGTCACATAACACAAGGGGTGCCGCAGGGCTCTATTTTAGGACCCTTACTGTACACTATTTATACGTCAAATTTTCATAATTATATTAAATATTGTAAAATACATATGTACGCAGATGATACCCAAATATATATAAATCATTTTATCCTTCTAATCTTAATATTGCATTTGAAGAGCTATTGCAAGATTTACATCGGTTGTTTGAAATGTCAACCAAACATGCTCTAACTTTAAATCCTTCTAAATCTTGTGTACTTCTGTTTGGGAGGGATGCAGATCGCTCTAGTGTTCAGAATATCTTAACATTAACTATAGATAATGCTAATTTACCTGTAAACAATAGTACAAAGAATTTGGGAATTATTTTAGACAACAGTTTCAGATATAGAGAACATATCAATAAATGTATACAAAAAGCTTATACAAGCCTTAAATTATTGTATACTCATATGCAATATTTAAACCAATCAACAACAAAAAAACTGTGCGAAGCACTTGTACTGTCACATTTTTCATACTGCTCAGAATTGTATTCCTCTTGCCTCGACACCGATACTTCAAATAGAATACAGCGCGTTCAAAATTCATGTTTGAGATTTATTTATGGTATACGTTAGTATGACCACATTTCACACAAGTTATCTGAAGCAAACTGGAAGACAAACGTTTCCTTCGCACAGAATGCTTATATCATAAGATTATTTTCCTAAAAAGCCTCCTTATCTATATAACAAGATAAAATTTAGAACTGATGTGCATAATTTAAATTTGAGGTTCAAAGGCCTTATCACACCTCCTCAACATAAAACAACACTCTTTAAGAGATCATTTCAATATAATATAAGTAAAATTTTTAACAATCAGCCTGAAATGATAAAAGCCTCAGCACCGCCGCTTTTTAAAAATCAACTGACGAAAATTTTGCACAAGGGCAATAAGTATGCAACATAATCTGATGCTGTTTACTAGTAATAATGTGAGATCGCGATTCGTTTGCTTCGAGTCCTATAAGCAGTATTATATTTCAGTTTTATTTTAAGTTGTTTTGTTTTGTGAACGTAACTCAGAATACTCCTTAAGTTAGGCACACATTTAAAACTTCCTTTACAAAACAGATTAAGGTCCAATTGAAAAACAGGGTATTACCTGAATTGCGCCTTATGATTCCGGTGACGCTAAATAGAAAATTTTATTTCATTACTCTGTCCCGTATAATTTAGTATGTTCCATTTATGTTTATTTATTGTTGAAACTTACCTGTACTGTACTTACCGGAATAAAGACTTTATTATTATTATTATTATTATTATATATTGTTTTGGATAGAAAACATAATGAGAGACTAATAATTATAAATTATAAATAAGTAATAAAAGCATTGGATATAATAAGGAGAAAGACTAAAACGTTTTACTCAATCATAATCTATTCCAATGCTTTAATTCTACAAAAACTGCCTCTTGGGGTTTTTGTTAAAAGGCACAGTTTCTTTTGTAATAATCAGAAAAATAAAACCAAGTGCTATCAAATTTTGATTATTCCAAATTGATTTGTTAACGCGTTTATAATAATTGGTACCGTTACCGTGACATTGGAAAATTGATAATTTTTTTGTGTGACGTACTTTTCTTTATTTAAACCTGATTTTTCACCATACTATGAATTAAGTAAGTAACTCTTGAGGTACTCCTAAATTATTGTAGCAACCTCTGCTATTTTATTTGTTTTCTGTTCTTCTAAATTTAAGGTTTTTGTTTTGCCCTCAATATTTTGAACTACCATAGTAATGATTGTTTTGTCTGTATTGTATTTCACTCCTTTCATTTGTTAATTTAATATTTCCTCCTCGTATTCTACGTTGGTAATATGGTCACTTCATGTTTTATTCTGTATTTCCCCATTCTCTTTTAAGAAATCTAATTTCTAAATTGTCATTTACCATCTGACATCCTTCATATACAGAGTGTCCCTGAAAGGTGGGGAAAATATTAACCACGTATACTAGAGCTCAAAATAAGCTGATTTAATCCAAATGACCTATATGGAAAAGTCCACCCCTAAGGAGTTTAAGTCCTCTAAAGATTACTAAAAATGCTTTACCCTGTCGCTTATATGAAATGAAAATCATGTAGGCTTTGAAAACACAATAAATTGTATTTTAAAACTTCATACTAAACAACAAAACAAATGAAAATCATAAAAAATATTCAAAATGCTCCTTATTTTCACTAATGATGAATTGCCATTGCAACTACTTTTGCTGTTTCTTTAACGAAGATAATACTTTAAGAAACTCAAAACTAACACGTATTTTTGACATTTAAGAAATATAAAATTCCAAAAGTATACCTGTTATTTTGATTTCGTGCAGTAAATAATATCCGTGCAAGTGTTGGAATATTTGAGCGTGTTAGACACTGTACGATAAAGGATTTGTTTAAATATTAGTGATAGTGGAGGCCATCCAGAAATCTTGTTATGATTTTCAATTTGTTGTGTTGTTTGGTGTGTGAATTTCAAATAAAATTTATTGTATTTTCAAGTCTTTGTTATTTTCATTTCATACAAGAGACACGGTAAAGCATTTTTTATAATCTTTCGAGGGCTGTTACTCCTCAGGGGTGGACTTTTCCATATAGGCGATTTGGGTTAAATCGGCTTATCTTCAGTGGTTTTTTCAGCACCTTTCAGAGATACCTTGTATTTTCCTTCAATTTTATTTTGTTGCTCTAATTTATGATCAACCTCAATTAATATACTGCTCAACAAATAAACTACACCATTTGCATATATTGGTGCAATTTTTTCCAAAAAGACAGTCATTGTAATTTTGGTAACCTTTCAGGATTGTGTCACTATAAAAGCATTTTTTTTCATAATTTAGTTTAAATGAAACTAAGTCCATTACAAAAATATCATTTGAAAATTTAGAGTTTTCCCAAATGTTGATAGCACATTGCATACAAAGTATGCCAAATCGGTGCCAACAATTTTTAAATTTTCCGAAGAGACAAAAAACTATTAATTTTCTTTTTTTGTTCTTCCTCTTATTTTTGTTAAATATATTTTTTTATAATTTTATTTTTTTTTATTTTACTAATATGATTTTGTTAATATGTCAGTTAATATTTGAGAATACTGAAATTAAATATACTTAATATGAGCATACTATAAAACAAAAACTTTTATATATTTTTTTTGTGGCATAATGTAACAAATACAATTTTATGGGTGGTCCATTTCATTTGTTGAGCAGTATATTTCTATCTTGTAGGTCATTACCTACTTCCTTAATAAGCTTATCGTACTTTTACAGGTTTTATGTAGACTTTCCTTCACTAAGCTTTCCACTCTTTCTGTGCCTTGTGCTTTAGATCTAGTTTGAACACCTTCCATTTTAATTAATGTCGACTTTAATAATCCAAAGTTGCGGAATAAATACATTTCGAAAAGTACCATTATCGCCAGTTAAACAGGTTTTACATTTACCAAGCCCTTATTTATTTAATTGCCGCTATAGATAATCGCCAATCCTCATAAGTTTAACTAATAATGACAAACAATTTTCCCTTGATTTTACTTCATTATTATCCCATATTGTATAGACATAAATAAATATTCTGATATATGAGAAAGTATTAAAAAGTATTAAGACATTGAAATGTTTCATTCTATCCAATCATGATCCCTTATTAGGTACAGTGTATTTATTGCTTATTTATAATTATTAGCTTCCCATTCTGATTTATCTCAATAGCAATGTGTGGCTCTCAATCGAAGTAAACATTGACCCTTTCATCTGACAGCATATGCGGTCCATTGTTTAATGCGTTTCAGAGCATGAATAAGGTCCGTGTTCTGTGCCGTAGTAAACAATGTCAGTGAATTTTGATCAGTCTTCGTCGTACATTTCTTACTGTGTTTCAGTACACTGATGCACTATGCAATGGTAAACAATGCCAATACGCTTCCGGCACTTGTGTAATAGTAATAATAGTCTTTTATTGGCCCAAATTATGTAACATAACATACACATTACATGGTTGCATAAGAAATAATAAAAATATGTATACAGTGTGGAAATTAAGTAGCACATAAATTCGGTAACTCCTTTTATTTTCGTATTGGGGAAAAAAATTATGTCAATAATTGATGTTTTCATGTCTCTCGTATATTTATGAATATCTTTGTGGTCAAACCAAGTATTGGCCACTATTACATTATTTATTATGTAAACATCAATAATCCGTTTGTCGTTTATATTTCAGCAATCCTTTCTAAAACTATCTTGTGCGTTCTATATTTTTCTCTTCTTTATTCACTCTTCCATTTAAATCGCCAACTATGATTAAGTCCATTTTTTATTGTTCACCAATTCTTGGATTTCAGTCCCACATTGGTTTTTCATTTCTCTGCTGTCATTCTCATTTGTATGTTTCTTGATTGTCTAAAATAAATTTAATGCTCATTCATCTTTCTAAAGCGTAATTCCCACTTGTAATTTGGTCATACAATCGTTTTTAAACGCCACTGTAGAACAAACCACGCCCTTCATCCATTTCTTCGTGAATTTTTACTTTCTTTTACGATAAAGGAAGTATTGGATTCCTGCTACCAAAAAATTCGAAATTGAGTTTTCAACAGATCTTCATGTTTTAGAGTCCCCTGAACCCAAAAAACATATTTTTGTTCATTGGTCTGTCTGTCTATGTGTGTGTGTCTGTCTGTGAACAGAATATCTCAAAAACGAAAAGAGGTATGGCGTTGAAACTTCATATATAAGTTTTATGTGCTTTGTAAATGCGACAGCAACTTTTTGAAGAAAATCGCGTAACCGGAAGTAGGTGTTTATTCTTGTGATTTTTCAGTTTTTTTCGATTTTTTCAAAAACGGCTGTAACGATTCTTTTCAAACTTTACACCTTTATTAAATTTTTAATGTGAATTGATGTGAGATAGACGATTTTCCAATTGAATACTTCTAAAATGAGTTTCTTTTGTTTTTTTTTCTATTTTTTATTAACTCCTATTTTGAATAGAACACCCGGTATATTATTACATTTTTGAATTCAGCTTAAAATTTTAGAGAAAATTTGTCTCTTGAACTAACGGCCTATTTTGTACCGTTTTTGTAAAATTTGTAATTTTTGAAAATTTTTGACAAATGCTTAAAAATTAAAAATCAAATTTTTGACAAATTATAAGATCACTGTAAAAGGAAGGTGTGTGAGCGTATCACACCAGATTTTTTTTAAAGTCTGTCCTCAAAATCTTGATTTTAGTTCGTTCGAATTCGGTTATTAGTTCTTTCCCCTTGCCATTAATTTCTCGCACATTCCATGTTCCAAGTCTGTAGTCCCTGTTCGTGCATTTCTTTGGGTTAGTGTCGACGTTGTCCTGTTTCAGGGCATGTTCGGGGGCCATTCACACATGCTCTTTTTTCCTAAATATTAATTTTTCGTTTCTACATCCAGAATCCTCTGATTTCAGTGTAAAATCTACGTGGTTTTATATTACTATTTTCCATTTTGTTTATTAAATTAAAAAATCCAAAAATTTTTCCTTTGCCATAAAAATTTAAAATTCTGCAATATATTTAATGCGGTTTTCTAGTAGCTTATAAAATCTCCTATACAGAGACTTTATTCTGAAAAAAAATATATGCAACGTGTAGGTGCACTCAGACTTGTCTCAAGTTCTAAACAATTTTTGGAAAGGGCCAATTTGACACTTGTGAAATCTAGGGTTGTTTTAAAAACGGTTTTCGTACAAGAACACAATCATAGGTTAAAAAAGGGGGTTAAAGAAAGTGTTGAGTGGAAATACAACATTCCAACTTGTACTAACGAACTTACACGAAAATTTCTGATTAGTGAGGCAAAATAAAGATTTCATTCAAAATAAAAATGTCCACAACGGAATTAGTATGTAACTACAACTACTTAACTACAGCAAGAAATTGCATTGTGCATACGCAGCTGACATCCCAATCCTGCTAAAGTTGACAATTGCGGTATTTGCCATATGCCATTAAAATGGCTGACCGGAAAAGGCTCTTGCCTTACGCTAGTTTCATCTAATCGGCGCATATTTGATAGTTCTAGTTATAACCATGGCATTATAAAGTAGCTGATGCAAGTGTCATAGTTATTCTAGACACTCGCGTCTGAGAAACTCAGCGTTGATGCCTAAAAGTACACAAAAGCACAGTTTTATCTAAAAAATAGTTTCTGTATTTCTCATAGCTCTCTTGTTAAATCGTTGTTGTATGTATTCTCTTCCAAGATTTTTAATTTTGCAGAAATAGCAACTAAGTTCTGATTAAGATCAGTTTTGCTAAATATGTTTCCATGGGCTCTCCGTAAATTGAAAAAATAATGCCACTCATTTCTGTATATTTCATAACACTGAAGAACTTATAATAAGAACAGACAATCAACCCACCATAAATGTCACATAATGTATAAATAATATAATGCGTTTTAAAGTATCTATCCAATATACTATTAAACAAGAAGAGTAATATAAAATTAACTGGGACAACCAGGGTATTCCTGAAAAACCTAATGAAAATCTCCTAGATCTAGTGATGAAAATCTGCTGTGATTTAAGAGTCGGCACTGCTGTCAAAGACACCGACTTTTCCTATAGAGTCGAATCTTTTAGCATGCGCAAGGATCTACCAAAATCATCGTTGCAAGGTTCCACTCCAGGATAATACGCTATGGTGTTCTTTCTGCGAAAAACCTTCGTTCCTCCTATATATTCACCGGCCGTAGTTTTTCAGTTACAGACGTTTTAGGCTCAATATACGTAAATGAACGTGTTAAAAATTTCAAATACTTAGGCTCTATAATCAATAAAGGAAATAATATAGAAGAGGAACTGAAGGCTAGAATCTCTGCGGGCAATAGATGTTATTTCAGGCAAAGGGATATAATTACCCCAAAAACGCTATCAATTAAAAATATAATTAAAGTGTATAAAACAGTGATAAAACCGGTAGTGACTTACGGGGCGGGATCGTGATGCCAAAATGAGCCTAAACAGCTGGACGCGTGGGAACGCAAAATATTAAGAAAGATATATGGGGCGGTCAACGTCTCATAATCAGACATTGATTGGCCCGACGCCCACACAATATAGCTTCTTCTTCTTCTTCTAATGCCTATCCATTTTTATTGAATGTTGGCGACCACATTTCTAAATAGCTCTTTGTCCCTTGCGGTGTTGATAAGCTCTCCGATTGTCCTCATTCCTGTCCATTGTCTGATGTTTCTTGCCCAAGACATCTGTTTTCTGCCTATGCCTCTTTTTCCTTCTATTCTTCCTTCTAGGAACAACTGCAGAAGGCTGTACTTTTCATTTCATGTGTCCAAGATAGGCAGTTTTCCTCTTCTTTATCGTAGCAAACAATTCTCGGTCTTTGCGCATTCTTGCTAATATTTTCTCATTGGTAACTCGATCGGTCCAAGGTACTCTCAGGAGTCGTCTGCATGTCCTCATCTCGAAGGCTTCAATTTTATTAATCATGCTTGTTTTCATAGTCCACGCTTCCATTCCGTATAGTAATACCGACCACACGTAACATCTGGTAACGCATTCGCAGCTTCAAGGGCAGGTCTCTGTTGCATAGGATATTCCTATATTTAATAAATGTTGTTCGTGCCATTTCTATTCTTGCTCTTATCTCCCTATCCGGATTCCAGTCTGCATGCAGCCAACATCCAAGATATTTAAGTTTTTCTACCCTTTCAATAGTTCGGCCTTCGATTGTAATTGTGGCATTTGCATATCCTTGTTTGCTTCTGCTAATAATCATAAATTTGGTTTTATTTGCATTTATACTCAATCCATACTTTTTACTGCATTCATTCAGTCGCGTGGTCATGTTTTGAAGTGCTTCGATATTATTCGCAAGTAATACGGAATCGTCGGCGTATCTTACGTTAGAAATTGGTACCCCATTTACTTTTATACCCATGTCCTGGTCCTCGAAAACTTCGTTGAAAATTTCCTCTGATTACAGGTTAAACAGCAGCGGAGAAAGTACACATCCCGGCCTTACTCCTCTGCGAATATGAATATCTTCAGTGTTAAGGTGTTGCGTACTTACGTGTGCTGTTTGGTACCAATAGAGATTTTCTATGCACCGAATGTCTTTCTCGTCCACGTCTGTTTTTTTTTCAGAATATCAATAATATTTCTGTGTTGCACTCGGTCAAAGGCCTTTTTATAATCTATGAAACATAGAAACGCATCCTTGTTTACGTCTCTACAGTTTTGTATCAGGACTTGCAGACCAAATAGCGCCTTGCGGGCACCCATGCCTGATTTGAAGCCCATCTGACTCAAACCTATGTTACGCTCGCATTTCTGGTATATTCTGTTGTGAAGGATTTTTAGAAAGATCTTAAGTGTATGACTCATGATACTTGAGTCTGTGATCATTACAGCTGCGAGCAGAGCTCGTTTTGGGGAGTGGAATGAACGATGAACTCAGCCAGTTTTTAGGGAATCGTCCAGTGTCATAGATTTCATTGAACAGTTGCTGTAAAATGTGAATATTGTCATCATCTATTAGTTTTAAGATTTCTGCAGGCAAGCCATCTGTACCAGGGCATTTGTTGTTTTTGGCTCTCGATATTGCTTTTCTTACTTCATCTGTTGTTATCGATGGGCCTGACAGTGTCGTGTTTGGAGAGCAGTTTTCTAGTTCTTCTCTTGAGTCGTCTGCAAACAGTTTTTCAATGTAGTTTTCCCACAGTTGCCTTTTATCGTCATCGCCTACTACTATTTCGTTGGTGTCGGTAACTAGGGTGGACGTTTTATTTATTCAGTACACGCCAACCGCCTCTTTCAGCTTTTTGTGTTCTCTCAGAGAGTCGTGCATTTGTTGTAAGGTTTCAATTTCTTCACATTCTTTTTTTAGCCATTCTTGCTTAGCTTTTCTGATTTCTCTCCGTACTTGTAGATGTATTCTCTTGTATTCATCTTCGTTTTTGTTCTTGTGTTTGCGTCGTTGATCCATTAGGTCCAGGGCCGAGCCAAGGGTATCTGCCGCCCGGGTGCAAGATATAGTTTGCCGCCCCTACAGCGTATAGCTCCTTAGACGTAAATAGTGTTAATTTTAAAATTCTGCGTTGCCTTGATAACTGTAACTTGTTTTAAAAAATAAAAATATATAAAGGTTATTATAAACTTTATTATTTGTATAAATTAAAAAATTAAATATTTAAAACAACTAACATAATGCTTTAATAGTTATAAAACAAAGTATTGCTTAAATTATTTATTATTAGTAACTTAGAAGTTATAAACATGAACTAAAAACTACATAAATTCTAAATTTAAATATCAAAAGCGACTTTTCTTGCTTTTTTAATTGCAAATTCTCGTATTAAATCCGTCATATCTAACGCCTGGCAGATCTCTTCCTCGATGCTTATTACAGCCAAATTTGTAAGTCTGTTCTGGCTCATAGTAGATCTCAAATAGTTTTTAATTATTTTTAATTTTGAAAACGATCTCTCACCATGAGCCACAGTGACAGGCATCGTTAAAAAAATTCGTAGGGCTACAGATAAATTCGGGAAAGTGCTAATTAAATCATTAGCCACAAGGTATTCTAAAGTTTCCTTGGCCGAAGTCGTATTGCTTTTATTATAAATGGACAATATTTCAATTTCATTGCACAAATCAATTGCATTAACATCCATTTGTTTTGTAGATGAATCGGTTAATTTAATTTGTAAATCCATACAACATTTCATTAATTCTTCTTTATCTATACATAAAGAGCCTAAATTATTTAAAAAGCCAAAATAGGAGTTGCACTCGTTTAACTGTTCAAATCTGTCATTTAATTTTGATATTACTATATCAAGAATATAAAAATAAAAATTGACTTTGAAATTCAACTCTGGTGATTCGATTGATTCATCTCTATGTTCATAATCAAAAAAAACCTTTGCTTTTCTCGGTCTAACCAAGCCTACAGCTGGAAAAACACTTTCGCAGTCTATATCTTCAGCAATTTTTTTTGCCTCATTAAGCATAGCTGTAAAACTACCTTCAGATCGTATTTCAATGAAAAAAATTTGAATTTCTGTCAACATTTTTACAGTTTCTGGTAAAATAATATTAGATTTTTGCATGATTTTGCTTACAGTGTTTATTTTTGATAAAATATTGTACCAAATTACTAGAGAACACACAAATTTATATGATTTTATTTTATTAATTAGTGACTTTGCAAGGTTTTTTGTGTCATTGTCTCTTGATGTATCATTATAAAGGGAAAAGAGAGCATCATAAATTTTTTCTAAATTAAATCTAAGGGTTTTAATGGCATCGATTCTTCTCTCCCACCGTGTATCAGATAAAGGTTTTACAGTTATGGTAGGAAGTTCTTTCATGAGAATATGCCAACGGTAGGTGGAGGCTGAAAAAAAAACATATATTTCTTGAATAATAGCAAAGAAATTTGTTACTTCAAGCGAACTTTTCGCAGCATCATTGACAACTAAATTAAGACTATGAGCTGCACAAGGGACAAAAAAGGCTCTAGGATTTATATCAAGGATTCTTTTTTGCAGCCCATTATGTTTGCCTTTCATGTTGGCACCGTTGTCATATCCCTGCCCTCGCATATCCTTAATATCAATATTTAATTCTTTTAAATAATTCAATAAAAAGGCCGTTAGTCCTTCACCAGTTGTATCTGTAACTGGGCAGAACCCTAAAAAATGCTCTCTAATTTCTATACCCTTTGAAATATCATTAATGAAAACGAACCTGACAACTACAGTTATTTGTTCTTCGTGACTCACATCAGGTGTACAATCTAATATAATTGAATAATATTTACACAATTTTAAAGTTTCGATTATATTTTGCTTGACTTTTTCACCTATTAGACAAATTAATTCATTTTGGATTTTATCACCTAAATAATGTGGCATATTATTGGTATCTTTTTGAATTCTGCCAATATGTTCCGCCATTATATTATCGAATTTTGCAATTGATTCAATTAGCTTCAAAAAATTACCATTGCCTTTTTCGAAAAGTTTTTGATTACTTCCTCTAAAAGCTGCATTTTGTCCAGCTAAATACTGTATGACACAAATGATTCTTTCAATAATTGACGTCCATCGTTTTTTTTCCAACTTAATTAAATTTTGGTTGACTGAGTCAACAGTTGTCCCTTTTTCAATCGATTTTTTTAGCTCGACCCATTTCTTAACACTCTCAAAATGCCCCTTACTTTTTTCGTGCCTGTCTAAATTTTGAGATAAGTGTCGCCAGTCAGTATAACCTTTATCATCGTTAAAAACATTATCAGTAACTTTAAATAATTTGCAACAAAAACAAAATACAGAATTATTTGACTTAGAATAAACTAACCATGTTCTAGGAACTTTTTCATTATTGCTTAATTTTTTGTCATAATAAGTAGTTGAAAAAGATCTGTTTGAATCGTCTAATGGAAATGCAATATTTTTCAATTGTAATGGCCCCAATTCAAGAATAGACATTTTAATGTTATCTGTTAAAACTTGCGGCCAAAGAGCAGGATCTTTCAATATTTCCATCCCAGCGTCCTCAGCAGCAACCTCGGTTGATGGTGGTGAATCCGGTGTGTCCTGTGCATCCGCCTCGGATTTATTATTTTCTTGCCCTATTTCTGGATTTTCCATATGCGTGTCCTTGTTCGAATCAAGCTGTTCCTCCACTTGCAGGCTTGTTGATGGTTGTTCGGCTGCAGCCGCCGTGGAAACAAAAAATTTTTTTAAGGAGCCAGCCAGTCCTTTTTTAATTTCGTCTTTTTCGGACTTTCTTTTTCGATACTGAAAGCCGGAAAGTCTCTTTCTGCCATCGGCCATCTGAATTAAGCACAAATAAATTCTAAGGATAGCGAAACAGAAAAATAAGCAGAAAAGTTCAAATGTTTAAAATAATGAAAAATACTTACGTTTTAAAACTTTCAACTTTAAAAAGCACTATATTATTTAGCTCTTGCTTGAAACGTTTAGCCTTTTTATTTCTGCTTAGTTCAGTACAATCTTACTAGCATTCAATCGCAAACTAAACTAACCCCCAATTGCCCTTTTTAAGTTTGTTATCGTATATGCCGGCGGCATGCATGAGCATGAAGCATGTTGCAACAAAGCACAAATACACAATTTACTCATTATTTTTGTGTCTAAAGAGGGCCGCTTAGTCTAGCTGATTTCGCTGATCTATATAGTTTCGTGTTTCATGACGCTGCACCATAGCGACAGAGCGATAACTCGTGTGTCGGTATAATCACCGTGTACAATAGCAAACGGCACCGACGCGACGTGTTTATAATAAAAATAAATTATAAGTAATAAATTATTATTGTATGCTTGCCACCTTAAAAATGCAACCGTTTCTCTGTATCAAGTTACCTTTATACGAAAAAAAGCCAGACACAAGACTATAACTTGATAAAAAATGTTGCATTTTCTAATGCCGCAAGGCACAAGCATACCTATCTTAAATTTCTTTCATTTTTCATTTTGCCGCCCCAAATAGTTTGCCGCCCGGGTGCTGTGCACGCTTTGCACCCCAGGCACGGCTCGGCTCTGATTAGGTCTATAATTTCTTGGGTCATCCATCTTTTTTACCTGTTTTTTTTCTATAGCCCAGTTTATTAAAGGCCACAGTTAGCATTTCGCTTTCCGCCTTCTGTCATGTCTCTATATGTGTTAGTTCTTGTGTGGATCCGATTATTTCTTTAAGATTTTTATTTAGTTCGTCCTGTAGCTGCGTTTTAATTTCTTCTTGTTTGAGCCTACCAGATTTAGAGTTGTTCTTTTTTATTGTATGAAGTTTCAGTTTCAGACTCATAACTAAGAGAACATGATTTGATGGTACATCTGCACCCGGGTAAGTTTGGGTCTTTGTTACAAATGTTTCAAATATTTTGTTTATGAGGAAAAAGTCGATTTGGTTACGGACGATGCTCTCCGCTGTATCCTGTGGAGACCTCCATGTATGTAAGCGTCTTGGTGGTAGGACAAACCATGTGTTAGTAATTTTTAATTGCTCTTCTTGGCAAAACTGTATTAACCTATCACCTCTCTTATTTCTCTCACCAAGACCGAAGGGGCCAGCCACGTTTTGAACCGTTTCTCCGTTGCCAATTTTTGCATTAAAATCTCCTTGAACTATGTTTAATTCATGAGGTTTGGTGTGCTGCAACAGGTTTTTTATATCATCGTAAAGTGATTCTACTTTATTATCTGGTTTATCAAGAGTAGACTTGGATTATATTGATGTTGAGCGGCTTTGCTTGTATTTTCGGCATCATAAGCCTGTCAAAGTAGGGTATGAAATCGGTCATTTTTGTTTAGACTTTTGTCAATGATTATGCCTACTCCATTTCTGTGGTGTACATCCTCGTTACCAGAATAGTAAAAGGTGACATAATCGGTGCTACACTGTCCTGATCCAGGACATCGAACTTCACTCACTCCTAGAATTGATATTTTTAAGCGGCGCATTTCTTTAATTGTGTTGGCTAGTTTGCCAGTTTCGAATAGGCTGCGAACATTCCATGTTCCAATGTTTAACTTATTTTTGCCAGTATTCAACCTTATTTGCTTGGCTTCATTCAAGACCGTTCGACCCGGAGATCCGATCGGGGAACTATTATCTTCTGAACATTTTACATTGAATGTAGTCATGTGGTTCTCTTGCGAAAATAATGGAGGTGGTTTCCCGTTGCCTTCCTCCATGGTACACGATATGGAAAGGATAATTATGGGTGGGAAGGAAGTAGGGTGGGACTTGCTTTCCCCAATTGTAGGAGGTGGGGAAAACAAAAATAGCTAGACAATCCGAATTCTTAAAAAAAGCTTTTGCTTATTTAGAACACATAGTACTTATTGAAGACGGTGTAGAACCCTTAAGCAAGCCGACTACCCCACAATAGAAACAGAATTATTACCCATTGTTTGGGCATGCAAACATTTTTGACGATATCTATATGGCGTGCATCTTATAATATTTACAGATCATAGATCTGTTATATAGCTACGCAACATGAAAGAGCCTAATTCTAAATTAACAGGCTGCAGTATAAAATTAGAAGAATTTAATTTTACCATTAAATACCTACCAAGCAAAACCAATAAGGTAGCTGACGCCGTCGAGTCGAGTTAATATACACCCCCTACCAATTGAACGATTAGACACACCAGAACCTAATTTTGATGATAATGCAAGTATAATGGCACAAAGACCATATAAATGCGAGTTGATTGACTTTACCATACCTACTTTTGTATCACCACCTGAAACCTTACCCATAAAGAAATCAAGTAGACATACAGATAATGTTAGAACAAATAAACAAATTAATTCACAGAATATACCTTTATCTTCAGTTACTCCACCCACACAAGAATTTAACCATACGATAATCAAAATATTCACAGTGATGTAAGTACAGGGTGGCCAGATAAGAATGCAAAGTGCTGTATCTCGGAAACTATTCGTCGTAACGACTTTCGGTAAAAAAATTTATGACCAAAGTGGCCAAAAGAAGACCGTGGAAAATATTTTCAGATTTCCAAGATGGTCGCCAGGGGGCGTAACCGCCATCTTAAACCTTTAAAGTAAATGTTACCAAAAAATATATGGTTTCTAAAGCTAAGCTTTACTCGAGTAATTTTTGTTTAATACTTTTTGATGTATCTATTAAAATAAAGTGGTGGGGGATAATTCAATGTTTTTTTAAATAAACAGCTGTAACTCCTAAACCACTGAACGGATTTTAACAAACTTGGTCTTGTTGGAAAAAGCATTTATTGTTCCATGAAACCCATCTTACCTGTGATATGTCTAATTCTTAGTGATGCCGTTAGAGCGCGTTTTTTGATATAATAACAGAAAATTGCAAAATTCTCTAAAAAATTAAATGCAATAATATCTCGATATCTTATTCGTAGCCTGAAATATCGAAGACAGAAAATTTAGTTATCATCTAATTTTAAAAAGACGCTATTACACCGGTATTTATTGTGATTTATTTGTCTTTTTTCAAGATTCAATGATAAAATTTGATAATTTAATAATTTTTAAATAATAAAAGTATTCTTAGTTCAAAAAATTTAAAAAAAACGTGTAGGGGCATAATAATCAATGCAGCTAGTATGCAAGTGCAAGCAAGGTAGGCAGAATATGAAGAGTAGGCCATGGAGGAAAAATAAATGCCTAAAATCAACTTGTCAACAAATATTAAAATTATACTTATAGAGACAGTGTAATTTGTGTTCGTTGCACACACAAGTAAGGCCTTGAAACTATTAAAATGCCTTTTACAAATGATGAAGCTGTCTTCAAAATGCGGCATTGGCTCAAAGAGTATACAGAGCTCGATATCCAAATCGGCGTTTACGCGATGCGAGAATTTTTCCGCGTTTAGTGCAAAATTTGCGTAATACTGGCAGCTTTCGACCTCAGTTGCGAAGACACTCTGCTAGAACAACGAAGACAATATTGTTAATGTCTTAGCAGACGTGGAATTGAATCCCCACGTTAGTACGAGAGCAATGTCTCGCGCGTTGGGTATATCACGTACTACTATTCTAAACATTTTAAAGGATCACAGGTTAGTTTTTATGTCACTAAAAATACTACCTTACATGTTTCACAATGTGTTTGTTATTTCAAATATTTAGACTGCACCCATATCATATGGTTTTACATCAAGCCTTAAATCACGAAGACTTTGACCGACGGATAGATTATTGTCATTGGATGTTGGGCATGATTAGGGAAAATACAGAATTTTTATCCGAAATTCTTTGGACGGATGAGGCCACTTTTAGAAGTGATGGAAACATTAATTTGCATAATATGCATTATTGGTCTGACAACAATCCTCACTGGTTGCGCGAGGTCCAACATCAAGGCTATTGGAGTCTCAATGTGTGGTGTGGCATCCTGGGCGGAACTATTATAGGTCCCTATTTCTTTGATCAACCACTAAATGGTGCCGTGTTCCTTGATTTTCTGGTAAACCAATTGCTTATTTTATTAGAAGATGTGCCCTTGCAATTACGGCAAAATATGTTTTTGCAACTAGACGGTTGCCCAGCACATTTCTCAAGAAATGTGCTAGAACATTTCTCAAGAAATGTGCTAGAACATTTAGATCTAACATATCACCAGAAGTGGATTGGGCGAGGAAGTCTATTTCCTTGGCCACCCCGATCCCCAGACCTCACCTGTTTGGACTTCTATCTATGGGGTCGGTTGAAAGATATTGTTTATCAAATTCCACCAACAACGAGAGACGACATGAAAATCCGAATACAGGAGGCCATTCGTAGCCTTTCAAGAGCAGAAATTGAAGCTGCTGTAATGTCCACGCATGAGCGGCTCCAACAATGCATTGAGTGTGATGGAAGACAGTTCGAGCATTTAAGGAGGCATTAGTTTTATTTCAAAATCGACCCTTTTTTCTTATTATGCCCCTACAAGTTTTTTTAAAATTATTTGAACTAAGAATACTTTTATTATTTAAAAATTATTAAATTATGAAATTTTATCATTGAATCTTGAAAAAAGACAAATCAATAACAATAAATATCGGTGTAATAACGTCTTTTTAAAATTAGATGATAACTAAATTTTCTTTCTTCGATATTTCAGGCTACGAATAAGATATCGAGATACGGTTTTCACTAGCCTATTTAAGTATCATTTCACTACATTTTTATGAAAAAAAGTCATAGTATTGCATTTAATTTTTTAGAGAATTTTGCAATTTTCTGTTATATCAAAAAACGCGCTCTAGCGGCATCACTAAGAATTAGACATATTACAGGGAAGATGGGTTGCATGGACCAATAAATGCTTTTTCCAACGAGACTAAGTTTGTTAAAATCCGTTCAGTGGTTTAGGAGTTACAGCTGTTTATTTAAAAAAGCATTGAATTACCCCCCACCACTTTATTTTAATAGATAAGTTAAAAAGTATTAAACAAAAATTACTCAAGTAAAGCTTAGCTTTGATAAGCATATATCTTTTGGTAACATTTACTAGGTGGATTTCAGTGAAAAATCACTTTAAAGGTTTAAGATGGCGGTTACGCCCCCTGGTGACCATTTTTGAAATCTGAAAATATTTTCCACGGTTTTCTTTTGGCCACTTTAGTCATAAATTTTTTTACCGAAAGTCTCTACGACGAATAGTTTCCGAGATACAGCACTTTGCATTCTTATCTGGCCACCCTGTACAGTACATTAACAACTATCATCATCCCCGTGATAGACATTTCCGAATTACCACTACAGTATCATAAGACTCAATTAGAATGTATTAACGCTATAATTCCCAAATCGATTAGATTCACTAGATTGGATGGACGCACGCATGTGAGCATTTTTGTAAATAACAATAACTTTCACGAAAAATTTGTACAATTACTGTTAGAATACTGTGCGCGAAATGCCCATTATTACTGTGTATTTCAAGATGACAATATTTTTGATAATGTTTTTAAATTTATAACTGAAAACAGTAACAAAAATTCTTCTCACATCCATTTATGCATTAAGCAAGTAACGTATGTCACTAATCCTGATCATCGTGAGCAATAAATTTCGGTTTATCATTTAGGTAAGACTAATCAGTAATCACAGAGAAATTAAACAAACTAGTGAACTTCTTAAACGTACTTATTATTGGAAGTGAATTGATAACGATATCAAGCAATACACCAATAACTGTGATACTTGTAAACTTGAAAAATATCATAGATACCCAAATAAATTGCCTTTTAGTTTAACACCTACTTATGATAAACCTTTCTTTTGTATTAGTATAGATAGTTTCTAAATCAATCAAACTAAATACTTAACCGTAGTTGTAATTTAGTAAATTTACTGAAGCATAATTATCAGAATCCCAAAATAAAATAGATATAACAAAAACATTACTAAAATTTATTTCACATTATGCCATACCTCAGAAAATCATAGCTGATAATGAATTCGATAACGCTGTAATAAAATAATTTTTAAAATTACATAAAATACAGTTACATGTAACTACACCTTTACATCATGACTCAAATTCACTATCTGAACGAGTACACTCGACAATTCTAGAACACTATAGATTATTATAAACCTTATAAAAAGGAAGAATGTCTTATTCCGTGTTAGCTTATAATAATTCCGTACATTCTAATTTAAAATTTACCCCTTCTGAAATTTTATTTGGCCATACTGACAGTCATAATCCATTTGAATTATGCAATGACAAATATTTTGAAGCTTACACTAATAACCGTAAAAATAGAATGTTGCAGTTTTATTCAGAAATCCAGTCTAAACAAACTCAAGCCAAAGAACAAAGAAATGAAAATACGAATAAAAATAAAGAACATGGATCTTTTAAAATTAATAAAAAAGCTTTTCTTAAAAACGATAGAAGAGACAAAAAGAGTTTGAAATTTAAAGGACCATTCAAAATTATCAACATCTCAAAGATGTACCAGACAACCCTGACTTATATCCACAAAATTTAGGAAAAGCGCAAATTAAAGAAAGTGACTGGACTATTACAAATACATTTGATTACACACTCTTATTAACTAACTGTACTATTCTTAGACGTTCATTAGATTCGACTCTTAAATAAAGAGATCGTGATTTCTATACAGCTAAAAATGAAGAACAAACAAATCTCAATTATAATGACATGCTATTATCGATACATCAATATATAGTAAGAATTGATAACATGATTGATCAAATATTTCCAGGCAATCTTGACGCTGAGTACGTACAAAAAAACGAGAATGCAATTGCCGATCTTCAATCCACAACAGCTATAGACAATAAAATTTTATATCAATATACACATTTAATAAATGATTCCATAAATGCTATATTTACCCTAACTAAAAATCAAGAACTTTTAAATTTACAGAAATTAATTGTACAAAACCATGCTATAATTAACAATGTAAATTCTCTCTTTATTCAAAGTGTACTACAAGAATCAATATTTTCTTTACAAATGTTTATAAATACCTGGCTCGAAATAGAAACATCCCTTACCTTTGAACAAAACCAACAAATGCAAAATTTCTCTAATTGATAATGCGGAACTTTTATCTAATCTCAATAAAATCTCTATATACTCTTCTGAAAATTCAGACAAAATGCTTTCTTTACCTTACCCTGTGCATCATAAAACCCTTCATCTTTACAAATCTATAATATTAATTAAAGCTTATCAAATTAATAACAAAATAACGTTTGTCTTCGAAATACCATCAGTGCACAACGATATTATTTACCAACTCATGCAATTAATACCATTTCAATACATATCGAATGATCACTCCCACTTATAAAACTATACTCTTTAATCTTGAAACTTCAATACCCGTTGAACTCGATTATCGCGAATTAATTACTGCCAATTCATATTTTTGTACTGAAAAATATCACTTTTCCCTTATTAATAATCAGCTACGTGAAACTCAACTTTTATTCTTTGCCCCTAATAAAACTTGTTCACCTTACTTGTTCAACTTATTAATAGTTAAAATAGCTCAGATCGATGACTCCACTTGATTAATTATTACTCCTGACAAGGTAACCATTGATATTAAATACTTAGACATTAATTCAAGGAACATATTAACAAAAACAAATTTAATTCATCTTACACTAGATTGCACTCCAATTCATTCGTTCATTATCGTATGGTTCACAGGACGTAACACATATCAAACACAGAGTGTGCAGGCAACATGTCAAACTTAAAGCCATACACAGATACCAAACATAAAAGAATAAAGTTGTATAAATAAAAGAAAAAGAAAAACAAAGTATATGTATATATACTATATCGTGCGCATATGGTTATCATATATTTTGATACGGTGTCGAGCATCATAGAGGGATATCTAATTCCTCAAGCCATCTAACTGCGTCAGCTGTTACTTCATATAAGTCAGCTGGTGTTCCTTGGAAAGCTCGAAGATCACAATCATGGGCAATGTGACGCATAGACTGTATTGGTGCTCCGCAGTCACATCCTGGGGAGAGTACCGTTCCCCAGCGGTGGAGACATTCCTCATTTCTGCCATGGTTTGTCCGGATACGGTTTAAAATTCGCCATTCCAATTATTTATCATGATACCCTATAATTCCAAATTTCTTCTTCTACAAAAACAGTAAAACTGCTAGTACCTAATATCGATACATTAAAAGTAGATGGTGATAAGCACACTAAAATAACTAGTTTAGATCTAACACATCGATCACAACTCGGGGAGTAATGTAATGTGCCATACCCAATAATGTGTTATTTGCTGTAATGTGTCACATCAGATATGAATTGTATGAAGTCCCCATGACGTCAATTGGAAACCACTATTTTCCATCCTTATGATAAGAAATGTTACATATATTACCTTTATATGATTTTATAGTTAGTTCATAGATTTTTGTCTTGTAACACTATAATATATTTATTTTATATGCCACAATAGCTACTATTGCGAAAGCAGGCCGTAGATTAAATGAAAATCCAGTTGAGGGGTAAGTTGAAATTACTGCAATTGTTGATTCAAGAAAACATCGACTTTATTGTAATAGCAATTAGCGATTTAGTAAATTTAGTTGATTAGTACGAAATATTAACGGTTAAGTAATAAACGCTGAACACTTATCTGTCCTTGCACTAGATCTGGTATATATGTACTTTTTGGACCATCCAACACCTTCGTTTTAATTCCAATAATGGTTACTAAAATGCCCCCTGGATGGGTAGATAACATTTGATTCATTTAAAACGTGGCTCCAAATTAGACCAAAACTAGAAACCAGTTGGTCGGTTTCTTTTATATGAAATAATTTGTTAGAGTGCGTAAAATATTTCAAATAGCAACCCTTACAGAAAAAGTTATGTATCTCAGAAATGCGTGTTCAATTAATCGGCGGCCCAGCAAAAGTACCGTGAAAGCCGATGGTCTCCAAGTTTTGAAAATTTTGGGCACGCGCCGTTAGAGCAATTCGCGTGTCAAAGTCGTATAATATATTACCAGCTATTTTTATGTTACAGCCTTACAGAACGTTACTCTGTCCAAATTTGTAACTCCTACAATCCACATTTAATTAAAAACTTTTGTGTAGTAAAATAAATAAAGTTTGTTTTCGTTAAGTCACGATTGGTAACTTAACTAATAGACATCGGACATACAATTAACTAATTCAGATACGACTCCGTTTTACGGAGTTAGTGAAAATAAAGGTTTTTACGTTATAAAGATATAATTCCAAAATTGCTTTATATGCATAACATAATTCTCTGCCTTTGAGAATACCAATTCCATAAAACAAATTTCTATGTTTTTTACATTGCATACCATAAAACAGAAAACATCTTTCTTATACGTTAAATAGACTAGTAAGACGCTATTTTTTTTAGAAAAAAGTAAAACTTTTACAAATAAAAAAAATAGGCAGTTTGATTTACACAAGGAATATCCTACAAACTGATTTCTTGATAAGTTATTTTAAAATTAATATTTATTTTTAAATTAGAAAAAATTCCTTAATATTGACCTACATAGAAAACTAAAATATTTTTTAAATTCTAGAATATATCGGCAATTTGCACTAGTGCAAGAAATGCAAAATTATCGACGCTATGTCATTCGCATGTGATTGATTAAAGGTCTTCAATTTTAGCTATCTGATTGCTCAAACATTTTTGAAAGAAATAGTATAAAATTATATATTTTTTGTAACTGTGTGCGCTTTCTACCAACGACTTCTGCTCTGGAGGTTTTATGTAAGAATTTAAAAAAATGCAACCCATGTATGTCTCTCTAGTTAACCCGAAGAATTCTATTAAAACCCTCAAACGGGAAGAATAATCGCCAAACCCGGAAATTTCGGGTCAAAAAGACAGTGTTGGTAACGCTAAGGATAATCTCACTTAATAGTTACACAAATTAACATTACAAAATTATCTAATCATTTGGTTAACGCCTTCGACCAGGGTAACAGTTGTAATACTGTTGTAACGCTTGTGATAGTAAAATCAATTTCGCTGAGTTATTCCGTCTAAACACCAACACCAAAAAAAAAATTATTTACATAAACAAGAAAAAATAAAAGTTTTTTTGTTTATATTATCTTATATACTCGACAATCATCGTAAATTTGGCAAACCGGCTGGGTAAGGCTTTACCAAGTAGCTACAGTTACAGAACGCTACTCTCAAAATACAACCATATACACCCTTAGTGTGACTGTCTCTGGTCATTGGTCAACTTTAAGAATGAACGTGACGATTGCGTTGACTTTACCGTTACGGACTCGACCAAATGGACCAAAAGGAGTTAGCATTTAACTCCTTTTTCTTTCTTTCTTTGTCCGTCAAATACATGTCGTTATTCAAATTTGTAAACAATCTTAATTAACAGCCATTTTAAAACGATAATCTACAATCTGCTGGTGTACAAATTATCTTTAAACTTTTATAGAAATCAGTTATTAACAGGTAAATATACCGGGTGACAATGAGACCAGAGATATATGATTATATCTTCTTTATTTATAAATCGATACAATTTTATACGAAAATGCTAGACATAATTTCTGATTTACCGATAAATATAGACAAAATGGCAGACTCTCGGTTTTACCGTTTTACCAGAAATGATATTAACTTTGTTTTCTTTAATGGATCACCCCGTATATTTTGTGTTTTTCGGAATCTAAGAGTCAAATTACATACAGTCTCGCCAAATTTTCATTTTTTCAAATACAAATATATATTTTTTAATTTTATTTTTTACCGAAAAAGGCCGTGAATGGGAAAGATCTGTTATAATTGACTCTAGCAACTCATAATAATAGCTATTTTACCAATTAGGTCAATAACAATATTACAGTATGAAATATCAATTCAAATATATGGGACACAAGTCCAAAATAACTGATGGCACTGTAACGTATTAACGGAAACGGGCTAATGTGATCGTGACAGTATTTCGATGAGTTGCTAGATCATCATAGGATGCTCGACGACCAAGCATGACAGTATTGTAAAACAGCGCAGATTAATGAATGTAAAGCCTTCGATGCGGAAGAACTAAATCGCTTTCTAATAGTTTTGTTAGCCGATACGTTTTTATTTGTCGGAAACTCGGCTAGTATGC
The DNA here is from genome assembly GCA_940337035.1 of Agriotes lineatus. Lineage (NCBI taxonomy): Eukaryota > Metazoa > Arthropoda > Insecta > Coleoptera > Elateridae > Agriotes > Agriotes lineatus. The sequence goes on from OW679202.1 coordinate 22,108,834, forward strand.
TGGATGAAGAGTATGTATAGTACGTCTAGAAAGTATCCGGAAAAAAACAATTTTTCTACTTTGCGTCAACAATACTCTCATTGTGAAACTCAACTGCGTTTCACAATAACGACAATTATTTTTATTGTAGCACAGAAAACAGTAATTTTTTCCTTGGTTATGTTGGCAATGTTATTATGCGGGCAGTCGAAAGTTGAAACCAAATGTCAATGAACATTGTTAATAATAACTAGCCAAATTGAATATTCCTATCTATTAGCTCCCGTTTGTGTTAAATGATCACGAAAATGTTGATTTTGGGATAATGAACCAGAGAAAACGCAAAAGTTTTAATACCTAATTTTGAAAAAAAGAACAATTTGGTAACCTGAACGTTTAATTTGGTAAGTGATCAAATCACATTTTCTTTTCAGATTTCTTACAAAGCAATAGTTTGCATGCACCCCATTTTTTGAGAGAAATGCCCCTTCGGAACAGATTTTATGGTGATAACTGATATACGGAAAATTCTTGTACATTGTAGTCATAACTGTTTTTATTTGAACTGTATTTTTATATAACTATTGTAAATAACACATAATAAAATAGTTGATTAGTAGTAATACATAGTAGTCTAATATACGACGCACACAAAATTTTTAAGTAAATCGCCAAGAAGAGAACGAGAACCTAACCTAGAATTCCACAAAGCATGTTTACAGACAAACATGCATAAACTGATTAATCTGCCAACCTTTAATTATTATCGCTCGTTGAAGAAAAATACAATTATTGTAGACTTTTATTGTCTCAGAACAAGAATCTTTCGCATTAATTGAAATTCCAGGTACTACGTACTGTGATGATGTTTTGTTGAAAATTAGTGTCACTTCCACCCCCATGGCTTTTAATTGTTAATAGATCTCCTCCACTATTGGCCAAGTGTGAGGCGCTAGACCGTCTAAAACAATGCCGTGTGTATTTTTCAGGATCTGGAAGTTTTAAAAACGTGGCTATAATTTCTGGGATTTTGCCTATTGTGTTAATCCCAATTGGATTTTTAATGCAATGACCATTCCTGTAAGTTAAGAAAAATCGCACAGTTGCCCCAACTTTAAATCATTTATGGTCAAATTCACTAGTTCTAGTCTATGAAGCGCACCTGAATACCCCGTAATTAGTATCACTTAAAAATAGTGAAATAGAACTGTAGCAGGTAACTGTATTAATTAAAATTTAACCTTCATTGCCAGAAAATGTAAATCATCGGCTTTCTTTATCATCCAAAATGTTCGATTTTTTTGGCTTGTATCCCTGAGATTGCCGCTTTAAAAATGCCTGTAGCTTTAGGAATTTTAATATATCTGTATTGCGGTACGCATTAAGACATGTTCATAACATGCTATAAGACGCCCAAAGTGTAGAAGATTTTTTGGCTTTACTTAAGCCCTCAAAATATGCGAGGAGAACATTTTCGCTGATAATTTGGACACCTTTTGAACTGCACCAGGTATTGAACACTATATTCTTTTTCATAATTCCCTTTAGATTTTTCAGAAAGCAACTTATTTGTAGCTTCCTGTGCTGTCGCCCTCAACTCGGGGGGGTCTACAATTAATCTCTTCCATCACAAAAATTAAGCAAAAAACGCCAGATACTGATATTCAAATTCAAATTTTGTTAGACAAATGTCATTACTTCATTTATTACCAACCGAACTTGTCAAAAATCCCTAATTGATTTTTTTAAAATATACATATTTTTAGGTGAGCGGATGGCCCCGCGAGCGAATGCTCGCCTCTCAGGGGGCGGGCCGGGGTTCGAATCCCGGCGACTCTAGAGTTTAAAAATCGTACGTTCTCCGGCTACCACACTAACACCTGTGGTAGTCGTTAACCCCTAAAACAAGGGAACTATTCCTCATTTTCGACGAGCAAGGCTAGCCACTTAGCCGGCCTAAGGGCAAAGAGGGCTCATAGAACCATTGTGCGGTTAAAAACGGGCCACTGGCCTGGAATAAGAGGAAGAAGAAAAATATATTTTTAAAATTTATTAAAATGTAAAGTAGAAAAAATAGTATATTACACTCTTTCATAAGATGACTTGTAGCACTCATTCTATTTGACCACTCCTCTCTGCGCTAGTGCCATTCGTGCCACAATAAACGCTTTATGAAATACGTGTAATAATGTACTATTCTTTTTTGCTTTTTAAAACAACATATTTCACATATAAGATTGTCTTTTCTTTTATCCATGACGTACTACCCTGACATTACGCACACACAATTTTCGAGGCCCAGGACTTTCTAAAAGGAAGTTTCATGGAATTTCTTAGAACTATAAAATTCCGGATACTTTCTAGACGTGCTATATATGTACGAATATTTACAGTTTCTCAATTATCATAAAGTCATAAAATTATACGGAAATCAATATTAAACCACTACTAGTGGTTATACCTTTTTTAACGGCGACATTTGGTTTTAATTTTAGTTGTGATAAAAAAACTTGAGAGAGGATTTTAAAAGATCATATGGGTAGTTCAAATTATGGAAATTTTCAGAACTTATAATTTCCTAAAAATCGTAAAATCAAAAGCAGGACGACATCTCTACAAAATTATCGCGTAGATTTTCCCCAATAAATTCCATAACCAACATTTCATTGCTAAATGAGCAGTAATCCTATAGAATAACAAAATACACTTTTCTAAAGGTCGGTCTTGAGCTTTCTCATGATAATCCGTTAATTAGAGTCATGTTTCAACAGCACGATTCATACTGCTCGCACACTGGTTTAATAATGATAATCATGTCGCGTTAATAGAATCAGGATTGCGTTCGTTAGTCAGCCCGAACCACGCATTAATTCTGCTCGAGATAAACGTCCCGAACTTTCTCCAACGTTATACCTACCATTACATCCGGTTCTAGAAATCTGCACCGCTTACCTACATAACCGAATATATAACACATTCCAGACTCGCTGATAAATATCTGAGGTCAGAACCTAAACACCGTATTTATTATAGAGCAAAATGTGCTGGAACTACGGGGATCTTTGATAAAGTTTTGTTATTCTATAGTAAAATTAGTGCATCCTATCGAAGGTGCTTATAGTCGGACTTATATGCTGAAAAAGTAATGTTTTAAAGAAGTTTAAAAATATATTCTAAAAATTGGAAAATCATTTTATTAAAGATGAAAAGAAATTCCAGAAACATACTGGTGCGAACGCTGGTAAAAATTTCTAAAATATTCATTTACACAGCGCTTATATAACAGACGAAAATGCTTCTGACTGTAACACTGGCACTCAACACTATGACACTGGAACATACTCGCAACGGAAAAATCCTTAAACTACAGTGCATTCGTTGGTATTGATTTATGTACTAAATTATAAGTAGGAAAATAATTGTTATTCAAAAATAAAAAATCTGGTGTGATACACGCACACAACTTCCTTTTACAGTGATCTTATAATTAGCCAAAAATTTGATTTTAAATGTCTTAAGCATTTGTCAAAAATTTTTAAAAATTACAAATTTTACAAAATAGTGTTAGTTCAAGAGAAAAATTTTCTCTAGAATTTTAAGCTGAATTCAAAAATGTAATAATATACCGGGTGTTCTATTTAAAATAGCAGTTAATAAAAAAAATTTAAAAAAAAACAAAAGAAACCCATTTTAGAAGTATTCAACTGGACAATCACTTATCTCACATCAATACACATTAAAAATGTAATAAAAATGGAAAGTTTGAAAAAAATTGTTAGAGCAGTTTTTGAGAAAATCGAAAAAAACTGAACAATCACGAGAGTAAACACCTACTTCCCGTTATGCGATTTTCTTCAAAAGCTTGCTTTCGCATCTACATAGTATACAAAACTTATATATGAAGTTTCAACGCCATATCTCTTTCCGTTTTTGAGATATTCTGTTCACAGACAGACACACAGACAGACAAACACACAGACAGACAAACACACAGACAGACAGACAGACCAATGAAAACAAATATGTTTTTTGGGATCATGGGACTCTAAAACGTGAAGATCTGTTGAAAACTCAATTTCGAATTTTTGGGGTAAATCCAATACTTCCTTTATTGTAAAAGGAAGTAAAAAAAATAGATGAGTACATAACTTTAACGCTTCTTGATTAGAATTTAAAACTTTATTGTAGTAATATATGCTTTGGCAAAAAATAGTTATGTACCCAAGAATGCTCCTTTAGTAATTTTCAAAATTTTTGGAATGGTCAGTTAAGTAAGGAGATTGATTATACAAAATATTGATGCTAGAAGGACTATATTTCATCAACATTTTACAAACATTTTATTTTAATTTTAGTGCAAAAGCTGATCAGGTATATGGTTAGGAATTAAAAAAAGATGTTTCTATAAATAAAAAAAAAAGTCTATATTTTCGGTTTTTTACACAGAAAAGTGATATGTATTTGCGCGTAGAGACCCGAATGATAGAAATTTACGATCACCTACTAGTGTAATTCGCCAAAGAATGCGAGCCTGTCATTTTAACTTCATATAGGCAACCCAATATACTTACCGCAGGATCTTACGATATTTAAATTAATATGTCTTAGTTTTTAAGAATACATAATATTAACCACCAATAAGTATTTGTTTAAGTTTCATTAAAACTAACTTTTGGAAATTTTCTATGCACTTTTTGTAAACGAAAATTCATTGTATACATGTTACAGTTCTAGTGCAAATTTCTGTTGGAATCTTCGGATTCTCAAGGTAATCTGAATATTACTTGATCCTTTCAGTTAAAATCCAAAACAACATAACTAATTTAAGCGCTATTCTGTTACTAAGATGTATTACTGATAAGGCTTAGCGAAAAATATATTATTATAAAATAATTGTATTAAGAAGAATCGGAAAAAGCCAAAAAAAATTACTTTCATTGGTACGAAAATTATTTTTATTAAGTGTTTATTTTAAGAATTTCGTTAAATCTATATATTAATGTAATTTACATATTGGGATGTTTAGAATTACATAGTGCAATTTTTGGAACCTTTATTCCATTAAAAAGACTAAGATGTTGAAACTGGATGTAAAAATACATCTATTTCAGGAACGTTATCCTTCATAATATTTTTTACACACAGACTGTCCTCTGCTGTTTCTTCAACTTATAAAACCCTTAATTTGTTTAATGAACGACAGCTAAAATTAAACTGCAATCGGTCTTTCCTTTATCGACATCCGGTACTTTCATCCTTACAGGATATCCCTCTTCTGCTTAAGGGTGGTTAGAATCTCACAATAGTTTTCTTCTTTATCATTTACCTCTAAGTTCCTCGTTACATTTTTTCTATTCACCATGCTGACCTGTTAAATGCTACATAATTCATTCTAGCTATACCCTTTCATTTCTGTTATATTTTAGTTAAGAATATGGGTACCAGAACTTTCTTTCGGAGCATGTGATGCAAATCAACTTGTTTGTTATAGATCCATGCCCCATTTGCAATTCTTCATTATTCTGTTCATTCTCTGGCAGATCTTGAGAGCGATATATCAGTCCAAATCCGCTTACCTACTTTGAAAACACTTACTGAATAAATTGTGGCCAAAAGATCCTCCACAACCACAATCAGCATTTTTTAACGTCAACTGGACATTATTCATTGATGACAACGTTAACTAGGTAAAGTGGTAACTATTAGTGTTCTTTCTTTAACTTCGTGAACCAGTTAATGTTGATATTAATTAGGGAATATAAACATGAATGGTTTATCTTTAAAGCTGTAGGGTGAGTATACTTCTCTGCCTGTAACTTGATGAGTCTACACATTAACTGACCTTATTTTGTCGGGGAGTATACATATACTGTTTATAATATACTAAATAATCGAATTTATTCTCTATCGCAATAATAAAATTCGACTCAACAGCTAACTGTTGTAAATAACATAAGCATTTACATTTTTCTGTTTACCAAAACTAATTATTTTGTACCCGTCGATTTTTATACTTCCTGAATTGCGTAGAAATACGAAACGCACAACTGCCCGCCAAATTTATGGTTTCCTAAATAGGTTAACCAATTTCCTGCCTCCTAACGGTTCGTAAATCGACTTTAGTTAGAAGATAATATGTTCCTTCTTGTATCAGCACTTAAATGGAAACTGCAGGAATGGAGAGCAAATGTCGCTAAAAACTTGGATTCTACATTACTGATAAAATGAATGACATCATTGGGAAATTGCCGTTCGAAATTTTGGGTGGCCCACCGTGTAGTACAGCTAATTTTAATTTATTTACTCCCACTGATGGACGAGATTCGAGACGCGACACTGGATCGAAATTAATAACAGTAGTTACATCCTCAGAATTTAAAACACTGAGCCTGGTTGGAAAATGTAGGTCGCCGTTTGTACCTACTATAGGTAACTTTCGAGAGTATTAACTGACAAAATCTACTTCTATTTTGTTCCTTCGGGACAAGTGGGTCCCTATATGTGCAATTACTAAAAATAAAGTCTAGTAGCCTTTTATTTGATGAAACGGTTCGTCCAAGGTCATAATAATGTACGTATTACTTACTCATGCTGCATACTTTCACTTAGAAGTACACGAGAAACCGAGAATAAATAAATGTTGTGATGTAGGTCAAATCTCAATACTGTTCTTGTTGAACATTCAGAGGTAGAATTTAATCTTTAATTAAGTATTACAAACGCAAGGTCGAGCACCAAGGTATTTCACTTTCCTAAATTGGTTTTTTAGTAACTGAGTCTACTTTGATTGCAGAATCATTGGAGGATTTAAAAAAATCAGCTATGGAAAAGTGCTAGTACGAACATGTTATAATTTATATCTTGATTGTTTAACAATTGTAAATGAAAACGCTCCCGTGGCTAACGAGCAACATCGTAATTTAATAGTGAATTTTTTAGGTACACGCATTATTCATTGGTGGATCTAATGCATGTGTTATTTATTAATCTTCTCTCTTGTTGATGTGTAGTTGTAGTAGGGCAAGGTCACCTGTCTGGTCGCGAATTGACTGCCGTTAAAGAACTATAGAATTTTTTATGTAGGCCTACATTCAGGAAATGTTTATTTAGTAACAATTATATTGTCTTTCTTTTTCACATCGCTAACAAGAAGATATCAAACACATCGACATTGTGACACTAAATCATTTTTAAAATCAAATTAAATTAGGAGTGCAAGTATCTTCACGTTTCTAATAAATTAAATATATTTTCAAATAGAAAAGAAATGTATCCCGCTGGGGTTTGAACCCGCCGCATCTGCGGCTCTGCAGAATGCTAGATCCTGGCCGAGGTTCCGCAGAGGATGTAAGTCCGGCGGAATTCCATCTGCGCTACCTCGTCTCTTCGGGAAAAGCCCGGCACGCGAGTCTCATGAAGAGCGCGGTGTAATGGTTGAAACATGTTTACTCTTTTGAGACGTTATTCTTTATCGGTTGAGTTTTATTTTCGGCAAATATAAATCCTGACCTATGTGAAAGTTATTACTTCCTTTTATTTCAAACTTAACACAAAAATAAACAAAATGTTATTATTTTAAGGTGCTCACCCTGTATATATTTGTATGAAATTGTACCGGTTTCATGCGAGGTAGATATATAATATGTATCCAAAATATCGTCTTCCTCCGACAAATAGTTTTTGAGCTATACTGCAAACAGACAGACGGACGGACGGACGGACGGACAGACAGACAGACAGATAGACAGACAGACTAACAGAATTGAAAAAACCTCTTTTTCGTCATCTAGTGACCTTGAAACGTGAAGATCTGAAAAAATCTCGGAAGGTGATTTTTTCGTGATTACAATACTTCCTTCGTCTTTCAGACGTGGGAAGTAAAAATTAAAAACATGTGAAAAATACAGTTTTTACACGGTACAAGATTTTTAAAAAAAGGAAACAAAGCATTCGTTTTCCAAATCCTGCACAAAAATTTCTACAGACAGGGAGAGTTATTATCACTATCTTTACGACCATCTCCACCATTTCATAGTCCTGTAATCATTGTCATCATTAAAAATAACAACAACACCAGTGTAGTTATAGTAACTACTCTAGTGACTGCTCTGAATTATACTATATTATTTACGATTTTATAATTTTATAATTTTAATGGAATGATTTATTTTGCGTTGTTGTGGAGAAAAGTCAATCATCTCTGAAGTAATATATTTTTGAAAATGCAGTATCCGTTTATTCTCTATTTTTACAAACAATGGCGGAGACTTGTGCATTGCTTTAGAGCTCTTCAAACTATATGCTATTCTTAAAACCGTAGCACGACTTTCGCCATCTTACAGTTGTGGCTCCTCCTCACTTCTACTTTGTCAATACAGGTATATTCTCTCTCTCTCTCTCTCTTTAATCACTTCAACAATTATTTTACATAAATTGTTCGAAGAGTAACGATTTCTCCAACACATCTCCTTTCTGTATTAGTTACAAAAGTTGATTTATATTTTACATAGCAATTTTAAATAAAGGTGGTTACATCTAGTACCAGGACAATAAGGATTTAGTTGTCATAAATAATATGATGCACTGAATAGTTCTTTTCCGAACGGTGTGGTTTTTTGTGAATTTTTCAACTTTACCATGTTCTATTTATATTCTTTTCTTTAGTGTGCTATTGATCTTACGTTTTAAGTAGTTACTTTTCATCCAAATAGTTCTAAGCATTCGTATGACGTGTCATTATTTTAAATACCTACTTCCCAAAAATTAACTTTAATGGTAAGTCCTTCCGGGTTATGCCGTGGTCGTCGATTTCAACTTGACGGTTCGCTGCGCATGCTGTCAGCCTCTTCAGTAGTTTTCTAACGACTGATGTTGGTGTCTCACGCTGCTGGTTATATACCGAAGAGATTGTAGTCCGTAACTTAACCTTGAGGTTGTTTTACTTTTTCTAATATTTTTGAGGGAGATAACTATCAGCTATTTTTTGTTTAAAATATGAAAACTATTTTCTAATTATTAATTAGTCATTGCCGAGACACAGTTTAAAATTTTATAAATAAAACGTAACGTTTCACTACATAAAATTTGCTTCATCAGACATTGTTTAAGAAGTATGTTACAACAGGACATTTTGTACATGAAGTTTCTGAAAATTAGATATACAGTTGTGTTAGGTAAGTAAAAACATAACATCCTCGTTTAAGTTACCTTTTTTATATATATTTGGTGGTCTTTGTGGGGTTCCTTTAAATGAAGTCTTTCAGACCACGCGGTAGACAAACTTCATTATTTTCAATCTTAATATCTCAACATCCAAAAATGTTACATAACGAAACACATTTAAAAAAAGACTTTATTGAGAGTGCATTGAAATAAAATAATAACCTATTGCCATTAATTCCAAAACTTATATAGAAATTTTAAACAAAACTTATGATAATATTATAAAAAAACTAATAAATTGTTCAAATTAAATTATGCAAATTGTACTAAATTTTAACTCATAGAAATGTTCAAACCAATTCAAAAATTAACTAAAAACATTTTAACCAATAAAACCTGAAAGCCGCGGGTTTTAAAATTAAATCACAAAACTGCCGTGAAATGTCACAAGCGTTGCTCTCAGAAATTATAGAAACTAAAATGATTATTGAAAAATGCAACAATACTTTCTGAAAAAAACTTTTATTAATTATACAAGTAAGTAAAATAGTAAATAATTACCTACTCAAGTACAAAAGTATTTATACAATTAGATACAATACTAATGCTTGTGCCTGTTTAACCACAAAGTGGTTTTATGAGCCCTATTTACCGTTAGGCCGGGTGGGTAGGTGGCTAACCTTGTCCGTCGAAACTGAGGAAGAGTTCCCTCGTTAGGGGTTAACGACTACCGCAGGTGTTAGCCGGGGAGCGTACGATTTTTAAATTCTAGAGTCGCCGGGATTCGAACCCGGGACGGCCGCCTGAGAGGCGAGCATTTGCTCGCGGAGTCATCCGCTCACCCTTCCTTGAATGTTGAAAGTTGATAACCTATTTATATAATATTGAGAACATCTTATAAAGAACAACTACAAAACACAAAAATGTAATATTAAAAACACCTTTTGGTATCAATAAATCAACTAAACACTATGATGGCCTTCCTTCGTATTTTGTTAGAAATTGTGCTGCTTCTTTATCATACCCACTATACCTTATCTTCCATAAATCTTTACATACACAAATCTTTCCGTATCAATGGAAATCTGCTTCTATTGTCCCTATTTTTAAAAGCGGCGACAAATCTGATGTCAGGAACTATAGGCCCATCAGCAAGCTTTCGACAAGATCTCTCACAACATACTCGTGAGGAAGCTTGCGGGAATGGGTGTGACTTACTCTGTTGGTTCTCCTGATATCTAAGTAATAGATCGCAATTCATTTCCACTAAAGGTTACTCATCCGAGCCATTCCCTTTAACATCGGGAGTGCCCCAAGGTTCTCACTTGGTCCCACTCCTCTTTTTAATATTCATTAATGACATAAAATCATGTTTTAAATTTGTCAAATATTTGCTGTTTGCAGACAATCTAAAAATATTTTATATGATATCAAATAAGAACGATCATATACTCCTACAACGCGATCTGTATTCTTTTTACGAATATTGTCAAAAAAATAAACTCCATCTTAATATTTCTAAATGTTGTACCATTACTTTCACAAGAAATACCATCATTAATCATTTTAATTACACCATCAATATCAACCCGCTAAATAAAGTATCAAATATTAAAGACTTGGGTGTGATCCTTGTCTCCAAATTAAGCTATATCAGCCACATCGATACTTTAATACACTCCTGCAAAGTGTTTCGCATTCACAACGGTATTTAACTGAAATTTTGATTTTAGACAGAGCTATGTTTGCGCCAATATTTAAATTGAGACAGGGTGGGATAAAATTTACCACCGAACCCAAAACTAAAATTCACGGTGCAATTCCCTTGCAGGGTAACATTGGCTTTTAGTGTAAGTTCCAAAGGAGCAATTTTATTCCAGGACAACCACACCGTGCCAAACAAATCACATCATACTTAAGAAAAACGGTTTTCCGATACTTCGCCTGTTGGGCAAATGTATATTCTTTTGTTCAATAAAGATCTATTTTATTATTATTATTATTATAAATAGGCACATTATTTGTAAATAGTAGAAATTAGGAGCGCATAATTATTTTAATCTCGTTTCCATTAATTGTTTATTTTCTTTGGTTTGACATTTCCAACTCATCCATCTTATGATGATATTCAGCATTGTTTTCTCCCACTGAAATATCATCTAGTCCTGAGTTTTCTTTCTCTAGCTATTTGAATTATTCTCTTAAGTGGCACTCCCGTTGCTTGCTTAATGCTAAGTCTGGGGAATAGGGTTATTATTCCATTATTTTAAACTAGCTATCCTGTAAGCAGGGACGTTATACCGATGTTTTTTTCAAGCATTTTCTAAGCCTGTAGTGTATTGTTAAAGCACGTAAGGTAGCAATAAATGGGTACATTAATGTAACAAAAATATGGACTCCATGTATCTTGAATGCGTAACTGAAATAGAAGTTTCGTCAATAAACTTTAGTGTTAATCAGGTCCTATGCTAGACTTCCGGAACATCACAATGTCAGTTCTAAAACTATTCCATCGACACTGACCATGGCCATGAAATCTTCTGCTTATATACGTGGTGAAACTCGTTCTCTACAAGGTCTGCAAAAACCTGAATTACAGTCATTACATCGAAATAGATGAGGACTTTGTGGAAGTCTTGTGCCCATTGGCGGGCAACCTTGCGTTATTGCGACATAGGTTGAAGGTTATGAACCTCACTTCGTATTAGTTTAGAAATGCCGTAGTTTCACATTGAAGATTTATCATTTAGAGAGTTACGTTACCTACTCATCTCAATAGAGATAATTATATGTAAATGCGTATATTTAATTTGTGCGGTTTTAATTGGGGCCTGTGCTGTATTCCACGATGGATTGCAATTATCAACAAGCGCTTCACAACTATCTTCAATTTCTTACGATCGGCTGCGTTCTCTTTATGTATTGAATATGAGCATTAGTAACAAATCCATTACACTATTTTCCTCTTCTTTCGGTATGTTCGGTATGCTAAATCACTATCCGCACCATTCACTTTTATTGAAATTTATCACTGGAACATACAGCAGGTATGCCACAAAGTTATGCGCCATAATTATAGATCATTTTCTTGTCGTTATCGACTTTAATCAGATACAGTTCTTGGGAAAGCGGAAGCGTTTGTTGTCGGAGCAGCGACACCCACATGGGCTACTAAATATGCTGAACTAACCTTGAAATGAGAAGGTGTTAAAGTTCTTTTTTAATGTCTGCGATTTCTTGACCACAGAGTCGATTGCCTTATAAAAAATGAAACAGTTAGCTGTCTTGTTCTACGTTTTGCAACAAAAAAGGTAGGTTAAGCAACGCGAATTTAATGTTCGCTCGCCTCGCTTATAACATCCTTCATTTGTTACATAAGCAATCACTCTTCCTCTTCCAATGATAGCTCGTTCTGCACTTACTTCTTTCGCTTTTAAACAGTACATGATAAAAACTTGCACAGTCATCAAGTTCATATAATTGGGGCTGAAATGTTTTCTACCATGATGCTGATAACAGATCGGGTTTTGTAATCTTGTAGCAGAAAGGTCTGCCTTGGTGTTCCGTTAAATCTAAAATTAAAATTTAAGGTAGGTATTCCAGGCAATCCGCTCGTTCCGACAAAAACTTTCTTGTATCGGTCTCGTAACAGCCCGTTAAAAAGGACGTACAGAAGGATAATATTCGTACACTCGAACTAATTCGTCTGGAGGATATTGAAGCCATTTTGGGACAAAAAAGGTGTTAATCATTTATCAGCAGGCCGTACTAGATTCCACGCCTAAACGAATATTTCACTCGTGAAATCACAATCGGCCAATGATGACGGTAGAAACGCGGTTTCCTAGTATTAGTCCCGTTAATTGGAAGTGGGCACATTGAATAAACGATTATATAATAGTATGGGTGTCCCTTTATTTCATTCATCGTATGCAATTGCACTTCAGCGGCAATAAACGTTACCTACTTTACAGACATCTCTAGACGTAGCGCTTGCTCTGCAAAATGTTGGAAATTTCATTTCACAATTCAAAATATTCCAGGAACTATACCGAGTACACACGTAACGAAGCTTAAAGAAATGAGCTTCCCCATCTGATAATATACTAAATTATTATAATTTATTGCCGCGCTGATCTGAACATATAGGCGGTGCTCCAAAAATGAAATAGCAAATCGTTTACCAAACGGCTAAGTTTTGTAAATGTTGTTTCTGTGGTTAGAAAGACCTTATTTACTAAAGAATATTTTGGGTCTTATCGACATTTAGCCTTGCTTGGTAGAAATTAAATTTTAAGTATGGTTAATATTAATTTATTGGTAAATTAAAATCACTTAAGGTAGATAAATGGAAATGGACAAGTAATATAGCGGAATAGCTACTTTAGAGCAACAAATCACGACCATCTGTAAATTTATAAAATAAAATATATTGCATATGTATAGTTTTTAACAGAATAGTTCTGATTTCTAGGCTCTGTAAAACAATATGTTTCTAGAACATTGACAGAAACTCACAGGAAAATTTATTTCCAATAAGACGGTTGACCTGCGCATACAACTGTAATCTCAAAAAAAAAACTACTTCACCTATGTTTTAAAAAATTGGCGCATTGGAGTGGTAGATCACAATATAGATATAGATATATTTAAGCGGTCGTTTAGGCCTATGAATATTGAATTTTTATTATTAGAATATATCGTGCTCTCCAAAATAAACTCATTCGCAGCATGCCGTGATCAAATGAAGTTTGCCGTAACTTGAGATATACCCATTGATGCAAATAGACTACCAAGTCAGAACTAAATTACATCTTGACCCTGAATTATTTTTGCTTGATATAATTAATCTTAATGCAGTGTAAACTTTTATCTGTCACAGTGACAGATGTTTTCAAAAACAAAATGCAATCTGACATTCACCTACAGACATAAGTTGAGACATGACTAGGTTTTCTATCTTTCTTTCCAAGGCTACCATTAAGGGTTTTTTTTTTGGAACACACGATATAAAGCGTGTTCGTTAATAAAATTGTTTGGGGTGGCTATAATTTACTTTTATCTGTCATGCTATTTTCAAATTATGCATTAAGGGATGACATACGGTTTTCAGGTCATGGCCAACCTCAAGCGGTTTCATTAGTGAACACCCGTTAGTATATACCTACAGTGGGACATTTTGTCAGATTTTAGTTATCTGAGCAATGAGCTGTGTTGTAAATATGATCGAATATTTCCCGAATCCTTATACATAAACGCGCATTGTATCTGCCGACGTTGTTATCGTCGCCGATCGGGAGCAATTTATCCGCGATCAGTTCTGTCGTCACTGTGCACTTCATAATGCAACAAAGAGTACTTTAGGTAGCGTACTGAAATTTCACAGTAAACTAACTGTCTTCTTGTTGAACTCATACTGAAAACGAACTACAAATTCGGCGAAAAATAGCTAAGAATTTAATAAACATTTGCTGAATTTATTGCAAAATTGCTAATAACGTATTACAAACTTACTTAAAAGGTACCACAAATTTATTAAAATTTGTTCTAAGCTTTCTCAAAATATACTTTAAGAATGTTGCAAACTTCCTAAGCGATTTGTTGCTACGCTCTAAACTACTAAAGCAAGCTTCTTAAAAAGTTGCTACACAATAATTACGAAAGTTGCTGATAGTTAAAGAAATCAATTAGCCCAAATAACAGTTCCAAAATAAACGCTTTTTACAATTTAATGCTTATTTCTTTAATGGTTTGCAATTTTTCTTCTTCTTCCTTAACTATAGGGCGATGTCTTAGTGGATGTTAAGCCCACTTTTGTAGGAACCGTCCTGGTCCTCTGCTTCCTGACGGATATTTGTCTCGGCAGATCTTCGATAGCATCATATCTGCATCTCATTATTAGTGAGTATGGTACACTTCGTGTTGTAATGTTTCAAATGCGTCGTATAACAATATATTCTTTTAAACGCATTTTTAAGTCAACGAAGCACATAAATGGACTACTGTACTCAATTGTTTTTCTAATATCTGCTCTACCATAAAGATTGCGTCTAAGGTGCTTCGATTGTTTTTAAAACCTTGTTGTTTTTCGTACATGTATGTAACGCCTTTTATTCGTTGTCGTGAAATGTTTGTGCATATTTTCAATGTTGAATTTAGTAAAGTGATTCCTGGTAACGTAACGTTTTATTGCCGTTTTAAAAAATCAATATTACTATACTGATACTACTTTTCCATTGTTGTAGGACTTATTTCTTGATTTGTTTGAAGAGGGGACTGGTTCAAGAAGAGGCTTACTTCTTCTGTTAAAATTGCGTTCGAGATACTCTCACTGTCAGGTTCTGACGTGTTTTATTTATTATCTTCTTGTTGTAAATTTTACTTCCTGTACATTTAGAGTATATGGAACTTGGATATTATTTTGTTATTCGTTTTTATGATTATATGGCATTTTTTGATATAGAGCTAAAAAGTAAAATTTAATTACATATTTTTACTAACGGACATATTACGTGAAAAAAAGTGTAAATCATAGTTTACAGTTTACATATCTTATAAGAGCTGATTCCGGTCGCCGGCCGTCCAGACGTAAGCAGGCGCGCTCACACGCAGCATGAACGGCCTGCATACTAGCAAGTGGCGCGCGCGCACAAATGGCGAGACCGCATTTGTATTGTTAACGCTGGCAAGGCCGGACGTCGGCTGGCCACCAGCCTAAGCAAGCATTTTTATTGTTAACCGTTTCTTTACGCTGGCAGGGCTAGACGTAGGCTGGCCACGAATTCTAGTATCTACATAAGTAAGAAACAAGTAAATGTTAAATGACAAGAAACAAAGTTAATGTAAATAATAATTATTTACAGAGTTACTCTCCGAACTTTTTTCTCAGCGAAAATGTTTATAAGACGTTCCATATTTGGAGATGATTTTAATCTTTTAAGCTCGTGGCTAAATGGCTAAATCCGATAACCGTTCTTATGTCATCGTACTTCTTAAGTAGTTTTTGATAAGTTTTAATTTTGAAAAGCTTCTTTCTGGTATTGCTACCGTAAAAGTCAAACACAGCATACAAGCAGTTATTAAGCTTCCAAATTAAATTTCTACAAGCAAATTGCGCGCTACGCGCACGTGAAATAGGATACGCGAAAGGTCAAGCTCGACCGAGCGCTAAGATAAGAAAAACAAAACCTAAACAAATATAAACATCTGTGAAGCCAGAACGTGAGATTTTATTTTGTGTCACAGTCACACAGACACACATTAAGGAAAATTATATTATAGATTATATTATAGATGATTATATATTTTTTTGAGAGTTTGGGTGCTAATGGGCCCCCTGGCTCGTGGGCCCTGTATCATTGATACGGCAGATATAGCAGTAGCTACGCCCCTGATGCGCTGTATATCTGTTAGTAATTACATAATCAATTATTGATTGATCTCTAGTATCTATACAGGTAGCTTTTTATTATTCTCGATGTGGATAAAAAGTATTATGAATTCTTAAATCCTTTAAACGCAAAACTTGTTTAAGAAATTGAAATATCTAGGACTTAATGTCTAATTTCTTTGTTTCTCAATTCGTTTTTATTCAAAACGTTGAACTCACTAGAACTAGCATTCGAAGTGAAATATTGCACTTAATTTCAAAGTTAAGCGAAGGTACTCGTACATACATTAAATTTAACCGATTAGCTTTTTCATGTCAGTCTTCAATAACCCAAAGGGAATCGCTAAACAGTTTCAACAACAGATTAAAACTAAATTGTCTTAGCTGTTTGCCCGCGGAGACTGCCGGACTCCTGAGGTGAGATTAAAAACATTATTATTAAATTCATAACTTCCATGAACTTTGACTTTTGAATATAGCGGCGGCACAGCGCGACAAAGCTGCAACTTTGCAAATGCCCGTTGTTGTTATGCAAATCCGAATTGCGAAACTTCCCGGAGTTCGGCTCTGCAAAATTCCGCCTAATCGCATTTGTATCTTCTTATCAAGACGGAATTCGCCTGCTATTCAAAAATCGAACCATGGATGGGAAAACACAGGCTTTCGCGGTGCAATTTGCCGCTTGTGATCCTTTTAATCCGGTCAATGATAAAAACCGCGAATTTGACCTAGTTGTCAAGATCAACTATGTCGACGGCTAAGGAAAATTAACAATTAGCCTGATCTTGGCAATTTGTTTCGCGGAACTGCCACAATAGGTGCAGAGATCCTAAAACATGACGCATATAGTTCTACAACCATATAATCTTATGATTCCAGGAGATAAGTTTATTTGGTCCTATTCGACAGTGTCCTTGGATCCGTTTTGTTCAGAAATGCTTCTTCCCGGTTGGCAATGTTGGTGAATATACACCCATGGTTTTAGTTACGACATATATACAATTGTGCTAGATTTTTCAGTTCATAAAATTGCTTGTAATTGGTTACTAGAAAGTTTATTATGCGGTAACTAGCAGGTAGTCGATCGCAGCTATTTATAACACGCTGACGTCATGTCTAGTCGAAGAGATTAAAACGGATTGTTAAAAATTAATCTAGGAAGCCTGAAAGGTGAACCTGTATAGGTAAGTCTCTAGCATGTCAGTACTGAGTGTATGCGGGATTTTGGTTCAGTTTTCGTTGTCTGGTTCTATTCGTAATAATGTCAGAAATCTTATCTGTTATGTATTTACTGATTACAAATAAAATAATACTCCTTTTTTAAAATCGGCAGTGAAGTACCTCGAAATCGTCATTCAAATCAGCAGTGAAGTAATCCATTGTTTTACGACTTTTTGTAGGCGGCGGAGCGATAGATAAACCGATGTTAACATAACCTACAAAAGTTGGTCAAAATGTTGTAATTCCTTTTTATCCCTCATGTGGTTTATTACTAAATCCACATTCGTGATAAAAGCTAAACTTCAGTGCCTTGGTATACAAACTACTATTATTTATTGATACTTCTCTGATTCTACATAATTTTTTCATGACTATCAACAAAAGGGTGAAAATAAGATTTTAACAACGATTGGATCTATAAAGATATATATTTTTATTATCTCTTCGACTGAAAGAATTTCTCATAGTCGACGGCCATATGCAATTCCGTAGGATTTTGTATGAAAGAATGAATAGTATGACTAGTGAGAATGCATAGATTACGAATCATACCATCACTTACTACCAAGTGTTTTGTCTAAATCTATGGCAGAGTGCCTGTGTGACGTCATCATTTTAAAAGATAGCTGCCAGAAATTACATTTACCTCTTTTTAATTCCCTCGTCTAAATGACGAAGGAAGTATTGTAATCGCGAAAAAATCACCTTGCCGAGATGTCTTCAGATCTTCACGATTCAAGGTCCTTAGATGACGAAAAATAGGTTTTATAACTCCGTCTGTCTGTCTGTTTATCTGTCTGTCTGAACGTTTGTCTGTTGTCGGTAGAACTCAAAAACTATTTGTTGGAGGAAGGCGACATTTTGCATGGGGATAATAATGCCTTCTTGACATGAAACCGAGAAAATTTCGGTCAAACATATACATATAGGGTGAGCACCTTGCTTTAACTCAAGAACTATTACTTAAATAAAAGTAATATTTTGCACATAGCTCAAGTTTTTGCCCTTGGCGAAAAATGGCATATTTTGGACCCAACATATACTTGGTGAGCACGTTAAGAAAATAAGATTTTGTTTATTTTTTCTTTCACTGAGAAATAGATAAAAGTACTAGTTTATACAAACCTCAGGCTTTACCCTTGACAAAAATAGAGCCCAATAGATACACGGTATATGTTGTAAAAGAGACAAAAAGGGGCAATGCTAAGAGCGGTGTGTTTAAGCGGGCGGGTTGCTCGCGGGCCACTGCCAAACGTTGAAAACATTTATCGGCACTGAAATTCGAATACCACCGCCAGTAATGTGTTTAACTGAAAATTAATGTACATAATTCGCAGTACCAATTGTTTCCTTTTGTTGTTTCAGTATTATTAGAGACATTAAGATATTTGTACCCCTAGTTTTCTTTGATTTTTAAGATTGTTTAGTATAACAACGAAGTTTTGAGTAAAGCCCTTTTTTTCTCTGTCATACGCTTTAGGTCGGGTCTAGGGCACTTGAGCTAAAACTCGTTTTTGTTTCTAATAAATAGAAAAATGTATAGAGATGTTTTGTCTTATAATTTCCGAGATATAATTCTGTTTAGAATGTATATAGCTATTACTGCGTATCGAAGTGAAATTCGCAAGAAATAAAATCAACCCATAAAGATGCTGTAAAGGTTTCGGAAAATTTGGACGTGTTGGCCCAGTTGGTAGCAGTTGAGGCCAGAGAGTCGCAAGAAAAGCCAACTCTGAGAGCTGTTCTTCAATACATTCGTATGGTGGACACCATGCCCGTATTTATCAGATCTGTTGGAATTGCTAACTGGGAGTTACATCTTGCATCACTAGAAGAGTCTAATATGTACATTTCGGCCTTGATCTGATTAACTACACAAGTATGATAGCATCAAACACTCCGACTTCTGGAGTGAGGTAGTAAGAAAACAGAATTCTCTCGTTCTGTAGGTACGAATTAGGCTCTAGAACAAGAAAATAGAGCAATGAAAGTACTCGTTGATGTGATTAATATCACGTAGAGGGGATCGGCTATAACTGGATTTGTCTTATCCTCTCCTGAACTATGTGATTTTTTTACAGCAGCAAATAAAATTGTTGACAATCAGAGATCAAAAATGGTTCAAACGTCACCACCTAAAAGAATGCAAAGCAACACACCAAACGAAAGATGCAACTCTGTCATGACATTGACTAATCCCGTAACGTAAAACGGAGAAGAACTCATTAACATCTCAACAAATAGGGTTTTTGATAAAAGCTGAATAAGGATGCCAAATGTACATCTTTAAAGAAGAACGGATTCAATGAGTCAATTGTAGTCTGCGGTCGCCAATGAAAAAAAAAGCTTTTAAGCTTTGTAAAAGCGCATGGAAAGTTCTCAAAACAAAAGTATCGGACACAGTACTGCAGTTGAAGACAGTTTGTTCACTGTTCACACGTTTACGGTATCAATATCAGTTCGACTTTTTGAAACAATCGGTAAACGGTTTACCTATTGTTTCAACAAGTGGAACTAACATTGACCTACAACAATGCTTAAATAAATATGACTTTTCTGCAGTACTTCGTTCAATGTTCAGTTTAGAGGGGTACTGATTTTACCTTCAAACAAGCGAAATTTGATGAAAATACTTGAAAAACAACATCTAATATCTAGCAACATGACTCAAGTTTCGTTATTTATTACTAAAGAACGGTTGTTTCTTCTAGAACAAAAAAAATACCTGAATCACTATCATTATCAGCAGCTGTTGTAGATGTAAAGGTAAAATTAAAAGCCCTACACTGACCTTCATACGTGAAGACATGGAGATTTTTTCTTTATCCAGTTTACATGCTCTAAAAAATCTCCGGATTTAGACAACTGTAAAAGAACATTTACAGGATTTTTGTAAAAACAATTTATTAATAGAGGTAGATTAGAGTTTTTAGAAGCCATTTAAATAGATATTAATTATCATTGAAAAATATTTCTCCTAAAAAGCACCTTGCATCAAAAACGTAAAAATTATACAAACATATTACTTTTCGGTAAATAATAAAAAATCTAAAGGAGTAATTAATATTTTATATTATTTTTTCAAATTAAGATCTTGTAGTGTTCACCTAAAGAAATTTTAATTTTAAAATTAAGTCTTGGTATGTGAAATTTTGAAAAATATTTAAAATATTGAAAAATTGGAATACTAAAGTGAAAGAAAAAAATTCATAAAAAGAAGAAAGCATGGAAGAAATATATTAAATCCAAAAATCAAGAAGATCACAATGAATATATCAAACAAAGAAATGAAGCCAAAAAAGAAGTAAGAGATGCAAAAAACCAAAGCTGGTAAATGTTGGCGAAGAACTATAAAACTTATATCTAAACCACAATAGAAGATTCTGTAGTGTAATCAAGTCATTAAAAGGGAAAGGAAGCAAGGAAATAAATGCAATTAAGAATAAAAAGGGAGACTCCAAACTAATATTCAAAATATATTGAGGACATGGGGAGAATACTATTCACGCAAATATGAAGACGACGAAGAAGAAGAGGAAGACTTACAAATAAATAAGAAGGAACAAAGAGATAAACAAAATGAAGAGGAAATAAACTACGAGGAAGTCAAAAAAGCCATCACAAAAATAAAAACTGGGAAAGCAGGAGGTGCTGACCAAATTCTTCCGGAGATGATTAAACATGGAAGAGAGGCAGTAGCTCAATGGTTACACGAAATATTCAAGATGGCATGGAGGCAAAATGAAATACCAGAAGACTGGAAAATGAACCACATGCTACACATACATAAAAAAAGGGGCAATGGATAACTGCGAGAACTACAGAGCAATCTGCCTATCCTCACAAAGATAATAGAAGTGAAATTGCGAACGGAAATACTAGATAAAATAGACAGGGAGCATTTTGGGAAGCGAAATAAACTGCAGATCATGCCCATGTAATAAGGAAACTGATAGAAACAGCAATGAATACAGGAACGACAATCTCCTTTGCATTCATAGACCTACAGTCGGCATTTGACTCTATTAAAAGGAGATTTATTTGGGAAAGTTTTAGACGAATAGGAGTATAAACAAAATTCATATGTATAATCAAAAGCATATATATATATAACCAAACTTATGGAAGGGTACAAGTAATGAGCCAAAACTCCCTAAAATTTGAGATTAAAAAGGAATTAAACAATGCGGTTCGCTAATCCCCCTATTATTTATAATCTGTATGGACCAGATACTGAAAAATACTAAAGATAAAACAACACAAACACTAATAGGATACTACAACATGAGACCTGTCTGGATAGAATCCTTTCTATACCCTGACGACATTGTCCTAGTGGCAGACAATGAAAATAAGCTACAGAAAAATCTCGACATACGGACAAACGATGTAGATCAAATGGAAATGGAAATAAACACGGACAAATCCACAATAATGGTGGTGAATGGAAACAAAAATCCAATCGAAAATATAAGAATAACAAGCAGAGGAAAAGCAATACAAGAAACAGAAATAATGGATTATCTTGGAACAATTATGGAAAACGGATATATACCAACAAAATTAAAAGCAAACCACATATAATATTTAATAAATCATACAATATTAAGAAACACACTTATACCACCAATGTTAACAAATAATATGGAAGTTATACCAATAACACCAACACAAGAAAGGAAAATCAGAGCAGCAGAAATGAAAGTCCTTAGAGGAATAATGGGAGTCACTAGATTAGACGAGATTAAAACGACAACATATACCAATCCTTAAACCAAGAAAAAATTCTGGCTAAATTAAAGAAAAACAAATGAATTGGTACGGACATGTTAAGAGAATGAATACGGAAAGAAGAACAAAACAGATGATAAAAGCAAAAACTACTAAGAGAAAGAAAATAGGGCGACCAAAAAGCATCTGGGAAAAAAGGATGAAGGAATTGATAAAAGATACAGGTTTAGGAAAAATATAAATAGACAAACTAGCTCTGAAGAAAAATGAATGGAGACAATTTATAAATAAACAGTACCCAACACTCTAACGGAGGTAAATATGGGAACGGATAAAGAAGAAGAAGAAAAATTAAATTTTAGCTAAGGTTAAAGAAAAATAGGTGTTTTCTGGCCTTGAGATTATTCAGTGAGCTAAGCCTAATACACTCTCAAAAAATCTTATTGCTGCATATTGTTTGACAATATTGACTAATATTATTTAATTTTGGGTAGTTTTTACATCTTTAAGCTGCTTATATTTATCTCTTTTACTTTATATTGACGAATATTTTGTTAATCCGCTTAAAATTATTAATAGTCCTTGATATTACGCTAAGCTTAAATCATGTAATGGGGATTTTCGAGTGTTAGTTCCCTACAGTCGTTAACCCCTAAACAAGGGAACTCTTCCTCACTTTCAACGGGCAAGGCTAGCCACTTACCCTCCCTAAGGGCAAAGAGGGCTCATAGAACCACTTTGTGGTTAAAAAACAGATCACTGGCCTATAATAAGAGGAAGAAGAAGCAGAAGAAGAAGTTCCCTACAGTGTTTCATCTTGAGGTTTTCTACTTCCTGAAATTTGCAGAGGCAGTAAATAGAAGTTTCGTCCTCGTCTTCGCAAAACTTGCGCAGTGGTCGGTGTCTTTTAGTCCTATATTGAATAGGTGTTTGTGCATACGGCAATGCAGTATTTTATGTCTTCTGTGTTTGAGTAATTTGTTGGTTGCACTTATTTGGTTCGCGTCGAAGACTACCTTGGATTGTTTTGCACTGGGATATTTCATTCTTAGTCTGCAATATTGGCCTTTGACCATTTAATGGTATGTTTTCTAGCAGTATTATACGCTATGCTGCAGGTGGTCTCTGGCCCTTCTACTTGTTTTTGGATCAGATACAAGAGAATCTGATTCTGAATCAGAGCATGAGGGTTCGAACCCCACTGACTTCAGCGGCCACAAAAATATTTAGTCGACTTCACTGCGATTCTCCAATCCGGCTTTGGCAATCGAGGGGGCTTGACGTGCAAACTTCCTTAAAGAGGGAAGGGCGATACCCTTGCAGTGGTGATGTAACAAAACGCCTAACAGCAATGACGTTAAATTCCTTTTAAAGTTTTCTGTTTCTTTAATTAATCGTACTTTTTCTAAAAACTGAGTTGAAATATGGAATTTTACTTTGATATCCTGTGACATAAAGGTATAAGTAATTATTGACAAATAATCTTTCTCTTAATCGACCGGTTTTTCTAATGTTTGCTTTTTTGCTAGTTAAAAACATATTGTGATGTGTAATTATTGCAGTTCATGAAAGTAATTACATAATTATACATCGTACTTGTCTTGCTTTATTCGCTTTTCTAATATTACGTATTCAGTCATGCATTAATTAGCTAGTTCAAGCCGGTACGGCTTGTTTATTGCAGCGAAAAATGACCCCTGTAGCTGTAGAGCGGTTTTGCAAAAGTTGTAATTTATGAACTAACGAATAATATGTTGAAAATGTAGCAGTGTCGCTCTTGTCACAAAACTTAAACCAAGTGCTAGATTGAATTGGTACTATTTTTGCACAAAATTGAAGTTATGTGTCGCGGAATGCACAGGTATTTACATATTTCCTAAGTTGCTGTTGCAATCAAACACTATTTTAAATGTATTTCACTAAATTACAAGGAGAGGTTCAATCCCTCCCTACACCGCCAAGAAATTTTCCCATAATGAATATTTTCACTTATAGTTTAATTTTTTTATATTGTGGTTAGGTTACACCGCCACTGGTAGTCTTTGCATTCGAGGTTTCTTGCAGATGTGTATAA
Source organism: Agriotes lineatus (assembly GCA_940337035.1). Lineage (NCBI taxonomy): Eukaryota > Metazoa > Arthropoda > Insecta > Coleoptera > Elateridae > Agriotes > Agriotes lineatus. Next base: position 22,133,391 of record OW679202.1, read on the forward strand.
TGTTCGCAATTTGAGGCGTAGCTGGAGCTAAATTAACGACGTTCACAGCATTGTAACAACTCCGCTAGCTAAACCTTCTCACGATTATTCAACCGATTTTATAATTTTATAAACTCGTGTTACAGTAGCGTGAATTTCTAAGAAACGTTTGTAGCTATTGTTCTGCGATTGTACACAAGAAGTAGAATATTATTAGGGATGATTGTAGAAAAAAATAACTAAACCAGAACAGAATTTGTTTTGCCGAAACCCATAATTTTGCTCTTTATGCAGGACACTATATTTAAAAAAATAACTTTTGCCTGATCGGAAAAATACCATGTGGTTGTGATCTAGTGAACCTTGTTTCGAATGAACACGCTCAATTTAACATTGAGTTCTAATAACGAAGCAGAAGAACAGAGGAAAATGTCAGTATCATCTATGCAGGGCCGGAGGAGAAAGTGTGGGAACGCAAATATTGAGATCGAACTATTTTAAGCAAAAATATAAGCAATATGCTAATAAAGTTATCACAGGGAGAATAGATATGGGTATGGGCCAACTAACTGTCGTGCAGTGCTATGCACTTGCAGAGGTAGCAAATTATGAAGACAGGGAAATTCTTTACAGCCACCTGAACACAGCGTTAAATAAAATAGACAAAGGAGACGTCGTAGTTCTAATGGGTAACCTTAATGTCAAAGTAGGGCAGGATAATAAAGGCTCCGAGTAAGTTATATGTAAAGAAGGTAGTCAAAGAAATAAGAATGGAGAATTAGTGCTAGAGCTGCGTGGCCTACAAAATTTCAAAACAGGAAGGACATTGTTCAAAGACAGAAGAAACTACAATATCAAATGGATATGTTCAAATAGGAAGTTGGAAAATTAGATCGACCACATTTCCATTAGCGAAGTTAGGAGCGAAAAGCACTGTTGAATGCTCGTGACAGGAAAGGAGTTGACATGGATTCCGACCACCACCTGATAATTGCAAAACAAAATGTGAAAATAACGAAGAACAAACAAGCACCACAAGAAGACGAAATTGTGATTTTAAGAAAGTAGAAGTCGACGAAATCAAAGAACAATTTATTAGTATGTTCAAAAATCAGGCGGAGCGGATTGACTACAATAAACCAATTGTAGAGACATGCGGAAATGCAAAAATGTAGCTATCAAAACAAACAATATAGTAATTGGGTACACAAGAAACGCGAACAACACTGTATGAACGAGGATATGTGGGATAAAATAGCAAAAAAGAAGAAAAGTAAAACAAATGGGTCTAAATACCAAAATAGAAGGAACGAAACAGGAATTCCAGAAGAGTACAAACATGTGTATGGTAAACTCAAAAGAAAATCTAAAAGATGCAAGCGAAGATACGTAGAGAAAATAGCTGGCAACGCACAAACTGTCGCAAGCAGAGGAGATACAAAGGAGGTCTTCGCTAGTATAAGAAAGTTTAAAGGAAGAAGTAAGCCAAAGCCGATCGTCAAAAATCAATAGGGGCAAGTATTGAGTACTATTAATCAAAATCTAAAAGCAGTTCGAAGAGCCTGTGAATATAGAGAAAGACGGAACCAAAGCAGCACAAGAAATAGAATTTCCTGAACTATTAGTGTAACACCACCAATGAAAGAGAAATTAAGCAAAGCAATTCGACAAACAAAATCAAGGAAAGCGACTAGTGTGTACCAGTTGGTAGCAGAAATGCTGAAAGTAGACGTACCAAGTGCTGTAGGAATTCTTGAACCATTAGCAAAGAAATCGTGGGTGGTAGAGGTTGACGGGAAAGGATTGACCTTGAAGCTGCCGAAAAAGGAAACCTACAAAAATGCGAAAATTTGAATGGGGATACCAAGGGTAATAAACAAAATTATCTACGAGGTAATTTTCAACAGGATAGTGGATGTTCAATGGAAAGCTCCGAAAAGAGCAGGGCGGCTTCAGAAAAGGAAAATCATGCAATGACCAAATAAATACGCTAAGGATTATAATCGACCAAACAACAGAGTTCCAGGCGCCACTTTATCTATTGTTTGTGGACTACGAAAAGGCTTTCGACGTACTAACACGGAATATGTATCGGTAACACAATAGTACAAGGACCTACTCCAAAAGATAATCAACCTCATGAAAGAGGGTTGTGGTCGGCGTTTGAGACAAAGACGAGCTTATGTCAGGGTTGTACTCGTTTTATGTCGGCGCTACTGTTCTTTGTTACAATAGATGAAGTATTGACAAAAATTACGAAACACAACCAAAGAGGCAGTGCATGGAAAATGGGCGAGACAAATACAAAAAAAGGTTTATCACCTAGAGAAGGAATCAGTAATGGGGGGGGGGGGGGGGGCTTAAAGACCTACAAAGAAGAGTGCAGCCACAGATTCATCCATAGCAGGGGAACTAATTATGCAGCTTAGCGATTTTACATACATAGAAAATGTGGTATCCGTGGAAAATCGTGCGATAAAGAGCGTTGGTGCACGAATCAACAAGGCAAGAAGAGTCTTCATTAGCTTAAATAATGTAGCTATTGAAACAACTTGTTCTAACTACACATTGTTTAATTATCTCTCAAATATGTCCAATTTAAAACGTAAGTTAGTACCATAGTTTGCAACAAATGCTAATCAATTGATTAAATTTAAGTTGCTGTAATTTTCTCGTTTTGGTCGGAAGCTTATAAGGAAAACACTTTATTTTGGCCCCCTCTAACTACTCGTTTAGTTTCATCCGTATGTTATGAATCACCCTGTATGAGAAGTTAAAAAACTAGAAACACTAAATGGGCATCACAACAAAAGGGACGTAATGCAATTCTGTAGGGCAGTAAGAAATATCAAAAAAGGATGCCAACCCGATACAACTTACTGTCAAAAGAAGCAACGTAATCAAATCGGTGGACAGAACGCGTTAATTGGAAGATGGGTAGAATACTAGAACAATTAAATAGATAACAAGGTAGCATGCAAGCGACAGGAAATGATCGTAGAGAAGCAAGAAGTGGAACAAGTAGAACCACCTATCATGAAAGAAGTGGAAGAAACAATCAACCAAATGAAGCCCTGATAAAGACCAAATACATGCAGAGCTTATTAAATAAGGGGAAAACTACACATGGAAATACACCTTAATATCACAGATATAGCAAACGGAAGAGATACCGACGGATTGACAAAAAGCAATATTATGCCTTATCTATAAAGGGAAATAAACAGCAATGCCAGAATTATAGACGGATAACGTATAAGATATTACGGAAAGTAATAGGTAACAGACTACGAAATTATGCAGAAGACATACTCGGAGATAACCAGTGTGGGTTTACACAGAACATATTGGTGGTAGACCAGATTTCACAATAACGCTAATACAAGAAAAGTGTTATAAACGTAATACACTGTTCCCATTGATTTTTATGGATTTTAAGCAGCATTTAAAAAACACAAATGTTTATGATTATGGGAGAACTAGGCATGCCAGGCAATAATAGTACATGGCTAGTGAAAATAACACTGAGAAAGACATCAAACCAAGTCACAACAAAAGAGGACATCTCAAGAGAATTGGGAATGAAGAAATGATTGCTACACGGAGACCCTACTTCGGCCATATTGTTTAATCTAATTATTGATAAAAATGTTAAGGACAGCAGAATAAACAGAGATGGAATGGTTTTTAATATACTTCATCGATGTATATGCAGATGATGTAAATCTAATAACAAGAATCAAAAAGCAATTAAAACAATACATAGATTTGAGAAGACTGTAAGAAAATGTGGTTACCTATCAACGAAAATAAAACCAAATATGTGGTATGTGGAGGGGTAAATAACACTGCAAGAGATGAGCATTTCAATATGAAAATGGACAGAAGAAAGAATACACCTTTCAGAGAGTGAAAGTTTTAACATTTTGGAAGTGGAGATCACCAGTAACTGCAAAAAAAAAATGAGGAAAATAAACAACGGAATTATAACTGAAAATCGTAGTATGGGAGCTTCACAGGAAGTGTAAAATTTTTTACCAGAAGTGCTAAAATTAAAGTGCACAACACAATAGTAAGACGAGCGACAATGTATGCTACTGCAACGTGCGTACTAAATAAAACAAACAAAAGAAGTTACGAATATGGCAGAGAAAGATCCTCCGAAGAATTTATAGATAAAAGAAAGAGGAACTAACATGGAGAAGAAGAACCAATAGAGAGGTAAGAAACTTATATCAGGAACCACATATAGTAACCGCTATAAAAATACAAATAATCGTGAGAATGAAAGAGAAAAGAGTAACACAAACAATTCTGATGAGAATGTCTGAGAAAACAGAAGCAAATGAAAGCCGACACGAAAATAAAGAGAATGTGTGGAACAGAATTTGCAAGAATTAAAAGTCAGAGATTGGCAACAAGGTGCAAAAGACAAAAAGTGGTGGAAAAAATTGTCAAGTCCATGGGCCAAATAGGCCTTCAGTGCTCGATTTTACATGTACATATGTGTATCAAGTCCGCCTGTGCTTGTACTTGTGCATCAGTTATTATATATTTCAACTAGGTTTTGTAATGGAATAGTTGATTTTCCTCAATTGAGTAATAGAAACAGTTGTTAAATGAAGTATTTGAAACTACTTAATTTAACTATCGTTCTATTAATCTAAAAATTGTTCAAATACTATTTATTTTATTCAAAACAAGAAACTCGACTTTGTTATTAAATTAAATATTGCTACTTTAATTACATAGCTGTTCAAAGCATAATTTGTCACATAAAACGGCTTTTACCATGTACATATACATTTTGCAAGTATCTACTTAAAATAGATTAAGCCAACCCAGTAATCGGAAATATTATTTTCAAACACACTTAGGTATAACTGCAACGATTATCAATCGGAGGTAATTTTATACTTGAACGTTAATTGTACTGTACAAGAATTTTCATCTTCTTCTTCCTCTTAATATATAGGCCAATAACCTGTTATTACCGCACGAAGTGCGATTTTATAGTCCTTCTTCGGTCGTGGTCCGGGAAGGTGACTAACCTATCCCGTTGAATTAGTAGGAAGAATGACCTTTCCAGGGATCACGACCGCCAAAGGTGTTAGTATGATGGCCGGCGAGCGTCCGAGGTTTACCAATGTTCGGGTGTGAGGTTCGAACTCAATACATGCCAACTACAAACGCAAACGCTTTACCAGTCAATTTCACAAAATCGATATTTGCCGTCGAATTTGAACCATCCTGTATTGCACTTGACGAGCATTGAACCATCCTTGATGTCACTATTTAGTAATGATAACTCTACGTATGTATTAAAAGTACACAATTTCAACTGGCATTACAATTGGTAAATTGGCAATTGCTACGTAGGACTGCCATTTACAATCAAAATTCAATCAGTTTCCATAGCTTTCTAAATCTCTATGAAAGATACGCTACACTACAATATATTAACTTAAGTAAATGCTCAGTTGTTAGTTATTTACTTTTTAGTAAATTAACTTCAGATTCTTTCAATACTTTGAAGTCGTCCAAATATGGAACTCGTTAGACATATTGATTACGAAGTATTGTGCGCAAATGATTTTTTGGAGCAGAATAAAATTAAACACTTATTTAATTTATAGCCCAAATGAAAACTCCTAATCAATAATTTAAGTAGCAACGTTATTTCTGTCTAATATTTTTAACACAAGTATAATAGAAACTATATATTCATAATAACGTATGACCACTTTCCCAACAGTTTTGTAACATCAATCCGTGCCCCATTCCACAAGTAATTTAAGCGAAGTAAACATGTTTTTATTGAAAATTAAATTTATAGGTACTACAGATACATAGTATGAAATATATGCTAACTTTTATTGTTTTCATTTCATGCTATCGTCTCGCCCTAAAGTAGTTGATCATCGTTCAATAATGTGTTAATCTTACCTATCAGTGTCAGGAGTCGCAAAATAATTGTTAGTAATGTCAACATTGGCTCTGGATCAATTTATATACAGGGTGATTCGGGAGGAAGTGGCAATATTTTGGGGACATGTCGAGGAAGCCAAAATAAGCAAAATAAGCTCATATGTTCAAGTCCGATTTTTATTTGTTTCAGAGATACGTTGATTAATTGTAATTTAAAAACTAAAGAAAAATTCAATACAAAACTAACAAAACAAAACAAAAAAATACACAAATTGCATTAATTTACAACAAATTTTCGAAAACATCATCTCCCACTTCGCTACATTTATTTGCGCCTTTATAAATTGAACTAATGCTGCAGCGTTCATTAGAGCAAATCATCGTTTACTAAAACTCGCTACTAGTTGAATTTATAAAAGCGCAAATAAGTGTATCGAAGTGGGCTGGTTTTTTTTGAAAATTTGTTGTGAATTAATGCAATTTGTGTATTTTTTTGTTTTGTTTTGTTAGTTTTGTATTGAATTTTTCTTTAGTTTTTAAATTACAATTAATCAACGTATCTCTGAAACAAATAAAAATCGGACTTGAACATATGAGCTTATTTTGCTTATTTTGGCTTCCTCGACATGTCCTCAAAATATTGCCACTTCCTCCCGAATCACCCTGTATACAATAGCAGGGATCATATATCCTTTCCGCAAAATTACTTCTACTAATGCAATAGACCATTACCGCATATGGACTTTAATCTGGAGGAGATTAAGAACTTCGAGGAGTTGGTAGTTGAAGAGTAACCCCAACATGACGTATTAAACTAGTTATATTTCGACCTATGTTAGTGGAAGTGCTTTACTAAATTGCAACATTTAGCCAGGGTATGTGTAGTTATATAATAAGGGTTGGTATTTATGCATGGGGTGATTTATTAGATGTAGTTAAATGTCTACTGGTATGAATATATCCAATTTAAAAAATAACTTTTGTATTTTAGCACATTAACGTTAAATTGAAATTTGGCATTTCAATTATTTTTTTCTAATTTTATTATTTGTAAATACTCAAATCTGGACATTTATGGTATTATAATCTGATCATAACATTGATCAATGAATAATTTGATTCTTGCTTAAACTTAAATTGCTACATGTTGAAAACTTAACCAAGGTTCTACTCACTAGTTCACATCAGGTTCTAATGATTAAACGACACTAATTTTAACGTGTAACTATTGCACAAGTACTCTGCTTTTCATTCATTTCACTATACTAGTTCGAAGGGTTTAGTCCTCTTGAGTCTTCTTGTTAGGTTGGTGTTGTCGAGGAGCTGGAGTGCCTCAACGTTCAGATGTAGGAGAAGTCGTTGTTCGTGACGTCTTGCGATTTTGGGAATGGGTTGATTAACTGTCTCCATTTCAAGGTCTTTGTGGAGGTCACAGTTGCGGAAGTACCAAGATGCGTCGACCATGTCTCTCAGTACTTTGTTTTGTAGTCGCTGAATGATTTGGATATTACTTTTGCTAGCGCAGCCCCAGAGTTGTAGGCGTATGACCATGCTGGTTTTAAGACTTGCTTATCAAGAAGCAATTTATTGTAAATGGATAACTTCGAATTTCTTCCTAGTAACCAATACATTTTTCATTGTAGGTTAAGCTTTTCTTTTGTACATGGGCTTTCCAGCGCAACCTTGCATCTAGGGTCATGCCCAAGTATTTCGCCGAATCAGCATGTGGAATTTGTGCATCGTTGATTCTGATGGGTATGTGCTGTTTTAATTTATTGGTGAAGTCTACACGTACAGAATTGCTTTCGTTGAGCTAGATACGCCAAGTTCTGGTCCAGGTGTTCATTCTATCCATGGAGGTTTATAGTTTTTCAGCAGCCTCTTCATGATTTCTTCCTATTGCAATAACAGCTGTATCATCTGCAAACGTTGCAATGGTGTTCTGTTCAAGATCAGGAATGTTACTAGTGTATAACAAGTAGAGTACTGGACCTAGTACACTACCTTGTGGCACTTCTGCCTGAATTTCTCTTAATTTAGAATAGGCCTCTTCCTGATTTATTCTAAAATATCTTTCTGAAAGGTATGATTTTAATAGTTGAGAGTGTTGACGTGGCAGAATTTTGTTCAGTTTATGAAATAGGCCTTCGCGCCAGACTTTATCGAAAGCCGGGGCTACATATAGTAGAGCAGACTTTCTTTTCCTCTAAAGACTTTTCAATAATATCTGGAATTCTGTGTATCTGATCTATTGTAGAATGGCTTTTTCTGAACCCAAACTGTGGCGAAGGGATTAAGTTCTTTTCCTCTATTATCGCTTTTAATCTTTTAAGAAGTAGCTTTTCAAACAGTTTTGAGATAACTGGCAACAAGGAAATATGCCTATATGACGACTCTTGAGGGGACTCTCCTGGTTTAGGAATCATTATTACTTCCGCTATTTTCCACATCGTAGGAACATATCTTTATCTAAATGTAGCGTTAATAAGATAAGTCAATTTTAATATTGCTTTCTTTGGGAGCCGTTTAAGAATTTCTCCTGTGATTTGATCAAAACCGGGTGCTTTTTTGGTTTAATATTGTTTTTGATTTTTTCCAAAACTTCTTTTGGGGTGGTGAGTGTAATCTCAACATCCTCTTGTCTTGGTTCAGTCCAATCTTGGGGGTCTTCTCCTGCATTTGGTTGAAAGATCAGTTCCAAGTGTTCTGTAAATCTAGTGCTTTTTGTAGGTTATTCCGGGCCCAACTTCCGTCTGCTTTCTGATTGGTGGGTTTTGAAGGGTATGGCGTTTTAAGCGTTTGGTGGCTTTCCACAAAGAGTAGTCAGTTTTACTGTCGTTGGTTAATTCTCTCAGATAGCTTTCGATCGATTCATTTTTGATGCATTGTAGTTCTCTCTTTAGTTGTTGGGTAGCGTTATTCAGGACAGTTTTATCTGCTGGTGCCTTTGTTTGATGCCATTTTGTTCTTAATTTCCTTTTTTCAGACACAAGATTCCTAATTTATAGTGTTATTATAGTGTTATTGTATACATTACGATGTGGCCGTGGAGTAGTTGCTCACCATTTAAAAATGCATTAATAATGTTGTCTGCACAACACGTGCCAGATGACACTTCAAGATAAACATTAGTTATATTAACAATGGCTATGGTTCATAGTATATATACAACAACAAGAATCATATATCCTTTGCGTCAAGTAATTTTTCCTTGTATGATGAGTCAATAACATATGCTATCTGGAGGGGATTGAAGATATAACACAAGCAGTAAAGAGTTGATAGCTGAACAGTAGAACCATCATAATACATCAAATTAGACTACCTTTCGACCTGTCTCAGTGCAAGTGCTATACACAGGTATTTTTAAATAAATATACGAGAGTTACTTATATGTTTAACGAGAGGCGTCAATGGGATAGATCTTTTAAAATTATTTATAGGGTCGTTTATAAAATGTGTACTGTACGCCAAACTAAGCGAAGCGCCATGCCTGTCTTAATGATCATTCTATTTTTTTTTATTTGATCGAATCAATGATAGGATAATATTGTATATGTTTTACTCTAACAGGCATGATTTTTACGGTTCGATTTTTAAATTATTTTTAGTAAATACTAATAAATGTTTAGTCATTTTTTCTTATATCTTTATATAATTATAAATCATAACAAGAGAACGGCATACCACGTATTTTAAATTACAGACCGTGGAATGTGTATATGTAGAATCGGTAACTGATGAAGTGGTTAAATTTTTTTATAATAATACAACCTACATAATTTATTGTTTTAATGTGTAGAAATATATAAAGTGAATTACATATCAACAGCAAAATATAATATGCAATTTACATTTTTTTGATACCGTTGAAAATTGTTCTTTCATAAAAGAAGAACAATCTGTTTTAAAATTGAAGCTTATAAGTAAAATTTCAAAACTATTGTATAGTTGTTTTGTAAATAAATGCATCATCATAATTTATGGATTAGGTCTTAAGGCCTGTTCCGGTTCTAAAGTCCACCTTCTTCGTGGTCGTCGGACTTCTCGTTTTCCTTTTAGCGTATATTCATTTGCATATAGAACGAGTCGTTTTTTTCCATTCTGTTCATGTTCTTTCCACCGTGTTTTACAATTATGTATTTTAGTCTTGTATACTACCGACTTTAAGTTCACTCCTGATGTTTTCATTTGAAATTTTGTCCGATAATGTGCACCCTTTTACAGATCGAAGATACCTCATTTCAGCTATTTTTTGTAAATATTTATTTGCTACGACCCACGTTTCACACCCATATATACTAATATATATTTTATAGCCGGAATTCAACAAGCTGATGCTCCTATAATTATTTGCAGCACATCGATTACACTTTACTTTTTCTAAGCTCTATTCAGTTGGGATATGTTTCCTCCAGCAAAAAATTACTAGATGTAGTAATCTATAAAGGTAATCCACCGTACTGTAATAATTCCATATTAATTCCGTCTACGCCGGCTGCTATCCCACATTAATAAGTTTCTCTAGGGTAGTGGCATCTATGATGTTATATATATATTAGTGATTTCGTCATATTCCTCTACTAGGTGAGTTTTTTAAAATGTTATAAGATAATATTTCGAAAACGGTTTCAAATAGTTTCATTAAATTTTGGTGTGGTAATAGGAAGATGGAGGGACATATTGAAACGTATGTTTTATAATTACCCTCCTTCTCTATGTTGAGGGTTAGGGGGTAACTTTGGAATTTTAAATATCATGATGTACTTTTGTTTATAAAATTCGAATCTATGTAAAGAACTACGTATGTGTACAAAATATTTTTGGATTTGATATGATTAACTCAATTTTGGATAAATTTAAAAAATAAATAAACTTTAGGAATAAATTATTATTCGTTTCCATAGAAATGAGTTATTTTTACTTAAGTTAGACGAGAATTTTGACTTTTTAACGATTATTATTCTTTTTTATTTTCTAACCTAATAAATCATAATTCCGTAATCGAAAAAGCAAATAAAAAATTTTATGTACACATATGTACTTTTTTACATTCTAATTTTTTAAACAAAAGTACATCATCCTATTTAAAATTCCAAAGTTACCCCCCACCCCTCAAAACAGAGAGAGGAGGTAAATGTAAAAAACATGTTTAAATATGTCCCCCCATCTCCCTGGTATCTCACCAAAATTTCATTAAAATATTTATACCATTTTCGAGATATCGCCTTGTTACACTTTAAAAAAACTCACTTAGTATAGTGTTCTCGTCATACCATAGGTGTTGATAGTGTTCTACGCTGGTATTGTAGTCAATAACGTTAATTTATGCGGTGTCTTTTTTTCATTGTTAAGGTGTTTCATTGCTTTGTATGTAAATTCTTGGCGTCCATGTATATCAATTTCAATTTTATTGATGTAGTTCTTCCAACTCTTACGATGAGCTTCTCGAATGGTTGTCTTAGTTTCTGTGCATTTTTGTCTATACACTTCTCTAAATGTGTCGCTATTTTATGCTAGGTGTGTTTTATATGGTTTTTGTTTCTCTGTAACTTTTTCAGCAATTTCGTCGTTTCATACTTTTAGGCCCTTTTTAGTAGTGTTTCGCGAGAAACGAGAGTTTTCTCGCTCTCGCTCTCGTTCTCGCACCGAGAACGAGACCGAGACCGAGAACGAGATCGAAAATGTAAGCCGAGAACGAGAACGAGAGGTAGGGTGACCGAGGGCGAGAATTTTACCGTAACTCTCGCTCTCGCTCTCGGTTTAAAAAGTACAAAAGCGGACAAAAGATATTTTAAAGTATTTTATATTTACATGAAAACGAAATAAAATAATACGATCAACTAATTAACGATTAAATAATTAATTATGGAATAATTATAAACACAAGATAATATTACATATTAATAAACCCAAATTCGATCTTTCAGACCACATTTACCCCAAGAATTTAGGCAGAGAAGATATTTACTTGAGTCATCGTTAAGTCGACTTCTGGGTTTTCTGATGATTAGTGAAGCTTGCGAAAACAATCTTTCAACTGGAGCCGCAGTAGCATTTATTGCGAGAAGATCTCTCGCCATTCTTGTCAAATTGGGATAAGTATCGCTTTTTTCCAGTATGCCAAAATACTTTGATCTTTTGGTGATCTTTTTAGTGCTAAATATTCATCAATTTTCAATTTCCAGTTGTTTTCTGAAGTTTCTTCTTCAAATAAGGACTTGAAATCCAGATCATCATCGTAATTAGTTTTTTTCGTTAATGTATTATGTTCTTCTCCAGCAACTTCTGCTTCGTTGTCTTCATTAGGTACATAATATTTCGTTTTGAAAATACTTTCAAACGTGGAATACGAAAAATCTTTCATTTGTTTTCCCCAAGTCGTTAAATTACATGTTTCCAATTGGTGACGTGGGTCTAAAATCAAAATTACACAATAAATCCAAAAAATATCGTTTGGTCAAAGTTGCTCTACAAGTTCTGAAATTAATATAACACATTTATTTACCAATATACAGCGAGGTTATAGAGAACGTTAAAACATACAAATTTTGCACATACACTTTTTTTTAATTCCTTCCTGCTGGGTTAACACAGTTACACCCTTCTAAAGAGGGCGGTTGTATTAGCAGATTTTAATGGACAAGAATTTTATTATAAATAATTACGTAGATACTGAAAATCCTCATTAATTTAAAAAAGTCAGGTCTTTAGTACTTTGGTATAGCTAATAGCTTTTATGTAAAAACATAGAATACGTTATAATGCAAAGCATTATGTTGGCTAACTATACCGTGCATCATAATGCGTTGTATTTTTTACAATTTAAAAAAATGACGCAAAGCTAAAAGAAGTAGAAATTTTTTCAATAAATCAGGCTTCCTAGTACATGTTTTTGTATAATTAATTCTTGTCCGTTAAAAAATTCTAATATAATCATCCTCTTATATGCGACATTTTTCTGTTTCAACGTCCCTTATAATCTCTTTAACTTTGGTACCACGTTTTTTAAACACCTTTTATATAGCAATCTCGAAGTAGTAATCACGTATACAAAACGATATACCTGTATAAGTCATTTATTTTTATTATTAATAAATTTTACTTTAATAGAAACAATCTTATACAGAAAGTGCTATCTACAAGTTTCTTGAAAATGAGAATCGCCCAATCAGTTTTTAGATATTATCTGTTTTATGCTGAAATGTGAAGTTTTTAAATGTTATTTTGTAGGATGTGTAATAAGCATAAATTAATCTTTAAAATAGCTTTCTTTATTAATTTCGAGCAAAACCAAGTAAACTGCAATTATTTTCATTAGAAAACGTTTTTTTACAATCTGTTGTGGTGATCATGGATTCTATGGAATAAAATTCCTAAATTTTAAAAAACTGGAGCTACTTATCACAGAATACAACAATTAATATCTCAAAAAGTAACTGGGCTATTTTCATTTTGAAAAAACCCAAAACATGGTTCAGTATATGATTTTTCCTATTTAAGTAAAATGAATTTAATTTAAAAATAATCACGTTTAGCAGCTACATTGTTTTTAAACATATTCACTCTGAATATAATTTTTGCAAAGCGGACACGATTTCCTGGACGGATTTGATTCAACCTTGTCGATGTCAAAATATTCTGAAAACTTGTTTTTCCTTCTAATATCTTCAGTAGAAGCAGATGTGGGAGTGGATGCATTTGCCTTGAATGTTGATGTTGATGGTGTAGAGCAGGGGTCGGCAACCTGCGGCCCGCGGGCCGCATGCGGCCCTTTGCAACTTTTTGCGCGGCCCGCCAAAGCACCAATATAACTTTAGGAAAAATCAACAAACTTAAAGCGTAAGCGTGCCGAAATGTGGCCGGTGACAAAAATGCGCGACAAACAGAAGCATAGTGGGAAACCTATTTTACTGCGCAAGTTTAATCCCCACTCCCCAGCGAATCCGACGTCTCGCTTAGCAAGTGTAGCATTCTTTCTAGTGATGGGCATAATCGGATGATTTCAATAATCGGAATGTTTATAAAATCGGAATATCATCCGATTATTTTACATTCCGTAAATGCAAGCAAGGGAAAACGAGCGAAATAACAACAAGCGGAAGGAAGATGAAGTGCGTGCAAATTTACGATGAGAGCACTCGCCGTCGCGCCGTAAGCCCTTATCTGCGTTGGCATCTATTGTTTGGGTTTGTAGGACGGTCAGTAATAGCTATTTACGTTATTAGACCGGTAGCAACATTTTTATGGCCGCGCCAATACTTTACAGGTCGAACCGTAGGGCGAGACCTGTATGTTTGGCAAGGCCATAAGAATTCTACCGGTCGTGTATCGTATAAGATTTTTTAGGATACTGCATTGGTAACTAGCGTTTACATTGTTACAAACGAGTCCGGTAGATAGAATTTACCGGACTTGTTTGTAACTATGTAGACGCTAGTTAGCAATGCAGTATCCTAAAAAACAATTTATGAGTTTGAGTCGCACAGTGGGATATGAGGAAATAAAATATTTTTCAAATTATTACAGTAGTTACGTTAATAGACTTTCGGAAAATGGTAGTGATATTTTAAAGTTTATTGGCACATAAAGTACATAATAGATAGTATAAAACAATACTTGAATTTGAAGTCTGTAGGTGTACTATCTAATAATTAATCTACGAAATACCACTGCCATTAGTGCCATTCACGTATCATACACGTGCGCACACGGCGCGACCCGTCGACATTCGCCAACCAGCATATAGCAGTCAAGTGAGTCAATACAACATTCCGTATTCCGTTCAGTTCAAATTGGCATTTCGTTTTCTCATTTTGTGTACCGAATAGTAAAATAATCGAATTCCGAAAGTTCCGAATTTTGTGCACCGAACAGTAAAATAATCGAATTCCGAAAAGTTCCGAAATAATAGGAACCTTCCGATTTCTTGAACAATCGGAAACTTTCCGATTATTTATTCCGGATAGGCCCATCACTAATTCTTTCATTTCGCCAGTTTGCTACTGTATGTTCATATGTGCGTTCATGTTGACAGCCATATGACGTTTCACTACAATATTTTATATTTTTTATATTTATATATTTTATATTTACATATTTATACATATTTAATTGGAATTGTATTTTCTTTTTTTTCCCTTTTAAGAATTATATTATATTATATTATGTTATTATAGCAAGTCAATAAAAAATAAATTTTTTCTATATTTATTTTTAATAATATTTATACTCGTATATGATATAAAAGCACTATTTAAGTTACATTTGAATGTGCGGCCCGCATAAAAAAAAATATTTTGAAAATGGCCCGCCGTCCGAAAAAGGTTGCCGACCCCTGGTGTAGAGGACCAGCACATTTCGGCATCCACGTTCTATTTCTATCATTTCTTGCGATTGTGACAAGCTCGAGAAGCTCTGATTACTATCAATTTTACATTCTATTATCACTTTAGATTTTTTATGATTTTTCTCGTTTTGTGGACCACTAAGAAAGCGTTTCATTTTTGCTACTAATTACCCAAAAATTCTGAATTCACATTCTTCGACTACTAACCTGCACACATGCAGGCACAAATAATGAATGGGATTATTGTTATGTTTGGTACTTAATTCAATACTAACCAAAACAAGCTGCAATTGATACCTACAACAGCGCCACGTAATCAAAAACTTGCCGATCCAATCATTGGTCACTGGAGATACAATTTTAGAGATTAACGAGAACGAGAGTAACCGAGAACGAGACCGAGAAGTAGACAACTCTCGTCCTCGCTCTCGTAATCGAGAGCGAGATCGAGAACAGATTTTTCAGGATTTACGAGAGCGAGAACGAGAGAGACCACTTCTCGTTCTCGTTCTCGCTCTCGCGAAACACTACTTTTTAGTAGTATATTTATATCTCACTCTTAAGACTTCTGATGCGGATTTTGTAATGGCTTCCTAAAGATGTAACTACTCGTCTTCTATATTGTCGTCAGTAGTTGTTCTGTGTAAGTAGCTGTTAGTCTAGTCTGATAAAGGTAGCGTATGCTGTCATCTTTTAATAGGTGTACCTACTTTATATGTTTGCTGGGAATATACCCTTTTGTCGTTAACGATCAGCTTTACCCAGAAATTTGGAATAATTAGTCATCCCCTCGATAAACATGCACATCTTGCACCACCCAGTGTAGCTTTTCATTAACAAGAATGTAATCAATCAAGTATCGTAAACCTCTCACAGAGCATGTGTATTTATTTTGATCTTTTGTTTTTGAAGAAGGTATTTGCTGTTTTTAATTTATTAAAAGTTGCAAACTGCCTTAATTCTTCCCCATTGTTATTAATAGTAGGTTCTCCAAAAGTATCACATATCTTGGGTATTGGTGTCTGACCAACTCTCGCATTACAATCTCCTGGCAATATGATGTTATTGTTGGGGTTAACTTTATTGTATTGCTTTTGCAGTGTTTTATAGAATGGAGTCGTGTCCTTCTGTTTACCTCCATCAGGTGGGTACATTCCGAAGATGATTAGTGGTCCTCTGTTAGTTTTGATTTCAAATTTGATAATACGAGTACTTTCACTAATATATTCAGATGTAAAAATAAATAAATAAATAAATTTTATTTACATAAAGGATTTATGTTTAAAAAGTAATTGAGTTTAGTTCGAAGATCTTAAGCTAATATTTCTATTTTTTTACATCAGTAGAGTTAAGTATCTAAATAATAAATAATATCTTTGTAATTGCATTGCCATTATCAATATTCAAAAGCAAGTTTAAATATAGCAAAACGACCATTTAAAACAATAAGGGTCTGTTTACAATTTCTATTAAGAGTTCGATTGCCTCAAATTTGAGACGTTGTAATACCATCATCTGAGTTGAATTCTGTTGATTCTTTGGCGCTACTTTTGACAATTTTGTGTGGCTTGGGTGTTAGCGTATTTCGTTCAGCCATATAGTTAGAGATTTGCCACGTCTTCTTTGTTTCCTCCATCGATCCATGTAATACAAATGTTTCCATATGGATGTTGGGTCTTCGTGTTATGACCAAAATCCTATCTTTAGTTCCCCTATTATAGAGGCATTTGGTTTTCTTGCAGTGTATAGCATTCTTAGTATTCTTCGCCAGATGGTAATTTAGATAGCGTCCATTCATTTTTTTTTTCGTTTTCCTTCAAGGTCTATCAGTGACGTAGCCAGCATTTTCGTTTTAGGGGGGGGGGCGGGCTTATCCTCAAATTTTGTTCAACGGCGGTCTATCAGTGACGTAGCCAAGATTTTCGTTTGGGGGAGGCTTATCCCTCAAATTTTGACCAACGGCGGCCAATATCAAGGCTAAAAAATGGGTGGGGGGGGGGCTTGAATGTTTTCTAGAGTATATTACAACGTATAAATTGTATTTTTCAAATCAGAGATTTATTGATACACAGGACTGATGATGTACTTATACACGGTGATTCATAAGTACGGTCATTAAATTAAAGAGGTGTATAATACTGATCCCAGTAGAAGTACAGTGCACTATAGATTAATCACTTCAAAATTTTGCGAACCACTGGCTAACACCAAAACATTCATTGGGTAAATTGGATAAGAGTATACCTTACCCGCTTTCGTTTCACTTTTCCTTCCAGGCTTGCGACTGGCGCGTTATGCACAAAATGTGAACTTTTTTGCTTCTGCATTTTATCCAAGTTCGATCTTATCGCGACCACCTGTACGAAATTATGCTTACGGAAATTTATTTCAGTGACCATCGATCAGTTTAAGCAATTATAAGTTTAAATTTTTGTAGGATTGTTATGATTTTTTAAGTATAGCTTATTATGCAAAATTGGTCCGTGTTTTGTACTTTAATTACTCTTAAATTTAATGATCATACTTATGAACCACCTTGTATGATCATAAACATTAGTAATAGCTTATATTTTAATTTTACAAAAGCAATACCGTTGGTTTATACTCTGGCATGATTCTCAGAGCAGCAAGTTTAAAAATGGCAGTAAATGCGAGTAATAAATTTATGATGCAAGTTGCAAAATTGAAGTGTTTTAGACACGCGACGTGGTTTGTCAAACGAGGCCGAGTCGAGTTTGACAGCGCGTCAAGGGCATAAAACTTCTTTGCGACGCGTATCATATAAGATTTTATCTGCTTTGCATACAAATAAATAGTCGGAAACATTTAATAAATGTAGCAATCCGTCAGTTGTCTGAAATGAAGAAGACCGTTTCGGGGTTTTTCATATAAAAAGAACTATGCAAAAGCACTGCTTTAATAGACTTTATTAAAGTACTGTTTTTGGTGATTTAATAGACTCATTAAAACTCCAAAGTAGATAATAGCAAAGAGCATATAATGCTCTTTGATAATAGTATATTATGTTATTAGGAGCAAAAGTTATATTTTATGTGGCGAGGCTGGACGGGTTATCTGCCTCGCAAGCTCGGCAGGTAAGTACAGCCGAGCCACATAAAGATACTTTTGCTCCGAATAACATATAGTATTTTTTCTTCAAACGTTTTTATAACAGATTATTTACAACTTTGTGAACAAAATTCGAAGAAAATTACTTGATCTCGTCAGCGGCAGATAATATTATCTGCCACTGACGAGCGGCAGATAAAGTTGTCAGCGGCATATAATAACTTTATCAGCCGCTGACGAGCGGCAGATAAAGTCGTCAGCGGCAGATAATATTATCTGCCGCTTGGCAATAAAGTAACAGTTTAGCATCACCAATCCAGCAGTATAATACCATATTTTACTGCCGTTTGAAGAAAAATTGATTTTATGTTTATCGGTGCTGTTATAGACTATTTACCAAATTAATTTGATTATTGTTAAAAGCTTTATTACTGCAGTCAGTGCGGTTATAGATGATATTACCGCACTCTTTTTCGCCAAAACAAAGAATACATTGAACCAGAATGTATTGATGAAGATAAACTATTGAACAATACACGTTTGCTTATGGCACTTAACGAATCTCGTTTCGTTAAAATGCTCATAATCAAACTTGTATCGTTAATATCTATAAAGCAAATGCTGGAATAAATTCACATTTTTGAAACAAAAAGTGTACGAATTTACATTGATGTAACTGTAGTCCACACAGAATTGAATTGTCAATATTTTGCCCCTCGAGCCCCTCCCCTGGCTACGTCACTGAGGCTTAAGTAAAAGTGTTTCAGCAAGACGCATTTTGGTGGGTTCAGATATGTTGTTGACTCGCCATATTTTAGTCGAGCTTTTCATAATCATTTTAGCAATCTCTAAACGTCTGATTATTTCTTTATGTGATCTTCCTTCGTTAGTAGCAAGAGAGCCGAGGTGTATGAATTCCAATGTTACATAGTATTTACCGATGTTTCGTAACTGAAGAAGGTTCTTATTTTCTCGGTCAGTTATCATTACTCTTGTTTGGCCTCTTTTATCGGATCACTTCATTAAAATGTTATCCATTATTTCAATTAGTTCTTAAGGGTTGCTAGCTATCAGTCTAGTATCATCGGCATACCTCAAATTGGTTATTTTGCGACTACCGATTGAGACCTCCATTCCAATTCTCAAAGGCGAATAATATGCTCGCTGTATATGTTACAAAGTTGTGTCTGGTGGCTACTTTGGGTTGAAATTCTAAAGGTGGCCAATTTTCACGGCTACAGAGCCTTGGTTGTATAAATTGGAGATGACATAGGTAGGTAGACAAGGTGTCGAGGTACGCCCATCTTTATAATAATTTTCCCAGTCTACCACGTCGAACACGTTTCTGTACTATATGAAGTATAGGCTACATCGGAACGTAGAATTTTCTGGACTTTCTTATCAATTACCTAACGTTAAAAATATGTTCACGGGTATTATTGCCTTGTATAGACCTTGCTTGCTTTTGAGGAATCCGGTGCGCTAGATGGTTTTCCAATCATTCGTTTATAATGTACTATAAAAAAACTTTGTTTGCTGAAGATATTACTGCAATTGTACTTTAGTTCTCGCATATTTTACGGAACTTTTTTTTGTATAGGGATGAAAATTGATTTAGTCCATTCATCCGGCCTTCTTCTCTGATTATAATTATCACATTCTCTTTTTGGAGCTCTCGGTTTCAATTGTATTTGTGCCAACAGAAATTAATCAGATCTGGTCGTGTCCTGATTACCTTTACCATTGATTCTCAGCGCTACTTCACCAGGATATAATCTGATTCATGCATTTATCTCCCGGAGATATTCAAGTATAATTATAGTCTTCTTTTATGCTATTTGAAGGTGATATTTATAATGGTGAGATCTTTTTCAATACAGAATTGAGTGGCATATTAATTCAAAGAACCGAAAAGCTTTCGAGCAAGATCGATGTCTTGACTGCCCTTGAAAAATCCTTCAAAAATAAAGTTTTTTGCCATAACTTTTTAATGAGGTCTTTTTAACTAGAACATGCTTATTTTAATTGCACACGACTATTATAAAGAGGGTTTTTAAATCGTATACATTTATCGACGTATCTAATACAATTTATTTCGTAAAAAGTCGTTGAAAAATAGTTTGTGTATGTATTTATTACCACGCTAACTTTACCTTTTTTCTCCTCAAGACTACCGTTGCCCCCCAGAACCGCTTAAGCATTACTTCAGGGGGCGCGGGCGTCACTTAGACCTAAACCTTAATTAAGTGAAAATCTAGACCGCATGTACCGGGAGTTGAACTCTCGATCGCTCCGGCTCGAGCGCTCCATGATTTTCACTGTGATCCCGACTGCAGCGGCGATCACCACTCGCCTACCTAGGTCCCATACTAACTTTACCTAGCAAGGTAAAATCTGACATAGTTATGACCAGAAGAAGTTCTAGAGTTTATATATTTCGGGCAATTTGTAGTTCTTCTGATTTTGTTATATGTACTATTTCATCGGTGAATGCTAAAACATTTCATTGTATTTTCTGGATTTCAAGTAACTCCAAACGGCGGTGTTGGTCTGTTTCTTAAACTTTTTGTTCATGTTCTTACATTATTCCGACATATTTTGTATATATAAATGCTTCAAATAAATTCGAAACTTTATTTCTTTTTATACATTTCTGGCCATGTACAGTTGTGTTCATTATAGTGCTGTACAGCATTTGCGCTTTGTGAATATAAATTAATTGCACAAAGTTCAAAAAAGTGTTGTAAATACAAATATTTTGAAAGTATACTTCTAGCTCTACCTAATTAATGATACAGTGTGAGCCTTTGCTGAGCAATAACCCAACTACCAATAAACTGCCTGTCTCTGTACAATACATTTCTGAACCCAACTGTACATTGTATATTACGAATAAATGCACTACATTTCTTTCGTTGTGCTTCGATTAATTGATATTTCTGTTGCAGAAAAATGATTGACATCTGGAAGAAGCAGTTTTCTTTATCCAGATTCGCAGTTAGGCACGATAACCCTGCAGTATTCATATCATCACAGGTAAGCATCGTTATAAGTGCCCACTGGTCCCTATACTAACGCATGGGGTTTATTACGCTCGTGTATTGCAAGCGCAGCAATCAAAGAAGTACACGTTGTAAATTTAGCGTTCTAATATGCGCTTTGTTTCACAGCGGTTTAAAACCAACGCTGTCAGATGGGAACGCTTTCCCGTTATGCATAAGGTCAGTAGATTAATACACTAAGTGTAAGGTACCGCCATTCCATTCCTCACGTAAGAATGTGAGAAAATTGTGAGATAAAGATAACAAATACAAATTTCACAAGTGCAATAGGGAAGACACTAGTTTTTGGAGATTTTCGTTTTCGTGTAATGGCACTGCTGTAAAGTCAAATTATGGTTAGATTGTATTTTTTATCCCCAGTTGGATAAAATTGTGCGACCTGGATAGATATAAAAATCATTGATGGCGGTACCTTACACTTTATTGTATTGATCTAGTCACCTCAGTTATGCAAAGGGGCCACATAAAGATGTGGAGTGTTTTCTTCAGTTTTGACAGACCTTGCTAAGACACAATAACCAATACTCTTTTGGAAATAACAACAATAACTAATTAGTTACTTAAGAAAACGATGTTGGTATAGTGTAAATTTTTAGAATCACATCATTAGAAAAATATGTCGTCACAATGTACATTAATGTCAAAGCTATTTTGGACTTGGGCAACACGAGGTATTTATTTATTTCTTGTTGATCCTAACATGTCTTCACAAACGGTTTGTTTCCCAACTAAATTTGTAGGTATAACTAACATAGAAGTCTAATATACTCTGATTTTGTTTAATTCGGATAGTATTGTTACACTCAACCTGTCAGTTATGATGTATACAGGGTTTCCGATTGCTTTTCACCATGTATCAATTGTGTTTCACTATTTGTCAAATGTAATTCCCATTTGTCAATATTGACAAGTGTTGACAGAAGGGAAAAGGATTTGAGATAAAGTGAAACACAACTGATACATGGTGAAAAGCAATCGGAAAACAATGTAAGTGTACGAGTAGCTCAGCGGTAAAACCTCTAGCGAGGAAAAGTCAGGTTGGATCCCCATTAGCATCAACGGCAATAAAAGCTAGTTCACCCACTACAATTCTCCAATCTTGATTTGGCAATAGCGGGGTCTTAATGCCTAAAACCGGCTTACCCTAGGAAAGAGGCGCATTGTACTGAACCCACTTGTACCAAAAATTGAAATTTTAGAACACTTGGGCGAATATTCTCTTGCACAAACAAAAACAATTAAAACTTTAAACACAATTAAAACTTTAAATGTATGAATCCCTTTCTAGGGCGTTACACACAATACATTTTTAAATATTTTTTTCTGAATGGATGAAGTATAGTCAGCTGCTTTCATTTTTCATTTTTTATGTTGTACAACGAACACATCACAGTTAAATTCGCCGAAGAGGAAAAATATTTTCTCGTATTCTTGAATAACAACGCGAAATTGTTGGGCTTACCTGCTTTCGGCCTATAGCACTTCAAGAGATGTCTTCCATGTGTCCCGTTTACTTCTGGTAGTACCTGTACGTGTATATTCTGCTGTGCGCTATTTAAATGCAATACCCACCTTACCTTCTAAAAGTGTCAGGAAGCATTCGTTGTGTCGATATACAGTGTGGTCCATTTAGTGTGCAACAAATGGGAATTTTTTTTATTAGTTGTAAAACCGAAATTTAAATACCGCCAAAAGTTAGTGCATGTTCGATAACCCTATCAGATTCCCTTAGAATGGCTTCAAGTCAAACAGCATATAGGGCAGGACAAAAAATATGAAATTCGTTCAAGAATAAAGTTACCTTATTTCAAAAAATATGGCAAAATGTTATTGAGAAAAGTTGTTTAGAATCAAAGTTATGCTCAAATACAATGTCAGGGCCTCCTATTCGAATTTTTATAATTTTTTGGAAAATTTTGTATTACCCCCGTATTATATCTACATATTTTTATTATTCTGATTTTATATGTATTTAAAGTAGCTACAACCACATCACTTTTAAATAACTTTTAGCAACTTGAAGCATATTTGTAAAATTTACTTGGATTTATATTTTTTTAGGTAACCGTCCACTTCATGTTTGTTGCAACGATATTTAACAGAACTTTAGAATTTCGCAAATATTCTTTTTAACAAGGCAAATGCATTACTACTAATAATTGACATATAAAAAACTTACAATTAAAGCCTACAACTTTATTTAAAATTCTGGACTAATACAAAATTTTCCAAAAAAATAATAAAAATTCGAATAGGAGGCCCTGACTTTGTATTTGAGCATAACTTTTGATTCTAAACAACTTTTCTCAATAAAATTTTGCCATATTTTTTGAAATAAGGTAACTTTATTCTTCAACGAATTTCATATTTTTTGTCCTGCCCTGTATGCTGTTTGACTTGGAGCCATTCTAAATGCATCTGATATGGTTATCGAACATGCACTAACTTATGACGGTATTTAAATTTTGGTTGTACAACTAATAAAGAAATGTTTCATTTGTTGCACACTTAATGAACCACACTGTATAAGAAATTTCACAACACAATTTCGTGGTAAAACTTCCGACGGCGTATATTTCTTAAAGGATTTTTTCGATGTTGCAAAAAGAAATCGCTTTGTCTACATTTATTTTGGCATGGTTCCTTTATCGAATAACTGAAACAAATTTCATTTTAGAAATTTGTTGCAAAGATGTCTGTATCCGCGAAGCCGAGAGGTAAAAGATGCACCAAACAGATGAACCATTGCCGAAGTGGTTTGATTTTGTGTTAAACAAATCATGTTGCGCAAATATGCACATTTACACAATTTCATTTCTGAGGTTGTTAGAAGCGCATAACTCGGTTAACGTCATTCCCCCAGGGTTTAGAGTTTCCTGGTTGAATACTTTAATCCCGATTTCTAACCTGAGATATAGGCCTTTCTCACGCTATTAGAACAGTTTCTCTCACCTATCCTTTTCACATCGTCAGCATATCTTTGCTATGGTTTTCCGATGCTTCATTTTTCTCTCCAAGGTCGCCATCCTTTTGATAGATACCATTTGCCTGCATTTGTGTCCACTGGACCTGATCAGTTCCATTCCAGACTCCTTATTCTTTGCCACATCTTGTACTTGTATTGTTTCTTCAACCCACTGGTTAGTTTTGTGATTTTTCAGTGATATACCGGGCATCTTTCTTTCTATTGCTTTCTGATATAGGCTAATTTCATCTTATTTGTGGTTGTATTGGTAAGAACTCAGGTTTCCGCTCCGTACGTTGTTGCAGGAAGAACGCATTCATTGTAAATATTGGTCTTTCATTTTAATTCATTCACACTTATAATACGTTTTCGTTTTCTGCATGCTGCCCGTCCAAATCGGATCCATGGATTGATTTCCTGATTTTATTTTTCCATGGTTATAAGCTGTTCTAGTAGTAGTGGAATTTGTGGTGAGACTCACGTCTAGCAAGTAGGCCTTCATAGGCCCTTTTTGCCAACCCCGTACACAAGGTCTAGGCATGCAGAGCACCGAGGTACCTTAGTCCTACTTAAAATTTTGTCGAGACTAAGGAGTTCCAATCCTAGCAAGGGATCTTTTACATGCTACACATCGTAGTAACATGGGACCCACGGATTTACATCGCTTCCGAATGATGGCATTCTGTAGAGGTTTTCATCCGCATTTTTTTATTTTTAAAAACCTCACCGGGATCTGGGATCGAACTCTCGACCCTTATATCAGTAGCCAGAATGCTTACCACTGAGCTTCGGAGCCCGGCTAAGCTATTCTAAATATACGAAGTACAATTCTACTTTTTCCACTGATTTTTTTCTAAAGTGATTACTAAAGTAAGGAGTTTTGGTGAGGTTACTTCCTCTGTCTTACGCCTCTGTTTACTTTTATTTTGTTTTTTGTTTCTTGTAATCTGACTTGTAGAGTTTCTTTGTTGTCATACATGTACATACTGGTAGGAATTGAAAATGTAGCCCCCCGTGAACGTCAATATATTTTAATAATTTTTAGATGACAAGCTGGACACATATAAACCATTACATGATTAACATTTAATGATTAATTAGAGAAATCTAGTGTGTTTTTTAGTGTCAGTTGTTAGCTGTTAGTTGTTAACATTATTTTACGAAGAATAGAGTATACGTAGACCTGATAATTTCCGCCAACTAAGTGCTTTTGAAAGAGGACGAATAATAGGAATGCAAAAATAGCTCTTCGCGAAATTACTAAAGAACAACTGATCTTAGGGAACGGTTCAGTACCACCAGGTCAATTTCCATTGAATGGATAACTGCTACAGGACAACAACTTTCTGCTAGGTCAGTTTATGGTAGCATAAGCTCCATTGGCATTCAATTTTACCAGCTTGGACTTTCTTGAAAATACTGTCGGAGTTAAGGATATTGCAAACATAGCCCACAACTATACAGACAACATAGAAGGACTTGTACATATGATAAGAGATCTATACCCTCTCCTACATACCAGAACTACAAAAAGTAGATTTATAAAGATTATTAAGAAACTAACAGGCACTAAAGATAACGATGATGAGTCTTTAGTAGAATCTGATGGTTCAACTTGTTCGACATACTAAAAGAAAATGTCTAACAACATTCCATATCATTTTATACTATCTTACAATTTATTCGTCATATTCATACTACAGTGGAATATTAATGGGTTTTATTCCCATTTAGAAGAAGTAAATCTTTTAATGTTGACAGAAATGCCAAGAATAATATACTTACAAGAAACAAATTTTAATGGCAATAGCGACCGTAGCGGGGAAAACAAGTGGTGGAGTTGCCACATATGTAAGCAGCAAATATAATTCAACTGCAATTTCCCTTACCACTGATCTGGAACCAGTAGCAGTGCCTGTGCAGCTGTCTCTTAAAATTACTGTTTGTAACATATATCTATCACGCAGAGACGACATAACTTTTGCAAAATTGAAGGGACTCAACAATTGCCCTTTCCGTGCTTGTTACTGGGAGACTTAATGCATATAATGTAATCTGGGGATCTGAATATACTGATCCTAGAGGCAAAATTATAAATGATATACTAGACGACTCAAATCTAATACTATTAAACACAGGCAAAAAAATTAGATTTAACTCTTATACTGTAAAGTTTTCGGCTATATATCTAAGTTTATGCGATAGTGTTCTAGCTCCACGAATGATCTGGAAAACTTTCCCGCATCTTCATGGAAGCGATCATTATCCCATTAAAATTGAAAATACATTAGAAGCTGAAATATTAGAAACAAATCAATATACTTCTTGGAATCTCCGCACTCCAAACTGGGAGCGATATACTTTTGAGATAAAACAAAATTTGAACACAAGCATACCAGAAAGCCAAGATGTAGACAACATGGTAGAACATCTACAGCTACCTGTTCTACTACAAAAAAAAATACCACCAAAAAAGCACATACCAGTACCCTGGTGGAATAAAGAGCGCCAACAAGCAATGAGAGCAAGTAAACAAGCTTTTAATAAGTTAAAAAGGTATAATACCTTAGAAAATTTACCAAATTTTAAAAAACTTAAAGCTAAAGCTAAATTTGTTATTAAAAAAAGTAAAAAAGAATCGTGGGCAAAATACACTTCTTTCATAAACAGTCTGAAGTCTGGGACAAAGTTAGAGGAAGATAAAACGAATTAATAACAAATTGCACTTCTAAGTTACGAAAATGATATCATTCAATCAAAATCCGAAATAGTGAAGATACTGCCAGATTATTACGAAAGGCAATCCAACAAGGAGAACTACGACAATGAATTTAGACTGTATAAAGAAGAGAAAGAAAGTGAACAGATAACTCCGTCTACACTAAAACGGCAAGACATAAATCTTCCCGTAAATGAAACGGAATTAAATGATGCAATAAAAAACTGCAAAAATACTAGCCCTGGTTCAGACAATATTCCATATATATTTATCCAAAACCTACCAATTTCTGCCAGAAATTTTCTGTCTATAACCAAATTTGGGACAAGCACAAATGTCCTCAAAGTTGGTCTTAAACCATCATAATACCAGTTATTAAACCACACAAACCTCAAGATAAAATAACATCGTATAGGTCAATTTCTTTAACATTTACTATGTGCAAATTACTCGAGAAGATCGTAAAGCGAAGGCTGATGTGGACACTGGAGAAAAACGACTTATTAAATGCAGCACAACGAGGTTTCCGTAAAGCTCGATCAACCAATGACAATATAATTAATCTAGAAACAGAGATAAGGGAAGCCTTCGTAAATAATCAGAAACTTATCGGGGTATTGTTTGACACTGAAAAGGCATTTGATATGACTTGGCGACATGGAATAATAACAAAATTAGCATCTCTAGGCTTGCATGGCAATATATTGACCTATATTCAACATTTTTTGCAAAATAGAACTTTTCGCGTTAAAGCAAACAGTGTAATATCAAGCAAGAGGTATTACAGAATGGAACACCACAAGGATAAATTATTAGTACGATCTTGTTCTTGCTAGCAATAAATGATATTACTAAAGAAATAACACTTCCACTCAAAGGGAGTTTATTTACAGATGACCTAGCAATATATGTAAAAGGTAGAAATGTAAGCTCCATCCAAAAATTACTACAAAGCTCTATACCAAAAACAGAAAGCTGGTCGAAAGCCACCGGATTTAAATTTTCAGGTGAAAAAACTAAATGCATACTGTTTTCGAAACAATCTCCAAATGCTAACCAAGACTTACAATATGTAGACAGTATCAGATTTTTAGGAGTAATTCTTGATAAAAATCTAAATTGGAAAGCTTACCTAAATCATCTAAAACTTTCCTGCACAAAAGGATTAGGATTACTTAAAACCTTGGCTAAACATCAATGGGGAGCCGATAAAAATAAACTCTTACATATCTACAGAAGCTTGATCAGATCCAAAATTGATTATGGGTTAGTCGCATATTCAGGTTGCAGGAAGACCTACCGCAAAATAGTAGATACAATTCAAAATTCAGCATTAAGTCATTACTGGGGCATATCGAACAAGCCCGATAAAGAGTCTTTATTGTCTGACACAAGAATTGCCAATAGACTTACGAATTAGATTACTATATCTCTCTTATACAATCATCATTTTAGCAAATATTAAAAATCCAGTCTATAAAAGTACTTTTTCACGCCGTTACAGTACAGTATTCAAATCGCAGAATAATATACATCTGCCATTTTATGAGCGAATAAATACTTATCTCACTGAAATCAAATATAAATATCCTACCGTTCTCTCTCTCCAAAACATAAATAATCCACCATGGACTATAAAAATTCCAAATATAAACTATACTCTCACCGAACTTCACAAAAACGATACCCACCCCTTGATCATACGCAAGGCCTTCTACCAAATCCAAGAACAGTATAGAAGTTCAACGTTTTTATGTACTGATGCATCAAAATCCGGTATAAAAGTTGGAGCTGCAGTGATAACTCCCAATCAAGAGTACCGTCATTCACAAAAATTAAATTATCCACAACATAGCTACGAAACCAGACTTCGGATTACATGTAGAACAAAGAAACTTTGCTTGTATCCTGGAGTTAGTAAGGGCGCTTTCTGAATTTAATAAGCTGTCAAAAGTACTAAAAGGTACAAAAAACGTCAAATAAGTTCAAGGTCGAATTGAAGATGCATAGTAATTTTGTTAAATATTGAATAGATTTTTGATAATTAGACGTTTACTCCTCTTTCGTGCAACGTTGTAAAATGATGTTAGTAAGTAAGGTATATAAAACTGTATAGTGTGAAAAAATATATCATTAACTTGTGCTTGTACTGTATGAACTAGCTATTACGATTAGCTAAATAAGTGACGATGATTATGGTAATCAATTCGGTCATGAAGACTTAGTTTAGAACCAAGTGAAATTTGTTTTACATTTCTTATTTGATTGTTAGTGATTTTTCGTCAGTCGTGGCCTGCTTTAGGCCTACTTTTTTACAGTAAAAAATAATATGTTATAAAGCATTTTAGCTTTAATTTCAAATATCTAAAAATACACGGGGTGTTCCATTTAAAAAACCAAAGTCGTGTATCACTACTCAAAAATATGAAGCCGTTATTTAAATTGGTTTATGACAATTTGTAGGCCGTATACTAGCATTTTTTCGATATATCTGTCTCTGTCTGGCGATTTACGAGCATCCTGTATATTTTAAATGTAAAGGTCGACCGCCCATACGGAAGGAAGACAACTACACCAAATAGAGAAAAAGTAGTCCGTCACCTAGTGACACTTTTTGGTAGTAATTGACGGTTTGTTGCAGTGGCAGAAGAAGCCGGAGCCCAGTTTAGCCTACCTAATCTACAGATGGCTGATAACAGTGTTCTTCGTGGTGTGCTGGGTGATGTCCATTGTGGATGTGCCGCACATAGACCAATCGGCAAGCAGTCGCGCGAAGTGGATGATCTACCTTACCAATTGGGGCTTCACCTTGTGCACGGTGCAGACGTTGCTCAGCGCTGGCATCCTCTCCAGCTGCTTTTTGACGGCACGCAATCGCGATACCGGTAGGACCGACTGCTCGTCTCCCCATATCCTATTTCTTATACATACGCATGTTAACTTGCTTTCAGGACCGACCGCTGAATGGGATAATAAGGCTCTTAAACTTTATAAAATATATTGGGTAACCAATATTACTGCTACAGACATTGCTTTCGGCATCACGATTATTTACTGGTCGTTAATATACGATGGTTTGTATTCTAGACGTTCGTTTCGCCGCTTTGTATGCACGCCGTTTCCTGCTAAACTTTCCCACAAACCAATTATAAAGTCCACTGTCTTCTTAAACTGACGTTCCGGACTGATGCCTTAATGTGTATTACCATTTTCCCACACTTCTAGTTTTATTAATGGCACCCAGGCATAACTCCCGAATATTTGCTGACAGCTTTCGCTTAATACTCCAACTGGAATCCGTTTGCCCAGCTAATCGCCTTTGTTTCAGCAACAAAGATGGAATTGGACGCGATGAATACAATTGTTCATGTGATAAACTCTGTGCTGATGTTGCTGGACTTATTTATAGTGGCTCATCCCATACGCATTTTGCACTTCTATTGGCCTATGTTGTTTGGGGTATGCTACGTCGTATTCACTATTATTTATTATGTTGCTGGAGGTACAAGCAAGTAAGTATATCTACCCTAAAAATCCGTGATCTGCACAGAAAAAATCGCCTATAAAAATTTAGTATATAGACAAACTTTAAGGGGTGATTCCTTGATAATTCTAAGACAAAAAGTTCAGGTAAACATGGATCCGCAATGACTCCATTTCGAGATAGGTGTTATTTACATAAAACAATGTGTGTCGTGCAAAATAAATGAAGTAATTTGTTTGGTTAAACAACTTGAAGATGTTTATAGGGTAATCATTTCTAGTTCTTAAAACGTATTTTAGGTGATTATTCAAAAATGCAACGGGTATTTTCGAGAGAGTTCGTCAATTAATGATGAGGCTAGTAGACGCCTGCATTGAGTGCGAAGGTCATGTCCAGCAGTTATTTTAGGAAAATGTTGCTGTTTAGTTTGCAGTAGTATTATTTCTAATTTTAAGAAATGTTTTAAAATTTTGTTTTATTTTACAGTAGTGTAGTTGAAATATCCATTAATATTAATTAAAAATTAATTCAAAACATTTTTTTTAACTTTAACACCCTGTGACTCAAAAACAGAGCCGTTGCAAACCCTTGTTTATATACAAAAATTTTGTCTTGCTAATCAAGGAATCATCTTTTAAAATTAGTCTATATATTTAATTAATATCCTGTATAATCACCAAGTGCTAATGTAAAAAATGTCAATGCAGCATACGACACAAGAAGAAGATAATCTTCATTCGTATTTTTAGGGAAGGCGTTGCTTACATTTACCCTATTTTGGATTGGAGGAAGCCTGGAACGACAGTATTGGTGTGCGCAGGTGTAACAATTTTCCTATTAGTTTTACATTCTTGTTCCTATGGAATATATCGTTTACGAAACTATATTTATAATCGACTGAACAAACCTAGGGAAATAACCAAAAATGAAATTAGCGATAAGGAAGCCTACAATAATCCAGTCTTGGCCAGTGATTTAGTATAATTAACTTAAGTAGCACTAGCACTGACAAGCCTATAGTGATAATTAGTATTTAGCTCGCAGACGTGATAACGAAACGTTCGTTATTTTAGATAGAATAACTGATTTACGCAAGTATGAAATGCTCATTTTATATATACAATAATTAATTAAAGTGATTTTGTACATTCTAGGTGTTGTTAAAATAAAAATAGAAAAATATGTGTTGTATTATTTAACGCTCTAATGCTGTTAGTTAGAAATGATATATGATTTTCATCAGAGGCAATAACAAATCAATTATACGCATAGTGCAACCGCTTAAGTGTTATCAAGATTGGGAAATTCTAAACCTCGGTAGTATTATTTATATAAATAGAACAAAATGTCGTTTTTTGCATAATTGCTTCTTTAGTTATCAAAAACTAAAGTTAACTGTAAATGATAGTGTTAACTCAAACGCTATGACAAAAATAACAGCAATGCCGTGGCGTAAGATAAGAGAGAAAAGTAGATCATGTAAATCAAAATAACCAAGTGATGGATTCCCGCAGCAGTAACTACATTTGATGAGAAAATTTAAAGTGGCTGTAAGTATAAGCTTTTCTAATTAAATTAGCCTTCTATAGTTTCGACATCCTGTCACATACAAGCAACATTTAACCATTTTTCTACGGTTGCATTTTAAACATAACTCGTAAGAACAGTTAGTAGATCTCCTTTGGATTAAATGCATTTTAAAATGTCACATTATATAATTTTTAACAAGAAGATGCAGAGCAGCTGTGATCTCTATATACTATATTTACCACAAAATATAGCTAGTGAGTTTTAACAAGAATTATATCTTCAAAAAACTACAAATGTTAGTAATTATAACTACTCATTATTTTATGTGAAAAACTGATTTTTAACATTAGATTTCATTAAATAAGTAATAATTTTTTATGAGAAAAGATATTGATACATTTAAGTGCGAAGTAATTTTTTAAACTGAACGTGTTCAACGTGTTTATCTGACATCTGACTTAAAACAGTAGGTACATTTTGCATCTTTGCAATCAGAAATATAATAGAGAATGCAATAGATAAGAACAGATACCTTCCTGGCCTTGCTATATTTTAAAGCTACCTTCGATCAAGTACCAAGAAATATACTGATGGGGCCATAATTATACAGATTGTCCGAAATCCGTTTGGAACATAGGACATTAATGAGTGCGACAAGGAAGACATAAACAAAATGAGTAGCAGGACAAAGATAGAATGTAATCATGGCTAGGTACATTTTTAAACTAAAATTAAGTCAATGAAACAAACAAACGCTTCTGTCAAATATTTTATCTGTCATTAAGAGTATAAAGTGAGGTTTAAATATACCATTGTTTACTATTCACATAATTATTGTAATTATTTAAACGTCACTTTATAGTCTTAATGACAGATAAGATATTTGACAGAAGCGTTTATTTGTTTCATTGCCTTAATTTTAGTTTAAAAATTAACCTAGCCATGATTTTATCTTTGTCTTGCTACTCATTTTGTTTATGTCTTCCTTGTCGCACTCAGTAATTTCCTATGTTCCAAACGGATTTCGGACAATCTGTATATAACAGCAATGAGATAACATGAACAAGCAAATAGAACGCTTGTGTAAGAAAGAGATGGCCATACAAAAAAATTATATTAGTAGGCATGTTTAGTTGACAAATGTCATAATTAAATTAAGAGTCAAGCCTTCTCGAATATTTGCTACTATGTTTATCTCTTTCTTACTCAAGCAATACGTGTTATCTTCTTGTTCATGTTATCTTATTGCTGTTATATATAATTGTGGCCCCATCGGTATAGAGAAAGCATTAGAAGAGCTACACACCAGCCAAAAATTAATAAAAATAGCCATGTATTTGCTCTTACTTAAATAGAATAAAATGATGACTTCGTCATTTTATGTTTTGACAATATTTGCTTCTATTGCTTCTAAAAGATCTTTTTAAGTTCATGTCATTAAAATTCGTATCTAGGCATTTTTGAGGTTGCTACAAAACATTTTGAAACCTGCTTTAGCCTACCTTGTTCGCTATAGGATAAGTTTCCGAAAATTCACATTTTTACTTCCTTTTACAATAAAGGAAGTATTGGATTCACCCCAAAAATTCGAAATTGATTTTCAACAGATCTTCACGCTTTAGAGTCCCCTCAGATCTTCACGCTTTAGAGTCCCCTGTAGGGATGGGCGCGTGACGTGAAAAGAGTCGTGTCACGTCGTGTCACGGCGTGTCACATCGTGAACGTGACTAATATTTGAAAATCGTGACGTGAACGTGAGTGAAAATTTCCAAGGCGTGATTCACTTTTCACGTTAATTTCACGTTAAATATTTAGTAACGAATAAAAAACTGCAGGGTGCAGAAACTTTTAAATTCATTAAATCACAAATTGTGCCAAACAAGTTACATTATGTGGCTTTATTTTTGAACCCTAATTATAAATCCTTAAAGTTCATACCTTCACATAAAAGAGAAGATTATAATGCAAATAAAACTATAGATGATAATGATGAAATACATAGCAAACGACTCAAAACTGGTACATCAGCATCAGATTCTTATCTTTATACACTTAGAGATAGCTCTGACGATGACACATGTAATTAGGATGATGTAGAAACAAAACTAAATTAGTATGTTAAATTAAAATTCGGTTGACTTTTTAGGATTTTGGAAAAACAGTGTAAATACGCCACTGTTAAAAAAACTTGAAAAATTTTAAACATACCGGCAAGTTCCGCTACAAGCCAAACAGTGTGTGTAGATGTGTAGATAAACTTATTATTCTAATAAAAGTAATGGTTTGTTTTTTATACTCGGCTAACGCCGAAACTGTTAATTACGTTTTATTATTAAACCAAAAATGTATTGTGTAGATGTGTAGATGATATTTTTAAACCAATTTATTGTGTACTTGTGTAGATGAACTTATTCTAATCAAAGTAATGTTTTTTTGTATACTCGCTTTAACGCTGAAAATGTTGATCCTTGTACGTAAAAGTACTTTCAAACTAACGAATTAAAAGTGTTGCCTAGCAACATATACCTTCTGTACTCATACCAATACGGGAAACGTCAATTCCAATGACAGCTTTTAGTATTAAAAGTAATGTCTTTGAAGACAGCTGCAAGAAATATATTTGCGAGAAATCAGTATTTATCGATTGTCGAAGTTAATGTAGTCAATTTTTATTTTTTTCTTTTTATGTCAACTATTCTGATTGCAACATATCACGTAAATTATGTCAGGTACAAAACATATTTTTAGCTCTCTTTAGGGTTTTTTCATTGGTTTTAAATTTGAACATTCTGTTCTATCTGAATTTAAATTTTGAAATAAAATCTGCGTGTCACGTCGTGAGTGGCGTGTCATGCCGTGAACGTGAGTGAACGTGAGCGTGAACGTGCGTGAAAGTGACTCTTTAAAGAAAGCGTGAAACGTGCGTGAACGTGACTGTTTAAAGCAAGCGTGAAACGTGCGTGACGTGAGCGAAAATTCACTCACGCGCCCATCTCTAGTCCCCTGAACCCAAAAAAACTGTTTTTGTTCATGGGTCTGTCTGTCTGTGAAAATCTCAAAAACGGAAAGAGGTATGGCGTTGAAACTTCATATATAAGTTTTGTGTACTATGTAGATGCGACAGCAAGTTTTTTTCGATTTTTTCAAAAACGGCTCTAACGATTTTTTTTAAACTTTACATTTTTATTACATTTTTAATGTGTATTGATGTGAGATAGGTGATTTTCCAGTTGAATACTTCTAAAATGGGTTTCTTTTGTTTTCTTTAAATTTTTTTTTATTAACTACTATTTTAAATAGAACACCCGGTATATTATTACATTTTTGAATTCAGCTCAAAATTCTAGAAAAAAATTGTCTCTTGAACTAACATTCTATTTTGTACCGTTTTTGTAAAATTTTTAATTTTTGAAAATTTTTGACAAATGCTTAAAAATTTAAAATCAAATTTTTGGCTAATTATAAGATCACTGTAAAAGGAAGTTGAGCTTTTTTAAATTTTGTTGTAATGGGACTGGAACAGTTATTTATTTTCGAAACTAGCTCGTTATTATTAATAATGTGAAGTAAAGTAGCTTGGTGTTTTGGCATTTATTGCGCATAATAAATCATCATCGATTTTCCGAGTCAGAGCTGTAATTAGTAAGTAAAATTTAGAGCATATTTTTTGACAAAACTCAACAAAATGTGTTTTACGGAACGTACAACCTTCTTGTATACGATTATTTTCGATACCTTTCTTTCTGTTGCGATCTGGATTAAGTAGGCGTAAATCGCTCATGAAAAATGCTGATTAAATTTTCAGGAACAATCGGCCATTGCAACAGAAGAGTGTTTGCAGTAAACGCATATATTAAGTTACATAATTCACTGATATTTTAACAATGCTTCAAATGGCATTGTGTGGGTTCAATATACGTAATTAATGATGAAACATGGTTTTAACAAGACGGATCAACATCCCACACACTAGTCTCATAAATTAAAAAAAAAGATTTAGTTACTGGGTTTAATGACTTCCGATATTTTTTTTCTGGAGATATTTACAATCAGAAAATCTAGTGTTATAACATAGGAATCACTTGCTTGCATATGCGCATTATCTGTCCACACTTGTAAGATGGGAACGCTGATAATGGATTTATCACGCATTACAATGCATATGTTTCTTAGCATTTTTATCACTAGTTCATATGGCAGACTCAATTTTCAGGCCTACTTAATTGTTTTTTAAATTTTGATCATGGCTGTAAGAGGCACGGCTACTAGTTCATAAACTAATATGCTTAAAAAAACAGCGAAATCAACAAATGTATACAGGGTACGTATTTCTAAATTGTAGTAATTACAAATTTCTATAAATACACTCAAACTAAATGAACAAGATATGAACTATTCAAAAGTGTTTCCACCAACTGCTGCCTATCGCTCAATACGTTACCTACATTCTGTATATGAGTTTCGAATTTCTTGAATGGGAATTGCGTTTATCGCCTCTCTTCTATTCTCCATTTTAAAAGCCGCGTACACCTCTGTTTAAGATATCCCCATCAATAAAAATCCATGATGGTTAAATCTGGACTTCTTGAAGGCCAAAGTATTGGACCATTTAGCCCAGTCCACATACCAGCAATTTAACGATCCAACCATTGCCTAATGATAAGAGTTGAATGCGCTGGATGGCCCTCTTGTTGAAAATATACTTCCTGTCTATCATTCAAAGGCATATTTTCCAAATAGCTTTAAAAAAATCCGTCCAACATTTCCAACTAGCTATCATGGTTCATATTTTGTTAAATAAATATGTGCCAATCATTTCATTGTAGGAAATACCACACTATACATTTACTTTTTTGGAATATTGCCTTCGACAGTTAATACGATACGTTGGATTATCGTCTGACCAATACCTGGAATTTTGCAAACTTGCCACCCCAGTAGTCGAGAATGTTGATTCGTCGGAGAAAATCATGATTATATGAAAGTCTTGATTTTCAAGATGTTGATATCCGTACCACAAATAAAATCTACCTTTTTGCGTAGGCTTTTTCTACCAAAGCATTAATAAATTTATACTCCAGTCACTCTGTACAAAAAGAAGGTCTTTGCTTGAAAGTGTAGCGAAATTTGAAATTTCTTGTTTAGGGTATTGGGATTCACGAAAGCTTAACTTCAAGTGGTCGACCAAGATTTCTTATATGTTATTTCAGCCATCTTAAGGAAAGGTGCGTTAGATTTCTTCGCGATAACTACGTTCCCGCTAATGGTATACGAAAATAGAATTTCTGTGCTCTATAATTTATGTTCAATTACTTTTTCACATACGAGCTATATTAGTCGAGATATCGAACGCGAAAGGAAAGCTTGAAGCTGTAGACATTTTTTGTGCGTTTCATCGCTTGTGTTTTGTTTCTCGTCCTATTTAACGAAAAAATAGCTGTTACAAAATTTGTAGTGCTTACCTGCAATTTCACTTAATATAAATTGAATGCTACTAAAATTACGACTTGTACAGCAGACCACAGTCGTCAAGTCGGCGCGTAATTTTGATTTAAGTATCATACTTTTACATGAATGACATAATAATGAAAATGACATTATTAGAATCATTATATTTCATAGAAAATAATAGTAGACAACTTGAAAGTTAACTTTCCTGGACCCCCCCCCCCTCCCAACACCTAAAAAATGAGTTTAAAATTTCGTTTCTTAAGAATTGCTACTACTTAACATTGCTCAAAATACTGCGTACACTTACAATCCGAGTCCCAAGTTGTCAAAAACTACGATTTACAAAAAATTACTTTACAATGGCGAAAAATAAGCTCCACTTCTGTACACAAAACCGACAAAGTTTATCTTACTGCAAATAGTAACAATTATTCATCATCATCATAATCACTGTCGGGGATTAAATCTTTTGGTTTGTTCCGATCTCACAGATTTAAGCTGGTCTTTCCAGCGTTTTTTCGGTCGTCTAACATTTCTTGTTCCGCCTGTAGGCTGGTAATAAAGTAGTTGTTTCGGTATAGAGAGGTGTTTGTGCCAATTGGTTCTGTATTGCCTTATTGTTTTATTTTTTATTGAGAATAAAGATATAATTCTTGTCTAACTTGCTTATTGTGTTTGTTATCCAATATTGTATAACCAGCAGTGTGCCGTAAGAATCTGATTTCAGCTGTTCCAATTATTCTTGTTTGGCTCTTAGTAATCGCTTTAGTACAGTTTTAGTACCTACTAAGACAGCCGTAACATTATTAAACTTATGACGCGGTATAACCATAGCCATCTTCCAACTGGTTGGAAATGTATTTGTTAATAAACAAGTAATTATAATATGGGTAATATACGGTATAAATTTGATGACTTGTAGATTAATTCCATATCCACCAATACTATTGCTTTCCAGTTTATTAATGAGTGAAACAACCTGTGGTGTAGTAATCAAGAAAAAGTTAAAATTGTTTGGATTATCAGTTAAGCGATTATTTGAATACCATTGAACGAGGTCGGGTACATTGTCATTAATTTCAGGTATTGAATTAATAAAAACTCATTGATTTCTTGTGAACTACCAAATTCATTTGGCAAAGCTCCCTTTGTTCTATTAGTTACATTTAGCGATTTCAGCTCCTTCCACATTGTTTTAGGAGATTGATTTCGTCATACATAATCAAAGTAAGCTTTTTTTATTTATCAAATCCCGGGTTGTGAAGTTACGCAGCATTTTGTAGCAATCCCAGTGGGCTGAATTTCTAGTTTTCTTGAATTTCCATTTGGCTTTATCCCTTAGTGACATGAGCAATTTTATATTGTCAGTAATCCACGGAGCTTTACTCTTACTTATTCTTATTGTTCTGATGGGAGCATGCTTATTTAGTAATAGAAATATATTTGAATTTAGAAACTGAACCTTATTGTCTACTTCTGCCATTTTATAAATGAGGTGAAATTTTATCTGCTGTAATTCATTATAAAAATGTTCAGAATTGGAATTTTTAAACATCTGAAAGTCTTATACATATAATTATTGCTTGGATTAGCAATTAATAGTGTACAATGTACTAATTCATGATATGAGAGATGTGGTTCGGTCACTCCAGGGTCAATTATTAGATTTGGAGATGAAGTTATTTGGAAATCAGGTAGGTTCAGTAATAACTTGTTTCATGCTAAGAGCATCTATCATTGTATTAAAGTAAATAGAATCATAGTTTGAAAATTTTAATAAATTAATATTGACGTCCCCAAAGCAGACCAGTTTTTCCGAAGTGGCAGTGCATAATACAAGTGACTGTTCTAGTTCATTACAAAACAATTTATAATTTAAATTAGGGGGTTAGTAAACTACACCAACTATTAACCTTATATTATGCAACTTTAATTCAAGCCAAATTTGTTCAATGGTATTATTGCTCGGTATTATTTTAAAATTAAATTGTTTTTGAACGTATACATATACCTACACCACCACCTCGCGCTTCACGGTCCTTGCGAACAAGCTGATACCCGTCAATAGCAAGATAATCGTCATTTATATCTCGCGTCAGCCAGGTCTCACTAATAGCAAAAATATCATAACTTGAATCTAAGATATGATTCCTAACTTCAGCTAGTTTTGGGTGTAAGGATCGAATATTTCTATGAGCAGCCTTTATTAATTGGGATTGCATCCTTCTGATTTCATAACCTAAAATCAAATAAACATATTATAAAGCAGTAGTGTAGAAAGACGGATTCTGTCTCAAAATGTGTCACTGCGCAGGTCTACTGCGCATCATTTTGGCGGTAAATTCAAATTCTGCCCAGGTTTCTTTGCGCAGGTCCATTTTTTGTGGTGGTGACGTCATTTCCTGGAAATTTTTACCGGATGTGGTGGTAACGTCATTGCACCGGATGTGGGGGTGAGTCATTGTCTGGGAATTTGCGCCGGATGTGGGGGTTGAGTCATTTTCTGAAAATTTGCACCGGATGTGTGCCAGATGTAGGGAGTCTGGCAATTTCTGCTGGATGTGGTTAATGAGGGGGGTCAATGACCTCTATTATTTTTGTATCAGTGACATCATTATCTGAGAATTTGCTGTCTGCAAAAATTGTCATGGAATAAATTTGTCAAGTAATATCGTCTGTTAGACGAACATAAAGAATTGTCAAGTGCGGGTTTTGAACCCACGCTCCCTGTATGGGAACCATTTTAAATCTGGCGCCTTAGAGCACTCTGCCAACCTGACATGTTTAAATATTATCCTGTAACTGTTTTATGAGCACAACGGTGTAATAAAACAATAATTGTAAATATAATTCCATTTATTTGTTAAAAACATGCATGTATTAGCTATACTAGCAAATATATAATGCGTTAGACAATCATTCTGCTTGGGGTGTTGATGTCATTTCAGTCTGGGGTGTTACGATCTTCTCGAAAGCAAGTTTCGTGCGGTTTCCAGACTTGCCGCCCGCTAAATATTGCATTAGCTTTGAGCATTAAGGAGGATATCCTAAATGAAGCACAGAGTGATTTCAGAAAAGGAAAAAGTGCCCATGATCATGTCTTTGCTGTCAAACAACTAATTACTAAGAACTTAGCACAAAATAGAACAGCCACATTTGCGTTTATTGACCTGGAAAAGGCTTTCGACACAATACCTAGGAAGAGAGTATGGGAAAGCCTACAAAGAAGAGACGTCAATAAGAAATTGGCAAGAACAATTAAAATTATGTACAGGAAGAACGTCAATTATGTAATTAGCAAGAACATGAAATCAGAGTCATTCCAAACGAAAGATGGATGGAGACAAGGGGATGGATTAAGCCCGACACTATTACATTTATGGATGACATAATCAATACATGCTCAAAGAAAAGTAAAAAAATTGTGGTCGGCTATAAAAACCTAAAAAGAGTTGCAATGTCAGAGGGAGCTTTTGCGGATGATGTTGTAGTAATGGCAGAAAATGATTAAGATCTACAACGAAATTTAGAAATCTGGAACACGGCTTTAACAGAGTACGAAATGAAAATGAACACAGAGAAAACAAAAGTACTGCAAATAGGAGAACATGCAAAAATGAAAATTAAGATCGAAGGTACAAAATTAAAACAGGTGAACTCGTTTCAATATCTCTAGAAATAGATAGTACAGGGAATCAAGATATAGATATTAACAAAGAATAGCAAAAACATTAAAGCTATATTATGCTATGAGCACTAGTTTCATCAACAAGAAAGAAGTATCAAAAACGACCAAGCTAAACATATACAAAACCAACTTTAGACCAGTTTTAACGTACGGATACGAATCGTCGGTTTTAACGGCAAGACGAAAATCAAATTACATGCCGTAGAGATGAAGTACCTCAGAAGAGTCAGATGAGTTACCAAGAAGGACAAGATAAGAACAAATTCGGACACGAATTACAAATACAATAATTAATAGAATTTATTGAACAAAGGCAATTGAGCTGGTGGGGACATCTACAGCGGATGTAACAATCGAGACCTGTGAAACAAGTGTGGCAAGCTAGAATACAGAAGATGAAAAGAGGAAGACCTAGAAAGACGTGGGACAACATAATTGAAGAGATATTACAAAGAAGAGGGTGTACATGGGGCGAAGCTAAAACATCTGTAAACCACACACCATTAGATGGTAGA
Source organism: Agriotes lineatus (assembly GCA_940337035.1). Classification (NCBI taxonomy): domain Eukaryota; kingdom Metazoa; phylum Arthropoda; class Insecta; order Coleoptera; family Elateridae; genus Agriotes; species Agriotes lineatus. The sequence continues at coordinate 22,175,130 of OW679202.1, forward strand.
GTGGAACTGATAATATTTTGACTTTTAAATAAATAAAAATAATAGGTTTGCGCATAATAGAAAGCCGAACCGAAAGAAATTAATAGACACAAAAAAGTTTGCTATGCGCAGGTTAAAAGAAGCGTAGTTTTTATTAAATGTCAATAAAAGTGAAATTTGTGAGGAATCTAAAAGGTAAAAAAGATAGATTCAAATAACAGACATTGCAAAAGAGCAATTTGAGAAGAAGGCAGCAAGATATAAACGAAGCAAATGAGAAGCGGCGAACTCCAATAAATCAGTACATTTAAAATTACAATTAGTGCCAAAAGCAGAGCAGTGGTTAAAATTAAAGGTGTGTGTACGCAGCGCTACCGAAATAATTTTAGATGTAAGAAAAGACAATAACTTAGATTATAAGAAAAATGTAAAATAGTGTAATCAAATTTATTTCCATTTTGTACTTTAAGTTATCAAACATAATTTCCGTTAATATTGTTTCATAGCAACCAGATTCGTTTTTGTTTAATAACGGGGGAGAACAATTAAAAATTAATTACTTGACTGTTTGTTGAAATTTGCGCTTCATATTTTTATATAATTTTGATAATAAAAGTGTTTTCCAAGCTATAAAAAGTATACCAGTTTATTGCCCAAGTGCCAGAGTACAAGTGGGTGTATTTTCAACACGTTCCGTAACAAAAAACATCCAAATTCCATAATCTCAAATACGAGGAAATCGGGGCCGATCAACTCCATTTTGCGAACTTCGACTACGGCCAAAAGGAGCATCGGAGCCAAAAGATCAGCAGTCTACGGCAGAGTCCAGGTCTGCAAGAACGTCTCCAGCAGATTTGGCAGCAAGGGGACCAAGAATAGCGGAGAAAACCCAACGGCGTCATTTCCAGAGGGGGCCATGCAGTCCAACGAATTTTTATAAGGTACGATTTAGCCTAAAAAAATAGTGTCAGCGTCCGGAAAACGAGGTGCATATGACATCAAACCTTGTTAAAGAAGAGGCTCTAGCTAAGCCGCATTTTAAGTAATTAGCCCGGCGTCAGAAAAATCCGTGGTTTGACGGAAGTTGAAGCTGTGGAGGAAGCGACCAGAAACAATTGCCAAAATTTGGACGGCGTCTGTCTGACGTCAGGAGATACGTAACTGCTAGAAACAAAAGTTGTTATTTGTCGCCAAGCGCGGAATTTTGAATAATTACCTTGCGAATTCTCATATTTCACGAGTATTTTAACTTTCAAAGCACCGCTGTTCGCACTAGTCAACCGATTTGTGATTTGTCAGATTTGTGGACCTTGAGCTACCGCGTGGTTGAACTACTGATTGTGTATAGTACCATTTCAGATCAATTTTAAAATACAGTCGACTTCAGAACTCACCCTGAGATTAAAGAGCTTGTATTCTACTGAGAGCTGGCGTTTTTCTAATTAATTGCAGTTGAGTAACATATAAAAAGGGGCCTACAACCATTTATTTTGTACACCAAATCAGTATATTTCATATTTTAACCATCCTAGTAACTTAATGACAGGCAAAGTTCGAACATATAAATTGAATTATATCTTTGAATATCAAAATTATTTAATTATTAAAATTGCTAGCGCCTTAAGACTCTTTCAGGGTGGTTCGATTACCTAGTTACTTGTTAATTAAATTTTATTTTAACAATGACTTTGAATTGTGTAATAACATCAACTGTCACCTTTCACGTCAAACAAAGTGCTATTAATAATCTCACTCAAATATGACAAATGTTTATTCTATTTATATCTTATTGACTCAATATTATACGGTAAGCACTTGATTATAGTTAATTGCACTTTTTAAATTGTCTTTTATTTACTATAGCATCGCTAGGACCAAAACTACAACCCACGTTGAACTGCCTTCACGCTTTCTGTTCCAATATCATCTCCAAGACAGTACTCCTCCTGATGTCAACCGCCGGGATTCCTATTTAGTCCTGCTGCGATGCACTGCTTATTGACAACAGCTATCAACTTGTCAAACCCTTGGCTGCTAGCAGGAAAGACCCCATTTTACTTCACTAGTAACACTGCTACCTTCCAGAGACTCCCTCCTTCCGACAGCTTCACGGAAAGTTTGTTATCACAGATGATCCCCAATTAATCTCCTTCTTCTTTAGCTCCAAACTTCAGCAACCTCTGTCGTCAGTAACCAACAGAATAGCTCAAATCCAACAGTCCTTCTGCTATCCTCCGTCAACAGATCCACGTGTCCTCAGCACACCCTCTACAAACCCAGCACTTGGCAATTCTCAAACCAATGTAACTTCTTATCAATTGTATTATTCAAAATAAACTAATTCCATCTAAATCTTATTTTCTTCTTGCTTAGTCTGCTTGTTTCTATCTAGTTTTACGACCTTACAATTCTCTTCAATAACTATTACTTCATTAATAATAATTTTCTTTATATTTCTCTTAATTTTCACCTCGTAGATTTTGCTAAACGCTTTTTAAATGTTTTCACACACTAACATATTAAAAAATAGGGTAATTTCTATGTTTTTTATTCAGACCGAAAAATTATATCAAAAGGTACATTTTATTTTTCTGTGAGTTGTTATTCTAATAATCGTAACAAAATCTGCTTAACTACTATGTTCTAATTATTCCTGCCATCTATAAATTAAATTTATTTGAGTCTTACCTACTTCACTATATTATTCTAATAGAAATTACATTTGTCATGTGTGATATGAGCATGTATTTACTTTATAATTTTCAAAACCCCTAAGAATACTCACTTTCATCTTAAATTGCCTCAAATTCGAATTCTCTTAATGAACTTCATTCAAACAGCCAATTCTTTTTAATATTTTCTAAATTGATTGTATTGGTCTCCCAAATTCTATTTTTACATTCAATCTACAGCCAAAACTGTTACTAATGTACCATAACAATATATATATATATACAGGGTGTCCATTCTCCAAGTCGAACATAGGGAATTAACATTAGTGCATTCACTCGTTCTTTATTGAAATATGTAATTCATTTTTCTGTAGATAATTTTAACAGACGTTGACAGAAAATACCTGATTTACGCCAATTAATTACCAATTTTTTGACAAATGCTATCGAACTTGAAAAGCAAGGCATGTCATATTTAAAATTTCCCAAGTTTTAAATTAGTATTTTAAAATAAAAATCGCACCTTGAATATTATTATTGGTATCATTTGATGCGTAATAATTTTATCTTTCCATTGATACCATTACCTTCCCTGTAAGTTTAATTGGCGAGCAGGAATTGGCAAAATCGTTCAATACAATGTTAATCGCTTATGTTCGACTTTGAGAACGGACACCCGGTATATATATATATATACTTTACAATCTTTTTTACATTTATTGAAATTTTTTTATATGATTTTGAAAGAAATTCTTGCGGGTCCTTATAACCTAAATTTACAATCATACCAGTCTTTATTCGATTATTAAAACACGACTCTACATCTTCCCACACCAGTTTGTTCTTTTGCTACTGCTGCTGCTGTTCACGTCCTACACCTGACCCCCTCTTTACTAATATAGCTTTTAAATTTCTTAATAATTGTCGTTGTCCTTTAATAAACTAAGATGTGCTTCTAACTTGAATGGATTTTCATTTTTACTACTATGGTTACGAATAAATCGGCGAACAACTAAAATAGTTTTATTTGCAAATTTAAACTATCTGTCAACCTTATAGCTGTATTTTATAAGCCCTAATGCATCTCTGATTGTTTTTATAGAATTTGAACTTAATTCTGAAATGCTATCTGTCGCAGACATACTCGCTCGAGCGTGTGCTGCTGCAATACTAATTTTTGCAGACAGCAGAGATGGTATATTGACTCCTCACCTCAAATTCTCAGACACTGATGTCACTGATACAAAAATAATGGAGGTCATTAACTCCCTCATTATCCACATCCAGCACAAATTCCCAGACCCCCCACATCTGGCACACATCCGGTGAAAATTCCCAGAAAATGACGTCACCACCACAGAAAATAGACCTGCGCAAAAAAACTTGCGCAAAAAACCGGCGCAAACACCTTCTCTGAATTTGAATTTTCCACCAAAATGATGCGCAGTATACCTGCGCAGTGACACATTTTGAGACAGAACCCGCCTTGCTAGCTACATTACTTAAAGCTACTAGATAGGATATTTGATATAGTAATACTTAATGCAGAGTGCAAGCAGGTTAATATTTGCTATGCATTACTGGGAAAAAAGAGTCTTAACTAAAATATAACTAAGTAGTAATGCCAACTAGTGATAATCATTGTAAACAATGCAAGTAGGTAAATAGACATTAATAATTACAATTTAACTTGTGGAGAACACAAAAATGTATTCTAATCTTATCAATACAGACCACCCAACTAAGTACTATTTTCAACCGGCGATTGATTCGTTATCAAATTATCTGCAGTGCCACTCTTGAGTTTAAGTTTAGCTACGTCCGCATACGAAACAATTTTATGAATTTTGGGATCATACTTCCCGAAAATGCTGCCTTCATTGGACCACACATTATGTTTCCCTATAGCAGAAGCTGCTTCATGCAGTAAATGCAGACGTTATTTAGTTAGGTCTTCTCTTATTATGAACTTTGTGTTCTTTAGCTTCCGTTTACTCCTGTAGATAAGGTTTTTGGTTTGACTGGTAAATTTTACTATTATGGGTTTATATAATGGTTCCCGTCCAGGTAATCTGTGGCTGACGTCGATTTCACCAGAGGATGTCGAGACCCAATTTACTTTTACACATGTCAATTGCAATTTGATTTGTATTTTCCTTCCACCTTCCACAACGGGAACACCGAAGATCCGCAAATTTTTGGGAATATTGCTCCAGATTATCAAGCTTAACATCCATTTCACTAACTGTAGCCTTCAACTTCTTCTCCAAATTAGATACCTGGTGCTCCCAGTTGGTAACGATACTTTTGAACTTTATATCGATGGCGGTTGGTATTGCTTCCGTAAGCTTTTGTAAGTGTGCTTCGGAATTCACTAATTTGTCTACTATTTTAGTAACAAAACTTTCCTCTTTACCCGCTTCTAGCGCACTACTACGTGTGATAACCATTTTACCTTCTGATCCCATAATATTCAGATTAGTATTAACACTTGCAAACTTTATTAGAAATACGGAACGTGGCCAGTCTATTGCAGATACGTCCATTCTGTACAATGACTCATCCCAGAATTTACATGATCGTAATCAGAAAACTAAACTGTATTAAAAAATGTGACAATTTAATATGGCGCTCATAAGAAAAATAAAAGTTGACCTTCGTGACTCCTAGAGTCAGGGCCGTAGCTACAGGCTTGGGGGCCCTGGGGCAACAAATAATTATGGGGCCCCCCTGTTATCTTCCCCTTTACCTCTACATCACTTTCATTTAGTAAGACTTTTTTAATAGGGTTACTATTTGGTGTTTTTTTTTCTGTTAATATAGAAGAATGGGTATTTAAAACAGACAAAACACATATTTACTTCACATTGAGTTTAATATAAAACTGTATTTAACGTTTAAACAGGCTAAGTTTAGTTCAAAAGTTTTTAAAGACAATTTCGTAAAAAAACTTTCTCCGTCTTCGGGGGCCCCTATGTTCGGGGGCCCCGGGGCGCTGCCCCGGTTGCCCCGGTGGTAGCTACGGCCCTGCCTAGAGTCGATCTAATAAAAACGCAATTGTTACACCACTTAATAGGACTTTTGGAACCATTCAATTTTTATTCGAACATTCTTGCTCAAAGACTTTTAATGAGCTTTCTTTCGATATCAGTAGAATAAGGACACCTAGCGGCCATTTTGTTTTGATATCAAATTGCTTCGCGGTTATATTCGAGGATTAATTTAAATGGGTCGCGGATTTTATCACACATATTACATAAAGTGTGATTTTTTAAAAACTCAATTGCAGCAAGCCCTGGATAGCCTGAATTAGTTGGCAATACTGAAATGTATTGTTGGTGATACTGTAAGTCTATGTCAAATTCGAGGTTAGCAGGTTAGGGTTTGCGTCAGTCTGTGTCAAAACTGACGCAAAACTTAACCTGCTAACCTCGAATTTGACATAGACTTACAGTGTCACCAACAATGCATTTCAGTATTGCTTCAGGCTATCCAGGGCCTGCTGCAATTGAGTTTTTAAAAAATCACTCGGTATGTTAATTAAATTTTAATTTTCATTAAATTGGTGATCCCGGAATTACGCGGCGGTCATTTCGGATTGACTACGTCACGTATGCTATCTATTTCTACCTTGTGTTCGCACCTGTCTGGACTTGTCTGAGAACTCGTCTTTTCTCTACACCCATTGAAGCCTCGACCGTCACGGTTACCAACGCTGCCGTATTTCTTTTTAAAAAAACGGTCCGCGGCCGGGGTTTTTGAACGCAGTAATGCTGTAACGCAAGGCCTTAACCAACTGAAATAATCATTTGAGTTTATTTTAAACTGTTATGTCGGTTATTATTAGCGACGTGCTTTTGCATTGCGGTAACATAAAATTTGAATAAAATCACGAAATTTTATTAAAGTGTATTGCTGTACTCGAAATAAAATAAAAAACAAATATTTTATATTAGAAATATATTGTTTTTTTATATTAAACAGATACACTTGTTAATTCGAGTACAATATTTTAATAAAGATATGTTTAAACTATCTGGATATCTTATTTACTAGGCGTTACAAAAAAAATAAGAAATATAAATTAACTATCGTACACACAGTATGTGCTGTTTTTCTCAAGAAAATGATTAATCATAAACAATAGACATAAAATATTGCTGGGTCAATGTTGCATAATTCAGAACTTGGTATCGACATCTAAAGAAAAGATGAAAATATAAACAATAGACATAAAATATTGATCAAACCAGTTTGCATAAATCAGCGCTTTCAAAGATGGTGGAATAAATAATTGCTGAGATGTGTATTTACATTAGTTTTTAGAATATAATTTAGTTGGCATTATACAAAATATTACTTAGATATAAAATGAAAAAGAATAAAACAAACAACACAATATAGATATTAGTTTGCCTTCAAATCATATGATAAAGTGTCGTAACTATTTTCAAGGCGCTGACGTTTGGTGCCCTGAACTCGTAAAATTTTTTTTTCGGGTTTCAAGATAACCTGATACATATGCCGGTACGGGCAATTTTTCGGTTTGTCTCCAAGTAAGTATCCTCGACATTGTAAATAATCATGCGTTTAACTGTTCAAAATTTACTCTTTCCCCATTTTTATAATTTAAAGTTATATCTTTAACTTTGCATACAACTTCATACCCCTTTTTAGTTGTCGAAAAAACCTTAAAAGCGTAATATTAAGCCCCCCACTAACAAACTCCGTGATGTAACTACCGGGTCCATATTCCGACATCATGTCCGTCATATACCCAAAAATCACTCACATGGGGTGGCCATTCATCAGGCTCTGAGCCGTTACAACGGAATCTGTTTAAAAATAAAGTACACGACGCCCTAGTCGTTCCAAATATTCGTATAACTTAAGTCTTGCATTGGCCAATTTACAAGTATTACGTCCTCATCGACAATCACAATTGAATGAACTTGTATTGGAGGATCAGTAAAAAATTTGAAAAAAATCATAAGATTCTGAAACAATACTGGTCTGCATCAAATTCTCCTTTTGCCTAAATTTGCCCCAGACTGCACTTAAATTTAATTTCGCGATATAACGCATGCCTGGATTCAAGCATTTTTTTTCTTTTTCTAAGGTTACGCCTTCTCTTTCAAAATATTTCTCTAAATTCTGATCCTTCGAATTTTCGTCATTACACCAAGCAGACCATCTACTGCATTCTTGTTTTAATTTAAAAAAAAATGTCTACATAGCCTGAAAATAGACCTCCGGTTTTAGTGTTGCTGTTGTATTGAACGTCATACGCCCATATTTCGTGGAATTCGAGCACTCGGTATCCCAATTCAACATCTTTTCTTAACTCATCAGCCACATATGTGCCCATAAACTTGCGCATGGTGGCAGTCACCAGCGAAACTGGTTTCGGCGCATAACCTGCATAGGACGAACATTAGTTTTCTGTGCATTATAAGAGGTAAAACCGGATGATAAAGATTTTATGGAGGTAATACGGTATATTTTATTAAACCTGTGATGGAATTGAAAGGAAGCTGCCTACACTCCTCATCTCGAACGTGTACTTTAGGATGTCCTACAGGATACCTTCCATATTTGTTGAGGTAAGGATAGAGACTACATACATCGAAATACTTTAACTGCTCGTTTTCTTGACATTTATAATGCAATTTTACCGCATTAGTGCGCCCCCACCGAAAAAACAATATCGCGGATTTAATGCCGAATTTCTAATAACATCATGATTGTTTACAAAATTGGAAGCATTGTGATTAAATTTTAAAAGTAAATTAAATTGACATTCCCATATCTGCATAAGTGTGTAACCACCCCTTCTAATCCTTGTAGCAGATGCTCCTGTAGCTTCGCGGCAAACAATAATTGTAATATTTATGCTAAAGAAATGCCAACCCGACATTTATGTTATATGGCAAAAAATAAAAAAACCGAAATTGCCTGAAAAGTTTATTTTTGTTTTTCACGATTTTGAGGCAATACAGGAGACGGTACTGGATGGTGTAGCTAAGGTTTTTTATTCGAGCCAAATTTATGCTTTGCACAAAATGTGTGCAATACGTGTATTAATCTTAATGAAATCCAGCAGACGTGTAACATTTACGCCCATGTCAACATATTTAAAATAACCCCGTTCAAATTAGATAACATATCTAAATTAGCTGATATTGCCAATGTGTTGCTTTCGCACATAACATCAAAGGGTATGAGGGCTCCGTTATTATACAAAATATTGTTAAACATCAGAAAAAGTGGTCTCCAAAAGTTGTTGCTAACGGAACAAAATTAATGTGTATCACTTGTCCGAACGTTAAATTGATAGATTCTCTCAATTTTGTATCTGTAGCTTTAGCTAAATTACCAAAGACGTTTAAATTTCAAGCTTCAAAAGGAGACTTCTCTCTTTTATTTAATAAAATAGAAAACCAAAATTATATTGGAGCGATGTTTCCCCTACATTACTATATGACTAATGAAATGTCCCCCACGGCTCGAGCAGAGTTTCTTGAGTGGTGTCATGCTGAAGTCACTAAGAATGCAGTATTTGACATGCAAGAAGCAATAATCAAGTACTGTATTCAACATGCGGAGATATTACGTAAGGCTTGTATAGAGTTTTGGGGGCGTTATACCGGCGAACATGGAGTAGATCCTTTTAGAGAGTGTAGTACGATAGCTGGCGGATGTAGTTTAGTTTACCGGCGAAAAATTTTATGCGAAAATACAATCGCAATTATTTCACCGAGTGGGCACAGGTTAGGCGATAGGCAATCTGTGATTGCAATTAAATGGCTTTTGTGGTTCGAGCAGGAACAACAATCGCGAAGTTCGATTGCCCAAAGGGCTTTTGGTAGATGGTTTTTGTGCAGATATAAATAGGGTTTATAATTTCCATGGTTGTGAGTTAGGCTACCCTGACCAAACCGTTAGGCTAGCAAAAATAAAAGCATCTGCTACAAAAGAAGGAATGGTAACACACTTATACAGATATGGGAATGTCAATTTAATTTATTTTTAAAATTTAATCACAATGCTTCCAATTTTATAAACAATGTTCTTAGCAATTCACCATAAATTCCGAGACATAGTTTTTTCGGTAGGGGAGCACTAATGCGGTAAAATTGCTTTATAAATGTCAAGAAAACGAGCAGATAAGGTATTTCGATGTATGTAGACTCTATCCTTATGTCAACAAATATGGAAGGTATCCCGTAGGACATCCTAAAGTACACGTTGTAGATGAGGCGTGTTGGCAACTTCCTTTCAACTCCATCACAGGTTTAATAAAATGTACCGTATTACCTCCATAAAATCTTTATCATCCGGTTTTAACTCTTAGAATGCACAGAAAACTAATGTTCGTCCTATGCAGGTTATGCGCCGAAACCAGGTTCGCTGGTGGCTGCCACCATGCGCAAGTTTATGGGCACATACATGGCTGATGACTTAAGAAAAGATGTTGAATTGGGATACCGAGTGCTCGAATTCCACGAAATATGGGCGTATGACGTTCAATACAACAGCAACACTAAAACCGGAGGTCGATTTTCAGGCTATGTAGACAATTTTTTTAAGTTAAAACAAGAATACGGTAGATGGCCTGCTTGGTGTAACAACGAAAATTCGAAGGATCAGGATTTAGAAGAATATTTTGAAAGAGAAGATGTATTCTTAGAAAAAGAAAAAATATTGCTTGAATCCAAGCATACCTTATATCGCTAAATTAAATTTAAGTGCATTCTGGGGTATATTTAGGCAAAGGGAGAATTTGATGCAGACCAGTATTATTTCAGAATCATGATTTTTTAAAACTTTTCACTGATCCTCCAGTACAAGTTCATTCAATTATGATAGTCGATGAGGACGTAATAATTTATTGTAAAGTGGAATAGACCTGAGGAGAGGATAGTATCTCTCAAAACTGTCAATGTTGTATTGGCTGCGTATACTACTGCCAATGCAAGACTGGAGTTATACAAATATTTGGAACGACTAGGGCGTCGTGTACTTTATTTTTAAACAGATTTCGTTGTAACGGCTCAGAAGCCTGATGAATGTCCAACCCCTGTGAGTCATTTTTGGGGATATGACGGACGAGATGTCGGAATATGGCCCCGACAAATAACAATAAATCATTTATTCCACATATTAAATTAAAAAAAACACATTTGTTTTGTTCTTCCACTGTATCCTGGAATAAATGTATTTTCAAAAAAGTATGACCTACATGCCTACCCTTAATAGAATATCTAAACTAAATTAAGTTTTATTTAGATGTAACAGGGAGGGTACAGGTATGTATATAATAATTATTAACTTGTTATTATTAACTGAGAAGCAAGAAAATGGAGATATATTTTAGGAGGACGAGATATATATCATTTGACTCAGCTTGCAGAGTAGATTCCAAAAATATATAGAAACCGGAAATCGGATTTATTTTCCGAGGTCGACTTCCGGTCAATTTTTTTTTAACTTTTAACTTTTTCCTTTATAGCTCCTGCAGTTTTTGAGATATTTAGCTCAAATTTGGAATACAGGTTACGCTGCAGGGCTTACATCATTGAGCATATCAAATGGTTGTGAGAATCTACAGGGAGATATTTTTTCAGGGGTTATGCTTCCTTTTCTCCCCCTGAACTTTTTTGCCGTGCTCCGCTGTTAGATTCTAAAATACAAATTGAGTTTTCTGTTTTGTTTAGAATCTTTTTGTTCTCTTGCAGTTTTTTCGTATCTGCAACCGTTATCGAGAAAAAAAAGTATAAAAACGATTTTCTGTAATTTGCTAGACGAAATTTAAATTTTTAAAATGGTTTTAAACGTTAATTATGTGCCAATAAGTACACGGTAACAATTTATAGATTAGTTCAGGCACATCAGTTTTGAGTCATTATAATTTTTACCGCTACAATAACTTTACAACACATACGAGGGCTGTTCAACATGTTATCTACTTGAAATAAAAATGAATTTAATGAAATTAAATATTTTTTGCCACTTGTAATTGTTATCCCATTCAAGAAAAGAAAGAAAAAAGAGGGAAAAAGAACGAATAATGTTGGTTAAGTAAAAGAAACTAGCGTAATTTATGTTTAAATATCGGTAATGCCGCATTTTTATGTCATAATTTAGGTTATTATTAACTTTAGATATGTTATATGAAAATCCACCTTTGTATAGACTTGTTAGGTGTAGGGGCGGAGTGATTGTTCATTTAAATTTTAAATTTAGGGAATGGACATCTGCTCGAAAGGAGATTTTTTTGTATAAATAAGCAGGTTGTTTTTCAATTACTATTTTGTGGTATTAGCAGGCTGTCAACAACAATCTTCTATTCTGCATGTTGAGCCATTTTAACTCAACAAGTTTATGAGATACGTGGTCATATCTGTGGCAAAAAAGATATAAGGGTATAAGTCGACTTATATCATTTTTGATTTTATTGATGCCCCGTGTCCAGAGTAATATCGGGCATCTAAATACAAGAGGATATAAGTCTACATACCATAACCGCATTGTTACAGCAGGTTTTCTAAATGGGATATGTAGACTTATTCCCTGAAAATTAATTAAAAATTGATAAAAAAACAAATTTAGTCAATGGCAAATAGGTACATGTGTACTAATACCCCTAGTCAAAGCTTTTCGTAAAGTTATCTGCAACGCCAGAACAGCATATGTTAACTTATACCCTTTTGCCATTTCATAACTTTCCGTTTTTGTTGGTAACAAATAACTTACGTACACTTATACTACGACTGCATTTCCATGCAGGTGCAATAACGTGTTTTAGCGGTCCACTTTTCCAGTGTTATTGCAATGTAGTTTAACGAATAAGTGCCAAAATGGACACACTCTCGTGCGTAGAAGGTTTTGCTGAAGTGCTGTAACAAGAACTTAACCGGTAAGTTTACACATAACCCCACATTATTCGAACTCGAAAACAAAATTCTTGTTTAGTTTATGTCTACATATGCTGCTTTGTCATAGTAATTATTTATCAGAAAATACATATTCCTGGAAATTGCAAAAAGCTATATGTCAACTTATACCCTTTTCTTTTTTCATAAGATGAATAAAAGGAAATGCGATAAGGTATAAGTTCCGTATTTATTTATTTTCTAGTAGAAATAGTTTTAGAATCAACAGCAAAGCAAGCTGTAGTCAATAAATCGACTTGATTCTTTTGATTACCAGCGAAAAGAATTAAATGTTGTTCTCAAATCTCCAGCAAAATAGTTTTTTGATGTTCCTGTAAAATGATCATTTTTGACTTATACCCTTTTGCCTTTTCACCACAGATATATCCTAATACCATATATAAACCTTATGCAAGCATTTTGAACTCTGCATTCTTTGAAAACTGTCATAGGAAATTAAAGGCCCATACACTTCAGCACAATACAGAAACTGAGATAGGACTAACGTGTCACATAACATGGTTTTACTTTTAGTTGATAGACAATGACGATACGGAAAAATAATCCTGATATTCATGTAGGCGCGTTTTATACAATTAGAAACAAGAGTAATAAATTTAAACGTATTATCCATCACCAGGCCGAGATTCATCCTTAATCGGTATGGGTGTGTCATTAATTGAAAGGTTAATGATTTCCCTTATCAGACATATTTTGTGTGCATTACCAAGAAGAAGAATGACCGATTTAGTTGGATTAATATACAGTGCATGATTAGATGAGATCGCAGATATATAATTTATGTCGCGTTGTATGTCTTGCAGGGCTGGAATAGCATTATCAAAATTGAAGAAGTGATACAGCTGAGTGTCGTCAACGTACATATGTATTTTAGAAGTTTGTAGTGGATTACAGAAGCTGTGAGTGTAGATGGTAAATAACAGGGATCCCAGTATAGAACCTTGCGGAACACCATGTGTTACAACCTTACTCTTTGAAAACGATCACACAAATAGCTGCGCAACAAGGCTAAGGCATCAGGTAAAAGTAACTACACATCTCAGCAATTATTTATTCCACCATCTTTGAAGGCTCTGATTTATGCAAACTGGTTTCATCGATATTTTATATCTGTTGTTTATATTTTTATCTTTTCTTAAGGTGACAATATCAAGTTCTAATGCATAACTCAGCAATATTTTATATGTAGATATATTGTTTATGAGTAATCCTTTTTTGAGAAAAGCGACACATATTATGTGTACGATAATTAATTTATATTTCTTAGTTTTTTTTATAACGCCTAGTAAATAAGATATCCAGATAGTTTAAACGTATCTTTATTAAAATGTTGTACTCGTATTAACAAATGTATCTGCTTAATACACTTTTCCAATAAATTAATGGACCACCAAAGAGTAGCCTAAAGTATAAAGTAAATTTTTGTCGAAACCACTTAGCCGATTTGGACGATTTTTTTAATGACAAGTTGTTTTTTTCTGAAAGTTAGTGTAGTACTCTATTCGCATAGAAACTTATTTTTATAAATACCGGGTGTAACAATTATAACATGTTTTTTCCCTAAAATGTATAATACACTGTGGGGTTCAACAGTTACAATATCAAGTTATAATTCAAAGCAAACTGTAGCCTTATCTTTTTAAACATTTTATTTTTTTTACTTACTCTTTTATCTTAGCTACCGCAAGAGAAACACAATTTTATAGCATAACATGTTTTTATTGACTTTAATTTGCATTAAAAGCACTAAAGTAGCCTGCTATCGAAAAACAGAAAGAAACAGTAAATGTAATCAGGTAAATACAGCTGTCAAAAAGCATTTCTTCGGTAATTCCAACCTTCCTCAAACAGAACTAATGCTTGAGCACATCTTCGCGAGTAAGATTTCGTGTTTCACGTTGTATACTGACAAAATTAAAAATTTTGCAAAAAAACGTTAAGGACTAACACCAAAAACACACTTCTATCAACTGCTTTTTGACAGCTGTATTTACCCGATGACAATTACTGTTTCTTTCTGTTTTTCCATAGCTTGCTGCTTCAGTACTTTTAATGCAAATTAAAGTCAATAAAAACATGTTATACTATAAAATTGTGTTTTTCTTGCAGTAGCTAAGATAAAAGAGTAAGTCAAAAAACAAAATGTTATAAAAAGATAAGGCTAGAGTTTGCTTTGGATTATAACTTGATATTGTAACTGTTGAACCCCACAGGGTGTTATAAATTTTATGGAAAAAACAGGTTATAATTGTTACACCTGGTATTTATAAAAAAAAATAAGTTTCTATGCTAATAGAGTACTACACTAACTTTCTGAAAGAGACAACTTGTCATTGAAAAAAAATCGTCCAAATCGGATAAGTGGTTTCCACAAAAATTAACTTTAAACTTTTGGCTACCTTTTGGTGGTGCGTTAATTTATTGGAAAAGTGTACCTATTAAAAAAACATTATGTTTCTAATATAAAATATTATTTATTTTATTTCGAGTACAGCAATACACTTTAATAAAAGTTCGTGTTTTTATTCAAATTTTATCGCAATGCAAAGCATGTCGCTAATAATAGACGGCATTACAGTTTCAAGTAAACTTCACTTATTATTTCAGTTGGTTAAGGCGCCAGCCTTGCATTACAGCGGTACTGCGTTCAAAAACCCCTGCCGGGGACCGCTTTTTACTTCCTTTTACGATAAAGGAAGTATTGGATTCACCCCAAAAATTCGAAATTGAGTTTTCAACAGATCTTCACGTTTTAGAGTCCCCTGATCCCAAAAAACATATTTTTTTTCATTGGTCTGTGTGTCTGTCTGTCTGTGTGTCTGTGTGTCTGTCTGTCTGCCTGTGAACAGAATATCTCAAAAACGAAAAGAGGTATGGCGTTGAAACTTCATATATAAGTTTTGTGTACTATGTAGATGAGACAGCAAGCTTTTGAAGAAAATCGCATAACCGGAAGTAGGTGTTTACTCTTGTGATTTTTCAGTTTTTTTAGATTTTTTAAAAAACGGCTCTAACGATTTTTTCAAACTTTACATTTTTATTACATTTTTAATGTGCATTGACGTGAGATAGGTGATTTTCTAGTTGAAAACTTCTAAAGTGGGTTTCTTTTGTTTTCTTTCTATTTTTTTTATTAACTCCTATTTTAAATGGAACACCCGGTATAACATTTTTGAATTCTGCTTAAGATTTTAGAGAAAATTTGTCTCTTCAACTAACGCTCTATTTTGTACCGTTTTTGTAGAATTCGTAATTTTGAAAATTTTTGACAAATGCTTAAAAATTAAAAATTAAATTTTTGACTAATTATAAGATCACTGTAAAAGAAAGTTGTGTGAGTGTATCACACCAGATTTTTTTAAAAGAAATACGGCAGCGTGGGTAACCGTGACGGACAACGCTTCAACGGGTGTTAGAGAGAAAAGACAAGTTCCCAGACGCCGCGTAATTCCGGGAACACCAATTTAATGAAAATTAAAATTTAATTAACATATGTAACAAGTGTGATAAAATCCGAGACCCAATTAAATCAATCCGCGAATAAAACCGCCAAGCAATTTGATATCAAAAACAAAATGGCCGCCAGGTGTTCTTATTTTACTGATAGATAGCTCATTAAAAGGCTTTTCAAAAAAATTGAGCAAGAAAAATTGAATGGTTCCAAATGTCCTATTAACTGGTGTAACAATTGTGTTTTTATTAGATCGACTCTAGGAGTCACGAAGGTCAACCTTTATTATTCTTATGAACGCCATATTTATTTTTCACATTTCTTAATACAGTTTTGTTTTCTGATTACAATAATGTATCACATATGATTTATTTAGTTCTAAATTTTGGCAAAAATTCAAATTATACATTTCGAAAAAAAAAACAGCTAAATATGCTATAGAAATAAGAAACAAAACCAAAATTTATAACACAATCTCAAATAGTCCACCTTCCACCTCCAAAAGCAACATTACGCTATTACTTCGATTAGAAATTGCATCTAATGTTCTTATTAGATATAAAGTTGCTAGAATATTCCACGCAGCTCATTAATGTCGGCTGGTATAGTTTTATAGATGCTACCTTTCATACGAGCCCAGCATCATATCATTTGACCTAGATACGTAAAGCTTTTATATTTGCTGGGGTAATATTTGGAGTTAGTCTCAAATTTGGCTTTTCTGCTATGGATTCTGTTGTTTTATAGTTTCACAGTATTTCATACACTATACTACGATAATTGCAATTGTTTGTAAATGGTGCCTCTTGAATTATCAGAATTAAGCAAATTGATAATTCTTTAGCAAGTACCATTTTTCAAAAATAATACAGACACCCGACTGTCTATCTGTTATTAAACAACAAACAGCTTGTTTGACCAAAACATGCTAGGATGAACGAAATGATATTTTGATCATATGAGCCAAATGAAATTAATCGATAATTTTTTTTTTATTTAGTATTTCTCGACTATTTTTTGTAATTTGTTATTGCAACAGCTGTTTACGTGCCCATCATTTGGCATAACTTTACCAAGGGATATTTTGAACAATAAGCAACTATTCTACCGTTATGAGGCAGCATGCCATCTTATTGGAACCATATATTTTTCCAACAGACAAATGTTGTCGATATAATCTATAAGAAACGTACTTTAAAAAATCTGGTGTGATACACGCACACAACTTCCTTTGAGGTCCCGGGTGGTGTAGCTTGAACAAGCGTCCACTTACGATCAGTAGAGTTAAGCAACGCTCTCTCTGGTCGGAACTTGGATGGGAGTTCCACGACTGCTTCACTCGGCGCCTCGTGGTACGACTGCCACGGAAATAGTTGGTCCCGGATGTCATAATAACATCATGACAGTCGTTAGTGGGGTTGGAAGTCCTCATAAAATGTACAGCGAAGCATATAATTGGCCTAACGGCTGTTGGCTGAGTACGAAATAAAGAAATAAATAAATAAATACAGTGATCTTATAAATAGCCAAAAATGTTATTTATAATTTTTAAGCATTTGTCAAAAATTTAAAAAAATTACAAAATCTACATAAACTCTACAAAATACAGCGTTAATTGAAGAAACCAATTTTCTCTAAAATTTTAAGCTGAATTCAAAAATGTAATAATATATAGGGTGTTATATTTAAAATAGGAGTCAATAAAAAATAGAAAAAAAACAAAAGAATCCCATTTTAGAGGTATTCAAATGGAAAATCACCTATCTCACATCAATACACATTAAAAATGTTAAGTTTGGAAAAAATCGTTATAGCCGTTTTTGAAAAAATCAAAGAAAACTGAAAAATTACAAGAGTAAGAGTAAACACCATACTTCCGGTTATGCGATTTTTTTCAAAAGCTGTCTGTCGCATCTAGATAGTACACAAAACTTATATATGAAGTTTCAACGCCATACCTCTTTTCGTTTTGGATATATTCTGTTCACAGACACACAAACAGACTAGCAGACAGACTAATAAACAAAAACATGTTTTTGGGTTCAGGGGACTCTAAAACGTGAACATCTGTTGAAAACTCAATTTAGAAGTTTTGGGGTGAATCCAATACTTCCTTTATCATAAAAGGAAGTAAAAAGTAGCTAGCAGCAGTCACTCTCTTCTTAAATGTACCGACCAATGATTGTGTCGTCCAATAAACTGACTCACACATTAACCCCAAAACGCGACCACAAGTGCAGTTCTTGATGTTGACGGATATTTTCAACAGATGTTTATTGCGGCGATAAAATATTCTTGAATTAGTTTTGGATTGTTAAATAACGTTGCAGAAATGTTTCCCAAGTAAGGCGCACATTTCTATGTAAAACAATAAATTTCCGCTGTTGTTTACTTGAAAATCGCACAAGGGTAAAATCCGAGACTCAATATTAATTGAACTGTTTGAAACAACGGTGTTGATTTTATTTCCAACGCACCCTTCACCAAAAAGAATTATTTGAAATTTTTGTTAAAATGTAAAATTAAACCATTATGTGTGGACACACCGTCATAACCAGGCAAGGAAACTGTATTCGATACTATTAAAATCCGATATATATATAAGAACAACAAAAGTTGGTCGTCGCGACGCCTACCGTTGATCTACTAGAAAAACACAATTCTTGCAGCATTTAATAGAACTTTTGGAACAATGCAATTTCTGTTGTGGCATTTTTGCTCCAACGTGAACAGTTTGCGAGGTATTAGCCAAAAAGGAAATCTACAGTGCTGGGTTTTTCAGAATTAACTAGAATATTATTGATTTTACCTAAAATATGAAAATGTATCTTTAATGATACTTTGCTCTAAATTAACCGACTTCGCATCTTTGAATATAAGCCCATTCACATGCTTAAAATCAACCAAACTCCCTGTATTTTCTACCCCTACATAGTTGCCGAAACCTGTATACGCATGGGTATGTATGTTTCACTACCATTAAGATAAAGATCCCAAATGGTATTGGAATTACTCCTTTTTTTTCAGTTTTTATGAACTTGTCCCATATATTTTCATACTTTCTATCATTCTCTACTCCTGCTTTTTACATTCGCTGCAGTTGAGGATAAATATCCACAAACCCCCTTTACTGTATTGAACATGTACATTTCTTATGATCTACCGGAAATTTGAGTCAGTTTAGCTAAAATGTGATTTAGAAATAAAAGCAGAGCATTGAACGACAAAAATGTATTTCTAGTATTGTAAAAAAAACATTACCGGATATTCAAACTCACACTCGTAAGGTGTTCAAAAATGTTTTAAAAATTGGAAGGTATTAGTCAGAAATCCCGAACTTTCGATTTTACGCTTCTCATTAAAGTTTGAACATCAATTCTGTTCATACTTTTCGAGATAATTTTACATTTTCTACGAAACTCGTCGATGTCACCAGTTGCACTTTTAGTATTTTTTACCAGGTTGGTGCGTTGGAATCTTTTAGTATAATGTTATGACTTAAGCTAGTTTTCCATATGGCATATGGCTTGATAAGGTAAAAGAAATACAGAAATATTATGAGTATTTGTACCCGGAAGCAGTCCATTTTTAAATATTCTTCAAAGTAAATATTACCGTTGGTGAAAGCGGTAGCGAGGAACAGTTCACTCGTTAATTCACAAGTGCAAATGGCCTACCAAAGTAATTTTTCATGTTTTCCAGATTTTTTTGTCTTAAATGCTTCAAAATATTTTCCCTTTGCAGGCGACATAACTTTGGGGTGAAATCGACAACGCATAGGTTTTCTCGTCTATAAGGCAGCATTCAAATGGGTATATAATTTGTTCCCTTTTTCAATCAATTTTTTTAAAATTTTTATCGGTAAATTTTTGGACTTTGTATGACTTGAGACCATCTTTTACTTTGATTTGATGGACAGTGGTTTTAGATGTACCATATCTTTTTGCCTAACTATGCTCTGTCAAGTTAGGATTCCTTCTGTAAGACTTTCGAATATGCTAATTTTTCATCTCTAAATTCAATCTTCCGTTCAGAGCCCGATTCTCTATCATTATTTAACCGTTCAATGACAATGTGACGAATGCCCGTGGTGAATTTTTAACTGAATCATGTGCTCATAATAAACTTAGAATAAATGACAAGTTTTTTTCCAACGTAAACCTTAATGCAATATATATGGCTAGATACAAGAGGACGACAATCTGTGATAGATTATATTATAATAAACAAAGTCTCACATCTAAGAAATATACTGGACGTTAAAACACTCACATCAGCCAATGTTGGATCAGATCACAGTCAGGTACTATGCAAAGTACGGATGAACAAATTACCCCTCATAAGAAATCCACCTGAATATGTGCAAAAACTGTGTAGATTTTCTAAAAAATGAAAGTACGAGACAACTACACAGTAGTTCACTAAAAAATAAGTAATAAAAATAATACCATAACAAACAGTGATAATGTGGAGCAAAATTGGAAGAAACTAACGACGAACAATATCACCGCATCAGAGGAAGTATTGGGAACACGAGTCAACATAAACAACAAACGAAACGAAGAACCTTAGTTCAACCAAGAAGTCTGGTTGCGGCGCAAAGAGAAAAGAAAGGCACACATTTAGAAATACGAATAATCGTATCTGCCATCCCGAACCCTGTATGTATTAATGTATTTGTTATGTAGCGTATCACAGGTAGGCTACTATTACAATTGAAATTTGTGTATTTTTGCGTCTAACTCAAAACAGGAACTTGGGAAATCAATCCTAAAATCAAGACGTAAAACAACGAAAACGACACGGTAGTTTTTTCGGCGATATTTCACTTAAAATCTTGACCGCGAAGAAAATTTCAGGTCACGAACAAAGAAAGTGGTCACAAACGTGTATCCCGCGAATACCGAAATCGCGAATATCGAATCTTCGAACTTGCAGCACTATCTGTGATTCAAAATAAAATATGTGGCTCAAAATGAATTGCAATCTAGAAAAGCACAACAGTAACCCTTTACACTATCAAATTTTGGTTTGCTCGCATAGTTTCTAATATTTTACCGTCTGGCTAGTCATTTGGTCTCCTCTTCGAAACAAACAGTAAGTGCTAGAAGGAAGAGTAGATGTAAACTATTTGCAAAATCAAAGCTGTACATACAGGGTGATTCAAATTAAGTGCGCACCATTGCTATATTTGTTATATTATTAATTTTACAAAGTAGGTTAAATTAACAAACTAGTAGTGTTTAAGGCGCTGATTAATATGCAATTAATAAAAAACCAATCGAATAACGAGTTTGCGACAAAATTAAAAACTTTTAGTTTTTTTTAATGGAACACTCTGTATATATTTTAAAAACTTGAAATAAAAATTGATTTGTGATATAAAACTCTTAATACACTATTGTCTTAAAATGAATATTAAAGAAGTTAGGGGAGATTTTAGTTTACCTATATCAACAATACACCGTACTTACGAAAACTTCATAGTAGGCTGCTACTAAAAACAAAAACAATAACGTAAACATCAGAACTGTCAAAATCAATTTGTCGTACGTTTGGTTGTCGAAAGTAATTAGTGTTGTTTACTTATTTCTTATTGTTTTGTTACTGTTTCTGGTTATCAGACTTAAAACAAGCCTGCAATGCATTTTTACAGTAGAATAATGTATGTGTTTATCTATAAACTGAAACTTGCGATAACTTCTCTAGTATTCATTTTAAGACAATAGGGTATTAAGACTTTTATATCACAAATTCATTTTTATTTCAAGTTTTTGAAAAATATACGAGTTATTCGATTGTTTTTTTTATTAATTGTATATTAATCAGCACCGAAAACACTACTAGTTTGCTAATTTAACCTACTTTGTAAAATCAATAATAAAGATAGCAATGGTGCGCACTTAATTTGAATCACCCTGTATATTTCAGAGCGCCCTAGAACTTAATCGACACTTTAACGAAAAAACTGATTTGAAGGTTTTCTAAGAAAAATGTTAGGTTCTCCTCTTAGTTAAGCCTCAAATGTTTTTGTGGTGTGTATTATTCGGTGTTTCGAAGGTGTCGGCCCAGTTGCGCCCGGCCCACTTGCGCCCACTGCCATTTTCGACCCATTTGCGCCCCAGAAGAATGTCAACGGTTATTAAGGTCTCATTTGCCTCCAGGCTTGCATCTCATTAGTCTTCAGGACACCTGAACTTAGCCGACTGACTAGTGCAGGGGTCCTGTACCTGCAAATAAGTTATTACAAAAACACAAAATTTTACAATGTTTCCCTTAGCTGCCCTAACTTCTATGCGTTTCTGTTGGTACTTTAATGTTTGTGTTTATTTGAGATTTATTTTAAAATTTTAGTAAGAGTTTTTTACACTTGTATCAAATTTATTGATTAATAATTCAGATTATTAGATTAGCGCATTTTATCAGCGTGTCAGTGACACCTAGTTTTTCAACATAATGTTATAGGAATTAAACAATATACTACGTAACTTTTTATACTCTTATTTTATATAGTTCTCCATCCACTTTTAGAAAATATATAACTTTAATAACTTTTTTCTCTATCTCTTACGGTTTGGCTGCTGAAACAGAGTCCCGGACAGACAAAACAGCGTCCCGGACAGACAAGTCTATTAGATAAAGAATACTCGATTACTGTTTATTGAATCTGGCAAACATGACTAAAAGCTTTTAAGTCGCTATTATTCGTAACAGACAATACAGCGTCCCAATAATGCGTGGTTCACTTTTTAATAAAAAATATAACCAAAATTTAATCTATGCTTTTTTTTTTATTTTGACGCTACTGTTATTGGTCTTACAGTTTTTTAATTACTTCCAAAATCTGAGTCTACGTTAGGATCCAAACGATTTTTGGTGAAAGTTTTGTTAAAATCGGTAATCACAGTAGTTTTGTGTCAGTCTGCTGAACAAATTCCGAGCCAAACGAAAACATTCTACACATACACTTATACAGTGTCCGCCAAAAACTCCACATAATATGGAAAAAAATTATTTTAGGTTTGTCAAAAAAACTTTCTAAGTCAATAATTTGTGCTTGTCTAAAAACCTATTTAGCCCCTATCATATATACCGAGTGATTTTTATTTATTTAGAAAATTGAGTTTTTCCAAATTGTAAAAATTTTTGTCACTTTAGCTGAAAATTAATTTTTCAATTTTTTAAATATCTTTCAAAATTTCACATACCAAGAGTTAATATTACAATTCAATTTTGTTTTGTGTGAAGCCGTTAAAGATTTATAATTGGAAAAAAATCATCTAAAAAATAACGGGTTTTTCTAAGTAGGCAGATCTTTCTGATATTTTGTATAGGGGCACAATTTATTATTCTGAACAAATTGTCTTAATAAAATTTTGCTATATCATGAACAAAAAGGGTAGTTCACCTGAAAATAAAATAGTTTTCACTTCCCTGTGAAGGCTTACTTGTTTTTTCAAAAACTGAAAATATTCTTAAAATTTTTTTCAAACCAAGCAGGACCGAAACTTTTTGTCATTTTTGCCAGATTCAGTAAACGATAATCGAGTATTTAATTATAATATTGTCTTTATTCTACCAAATAAACCATAGATTCTTTTTGTACTAAATTAAACACAGGCGAAGGTCAGCGAAAGTAGAAAGACCTTAGTTGACAAAAACTATTAAAAAAAGTTATAAATGGTACAACCTTTGTTAACCTATCAGCCTTATCCTCTACTAAGTAACTCCTTCATTTATTTTCTAAAAGTGGATGGAGAACTATATAAAATACGAGCATAAAAAGTTACTTAGTATATTGTTGAATTCTTATAACATTATGTTTAAAACCTAGCTGTCAGTGACACGCTGGTAAAATACGCTAATCTAATCATATGAATTATTAATCAATAAATTTGATACCAGTGCCAAAACTTACTAAAATTTTAAAATAAATCTCAAATAAACACAAACATTAAAGTACCAACAGAAATGCATAGAAGTTAGGGCAGCTAAGGGAAAAATTGTTAAATTTTGTGTTTTTGTAATAACTAATTTGCAGGTAGAAGACCGCCGCACTAGTCAGTCGGCTAAGTTCGGGTGTCCTGATGACTAATGAGATGCAAGCCTGGAGGCAAATAAGACCTTAATTACCGTTGACATTCTTCTGGGGCGCAAATGGGTCGAAAATGGCGGTGGGCGCAAGTGGGCCGGGCGCAAGTGGGCCTATATCGTTTCGAAATCATATGATTAATACAGTTTTTACAATAGCTTTGTCTTTGTATGTTAATGAAGCATTTGTTTTGCATTCAATTTTAGCATTTGATACATTATTGACTTCTTTTTTAAATGTTACTTATCGTATTTTTATATTATTGTGTACATAAGTATTAAACAGGCGATTTTGGTAATTAAATAATGTCTACGTTAGTTAGGTTCTAAACAGGGCCGTCTCAAACGGGGGTGCAAGGGGTGCACGGCACCCGGGTCGCAGGCTCTACGTGGCGGTAATAGGCTTTGGTTACATAACTGATTTTTTCAAATTCGAAATTTAGAATGTTCTTCTAACTGTATTGGTGAAGATGAAGTGTCGTAACCAATGAGATACCGTGATCGAGAGTCGTCATGCGCATTCAGAGCTATAGTTGGCTCGTGTATCATATTTTGCGTTGCATGTTTATTAGTTAGAAGCTTTAACAACAACTATCCAAAGTTAGCTGATCCAGATAGTGGGTTTTAAACAGGAAAAAGTTAAATCCAAAAATTCTCTACCATGAGAATTCCCTTGACTACAGGAATTCATATATACCAGGAAAGAAGTTGAAAAGCCATTGAAATCAGGTCAACTAATAGATTCTCAATTTGAGAAAAAATTCAGACTAAAAAAAGAAAATGGCGAAACATATTAAGAGCAGCAGAATAAATATTATTATTTATTGTGCTGAGAATAATCTAACATTAAGAGGGCCCTCGAAAGAGGTTAACATTAAATATTCCGGTGTTTTTTAATAAACACTATTAAGTTAATTGCAAAACATGACCCAGAGCTACGTTGTCATGTAGAAGCAGTAAGCCAACCAGGAAGACATATATTTAACTTTTCAAATAATATTCAAAATGAAGCTCCAAATCTTTATAGCGAAGTAAAGAAAATAATTTCAAATTCATAAAACAAAGTGCTTTTCGATTGCTTTAGAGTGTACTTCAGATGCAGCGTACAAAGAACATATGACTCAAATTGTAAGATATGTCAAGATTGTAGAAAATAGAAGAATTGTTGAAGAAAGGTTTCCTGATTTCATTGAATCAAAATAAAAAACCTGAGATGGACTGGCTCAAGAAATGTTAATTTTGGCCATGGAAAATAAAAGCAATGTCAACAGCAAGCTTCGAAATTTATTAATTGACATTACTATTGTTGCCATAATTCTAAAGGTTGCTGTTGACATTACTTTTGTTGTTTATGGCCAACCCTTATGTAATTTCTTTTTGAACACGTGATATAAACCAGCGCAAGTTCGAATTATCGAAGGGAATAAATGTGTATTTTTTACCTTGTTGGTCACACTTTTTAAACTTGGTAGGAGTTCATACTGCCAGCGTATCACAAAAAATGATAGTAACAGTTGTTGGCTCTGCTTAATATGTATTTGTATCTTTGTCATCTGAAAGGTGGGATAGACTTATGTCGCATATAACAGTTTCTTTGAAAAAGCATTGTTTGTGATACTCGGTTGTCATAAAAATACAAGCTATATCTACAGGGTTCAAAGAGTTGCCAAAGTGTTTATAAGCTTTAAAAGAACTTTAAAAGTAAAGAAAAAAAACGTACTACGGACCAAAAAAAAAAAACGATTCAATAAATTTAAAAAATCATCAATCATCATTTGAGACTGGTATTTGTCCAGAACATTTTAAGGTAGCTATTGTGAAACCTTTATATAAATCCGGTAATAAAGAATTAATTTCAAACTACCATCCGATATCTATTATATCCAATCTTGGAAAAATCCTTGAAAAAATGTTTAAGCAAAGGCTGGTGTCATTCATAGATAGTAATCACCTGCTTTCTGACAATTCGGTTTCCGGCATCACCTCAGTACTCAAAATGCAATATCCTTGTTAACTAAAACACTTTATGAAAATTTAGATAAAAGCAAACCAACTTTAGCTGTTTTTGTTGATTAAGCCAAAGATTTTGATACCATTAGTCATAATAAATTATTAAGTAAATTAAATAATCTAGGTATACGAGGTAAGGCTAATCAATTAATACAGAATTACTTAAGTAATCGAAAGCAGTATGTACAATTAAATGATACAGAAAGTGATACACACATGGTAAAATATGGTGTTCCACAGGGGACCGTCCTGGGTCCGTTGCTATTTATATTGTATTTAAATGATTTATTAATAATGAATAGTGAGGGCTCGTTGATATCCTACGCAGATGATACTGTAGTAGTCTATCAAGCAGAAAATTGGAAAGTTTTAGAAAATATTGTTAGTAGAGACCTTACTAAGATATGTGAATGGTTTAAGCAAAATTTATTAACAATAAATGTAACCAAAACAAAATTCTTACCTTTTACTTCTTATAAAAACTTTTTACCAACTTTTCAACGAATTAAAGTACACGATTATAATTGTGATATTAACAACTGTAAATGTAATATGTATATCCAGAAAGTAGAAGAAATAAAGTATCTGGGAATCATTTTAGATTTTAGTTTAAAATGGGATAAACATATATATGCAGTTGTAAAAAAATTACGTAGTTTTATATACATTTTTAAACAATTAAGAGAATTCTTACCATTACATATTTTGAAACAGATATATAGTTCGCTTATTGAACCACATCTTTCATATGGCATAATAGGGTGGGGAGAAATATTAAAAACAAACTTAATCTCTTTGGAGATAGTACAAAAACAAATTATTAAAATTATATTCAAGAAAAGTAGAAGGTATGATACGAATAAGCTTTATAGTGAAACTAAAATTTTAGATATTAGGCAATTTTTTTCTAAAACTGTACTGCAACAAGTGTTTAGAAATAAACATATTCTTACTAAGAATGTCATCGATCACGATTACGCAACTAGAAATAAAACATATAATGTAATAAATTTACCTGTGAATAAAAAAAGTATTGGAGAAAGAAGCTTTGAATCTTTTGCCATAAAAATATATAATTTATTGCCATTAAATATTAAAGATATAAGAACCTATAGAGCCTATAATGCAAGTGTTTGTGACTGGTGGATACATTATTCTAGACAATTATTACATGAAATATTTAATTAAAATTAAAATGAACTCCAATGGCGTTCCGGCTGCATCTCTTATCGCCTATCCACTAGCTATTCTTGTTTATGAATTGTATTGTGTAATTGGTGTAAATAAACCTGTAATATATATTATTATTTAGAATGCCCGCACACAAGCTTTTTTTAGCTTTCGCGGGGACATTGTGCTATTTTTGATTTTAATTTTTTGATGTTGATCGTAATAGGATTGCGATATACCTTTATTGTGTTATAATTATGTTGATGTGTGACATCAGCATTACTAAGTCTTTTATTGTACTTCAGAATTGTCATATGATATAGTTTAGTTAATGTCAAAGCATTTGAATCCTGATACAAGATGTATGTTTAATAGTGTCGAGGTTTCACAATTGATGATATTATGATCAAATATATAATAATAAACTTTTGTACGGAGATCTTGAATCTGAATTCAAATGTTTTATAGGTCATTAAGTTTAAAGATACTATCGTAACTTATTTTTTAGTGTTTTCATAGGTGAAACTTAACTTACAAATATTCCTGAAAATTTTTATTGTTTAATATAGACTAAAACTGAAGTCTTAAAGTATGTACACAAATAATGTAAATAGTAATCAATGTAAATAGTAATCAATATAATCAATCAATATACATACAATATACAAAATACATCTAATCAGAAATTAAGTAGTGTAGAATAATATTTTGGACGAAATGGACAAAGTTAATATTATTCTATAGAAAAATACTATTAGTGTTGCAATTGCTAGCAATCTAATTAAACGTTTTAGTTAAATATCTACAATAAGAAATAAGAGGGAGGGGGGGGGGGCACCTGAGACACCCCGGCGAAAGGAAAGCCAGAGACCCCCCTGGTTTGAAATTCACATATAAATTGGATATGCTTTACACTGCTACTCGAAGACGCAAATTTGGCTAATAGCTAATACTTCAGCTAAAAGCTATCGTCTTCTTGTAATTTGTTGTAGTAGCGAAGGATCGAAGAGTGGTAATACTCTGAGATAAAGCAATGAAGGAAACGGGCTGAAGAATAGATGACGACGGCGACGGCGCATCCGGTGGGCTGCAGGTGTCGTCGGAAGCGGCGAAAATCGAGGATTTGGCCAATAATCCAAGTAGCTCGATATCGATTACGCACAAATCGGAAACCTATTTAGGCGAAATGGTGGTAGCGCTGAAGTGGCGTCCTCTTTCTCGTAAGAACTCCGGCAGAGAGCGGCTCGGTCTCATTCTGGCACAAAGGAGCGGCGTCTGACCTCTCCGTTGAGTTGTTCCATCTTGATCGTCGTGGGGCCGAGCAGTGTGTGAGAGGAAGCGAGTGGCTGCGATCGCGATCGTCGCGAATCGCAGTGAGCGCCGGGGCCGGGGAGAAGCCGCCGTGCTCTTGCCACCGCCATAGCAACAGCATACAGCATGCAACGCCACCACAAGTGCAGTGCTCATTGATGACGAGTGCATGTGCGGGCCGCGATCTCGTTACGCGGAGCATCCTTGAACTGACATGATGGTCTACCCCGACCCGCAGTGGAGCTGCCCCACGTCCACCATGCTGCAGCTGTACGACGACATCGGCTATCGCGGTAAGTGCACCCCCCGACGGTCGAGCTGCAGTCGCCGGAGACCGGAGACCCCGACGGGCGTGCAGACGACGAACACGACCGCGTCCAATTCCGAAAGGCCCCCTCGCAATCTGGCAGCCAGCTGCACTTGTCAATATGTACCGTGTAAATTCAATTAAAATTGCTGGCTGCGACTGCGGGTGGGAGTGACATCCATAGTGTATCTTGCATGTTCGCGATGTGTAACAGTGGGCGATGCGAGCGGGGCGCAGACCGCTGAGGCATCTCACATGACATAGCCAGACAGCAAAAAGTTGTGTATGCAGCATAAATTTAGTTTGAACTGTAACTTGGACCATTAAAAGTTTAAAAACTGGCTTCGACCAGACGCAAAGGTTGCCGCTGATTTCGCTGCCACTTATAATCGGCAGCACACAATGCTTTGTTTCGGCGGTCAACCGTTCAAATATGTCCTCGCCACTCGCGATTAAGCATTTGCGCTAACAATCTACTGCACATTTGCATCCTAATTCGTGACCGGTGTTTAATTGGCCATATTACGATGCGAGCAGGTAAAGCCCTCCACGGATGCGCTCTGAGACTCTAGCTTCTTGTTGCAGTGAACGTGGTGGAGGCGCTGCAGGAATTCTGGCAGATGAAGCAGGCTCGAGGAGCTGATCTGCGAAATGGTGCCCTCGTCATCTACGAGTCCGTGCCCTCGAACGCCCAGCCGTACGTCTGCTACGTGACCCTTCCGGGAGGCTCTTGCTTTGGAAGCTTTCAGGTAACGTTTTTACAAAAAGTAAACATCCTAAGTCAAATATTGCGTCCAGCCCATTTCCAACCGAATCTGTTAACTTGTTTACTCTCTTGGTCCACGCTGTCTACAGTTTGCTATGGAGGAAGCTAGAAATGAAATTCATTCTTGTTATGATTGTTACTGTCGGCTATCATACCTGTTACTGTGATTTTCTTTGTAGCTGCACACAAAAGTTGCACTGTAAATTACTTAACTCCGCACTTCTTCCGGAACCTGGCTGCCTTCAATTTTTCCTTTTACAGTAAAATCGAAAATGTAATGTATTCTTCTTGTAGTGCCTTCGTTGCTGGTGATTATGTTGGTTATCATACTTGCGATCATGATTATATTTGCAGCTACACACAAAAGTTGCGCTGTAAACTGCCCGTAACTGCTCTTAACTTCAGTTTTTCCTTGTGGAATACGACTAGAATAGTACTATTCCGTCATGTAGTGCTTTCATCGGTATCGTTTATGTCAGTTATCATATTTGTGACTATTTCCCTCATATAGAATAAACCAATCATTTGATATCCAATTTTCAAATTTCGACCAATCACGTTAAGAAATCAGCGGCTAAAAAAAGAAAAAGTCTCTTGGATTATTTAAGTGAAAATACATTTCCTTGGTTACCATTGGAAAAAGTGACAGTTTTTTGAGAGTTTACATTTTTAGAAGTGTTAAAACAAGTCGTATTATTTTCCGTGACATCTTGTTTGAGAAATAGTCTGATCAAATATATCTCAGTCTCATTATTTTGCACGTAACATTTGAACTCCAGATTTTTTACTTAGTTAAATGTAATGACAAAATCCGTCACTATCGCTCGGGATTTTGATCATTGTCATCTGTCTTGGAAGTTTACCAAAGCAACAATCTTTCGGCCAAACTTTTTTCTGGCCAAATAATGATCCGTTGATATATTACAACTAACCATACATTTTTTGCAGCTGAATGAAAAAATTGCGTTGGAGAGATTCCTCCAAGACAGATTTGTATCTTTGCCATTCTTTTAGAATTCCGCTTGACTCTTAATTTTTCCTTTGCAGAAAGGCCGTAAATGTAATTCTTTCTTTTTGTGGTGCCTTCATTGTTGGTGTTTATGTTGGCTATCGTACTCGTACTTGCAACCATGATTATATTTGCAGCTACACGCAAAAGTTGCGTTGTCAATTGCCCACAACCCCGCTTGCATTCAAATTTTCCTTATGGAATACGCCTGGAATAGAACTATTTCGTCTTGCAGTGCTTAGATCGTCATGGCTTATGTCAGTTATCATATTTATGATCATATATTTTTGCAGGAGTATGAAAAAATTGCATTGCAAAGTCCTCATCCTTCTATAACTGCGCTTACCTCCATTTTTTTCTTTACCGGAATAACGTAAATGCAATTCTTTCCTCTTGCAGTGCCTTCTTCGTTGGTGATTATGTTGGCTACCCTACTTGCGAGTATAATTATATTTGCTGTTGCACACACGCAAACGTTCCGCTGTAAATTGCCCACAACCTCGCTTGCTTTCAATTTTTCCTTATTGAATATACGCTGGAAATAGAACGACCACTTGTAATACTATGATCATTATCGGTTATGTCTGTTATCATATTTTTGATTGTATTTCTTTTGCATCCGCATGAAAAAATAAGTTGAAAATTCCTCCAACAAAATTCACGCTTTTACGGAATCTCGCTTACCTTCAATTTATTGTTTTATTGTAGTGCTTTTATCGTTGATGGTCATGTTGGCTATCATACTTGCGACTATGACTATATTAACAGCTGCACACAAATTTTGAGCTGTAAATTGCTCACAGTCCCGTTTGCCATAAATGTTTCCTTATGGAATACGCCTGAAATAGAACTACAATGTCTTGTAATACTTTGATCTATATCCCTTATGTCAGTTATTATATTTGCGCGTGTAGTTCTTATGCAGACGCAGAAAACACGTTGGAAATTCTTGCAACAAAATTTCTTAACTTTGCTATTTTACCTGAATCTCGCTTGCCTTAAATGTTTTGTTTAATTATAAAGCCGGAAATCTTATTTTTCTTCTTGTAGTGCCTTCAGCGTTGGGGGTTATGTTGGCTATTATAGTTGCGACTATGATTATATTGGAACTGCACACAAACGTTGCGCCCACAACCCCGCTTGCCCTTCATTTCTCTTTTTGGAATATGCTTGAAATAGAACTACTATGTCTTGTAATACATTAAACGTTATCGCTTATGTCAGTTATCATATTTGTGTGTGTAGTTCTTTTGCAGACGCATGCAAAAATGCAGTTGAAATTCCTCCAACAAAATTTCTTAACTTCCCTCTTTTACCAGAACCTCTTTGTTTTACTAATAGCCGAAAATCTTATTTTTTTCTCTTGTTGTGGCTTCATCGTTGGCGGTTATGTTGGCTATCATACTTGCGACCATGCTTATATTTGCAGCGGCACTCAAAACTTTGAGCTGTAAATAGCGCACAGCCCTGTTTGCCATGAACGTTTTCTTATGGAACACTCCTGAAATAGAACTACTACATCTTGTAGTACTTTGATCTTTATGGCTTATGTCAGTTATCATATTTGTGACTGCACTTCCTTTGCAGCCGCATGAAAATATATGTTGCAAATTCCTCCAATAAAATTTCATAACTTCCCTCTTTTCCAAAATCTCGCCTACCTTCAATTTTTACTTCCTTTATTGAATTCACCCCAAAAATTCGAAATTGAGTTTTCAACAGATCTTCACATTTTAGAGTCCCCTGAACCCAAAAAACATATTTTTTTTTCATTGGTCTGTCTGTGTGTGTGTCTGTGTGTCTGTGTGTGTGTCTGTGAACAGAATATCTCAAAAACGAAAAGAGGTATGGCGTTGAAACTTCATATATAAGTTTTGTGTACTATGTAGATGCGACAGCAAGCTTTTGAAGAAAATCACATAACCGGAAGTAGGTGTTTACTCTTGTGATTTTTCAGTTTTTTCGATTTTTTCAAAAACGGTTCTAACGATTTTTTTCAAACTTCTCATTTTTATTACATTTTTAATGTGTATTGATGTGAGATAGGTGATTTTCCAGTTGAATACTTCTAAAATGGGTTTCTTTTGTTTTTTTTTCTATTTTTTTTATTAATTCCAATTTTAAATGGAACACCCGGTATATTATTACATTTTTGAATTCAGCTTAAAATTCTAGAGATTATTCAACACTGTAATGAACGAACCAATGAAAATTGCTCAATTTGTCAGAAACGGTCAATCAAAACTGACTGTGATTGAAAACATCTAATGTCACAGTGTTTTCACGCGAGCCCTATTAGTTTCAATGATTTCAATTTAGTGAGTAGCCTTTGACCAACATTTCACCAAAACGTCAAAGTCAAAGTTTGCAAATCAGCGTCGTTCTAAAAACTCATAATAATCGTGTTGGAAGCTCTAGTATCGAATTAATAGTGGAAAACGTTAAAATTGTGTGCTGTCGAACACGGTAAAAGTCATCTACCCATATTGTTGAATAATCTTTCCAAATACCACTCAAGGCAAAATTTTTTAAGAGAATTTTTTTCGTCAAAATGCAAATTATTGCAAATTTCTCTCAACAAAAACTGCTCAAATTCCACTCGACCTGCGGCCTCACGGAATTTTTAACGCAGTTTTGGTTTCGAGAAATTTAAACGCAATAATTTGCATGTGAATAAAAAAATTCTCAAAAAATTTTCACCTTTTGTGGTATTACCCTTGAAAATTTGTCTCTTCACCTAACGCTCTATTTTGCACCGTTTTTGTAGAATTTGTAATTTTTTAAAATTTTTGGCAAATGCTTAAAAATTTAAATAAAATTTTTGGCCAATTATAAGATCACTGTAAAAGGAAGTTGTGTGCTTGTATCACACCAGATTTTTTGTTTTACTATAAATCCGGCAATCTTATTTTTTCTTCTTGTAGTACCTTCATCGTTGGTGGTTATGTTCGCTACCATATTTGTGAAAATGATTATATTGCAGCTGCACACAAACGTTGCGCTGTAAATTGCCCACAACCCCGCTTGCATTCAATTTATCCTTATGGAGTACGCCTAAAACAGAACGACTACTTCTTGTAATACTTTGATCGTTATCGCTCATGTCAGTTATCATATTTGTGATTGTATTTATTTTGCAGCCGGTTGAAAAAATAAGTTGCAAATTCCTCCATCAAAACTTCTTCACTTCGCTCTTCTTCCGGGATCTGGTTTAGCTTCAATTTTTTGTTTAATTGGAAACCCGGAAATCTCATTATTACTTCTTGTAATGTCTTCATCGTTGGTGGTTATGATTATATTTTCAACTGCACACAAAAGTTGCGTTGTAAATTGCCAACAACCCGCTTGCCTTCCATTTTGCCTTATGGGATACGCCTTAAATAGAATCACTACTTCTTGTCCTACTTTGATCGTTGTCGCTTATATCAGTTATCATATTTGTAACTGTATTTTCTTTGCAGCCGCATGAAAAAGTACAATGCAAGTTCCTCCAACAAAATTTCATTTTCCAGGATCTCGTTTGTCTTAATTTTTTTTTAATGTAAAGCTGGAAATCTTATTTTTCCTTCTTGCAGTACCTTCATCATTGGTGGTTATGTTGGTTACCAGGGCTGTGGAGTCGGTAACAAAAAATCCGACTCCGACTCCGACTCCTGATATTTTAGTAGTTTGAATCCGACTCCGACTCCCGAGTCCGACTGTACTAAAATATTGATACCCCCCCCCCCCCTCATTCCTTTGCATCTACCTGATAAACATTACCGGCTCATGACGAATTTCACAAGTTTTGCGGAGTGTGGTTGATTATAATAAATTTCATATTTATATATATTGCATTCACGGTTTCCAGCAACGTACTGATTTCACGTAGAAATACACAGAGAGGTTTACAAACGTAAATGAGGAAACGGATAAAATTTACTTTACGTAGAATACATTTCATGGCAAAATTTCATAAACATGCAAATGCCATTGTTATAACAAGAAAGTTTCTTACCTGATGCCTACTAAATTAACAGTACTAACTACATTCCGTAATAGATTATTTTCTTAAGGGGACATTTACTACCTGCCTACATAATACAAATTTACTGAGTCATAGGAAATTCAAATAGTCTGTGGTCTGAGCAGGGTTGAGCAGATTTAAATGATTTGATTAAAATAATGAATTTAATGGAGTAATTTAATTATCAAAATCATTTATTTATAGTTATTTAACCAACAAGTGTGTTAATGAAGGCGATTAATAATCGAAACTGTTTAAAGCACGAACGAGCGATAGCGAGTGTGTGCCTTTAATAGTTGAGACAGTTAAAACATAAAAATAAGGTGCACTATATAAGTTAGAAATTAGACGTAATACTAATAATAGTAATAATACGTACTATGCTTGTTTTATTGTTAATCACATAAAACAGTTATTGGTAAGATGTAAAAAAACCGTCTACTACGCTGTAAAAAGACAAAGTCGGCATTTTTTAAATAGTTTGGTAGGAATTTAAATTCACAAACGGTGATCACACTGATTCTAGAACACACTCTGCACACTTGTGGATCTACAAATTAACATATTATAGTGCACGTACATTTTCATAAACTAACATAAATAAAGAAAAATCGATTTTTATTAACCCTGACTCTGTCTTCAAATAGTCAGTACTACAGTCGTTCAAATAGTTTGTTAGCTTTTGGTGTTTTTATTAAAAAAAAATTTTTTAAGTGGGAGTCGGAGTCGGGTAATTTATATGGACTCCGACTTCGACTCCACCCAAAAAGTTCCGACTCCTCGACTTGGACTCCCGACTCCGACTCCGACTCTACAGCCCTGTTGGTTACTATACATATTTGTGACTATGATTATACTGTAGCTGCACACAAAACGTTGCGCTGTAAATTGCCCACAACCCCGCTTGCCTTCAATTTTAACTACTATGTCTTGGAATACTTTGATCGTTGTCGCTTATGTCAGTTATCATATTTGTGTGTGTAGTTCTTTTGCAGACGCATGAAAAATGAATCTCGCTTGTCTTTAATTTTTGGTTTTATTGTAAAGCGGGAAATCTTATTTTTCTTCCTGTAGTGCCTTTATCGTTGCTGGTTATTTTGGCTATCATATTTGGGACTATGGTATTATTACAGCTGCACACAAAAGTTGCGTTGTAAATTGCCAACAACCTCGCTTGTTTTCCATTTTTCCTTATGGAATACGTCTTGTCCTACTTTGATCGTTATCGCTTATGTCATTTATCATATTTGTGACTGCATTTTCCTTGCAGCAGCATGAAAAAATATGTTGCAAGTCTCTCCAATAAAATTTCACGGCTTCGTTCTTTTTTCGGAATCTCGTTTGTCTTCAATTTTTTTTTAATTTAAAGCCGGAAATCTTATTTTTTCTTCTTGTAGTGTCTTCAGCGTTTGGTGGTTATGTTGGCTACCATATTGGGACTATGGTTATATTGCAGCTCCACACAAACGTTGCGCTGTAAATTGCTCACAGCACCGTTTACCTTCAATACTTCCTAATGGAATGCGCCTGAAATAGAACTATTACATCTCTTAGTACTTCGATCTTTATCGCCTATGTCAGTTATCATATTTGTGTGTATAGTTCTTTTGCAGAGGCATGCCAAAATGCGGTTGAAATTCTTCCAACATAATTTCGCAACTTCCCTCTTTTCCAGAACCTCGTTTGGCTTTTTTATTTTACTAAAATCCGGAAATCTTATTTTTTGCTCTTGTTGTGCCTTCATCGTTGGTGATTATGTTGACTATCATACTTGCGACCATGATTATATTTGCAGCGGCACACGAACGTTGTAAATAGCGTACAGCCCCATTTGTCATGAATGTTTCCTTATGGAATACTCCTGAAATAGAACTACTACGTCTTGTAGTACTTTGATTTTTATCGCTTATGTCAGTTATTATATTTTCGTGTGTAGTTCTTATGCAGACGCATGAAAACATGCATTGGAAATTGCTCCAACAAAATTTCTTAACTTCGCTCTTTTACCTCGCTTGCCTTAAATTTTTTGTTTAATTATAAATCCGGAAATCTCATTTTTGTTCTTGTAGTGCCTTCATCGTCGGTGGTTATATTGGCTACTATATTGGTACTATGATTATATTTGCAGCGACACACAAACGTTGAGCTGTAAATTGCCCGCAGACCCGTTTGCCATAATTGTTTCCTTATGGTAGACGTCTGAAATAGAACTACTACTTCTTGTAGTACTTTGATCGTTATCGCTTATGTAAGTTATCATATTTGTTACTTTACCTCCTTTGCAGATGCATTAAAAATACGTTGCAAATTTCTCCATCAAAACTTTTTTACTTCGCTGTTCTTCATGAATCCTGCTTCCCTTAAATTATTTGTTTTATTGGAAAGCGGGATATCTCATTTTATCTTCTTGTAGTGCCTTCATTGTTGGTGGTTATGTTGGCTATCTTATTTACGACTATGATTATATTTGCAGCGTCGCACAAACGTTGAGCTGTATATTGCCCACATGCTAGCATGTTTTATTATGGAATACCCTCTGGTGGCTTGATTGTTATTGATAGGCGACTATAATATTTCTGGCTATTATGTTATTGCAGCTGCATGGATATATTGCACTATAAATTTTTCAATCCCTTAATTGGGCCTGTTCTCCAAAATCCCGCTTGTGATAAACATTTCGTTCGGGAATAAGCCGGAAAGGTAGTTCTTCC
The DNA here is from genome assembly GCA_940337035.1 of Agriotes lineatus. Lineage (NCBI taxonomy): Eukaryota > Metazoa > Arthropoda > Insecta > Coleoptera > Elateridae > Agriotes > Agriotes lineatus. The sequence continues at coordinate 22,212,569 of OW679202.1, forward strand.
TTCTTGTGATTCCGCGATCATTATAAATGGTTGGCTATCGTAATGTCGGCTGTGATTGTGTTTGCGGCTACTTGCATTTCTTCCAGAACTCCACTTACGTTTAGTTTTTACTTCTGCAGTAAGCTGGGAATTGAATTCTGGCTTCCTGTGGTAGCTTGATTGTTATTACTCGGCGACTATGTTTGTGGCTATTATTTGATTGGAGTTGCACTGGCAAATTGCACTATAAATTTTCGAATTTCTTAACTTGGCCTCTCCTCCAAAACCCGGTGTGTCTTAAACTTTTCATTATGCAATAAATGGGAAAGACGATTCTTTCTTCCTTTATTTCCTAGATCATTATAAATAGTTGGCTGTGATTGTGTTTTGTGACTACTAAAAAAAGTTGCACTGCAGATTGTCATGACAAAATCTAAAAGTTTATTGCATTTCTTCTAGAACCCCACTGACGTTTAGTGTTTGCCTCTGTAGTAACCTTGGAATGGAATTCTTTCTTTCTGTGGTAGCTTGATTCTTATTAATCAGCCACTATAATTATTGTGTCTATTATTTTATTGGAGCTTCACACATAAATTGTTCTGTACATTTTTCAATTCCTTAACCTGGTCTTTGTTCCAAAACTCCGTTTGTTTTAAACTTTTTCTTCTGCAGTAATCCGAAATGAGAATTCTTTCTCTTGTGATTCAGCGATCATTATACGTAGTAGTGCATCATACTGTCGTCTATGATGGTGTTTACGGCTACTCACAAAAGTTGCACTGTAGATTGTCATGGCAGAACTTAAATTTTACTGCATTTCTTCGAGAATTCTATTTATCTTTAGTTTTTGCTTCTGTAGTAAGCTGGAAATGCAATGCTGGCTTCTAGCGGTAGCTTGATTGTTATTGATCGGCGACTATAATATTTGTGACTATTATTTGATTGGAGTTGCACAGACAAGTTGCACTACAAATTGTGCAATTCCTTAACTTGGCTTCTCCTCCAAAATCCCGTTGGGCCTAAACTTTTCCTTCAACAATAACCTAGAAAAGAAATTCTTTCGTTTCTCGATTATTATAAATACTTGGCCATCAAACTGTCGGCTGCAATTGTGCTTGCCGCTACTCACAAAAGTTACACTGTAGATTGTCATGACAAAACTTAACAGTTTTCTGCATCTCTTTCAGAACCCCACTTCCGTTTAGTTTTTTCTTCTGTAGTAAGGTGGGAATGGAATTCTGGCTTCCTGTGATAGCTTGATTGTTGTTGCTTTGCAACTATATTTGTGGCTATTATTTGATTGCAGTTGCACGGGAAAATTGCACTATAAATGTTCCAATTCCTTGAGTTGGACTCTCTTCCAAAACTCCACTTGCGTTAATTTTTACTTCTGCAGTAAGCTGAGGCTGTAATTCTGGCTTCCAGCGGTAGCTTGGTTGTTATTCATCGGCGACTATAATATTTGTATCTATTATTTGATTGGAGTTGCACAGGCAAACTGCACTATACATTTTCCAATTCCTTAACTTTTTCTTTACTCCAAAATCTCGTTTGGCTTTAACTTTTCCTTCTACAATTATCTGGAAAAGAAAGTCTTTTGTTCCTCCATTATTATATATATATTGTCCATCATACTGTCGGCTGTGATTGTGTTTGCGGTTACTCACAAAAGTTGTACTGTAGATTGTCGTGGTAAAACTTAAAAGTTTACAGCATTTCTTCCAGAACCCCAATTATGTTTAGGTTTAGTTTCTGTTGTAAGCTGGGAATGTAACTCTGGCTTCCAGCGGTAGGTTGGTTGTTATTGATCGGCCACTATAATATTTGTGGCTATGATTTGACTGGAATTGCATGGGCAAATTGATCTAGAAATTTTCCAATTCCTTAATTAGGCCTTTCTTCAAACACCCCGTTTGGCTTAAACTTTTCGTTCTACAATAAGTTGGAAAAAAATTTTTTTAGTTCTTCGATCATTATAAATGGTTGGCCATCATACTGTCGGCTATGATTGTGTTTACGACTACGCACAAAAGTTTTACTTTAGATTGTCATGACAAAACTTAAAAGTTTACAGCATTTCTTCCAGAACCCCACTTACGTTTAGGTTTTGCTTTTGTTGTAAGCTGCGAATGTAACTCTGGCTTCCAGCGGTAGGTTGGTTGTTATTGATCGGCGACTATAATATTTGTGGCTATTATTTGACTGGAATTGCACGGGCAAATTGATCTAGGAATTTTCGTTCTACAATAAGTTGGAAGAGAATCTCTTTCGTTCATCGATCATTATAAATTGTTGGCTATCATTAGAGTCCGTCAAAATATTCCCGTATTTTTTCAAAATATGGCATAGCAAAATGGCATTTACTTTTTCAAAATATGGCATATGAAATGGCACTTATTTCAAAATAAAGCATAAAAAATGGTAAGTATTTATTTCAAAAAGTTGAAATTTTAGAAAAAATTTCACCAGTAATATTAAAAATCCCACAACACAAATACAAAAGACAAAGTAATCTGATAAAAACGACGGGCACAAGGCAAATAAGTGGAACGTAGGTATCCGAAGTGCATTGAAGGGAAGGGGGAGAGCGCGGGGTTGTTGTTGACGAGTGGACGTAATGGGATACTTACCTGAGCGTTGAGGCGCGCGACGAGCGGTCACCCCCGCCACGTGTCATCGATCTTAGTACCTGGCACTTACCAACACTTCTGCATGTCTATTTTGCGATTTGTAAGCTCTTTTGTTGTGAATTAGCCACATAATATTGATTTTGATTGAAATATAGCATTAAAATATGGCATTTATTCAAAACATAGCATCTATCACGAAAAAGGGCATTTTATAGCATTTATGGCACCAACAAATGTGGTCCATTCCACCCCTTACTACGTGAAACGCCTAAATACGAAATCTGGCCCTAAAGAGGCCTACAGTAAGAAACATGGCAAAATGGCATTTGACAGACTCTAGCTATCATACTGTCAGTAGTGTAGTTAGAGGGATTCTGGCTTACTTTTGACCTTGAAGTCTTTCTAGGTCACGTGGTGAGGTCATTGACCTCAAGGCGACGTGGTGAGGTCATTGATCTCAAGGTCATGTGGTACTTCCGGTTCCCACGATGAATTTTGAAGCTAAACGTCTAATTTTGAAATTTTTACAATATTTCCCCCGTTTATCAAAATTTTCCCAGGCTCAACCGGATGTGAGTCACTGTCTGGGAATGCAGATGTCAGACTTGTCTAGACTTGTTTAAGCGGGTGTGGGTCTCTGGGAAAAATTTACACGTAATGTTATTGTTTACACCGGATGTTATTGTCTGCGCATTTGCTGAATGCAGGTAAAAATAATTGTATGAAATGATTGTCTGGAAATGTTTGCTGAATGTAGTTGTCAGACTTGTCGAGACCTGTCCAGATTTGTTTAAACGGATGTGATTGTTTGAAATTGTGCAAGGTTGCTAAAATAAATGTATGGCGTCTTTGTTTGAAAAATGTGTACAATTGCTAAAAATAATTGCATGGGATCATTGTGGTCTAATAGTATATATCGAAATTCAACCAAATATGTCTCAGTATTGTCATCATGGTGTCTATACAAGGTCTGATTTGTGATGGTATATCCCAAGAGTTCATAAGTGAAAATATGTACGGGGGTGTGTTTACCTGCAAGTGTGATGTTATTCGAACAACTACTAAAATTCAAACCTTTAAAACTAAAACTGAGATGGGGTACTATGACTTATGACGGTGCAATGCCTACCTTTCACGTATGGATTGAGGTCGATAACAAAATCTACGATCCATCACATAAGATTATTCAGGCGCATATTAGCGATAAAATACATTTTAATAAATTCTGCTGCGATCCCAACGTACTACTGCTTGATAATGATGACAACAGGATGTTACAAATGTGCATAGACGTAATGAAAACTAAAAGTGTTTGTGACTACTTTGAAGAGGCGCCTGCTATGCTAAAGACGATTAGAAATAGGGTTAATTGTAAAGTGAAAAAATATTTTAGAAATACTGTATGATGTATATGTATATAATAAAGACATTTATGAAATATCCTGTGTTTTATTTGTTGAAAACTTGTCTGAGACTCTGGGTGAGACACGAGTGACTGGGATCTGGTAGCTGATAGTCTCTCGCATATTTTCATAGTTATTAATCGTCAGTTAGCAGGTTAACAGTTCGAAGTAGTTTAGTCAAGCTTATACATATATATATATATGTCTCCTACCTAAAGAACTGGCAGACCACGAGTAAGAAGTTGGCGGCAGCCAAAAATCGAAGGATTTTCCTAACCAGATGTCGACAACTTGGAATCACACCAATCCACCTGAGAGGCTATATATATATATATATAATTCCAGCAGTAAACTGGTAGGAATCTAACACATATAAGTACGGTGGAGTCTTGAATATCAGAATTTTATAATACAAATTGGAGCGATGAAAGAGTCGTCTGTTAATCATATTTAACCACCCAGCATCTTTCAGTTTATAAGTTATCCTGTCATCTGATTTATCAGTGTTGCAAATGTTAATAGAGGCTATATTTGCATGTCGCCAGATGTCAGACCTGTCGAGACTTGTTTAAACGGATGTGGACGTTTGGGAAAATTTGCACCGGATGTTATAGTCTGGGCATTTGCCGAATGCAGCTAAAAAGTAATTGTATGGAGTCATTGTTTGAGAAATTGCAAGTTTGCTAAACAATAAATGTTTGGAGTCACTGCGTGAGAAATTTACACCGTATGTAGTTAATGACTTCGTATTATCAGTGTCTGGAAATTTGCGGCGATGAATAAATAGACCACTGGTCAACGTGACGTGTTCCTGTAACGGTTTTAAACAATTGTAAATATAATTGTATTTGTTTGTCTAAAACGTACATGTATGAAATTATTACAAATATATTATGCATCAGCCAATTATTGCCCTAGAGATGTTGTTGCCATCTCTGTTTGAGGTGTTACGATCTCTACGCAGCCAAGTTTCGAACCACAAAAAAAAACATCCGGTAGTAATTCTGTACAGAGTAGAACTATCCAACGTGAATATACAGACTCTGTTAGAAGAAATACTAAAAATTTTAAAACAGCTCCAAATAGATGACTTCTACCTTAAGAATATAACACAAGACTTTGGCGGCATTTGGATAAATATGTGCGATTACTTAATGACTAATCTAAACTTTTGCCTCCAAGGAGAGTACCAGAAAAATTGTAATGTGATTGTGACTGTCTAATATGGTTGAACTCGAATTAAGATACATAACAAATTTATTTGACAAATTACAAGTGCAGGAGTTAACAAGGAAATCGGAAACCATATTATTGACGCACTATTAAAAGAAACATTTACGTCTTCTTTGGCTAGAGAGCACGAAAGACTGGAAGCAAAAATATACCGTTATACTATTGGAGATTATTATAATGCACACAATGTATTTGATCCTTTAAAAGATTGTTTAAATTTATTGGAAACTAGTAAAATGTGCTTCCAAGATGCTCCAATATATTCTGTCTTAATTGCTAAAATGTGGTCTAAATTGACTAATACTCAAGGTTATTACAATTACATGCTAAAGACTGCGGACAAAAGGTAAGTTTAAATCCAAAACATTTTAAAATAAAGCCCTGAGAATAATAATTAAATTAAATAAAGCCAAATAAAAGTTATTAGACCACAGCAATATATTAGTAAAAATACTCTAATTAATAAGAATGCTATACATGATACTCAACTGTGAGGGACAGTTTCATTTTTGCCGGATAAAAAGCTTATCCAGATTGCTTAGAAATAAAATACATAAGAGAAAATCTCGAACTTGTTTCAATCATTTTGTAACTAAACAATCACATTAGAAACTGTAATAGTGTAAATAAAGCTAAAATTAGAATGCTTGAAGAAGGTACAGAATTTGCAGACTATATAAAATACCTGTGCAGACTTGTTTAAACAGATGTAAGCGTCTGAGAATGTGCAAGGTTGCTAAAAAATAAATGTATGGAGTCTTTGTCTGAAAATCTGCACTGGATGTGGTTAATGAGGGGGTCAATGACTCCCATTATCAGTGTCTAGGGTTCAAACCTGTTCAGACCTGTTCTCATTGAAAGAACTGTAGGCCTATTGAAAAAAAAACGCAAGAAAATATGAAAATCCAGTTGTTATCCCGTACAAACTAGAGCTGGCACATGTTAAAGTCGGAACTAGAATATTAAAACAGCTCCAAGTTGATGACTTCAACCTTATGGATATAACACAAGACTTTGCCGGTATTTGCACGTATATGCGCGATTACTTAATGACTAATCACAACTTTTACCTCCAAGGAGAGTATCAGGAAAAATTGTAATGTGATTGTAGACAGCGGGGATTGACTGTCTAATATGGACGAACTAGAATTAAAATATATAACAAATTTATTTGCCAAAAAAGTCCAGGAGTTAACAAGGAAATCGGAAACCATATTATTCACGCACCATTAAGAAAAAACATTTACGTCTTCTTTGGCTAGAGAGCACGGAATTACAAGATAGGTAATGTGTTCGATGCTCTGGAGGACTGTTTAAGTGTACTGGTAGCACTATTTAACATAATACAAAAGTTTTGGGGCTGGAGAGACATTGGGAAAAATCCACAACACTGAAGTAAACTGAAGCTATTATAGTCAACAGGAGATTTATATCTTTTATATTTTTGATGGACTCTATCTTTTTCCCTCATCAGCTTAATTAGAAAAATAATGTGATCGCTTATTAGACATCGCTACATGTTTTGAAATAACAGATTTTACACAGTTCTCAGTGCTAAGCGATTTTCAGTTCAAACATCCCAGTCGTAAGACAGTAATTTACCATTAATGACATTACAATTAGCTGTGGAGAAATTACGAAAATTTTGAGCAGCTGCAACAAGAGGTTTTATAAACTTATATCGGAGGATAGTTTTGATCTACAGCAGTAAGAGGGGGGCTTTCGCATTCCTCAGTGTCTAGAGGTCTAGAATCCTCGAATTGATAATTTAAACATAATTCTACTTTCAGATATACAATTAACAAATAAATGAGCATTATTGTCGTACGTTGAAGCTCATTGCCATTCTTAACCTAATTTATGTTGCGCAAGTTAAAATCGCATAATAGTTAACGGGTCAGATGGAACAGTTTTTAACAAATACCTATAGTTGAAATATTATCAGAGTCCATCCCTTGCTTACACTTCTAGACAGGTAGACAGAGAACTGGACAGGTAGACAGGTAGCCAGCTAGGCAGGTAGAGAGATTGACAGGTAGACAGCTAGACAGGTCGACAAGGTAGACAAGATAGACAGACAGGCAGGCAGGCAGGACGGCAGGCAGACAGACAAACAGACAGGCGGGCAGGCAGACCGACAGGCAGGCAGGCAGTCAAACAGACAGACAGGCAGACAGACAGACAAACAGACAGACAGGCAGACTATGTGTATCATGGACAAAAAGCAACATTCCCAGACTCCTGTATTGTTAGGCTCGGCGTTTGCCTCGCCCAACACAGTCGTCCGGGAATGTTACGCTTTTCGTCCTAGATGCACATGGTCTGCCTGTCTGTGGGTCTGTTTGTTTGTCTGTCTGCCTGTCTGCCTATCTACCTGCCTGTCAGCCTGCCTGCCTGCCTGTGTGTCTGTCTGTCTGTCTGTCTGTCTGCCTGCCTGTCTGCCTGGCTGCTTGCCTGTCTGTCTCTCTGTCTGCCTGTCTGTATGCCTGTTTGTCTGTCTGTCTGTCTGTCTGCTCTCTGCATGCCTACCTGTCTGTCTGCCTATCTGCCTGCCTGCCTGCTTGTCTGTCTGTCTGCCTGCCTGTCTGTCTAGCTTGTCTACCTTGTCTACCTGTCTACTTGTCTAGCTGTCTACCTGTTTACCTGCCCAGCTGTCTAACTGTCTACCTATCTACAAGTGTAAGCAAGGGCTGGACTCCGATAATATTCCAACTATATTTGTTAAAAGCTGTTCGATCTGACCCGTTAATTATTATGCAATTTCAACTTGAGCAACATAAATTGGGTTAAGAATGGCAATGAGCTTCAACGTACGACAATAATGCTTATTTATTTGTGGATTGTATATCTGAAAGTGGAATTATGTTAAAAATATTAATTCGAGGATTCTAGACCTCTAGACACTGAGGTTATTCAATGCGAAAGCCCCCCTCTTACTGCTGTAGATCAAAACTATCCTCCCATATAATTTTACAAAACCTCTTATTGCAGCTGCTCAAAATTTTCGTAATTTCTCCAAAGCTTATTATAATGTCATTAATGGTAAATTACTGTCTTACGACTGGGATGTTTGAACTGAAAATCGCTTATATTTTCATAATTAAGCTGGCAAAGGAAAAAGCTAGAGTCCATCAAAAATATAAAAGATATAAATCTCTTGTTGACTATAATAGCTTCAGTTTACTTCAGTGTTGTGGATTTTTCCCAATGTCTCTCCAGCTCCAACATGTTTGTATTATGTTAAATACTGCTACCAGTACATTTAAGCAGTCCTCCAGAGGATCGAACACATTACCTATCTTGTAATTCCGTGCTTTCTAGCCAAAGAAGACGAAAATGTTTCTTTTTAATCGTGCGTCAATAATCAGGTTTCCGATTTGCTTGTTAACCCTGGACTTTTTTGGCAAATACATTTGTTATATATTTTAATTCCAGTTCGTCCATATTAGACAGTAAATCCTCGCTATCTACAATCACATTACAATTTTTCCTGGTACTCTCCTTGGAGGCAAAAGTTGTGATTAGTCATTAAGTAATCGCGCATATACGTGCAAATACCGGAAAGTCTTGTGTTATATCCATAAGGTTGAAGTCATCAACTTGGAGCTGTTTTAATATTCTAGTTCCGACTTTAACATGTGCTAGCTCTAGTTTGTACGGGATAACAACTGGATTTTTATATTTTTGCGTTTTTTTTCAATAGGCCTACAGCTCTTTCAATGAGAACAGGTCTGAACAGGTTTGAACCCTAGACACTGATAATGGGAGTCATTGACCCCCTCATTAACCACATCCAGTGCACATTTTTAGACAAAGACTCCATACATTTATTTTTTAGCAACCTTGCACATTTCCAGACGCTTACATCTGTATAAACAAGTCTGCACAGGTATTTTATATAGTCTGCAAATTCTGTACCTCCTTCAAGCATTCAAGCAATTTTAGCTTTATTTACACTATTACAGTTTCTAATGTAATTGTTTAGTTACATCGCTCCGTTTTTTATTATAAAATTCTGCTATTTAAGACTTCACCGTACTTAAATGTGTTAGCTTCCTACCAGTTTACTGCTGGAATTATATATATGTGTATAAGCTTGACTAAACTACTTCGAACTGTTAACCTGCTAAGTGACGGTTAATAACTATCAAAATATGCGAGAGACTATCAGCTACCAGATACCACTCACTCGTGTCTCACCCAGAGCCTCAGACAAGTTTTCAACAAATAAAACACAGGATATTTCATAAATGTCTTTATTATATACATATACATCATACAGTATTTCTAAAATATTTTTTCACTTTACAATTAACCCTATTTCTAATCGTGTTTAGCATAGCAGGCGCCTTTTCAAAGTAGTCACAAACACTTTTAGTTTTCATTACGTCTATGCACATTTGTAACATCCTTTCGTCATCATTATCAAGCAGTAGTACGTTGGGATCGCAGCGGAATTTATTAAAATGTATTTTATCGCTAAGATGCGCTTGAATAATCGTATGTAATGGATCATAGATTTTGTTATCGACATCAATCCATACGTGACAGGAAGGCATTGCACCGTCATACGTCATAGTACCTCATCTCAGTTTTAGTTTTAAAGGTTTGAATGGTAGTAGTTGTTCGAATAACATAAAACTTGCAGGTAAACACACCCCCGTACATATTTTCACTTATGAACTCTTGGGATATACCATCACAAATCAGACCTTGTATAGACACCATGATGACAATACTGACACATATTTGGTTGAATTTCGATATATACTATTAGACCACAATGACCCCATATAATTATTTTTAGCAACCATACACATTTTTCAAACAAAGACCCCATGCATTTATTTTTAGCAACTTTGCACATTTTCAAACAATCACATCCGTTTAAACAAATCTGGACATGTCTCGACAAGTGTGACAACTACATTCAGCAAACATTTCCAGATAATGACTTTATACAATTATTTTTAGCTGCATTCAGCAAATGCGCAGACAATAACATCCGGTGTAGACAAAAACATCCGGTGTAAATTTTTCTCAGACGCCCACACCCGCTTAAACAGGTCTCGACAAGTCATCTGCATTCTCAGACAATGACTCACATCCGGTTGAGCCCGGGAAAATGTTGATAAGCGGGGAGAATCTTGTAAAAATTTCAAAATTAGACTTTTAGCTCCAAAATGCATCGTGCGAATCTTGTAAAAAGTTAAAAATTAGACTTTTAGCCCAAAAATTTATTGTGGGAACAGGAAGTACCATATGACCTTGAGATCAACGACCTCACCACGTAGTCTTAAGGTCAGTGGCCTCACCACGTGACCTTGGAAAGACTTCAAGGTCAAAGTGAGCCAGAATCCCTCTAGCTACACGACTGACAGTATGATGGCCAACAATTTATAATGATCGAGGAACGAAAGAGATTCTCTTCCAACTTATTGTAGAACTAAAAGTTTAAGCCAAACGGAGTTTTTGAGGAAAGGCCTAGTTAAGGGATTGTAAAATTTCTGGATCAATTTGTCCATACAACTCCAGTCAAATAATAGCCACAAATATTATAGCCGCCGATGAATAACAACCAAGCTACCGCTGGAAGCCAGAGTTACATTCGCAGCTTACAACATAAGCAAAACTTAAACTTAAGTGGGGTTCTGGAAGAAATGCTGTAAACTTGTAAGTTTTGTCATGACAATCTACAGTACAACTTTTGTGCGTAGCCGCAAACACAATCACAGCCGACAGTCTGATGGTCAACCATTTATAATGATCGAGAAACGAAAGAATTTCTCTTCCAACTTATTGCAGAACTAAAAGTTTAAGTCAAACGGGGTTTTTGAGGAAAGGCCTAATTAAGGAATTGGAAAATTTCTAGATAAATTTGCCCGTGCAACTCCAGTCAAATAATAGACAAAAATATTATAGTCGCCGATCAATAACAACCAAGCTACCGCTGGAAGCCAGGGTTACATTCGCAGCTTACAACAGAAACAAAACCTAAACATAAGTGCTGTAAACTTTTAAGTTTTGCCATGATGTAGCTCTGGCTTCCAGCGGTAGCTTGGTTGTTATTAATCGGCGACTATAATATTTGTAGCTTTTATTTGACTGGAGTTGCACGGGGAAATTGCACTAGAAATTTTACAAGTCCTGTACTTGGCCTGTCCTCCAAAACCCCTTTTTGCTTAAACTTTTCCTTCGACAATAATCTGAAAAAGTAATTCTTTCGTTGCTCATCATTATAAATTGGTGGCCATCATACTGTCGGCTGTGATTGTGTATGCGGCTACTCACAAACGTGCCAGTGTCGATTGTCGTGAGAAAACTTAAAAGTTTACTGAATTTCTTCCAGAACCCCGTTTCTGTTGTAAGCTGGGGATGTAACTCTGGCTTCCAGCGGTAGCTTGGTTGTTATTGATCGGACTATAGTACGAGGACGGAGTGAGAAATCTGGTAATAATGAAACAAAAAGAAAAAAATGCACGAAAACATTTTATATTTCAACGTAGTCGTCTTTTAGGTAAATACACTCAGTCCAGCGTTTTTCCAATTTTTCGAACCCTTCAAAATAAGCGTTTATTGAATCGATGATTTCCGTATTAGAACCGAATCTCTTTCCGCCGAACCATTTCTTCAAGATCTGGAACAGGAAATAATCACAGGGAGCTATGTCTGGAGAATATGGTGGATGCGGAAGCAATTCGTAGTGTAATTCATGAATTTTGGCCATGGAAGGCAAACATATGTGCATCCGTGCATTATCTTGATGGAAGAGAACTGTCTTTTTCGCCAAATACGGTCGTTTTTCTTTCAAAAAATCGTTCAGAGGGTCCAATAAGTTGCAATAATATTTTCCATTATTGAGTGTTTTCCACTTTTCAAGATAATCGATATAAATTATGCCGTGGGCATTCCAAAAAACTGTGGCCAAGACTTTGTTGGCCTTAGCCTTATTCGGTGCAGGTTCGCCAGTAGCAATCCATTGTTTAGACCAGGGGTCGGCAACCTTTTTCGGACGGCGGGCCATTTTCAAAATAAATTTGTTTATGCGGGCCGCACATTCAAATGTAACTTAAATAGTGCTTTTATATCATATACGAGTATAAATATTATTAAAAATAATTATAAAAAAAAATTATTTTTTATTGACATGCTATAATAACAATAATGTTAGAGAACAAAAATTTTACAATTCTTAAAAGGAAAAAAAAAGAAAATACAATTCCAATTAAATATGTATAAATATGTAAATATAAAATATATAAAATATTGTAGTGAAACGTCATACGGCTGTCAACATGAACGCACATATGAACATACAGTAGCAAACTGGCGAAATGAAAGAATTAGTGATGGGCCTATCCGGAATGAATAATCGGAAAGTTTCCGATCGTTCAAAAAATTGGAAGGTTCCTATTATTTCGGAACTTTTCGGAATTCGATTATTTTACTGTTCGGTGCACAAAATTCGGAACTTTCGGAGTTCGATTATTTTACTATTCGGAACACAAAATGAGAAATCGAAATGCCAATTTGAACTGAACGGAATACGGAATGTTGTATTGACTCACTTGACTGCTATATGCTGGTTGGCGAATGTTGACGGGTCGCACCGTGTGCGCATGTGTATGATACGTGAATGGCACTAATGGCAGTGGTATTTCATAGATTAATTATTAGATAGTACACCTAGAGACTTCAAATTCAAGTATTGTTTTATACTATCTATTATGTACTTTATGTGCTATTAAACTTTAAAATATCACTACCATTTTCCGAAAGTCTATTAACGTAACTACTGTAATAATTTGAAAAAATATTTTATTTCCTCATATCCCACTGTGCGACTCAAACTCATAAATTGTTTTTTAGGATACTGCATTGCTAACTAGCATTGCCAAACATACAGGTCTCGCCCTACGATTCGACCTGTAAAGTATTGGCGCGGTCATAAAAATGGTGCTACCGGTCTAATAACGTAAATAGCTATTACTGACCGTTCTACAAACCCAAACAATAGATGCCAACGCAGATAAAGGCTTACGGCGCGACGGCGAGTGCTCTCATCGTAAATTTGCACGCACTTCATCTTCTTTCCGCTTGTTGTTATTTCGCTCGTTTTTCCTTGCTTGCATTTACGGAATGTAAAATAATCGGATGATATTCCGATTTTATAAACATTCCGAAATGGAACATTCCGATTATTGAAATCATCCGATTATGCCCATCACTAGAAAGAATGCTACACTTGCTAAGCGAGACGTCGTATTCGCTGGGGAGTTGGGATTAAACTTGCGCAGTAAAATAGGTTTCCCACTATGCTTCTGTTTGTCGCGCATTTTTGTCACCGACCACATTTCGGCACGCTTGCGCTCTAAGTTTGTTGATTTTTCCTAAAGTTATATTGGTGCTTTGGCGGGCCGCGCAAAAAGTTGCAAAGGGCCGCATGCGGCCCGCGGGCCGCAGGTTGCCGACCCCTGGTTTAGACTGTTCCTTGGTCTCCGGTGTATGGAGATGAATCCATGTTTCATCAACTGTTATGAAACGACGTGACAACTCCTTTCTATAGCTCTTGAACATCCCTAAATTTGCCTCTGAAGTTGTTACACGTGTGCGTGTTTGATCAATTCCGCACGCGTTCATCTGAGATACGTACTATCTCAACTATCTCGCGCGCCTTCACTCTACGGTCTCGCAAGACACTATCATGGATTTTATTGATAATTTCTGGTGTGGTCGCTTCATTTGGGGATCCTGGACGTTCGGCATGGATTGTACTTGTACGACCACGACGAAAATCAATAAACCACTGGTGAATGATTTTAATCGGTGGTGAAGAGTTCCAATAATATTTATCAAGCTTTGTTTTGATTTTCGTAATGGTTTTCCCACATAAAAAATAATGTTTAATTAGCACACGAAATTCAATTTTTCCATGTTTGCAAAAATTCGAGAGGTAGTCTGCTTTCAATGGCATATCAACGATGACAATTTAGTTTGAAAATTTTAATGTAGTCTAGTGACAGATGATATTGACAGATGCCTACTGGGATTTACGATTGTAAGATCCTTAATGTTAGTTTTACCAGACTTCTCACTCTGCCCTCGTATTTGTGGCTATTATTTGATTTGAGTTGCACGGGCAAATTGCATTATAAATTTTCCAATTCTTTAACTTTTCCTTTCCTCCAAAACCTCGTTTGCCTTAACTTTTCCTTCTACAATAATCTGGAAAAGAAATTCTTTCGTTCCTCGATCATTATAAATCGCTGACCATCATACTGTCGGATGTGATTGTGTTTAAGGCTACTCACAAAAGTTGCACTCTAGATTGTCATGACAAAACTTAAAAGCTTACTGCATTTCCTCCAGAACTCCACTCACGTTTAGGTTTTGCTTCTGTAGTAAGCTGGGAATGGAATTCTGGCTTCATGTGGTAGCTTGATTGTTATTGCTCGGCGACTATAATATTTGTGTCTATTATTGCAGTTGAGCTGCACGGATAAATTGCACTGAACATTTTTCAGTTCCATTGCGTGGCCTCTCCTCCAAAACTACGCGTGTCTTAAACGTTTTATTATGCAAAGAAAAGAAATCCTTTCATCGCATGGTTCCTCGATCATTATAAATGGTTGGCTACCATACTGCCCGAGATGATTATGTTTAGGGCTAGTCACAAAAGTTGCACTCTAGATTGTCATGACAAAACTAGATAGTTTACTGCATTTTTTCCAGAATCCCACTTATTATGGCTATTATTTGATTGTAGTAGTACGAGCAAGGGGTCTATCAGACTAAAAAAATGTACAGCTATTGCCGTATTTCCTATTTCTGATACTATTGCTTTAATTTTCCAAGTGTTGCCGAAATTTCCTAAATATTGCCCTTATTGCCTAATTATTACCCTTATTGGTGTAAATTTCCGTACTTCTCAAGGAATTACTCCCATTGCCCGAAATTTAAAATTGGGAGAGATTTGCAAAGATTCAATTAGAAATTAAGCTTTGACTTAAATGAGAAAGTTTTGTGGTGTATAGGAAAAAATTGTAAAAATTTCTGTTGATGCTAATCTGAAGATTGAATCAAAAGTAGGTTTTTGACTTAAAATTACCTACATTATCATTTGCTAATCTATAACATTTATAATCTAGATCATTTTTTTATTAGGTACTAAGTAAATCCATAGTTTTAGTATCTAGTGCAGGTAAATTTTAAAACAAAAAAGTTTAATTTAAAAAAATATTGAAAAATTGTTCCATCTTGTGTGCTCTTTTTAACTCTTGATTTTTTTATTATTACTCTGTCTCTCCTTTTAATTTGAAATGGATCATTTCCTAACAAACTGATGAGTCCATAAAATATATATTTTGGGCCAATTTCTTGAATATCATTTTCTTTTGGCCAAACAAAAACGTTTAAGTTTTCTTTTAAAAACTTGATGTGACATTTTTCTTCCGTAATTTTTAAAATTATGCCGATATACCACGTAATGTTATAATAGACGGAATAATACGTTTCTTCCTCTATTTGTAAGTCAATTTCTTTCTTGTCATTGTCAGTTTTTTCGTTGTCATCAAGTTTATCATCTACTTCGTCCTCCGTTTCATTGAATTCCAAATGAACTTCAGAACTTTCATCAGAACTATTTCCTCCTTCTTCTTCAGACGTAACATGATAACCAAGGCTTGAGTGATTTGAGTGTGTAAAATATTTCCCTTGCGTCTTTGTCGCGGTCTTGCTTCTTTTTATATTTTTTGAAGCTTGTTACTGATTAGTCTTTTCTTGAAGTTTTCTCTTTGACCCGTACATGCCCCTCACACGTAAGAGTCGATCTGCTGACAATCTTCTTCTCTTCTCGTCAAATAGCCAGCACATTCTAGATTTTCTAACCGTTTTTTCTTTTCCATTAGTCAGGTATGTAATTAAAAAAAAAGCGGTCGGGTTTTTGGAATTAATAGTTGAGTAGTCCTTGAAGTCCAAATCCTGAAGTTTCAACTAAACTCTTTAGTGTCAGGAGCAACATCATCGACGTCTTCACTTTCTTATTCTACCTCTTCACCACTTGCTTCACTATCTGTCTCCGAATCATTTACCATTATTTCAGTGATGTCCACTTTTTCCGAATTGGAACATATTACCATTCCTAATTCATTAGCATCTTTAATTGAGTCTGATTTTGGTATTCGTACCATTTATTTGGTGGGCATTGCGGGCATTGCAAAGAGTGTCACCTGTTCCGAGCTTTTGAATTTTCCTCGGAAATACAATATTGTCAGCTGTAAAATAAATTCCATAGTCAATTTTATTCACATTTTTTATTTAATTTTTTAGACATTAAAAAATATCAGAACGGCATACTAGAATGCAATGAATGCTTACCTAAATCAATACTAATTTCGTTGAGTACTTGAATTCAATTTAGTCTTCTTAAAATATCCCGGAGAGAATAATTCACGATGGTTGACTATGCAGTCGTCATCCCCTTTGTATGTCGGAAAGTTTCTTCGCAGGGTTGACTTGAATACAGCCAAGGCAAAATGTCACAATTTTCTCTAGTTTTTCAATCACCAGAAGAAGTGGGTGTCCATTTAATTCAATGCATGTGTACGCGTTAAGAGTTATATAATTTTTTTGCAAAATTTAAATTATTCCCTTTTAACCATTGCCTTCAATATCGTAAGAAAAATATTGGATACCATGCAGAATATATCCTTTCAGTAATTTCAAAAATCTTGTCCAAATATGCTTTTAAAATGCTTCTAACTAGTAGTAAGTATTGCATTGTTGCATTCGCCTCGGGTTGCTCTTTTAATAAAGATATTACATTTTCTGAACATAATTTGTCTATGGTATTAAAATTCATTTTGTCCGTGCCTTAAAAAAGTTAATACAAACGTATCTCAAAGTTTTGATTTAAAAAGAAAAGCCTCACTTTCCAAATAAGATTTTTGCAGTAAATGTTTATCTTTAGGGACATTATCCATAAGTTGTTCAATATATTTCACAGAAACCTTGTAGTTCCCAATCGGTAAATGAAAATTTGGCTTTAGAAACCTAGTTTTTAACATCGTTGCAATAGAACCGTGTCTTGAAATACAGTGGGATTCTCTACATTAAAATTGATCTGTAAAGATAAAAACATTCTCTTCACTTTAAAATCTAATGTCTAGTCTTATGTAAAATGTAGAAAAAGTTTAATGTAAACAGTAAAACTTAATTATGCAGGACACATTTTACAATCATACTTGAAAATAAGGGCTGTACACTTGGCTGTAAATGTTTGTATCTGAAGAAGGTAGGTGTGCCCACAGTTTCATCGCTTTTAAACATCTCGGATCCCCATCCGATGCATAGCCCAAAACTTCGACACCTTGTTGTTCTGCTGTCTTTTTAATAAATTTCCATCTTTTCATTACTACTTGTTCGCTGCTAAATTTATTATCCGTTCCAAAAGCGGTTAGAACGAATGGTGGAGCAATGAAAATATTACATTTTTTGCTTTAGTACTCTCACTAAACGCTGTGTGAATATCTCTAAGACTATTCACGACAAACATATCATTTTTCGGAAATCCACTTTTTTGATTAATGTCAGCGACAAACCTAATCATTTTATTAGATGAAGAATCATATTATGTTCTCTGAATTATTGAAGTCTGATCTTCGCTTATGAGGACTTTCATATGTAGATTTCTCTTCTCTAGGAACACTTTCAGTTTTTATATCCTTACGACCTCTTCTATGATTCTTAGCGGGCAAGATTCGTTATTTAATGATCTTCTTAGTGTAGGAATTGAGGGAAATATGTTTTTTAAGTTTTTTGTTAAAAATTCGTAAACAATTGGTCCCCCAGTTAAATAAATATATAACTCAAACAACTTCATTGGATCCGAAAATCTATTCTAGTTCCCCTTTTTATTCATATTTTCTTTGCTGTATCAAAAAGGATTTTCATCATAAAACCAGTATTATTATCTTGATCGTTGTTTTTTAAATCGACCTGAACATTTTCACACAATTTTTTTCACAAGCTCAGGATTTTCAATACTGTTGGTAATTTCTTTTATTACTTCACAAAAGTCAGTTAGTTCGAACTGTAATGGATTGAAAGTTTGTAATTTCCGAAAACGTCTTTCCCTTCTGGAATAGTTTTCATCCCTCTATTTTGAAAATTGAGGCTTTGGGTTTACTGCAAAAGTACCAGTCTCTTTTGTCTTATCAGTAGTTACGCTTTCCTCAAAAATATCTCCTGGGGGTAATATTTCATCTCGAGTCACTTCAATTCTGTTCACTGAAGCACTGCTTGAACAACTGGGTCCGGGAGAAGATAATGCAGATCTGGATGTGGAAGCTGCAGAAGTTGGGAAAAAAGAAAAGAATTGAAGTGATTTTAAACTTAGACTTTTTTGAGTTTTGTTTGTCAGTTTCTTCGCATCTGCTTTTCGATTTCGGTTTAATTTTTTTTTTTTTTTATAAATTTATTAACTAATTGCAATATGTATAACAAAGGAATACAATAAGCAAAACAGATAAACGATTAAAAGTGTCATGAATAGATGTGAGAGGCAGGATCCATCAATCCTAACACCAAGATTTCTTACAAATAATATGTTTAGCGACTAGATGTTACAATAATTACTAATTAAACATTTACAGCTGTATAAATCTATGTGGCAAGTCAAGTGGCTTAATTCTACTGAGTCTTTGGACGTTTGCACTGTTATCAAGAAGATTTACAGCGTGATAGTTAGGATGGAATTCCAATTTATTTAAATATTTTTCACTGTGCTTCACTATATCGGTTTAATGTGACTTACAAAATGTGCGTTAAAGTTAGACAACACCCATTTTTACCGTATTTGGAACTTACGCAGTATGCTTTGGAGATATGATCGCAATATATGCAGCTAATCTTAATAATACTTGCAGATTCAAATTCAAAATTAATATTTCCAAGTACTGTATCCAATTTCTCTGAAAGGTTTGTGAGCTTTTCATAACCTTCATTATCTTTTCCCATTGCATTAATTTCTTTTTTACAAAATAACTAAATATAATCTAATGTCAACTTTTTAATGTGTTGTAGCGGTTCCTTTGGTTTGTTGTTTGTCTGATTTCCTTTTCTTATTTATTGAGATATGGCCTCCTGATCTGCCTCCTGACGTTTAGCTTTTGCTTTTTTTTCAATTTTAATTCTACTCCTTTCCGCCAACTTAGGCAACAAAACTAAATGTCCCTGAGTAATTTTAAATATATTTGGGTTATTTGCATACGCGCCGTAAAACAATTCTTTTTGTTCGGGTTTTATTAGTGTTTGTAAATCCCCTCTTGCGAATTTTTCGATATTAGATACATTCTAGACAAAATTGTCCTTAAGTGAAGCCAACGAGAAGAGATTATCGTAACCAGCAGCGTTAAGAACGTACAAGACATATTTTGGAAATGTTGACGGAAATTCTTGGACAATTTCAGTAAATCTAGCGACATAAAACAATTTCTGGATTAATTCCTTCTAGCTCTTTAAAATTTATAAATTGTCGTGAAAAAATCCATGATTTGCTCGTCCTCACAGTCGGGTAGTACTTACCCATTTTTGCACAAAATCACTGATTAACGTATATCCTATGGCACCTGAACTCACACACGAAACTAGTTATAACACGAAATGTAAAGTTGCAGAATATATCCCCTGCGCCCTGCATATCCGTGAATCACAGAAGGAGCAGGAGGCGTCTATGACTTTCAATATAGCACAGTTGATTAGCTAAATATTGCCGCCTATTTCCGAAAATATGTACACCTATTGCCGAGTGTGATAGACCCTTTGAGCACGGGCAAATTGCACTATAAGTTTAGCAATTCTTTAACTTGGCTTCTCCTTCAAAACTCCGTTTGGCTTAAACTTGTTTGGAGCTACTCACAAAAGTTGCACTTTAGATTGTCATGACAAAACTTAAAAGTTTACTGCATTTGTTCCAGAACCCTACTTGCGTTTAGTTTTTGCTTCTGTAGTAAGCTGAGAATGGAATTCCGGCTTCCTGTTGTAGCTTGATTGTTATTGCTCCGCAACTATAATATTTGTGTCTATTGTTTTATTGGAGCTGCAAAGATAAATTGCTCTGTAATTTGTTGAATTACTTAACTTGACTTCTCCTCCAAAACCGCATGTGTCTTAAACTTTTTATTATGCAAAAAACTGGAAAAGAAATTCTTTCTGCTTGTGGTTCTTCGATCATTATAAGTGGTTGGCCATCACACTATAGGCTGTAATTGTGTTTGCAGCTAGTCACAAAAGTTCCACTGTAGATTGTCATGACAAAACTTAAAAGTTTATTGCATTTCTTCCAGAACCCCACTTACGTTTAGTTTTCGCTTCTGTAGTAAGCTGGGAATGGAATTCTGGCTTCATGTGGTAGCTTGATGGTTATTGCTCGGCGACTATAATATTTGTGGCTATTATTTGATTGGAGCTGCACGAGCAAACTGTACTATACATTTTTCATTCATCAACTTGCCCTCTCCTCCAACACCCCATTTGGCTAAGACTTTTCCTTCTACAATGAGCTGGAAAAGAAATTCTTTCATTTCTCGATCACTATAACTGGTTGGCCATTATACTGTCGGCTGTGATTGTGTTTGCGGCTACTCATAAAAGTAGCAGTTCTGATTGCCATGACAAAACTTACAAGTTTACTGCTTTTCTTCCATAATCCTACTCACGTTTAGTTTTTGCTTCTGTAGTAAGCTTGGAATGGAATACTTGTTTTCTATGGTAGCTTGATTCTTATTTATCAGCGACTATAATATTTGTGTTTATTGTTTTATTGGAGCGGCACGGATAAATTGCACTGATTTTTTTTAAATTCCTTAACTTGGCCTCTCTTCCAAAACCCCGTGTCCCTTAAACTTTTTATTGTGCAATAAACTAGAAAAGAAATTCTTTCTTCTTGTGGTTCCTCGATCATTATACATTGTTCACCATAATACTGTCGGCTGTGATTGTGTTTGCGGCTACTCACAAAGGTTGCACTGTAGATTGTCATAACAAAACTTAAAAGTTTACTGCATTTCTTCCAGGACCCCACTTACGATTAATATTTGTGTCTATTATTTTATTGTAGCTGCACGGATAAATTGCAGTGTACATTTTTCATTTCTTGAACTTGGCCTCTCCTCCAAAACTTCGTGTGTCTTAAACTTTTTATTATACAATAAACTGAAAAAGAAATTCTTTTTTCTTGTGGTTCCGCGATCATTACAATTGGTTGGCCATCATACTGTCGGCTTTGATTGTGTTTGCGGCTACTCACAAACGTTTCAGTGTAGATTGTCATGACCAAACGTAAAAGTTTACTGCATTTCTTCCGGAACCCCTCTTACGTTTAGTTTTTGCTTCTGTAGTAAGCTTTGAATGGAACTCTGGTTTCTAGCGGTAGTTTGATTGTTATTCCTCGGCGACTATATTTATGGCTATTTACTTGATTGGAGTTGCACGTGCAAATTGCACTATAAATTTTCCAATTCCTCGACTTGGCTTCTCTTCCAACACTTCGTTTCTCTTAAACTTTTCCTTCCACAATAAGATGGAAAAGAAATTCTTTATTCCTCGATCACTATAATTGGTTGGCCATCATACTGTTGGCTGTGATTGTGTTTGCGGCTACTCACAAGAGTTCCACTGTAGATTGTCATGACGAAACTTAAAATTTTACTGCATTTCTTCCAGAACCCCGCTTACGTTTAGTTTTTTCTTATGTAGTAAGCTGGGAATGGAACTCTGGCTTCTAGCGGTAGCTTTATTGTTATTGCTCGACGACTACGTTTGTTGTTATTATTTGGTTGTAGTATCACGAGAAAATTGCACTTTGAATTTTCCAAATTCCTTAACTTGGCCTCTCCTCTAAAACCCCGTTTGTCTCAAACTTTTCCGTCTACAATGAGCTGGAAAAGAAATTGTTTCTTCTTGTGGTTTCTCGATCATTGTATATGGTTGGCTATCATACTGTCGGTTGTGATTGTGTTTGCTACTACCGACAAAAGTTGTACTCTAGATTGTCATGACAAAACTTAAATGTTTACTGCATTTCTTCAAGAACCACACTGGCGTTTAGTTTTTGTTTTTGTAGGAAGCTTAGAATACAATTCTTGTTTCCCGTGGTATCTTGATTGTTACTAATCGACGACTATAATATTTATTTGCGGCTATGATATTCTTGCAACTGCACGGATAAATTATACTGTAGATTATCCAATTCCTTAACTTGCTCTCGCCTCCAGTACCCCTACTACGAGTTGTCAACTATTCTTTACGCTATAATAGCCCACTCAAAACTACCGGCACTGATTTCCAGACCTTTTACTTCCAAGTGAATACAAAATTAGCACTGTAGATTGCCCAAAAATTTTAATAACTTCACCTTTCTCCTTTCAGATCCCCGTTTGTCTTCAATTTTTCCTTTTACGGTAAGCCAGAAATGAATTTTTTTATCGTCTATAATATTGGCTTTAATTGTATACAGTTGCATGAATAAGTTACACTACATTGCACATACATTGGTGTCGCCAAATTACCTAATTTTACTCTTCTGCCGGTACTCTGGTTATTTTCACCAACAAGCTAGAAATTGCATTTCTTCTTCCTGTGGTACTTTAGTCGTGAGCTATCACATCATCTATCTTAATTATGAATGAATTTGTTTGAATTTGTACGAAAAAGTTGCACTGTAGGTTGCCCAAGCCAAGTTCCTTAACTTCGCTCTTCTTCCGGACTCGCCTCAAATTGTTCCTTCTTTGTTAAGCCAGAAATGAATTACTCCGTTTCGTGATACCTTACCATTTTGAATAATTAGAAATCATATCTACTATGATGGCTGTGACTATAGTTTTGATTAAAGTTTTACAGAGACGATTCTTGCTTTTAATTGGGGTTTACCTAGGATTTTACATTTCTGTTGATGGCGGATAGTAATCCTATATCTTCGATATCCTCAGACCTCCCTGGACCTCCTAGATTTCCGAGGGATGTCCCGAGATATCCCCAGATCTCCCGAGATATCCCCCAGATCTCCCAAGATCTCCCGACATCTCCCCAGATCTCCCGAGATCTCCCCAGATTTCCCTAGAGATTTCCCTCATATCTCCCAAAAGTTCTCGCGATTGCCGCAAATATCACAAGATTTCCCCGAGATTTCCTGTAATTTTGTCAAATTCTCAAACTATTTGCATCTATTAAAATTTTTAATGGCGCAAAGAGAAGTTTGTATACTTACTAGGTTCTACGACCCTCTGAATATTGCTCTTCACAACATTGCATATTGTTTTTCATATTTCCCACGATCATTGGTTTTTACAAATAGATTTTTGCATTGCAGAGACAAAATTTGTTATTTTTACTTCCTTTTACAATAAAGGAAGTATTGGATTCCCCACAAAAATTCGAAATTGAGTTTTCAACAGATCTTCACGTTTTAGAGTCCCCTGAACCCAAAAAACATGTTTTTGTTCATTGGTCTGTCTGTCTGTCTGTGAACAGAATATCTCAAAAACGAAAAAAGGTATGGCATTAAATCTATATATATATAAATTTTGTATACTGTCTAGATGCGACAGCAAGCTTTTGAAAAAAATCGCATAACCGGAAGTATGGTGTTTACTCTTGTGATTTTTCAGTTTTTTTCGATTTTTTTCAAAAACTGCTCTAACGATTTTTTTCAAACTTTACATTTTTATTACATTTTTAATGTGCATTGATGTGAAACAGGGGTTTGTTTTGTTGTTTTTTTTTCTATTTTTTTATTAACTCCTATTTTAAATAGAACATCCGGTATATTATTATATTTTTAAATTCAGCATAAAATTTTAGAAAAAATTTGTTTCTTCAACTAACGCTCTATTTTGTACGGTTTCTGTAGAATTTAATTTAAAAAAAAAATTGACAAATTCTTAAAAATTAAAAATAATTTTTTTTACTAATTATAAGATCACTGTAAAAGGAAATTGCGCGGGTGTATCACACTAGATTTTTTTACTTGTGTCATCCATATAACACAAAATGAGTTAACAAGTGGTAGACCAGACACTTTATCCAACGGCAAAACAAAACCAACTAATTTATTCGTTTTAGAAGTATACTGAATTCGGTTAGTTTACCGGTTGCATCTTCGCTGATTCAAATCTCCAGTGGCAAATTTCTTTCAAAAAAAGTTTTTAAGTTCTTAAAAGTAAAAAATTTCCTTGTATGTTTGTATTGTTATTTATCCTTCGTGTTATCGTTGAAACCGGTTGAAACGGATAGTCGGATAGTCTGATGTTTTTAAATTAGCATAAAGAGACTAGTACAGAAGCCTTTCACCAATCCGAAAGAGGTACATACAAAATTCTTTCAGTGAATTGTCAAACTTATTGTGTTTATTTTTTCCCCATTAGAAATGGCATGATTACGTAATAAATTTAAAAAGGGCGTTAATTTATCCGTTTCGCATGTATCAGTTTTTGCAGCTGTGAAACTGTCTTGTTCCAAGTTATTTAAAAGATTTTTTTAATTAATTGTTTTTATTGATTAAAAGTTCTACGTTTTTAATAACTGAGAAGAAGTCGTCAATTTCCCAGTAATCTTGTGTTATAAAGTTGTCTCGTTTTCTTCTTCTCCTTTCTGCTCTAAAATATTTAGGACGTTTGCACTGAGACTGAGCACAACTGGGAATTGGCACGTCATACATTTTATGAAACGTATCTTGTCGATTGTTCGTGCGGATGGGGCCCATCTCTATAGCCCTCCGCTTGAAGAAAATCCTGACAATCGTTTTCATTAAGTTAAATAATTTCCCGGCTACTTTCCGATGCATTTTCATCCACGAGAGATTCTTCTGTACTGTTTGTTGTTTCATTACTGTATTTTTCAGTAGTTTCAGCTTCATGACCTGTAGATCCAGCTGGAGGTGTTAAATAATTCAAAATTGAATTGATGTGTCACCTCTTAGCCACCGATTTTACCAATATTTCATGGGTTTTTAAATGCTTGTAAAAATTTCCAGCAAGCCATCGTTTTGTACTGCTAGGAGACTTACTCATCTCCTTTATCAAAATTTTTCCATTACACATGAAACATATTACCTCACATATAATTTCCTTGTC
The DNA here is from genome assembly GCA_940337035.1 of Agriotes lineatus. NCBI lineage: Eukaryota > Metazoa > Arthropoda > Insecta > Coleoptera > Elateridae > Agriotes > Agriotes lineatus. Next base: position 22,237,943 of record OW679202.1, read on the forward strand.
AATATCATATTTGACATTTATTTCTAAATTTCATATTTTACTTAAGATTTTAGCATTCCATCCGATAGTGTTTTACAATATTCATTTTTAAATTATACTGAACACATGACCATTATCCGTGGTACCTACTATTGGTTTTTATATTTCGCTTAGTATTTTCCGTCTCCGTCATGTCTATATTATGTCTTCCTTTTTTGCAATTTTTTTTAAGTTACCGACATTACTAGTGGTAACTCTGTTTTTTCAAATTCACTTTATCTGCAACACATTCTGCAAGAGTTAAAAGCAATGTTTTATGCGGACCAAAATTTTAAAAACTTTGAGGATGTTTCTCATATAATGGTCCAAAATAATATCTATATTCACTCTTACCCACTGAATTTAATGCATCAGTTCCAAAACTATTATCAAGGCTCGACGAAGTTCGTTAAAGCATTAATGAAATGAAAATGAAACTTTTTGTAATGAAATAATAATTCTCACTGAATTGTGATACATTTTATACAAAACATTCTTTCAATAATTTTCAAACTACAAGTCAGCTAAATTTTGCTTCAATAATTATTTTAGTGTTAATGTTTCAAAATCAGTTTCATTTATTCAAATCTAAAGACACTTGAAGTTAAGTTTTATCCATAACAGATACTACATGAACAAGTTAGCTTTACATTAATTGATTGTGCAGCCAGCAGTAACTGTTCCCAATATCGATTTTGCATGAGCATACCATTTTGTTTTTTGCTATACGGTTGAAAGAAGTGACAATTTATGTCAACAATAGCGCATTTAAAAATAAAAACCAAAATGTTTCAAGAGTGAATCCTAAATTGTTATCGTGTATCTACATATATTGTTGCTAAACATGTAAGCCTTCTTTAGACGGGTAATTATACCATTGTTTTTCTAGCAGAGTATGAAGTTTTTAAATGAACTATTAAATATTTTAACTGTCCTCGACATTTAACTTCTTTGAACAGTTATCAACATAAGAGACTTCCTGGTTTGTTGTTTCATCTCGTATTAATTTTATAGATATTCATTATATTACAAATGTTTATATCTATTTCAGTTTATTTATTTAATTTTAAATATGTTATTAATTATATACATTTTGATGTTACACAAAATTAAAAAAACTGTCATGGGTTCCAAATTTAACTTCAAAACACGATGTCGGTTTCCATTGTTTCCCTCGAATTCCAGTTCGTCATATCGCAGGCTCATGCAAACAAGTTTAGAAAAACACTGGCGGAACAAAAACTTCCGGATTACCCAGAGATATGCAAAGATCTCCCGAGATTTCCCGAAACCTCCTGCGAGTTCCTCAGACCTCCCCTAGATATCCCCAAGATCTCCCGATATCTCCCGAGATTACCTAAGATTTCCTCAAACCTCCTGAGATTTCCTCAGACCTCCCTTAGATATCCCCAAGATCTCCCCATATCTCCTGACAAGTCTACACGGGATATCCCTTTGTGAGTAAACCCTCGCAGTTCCGCGAATCTTATCCTATACCTGGAAAAGCATTTTTATTACAAACAAACAAAAATCCACTTGTTTCTCCACATTTCTAGCAATTAATCATATAGATATAAAAATATGTGGATCTAGATTTTTCTTACACTGCAGAATATTCTCTAGTGCTCATCTACTTAAATAATTCCAAACGTATGTGCAGTGTTAGGAATATAAAAATGGAATGATAAATGATCAAATTCGACCCACATCTACACATAGGATATAGTCACAAAAGCTCACTCGCAAGGTAAAGAAATCGACATACTGCTATTAATTCACAGATCTAAAAGTGAGCAAAATATAAATTCTTAAAAGTAACTTGCAACTTAAAACATACTCTTTCCAGGGAGATAGCAACATATTTTGAAAGTAATTCTAAAAGCAACTAAAAATATCTTGCTCACATATCTAATATTTTAAGTCGTTTAACACATTGATGGAGCCAACTTTGAAGAGGCAAATACGCAATTTCAGATAATATTCATTATCTCTAAAAGGACATGTCTGCAACTGCAATTGTCTAAAATAGTACTGATATCAAATGTCGTTGTATCTGGTAATCATAATAACTGGAGTGACATTGTCATTGAAAAACTGTCACAAAAAAAAATCGTCAGACAACCCCTACGGTGTGTTTAGAAGGCACCGGTTTTTCCTTTCTGGTGTTGTCGTCAGACGACACGAGATTTGCCCATTCTCGAACTCGATCTCGAAACTTTTCGAATTTTAAATATATGCTGTGCGTACCGAATTGTGACTGCGCTTATTTTAGGGTTACGCAGTCTCAGCATAATGCTAAAATAATCACTTGCTAACGTGGTGTACAGTCATTGGTTCACGTTTTGTGATACAACATCGGGTGAATATTGAGTGTTGAATTTATGAGAATTGTGCAGTTGTTGCTTATTTTATTTCTCAAAGACTTAAGAGATATTCGAGATCGAAAAATGTCAATCTCGATCTTGAATTTCGGGACGAGGTTGAGAATTATCTCATCTCGGCGGCATCACGTTTGTAAAATCCTATTGAGAAGTTGTCGAGATTGTGAATTAGGTTAATCTCGGCATCACGTTTGTAAAATCCTATTGAGAAGTTGTCGAGATTGTGAATTAGGTTAATCTCGTCTCGAATTTTTGAGAATTTCATTAATCACGTCTCGAAAATTCGAGATTGAATTGGAGACGATATACAAGACGAGATTGAGAATTTTCTCGTCTCTGCGGCATTGCTATTCACATTACCTCCATAGTCCATCAATCCCTCACATCGAATAAAAGAACTGAGATACATAATAACCTTCATCAACGGCATTTTGTTAAAACTGTGCCGGGAAATATAATTTCTCGAGTATGGATGTTGTAAGAGATCGCTAATTCGGATTCTGATATTAACGGATAGTTCATTTAGTCGTTACTTTTTCCAATGCTGTCCAATTTTTAAAAAGGCTATTTCATTCTACAACTGGGTTCGTCAATAAGTTATGGTAATTCGCAATAAGGATGAAAAGAAAATGATTTATTAGGATTTATATATTTTAAATAATTTGTTTTAAATGAGACACGTTTTCAGGTATATACACTCACCGGCACGAAAAACGGAGCACTTGCATTTTTTGATTAGATTTAAAATTGTATCCCTTTGTGATGTTTTATTATTACATTTATTATTATACATTTATTATACATGTTATAATGTTAAATGTATAATAAATGTATAATAATAAATGTAATAATTAAACATCACAAAGGGATACAATTTTAAATCTAATCAAAAAATGCAAGTGCTCCGTTTTTCGTGCCGGTGAGTGTATATTTAACACTCTTATTCTTCTTCTTCTGTCATCAAGGATTAGGCAAATCTGCCTCTTTCGAACTTCACTTGTTTCTGACCATCTTTTCTTCGGTCTCTGCGTCCTCTTGGGTGGTAGTTTAGGATTTATTTGGGTATTCTTTCTTCTGTCATCCTATTAACGTGTTGTCTCCAATTGTTTCTATATTCTTCTACCGGGTGGCCATAAATATGTGAGATCCCAGTAGCCATGGAATTAGCTACTTATAAATGTTGGTTAGCATTATATTTCAATTATTATAATAAGTATTGGTATGAAATGTAATAAATGCAAATAAGAGGAGGGGAATGTGCCTGGGATTCTGCAGTTTAGCCTACGACTCGATTATAAAAATCTCCTGTTCTAACTTCAATACTTATTGCAATCTGTAATAATTTTTGACAGATAGGAATTTTAGTTGTTATGACATTAATGACACTTAGTTTAGTTGGATTCATCACTTTAATAAAGCGGTGTTGATTCCAAAGGTAATGTGATATCAGATATTTATGGCCACCCGGTATTTTGTCGTTAAGGTTGAAAATTTCTGAGAAATCGCATTTCCGCTGCTTCTATGTTTGATTTGTTTTTGTGCTTGTTATCCACGATTCGCTTCCATAAGTGAGTATAGGGAAGGCCAAGGTCTTGTAAAATTTCATTCTTGTTTCTTTTCTTGTTTTGTGCTTTAGCGTTCTGTTTATTGTCCCGCAAATTGCTTGGAATTTATTAATCTTATTTTCTATATCTTTGTCGTTTTCGTATGTGGTATCGCAGCCTAAGTATTTGAAATGGAATATATGTTCTAAAGTCTTTCCATCTATAATATAATTTTCCTTAATGTGTGTCTGTCTGTGGCACAACACAATCTCACGTTCCGGCTTCGCAGATGTTTATATTTGTTTAGGTTTTGTTTTTCTTATCTTAGCGCTCGGTCGGAGCGTGACCTTTCGCGTATCCTATTTCACGTGCGCGTAGCGCGCAATTTGCTTGTCTATTATTATTTTCGATAACACCTGTTGTTTTCCTTGAAAAGCTATTATCTTTGTTTTGTCTTTAGATATTTTCAAAGTGTAGTTCTCGCTGAGTATTTTGAGACGGTAAATTGATCTTTGCAGATTGTCGTCGTTCTTTTGAATTATTGTTAAATCATCGGCATATAGCAGTAAGTTTATGTTTTTGTCTTCTCGTAGTTTTATCCCTGGGTTTACTTGTGGTTTCCATGTTTAACCACGATATAAATATTAAATAAAGTGGGTGATAGCCCACACCCTTGTCTTAGTCCTCGATTTGTTTGAATTTTATCAGTCTTACTGCCATTGTTGTTTATTATTATGTTTGTGCCATTATATAATGACCTTATGATTTTTATAAGGTGGGTAGGGAGTCCTTTTTTTTTCATTATTTCTTGGAGTTTCTGTCTGTCACTATATGCGGGGTCTTTGCGAAATCCGGATGGCCTTTCGTCTAGTAATACCTCTGTTTGAGCACTAATCAGGATCGAAGGTACAATGTTTGTAGCCTTCTCAGTTTTTCGCTATCTGGAAAACCGCTGATCGCCAGCTCGCCTTGGAATTTGTGGACTGTATGATTGTAGGTTTCACTGAATTATACACACGTTGAAAAGCTAAGGTAGTAATTTATTGCCATAAATTAACACGAACAGTTTAACATTTACAAAGAATTAGCTTTCGGAGTGCGGACCGGTTTGCATGCTGCCACTTTGACAGATGAAACGTAAGTGTTTTTGGAATCGGATGCCGGCGAGGCAGTCTACTGCGCACAGTACGAATTCAGCATGCAAGAGAAGCGGCAAAGTTTATAAAGTCCTTAACATACCGCCCGCCTTGGAAAGGGTAACCTTTCAAATAAAACAGTACAGAGTTGACATGTAAAAGCTAGAGTAAAACATGTAACATGAACACACATATATACAAAGCCTAATAGTACATGGATCTTAATCTAGTACAAGAAAACCCGAACAATGGGGAGCCAAAAGGCTTTACGAAAACTGCGCTGAACGCTAACGCACTAGTTCACAACACTAGGTAGCGGGCACAATTTAGCGAAGGATCGCTTCACGATCCCTGACACAGTGTTCACTGACGCCACACGCGTAACGCCGTCAAGGCCAGGGTGCAGCTCGGTGACCCGGCCTAACCTCCACTTCAGAGGGGGTAGATTGTCATCCTTGATGAGGACCATGGAACCAGGCTGGAGGTCCGAAAGATGCGTGCGCCATTTGGTGCGCTGTTGGAGTTCCGAGATGTACTCTTTACTCCATCTCTTCCACACATTCTGGTGTAGTTGTTGTATTCTCTGGTATTTAGACAGCCGAGACTCGACTATCTCAGTTACGTTGGGATCAGGCAATGACACCAACGGACGACCAATCAGGAAATGAGCAGGAGTCAAAGGCTGAAGGTCGTTTGGATCAGAGGACAAAGGAGACAGGGGTCGGGAGTTTAAGGTCGCTTCCACCTGTGCTAACAAAGTGCTAAATTCATCATAATTTAGACTAGCGTTACCTATAACGCGACGTATGTGATGTTTGGAGGACTTAATTCCGGCCTCCCACAATCCGCCAAAGTGGGGACTGTGCGCGGGTATAAAATGCCAAGCTACTCCGTCGTTCGCGACTGATTCGGAAATAGAAGGGTTTTGTTCCGCGAGAAAATTGCCTAATTCGATTAACTCGGAATTAGCGCCTACAAAGTTAGTGCCGTTGTCTGAGTAGACATGGAGCGGTTTGCCTCGTCGAGCCACAAACCGGCGAAAAGCCATTAAGAAGGTTTCAGTAGAAAGATCAGCGACCAATTCAAGGTGCACTGCCTTTGTGACGAAACAATAAGCTGTAACTCGTTGTAAGCGAGCGAAGCTTGAATACTGATTGAACGGAAATGGTTCAACAGAGGTTACAGGAAGACTCTGAACTTCTTTTTTGAATTCTGGAAGCTCAGCACGAACATGTTTGGAAGTAGGCCAAGAGGCCTCACCTTCGCTTAGCCAGGTGGGACCATGCCACCAAAGGCTTAACAGACCCAGCGGGTCAAATATCTGCGATCTTTCAGACAAGATGCTACGCTTGGTAGCCTTACTACTTGTAGAATTTGAAATATGGGATATTTCAGACAAGCTGCTACGATTGGTAGCCTTACCACTTGTAGAATCTGAAATATTGAACATGGAAGTAGGCCAAGATGCCTCACCTTCGCTTAGCCAGGTGGGACCGTGACACCAAAGGCTTGACAGACCCAGCGGGTCAACTATCTGGGAAATTTCAGACAAGCTGCTACGATTGGTAGCCTTACTACTTGTAGAATCTGAAATCTGGGATATTTCAGGCAAGATGCTACGATTGGTAGCCTTACTACTTGCAGAATCTGAAATATTCTCTACTGATAAGAATCTTTTCTGAGCGATTTGCAATGAATCGCCCAGTACCTCTACAGGCTTCTTGAAAGGGATAGAGACAACGAATCGATCATTCGCTTCTCGTTGAGTATTTTGCTGAAAATGTGCCTCACAGGCGTTCTCTTCATTTGTGCGGACCTTTTCCTCAGGGTAATGTTCGAGTTGCCAAAACCTAGCAATGGAATCAGAAGCATCCTCGATCGTGCTAAGATTGCACTGTACAGGGTACGCAGAAGGGGGGCCTGTGGGGCCAGAAACAATCCAACCAAAACGAGTCTTTTGGAGGATGGGAAGATTTGGGCCTAGACCAATTTGTCCAATACAAAGGAGCTGCCAGAAAATGGGCGAACCAATCAGAATGTCGATGGTGCCCGGTTGGTCGTAGGACAGATCTGATAACTTGATGTTATCAGGAACCTTGAATCTGTTTCGCTGGACGCGAAAACTTGGGGTAACACCCGTAATCTCATCGAGAACAAGACAGGATAGGCCAATGCCGTATGAAGTGTGAGGGGCTTGCAGCTTGATATCACACCTAGCCTTGATTTGAGAAGTGGCTTTACTTAAGCCAGAAACAGTAACGTTGACTTCGCGAGTTGGTAGCTTCAACTTTTTACACAAATCTGAACGTATAAAGTTCGATTGGGAACCGGAATCCAACAGGATTCGCACAACGTGAGGCGTACCATCATCAGCGATGAGTTTAGCGGTAGCCGTAGGTAAGAGTACCTGAAAAGCATTCGAACAGAATGCCGAAATCGATTGGTTTAGTTCAACAGGGGTTTCTGCCGACATCGCAGATCCTGGTTGACTAGAAGAAGCATTTTGAGGTTTATCCTCATGAAGAAGTGTGTTGTGCCTTGATTTGCACTTTCTACACGTATATTTGGAGCTACAAAGGCTCGCAAGGTGACCCTGAGTTAGGCAATTAAAGCATACGCGGAGCTCTTTTGCCTTTGACTTTCTGTCAAGAACAGACAGCTTGACAAACTTATCGCATTTGTACAAGGAATGAGATCCTTTACAAAGTGGACACGAAGGGGTACCTGACACAAATGATTTCGAATGTACCTTGGAAGACTTTTCGGGTACAAGCTTAACATTTTTTACTTCCAGAGTTTCTAGAAGATTTGCTGTATTTTGTAAGAATTCCTTGAACTCATCAAGATTAGGCAGGTCAGAACTTGACCGGTTTCTAAGGACCTCCCATTCACGAAATGTAGTGGGGTCCAGTTTTTTAGAAACTACATAAATTATAACAAAATCAAGAAGCTCGCTTTCGGTAGCTAATGATTTGATTGCTGCAAAATGTTTGAATAACATATCGCTAATCGTACGTAATTTAGTTGCAGATTCCTTACTGCAAGATTCAAGTTCAAAAATGGCCTTGAGGTGGTTATGAACCAGAATTTTTGGATCATTGTATCGATTGCACAATGCCTCCCAAGCTAGAGTATAATTACCCGCAGTAAACTCTAAACTTTTTATAATTTGGCTTGCATCACCCTGTAAACTAGCCTTTAAGTAATGCAGCTTTTGAATATTAGTTAACGCTTGATTCTCATGAATTAAACTAATAAAAATCTCACGAAACTCTAACCATTCTGAAACGTTCCCTGAATATTTGGGAATAGAAATGGCAGGAAGGCGTACAGCTTGATTATTGCAATGTGAACTGCAATTTGAATGCGTTGATCTTACACTACCGTTAGGAGATCCAGAACGATCTGGTGCAACATCAGACTGTTTGTTGTATTCATTAATCAAATATTCAGCTAGTGAAGTTGCAAAATAATAAGAATCTTCAAATTCGACTCTCTGTTGCATTTCCCGTTCTGCATCCTCACTGGCTTCTAAAATTTGTTCATGAACCGCATCATATTCTGATAACAATGTGGCTGCATTATTCAATCTTTTTTGCAACTGAATAATTTGAATGCTAGATAACGATTGATCTACCTCGTAAACTGCTTGCAACGATTGCACGTATTTTGCGAAACTCGTAAGCTTGCCCTTGATAGAGCCACGTGCTCTTACAAGCGAATCCATAATTGTTGAGATTAAAAACAATTTAACCGATCGATTTAACTTTTCGTACGCCTCTGGCGTGAATTTTGTACGCTTCTGGTACGCGGACCCAACGGGTCAACTATCTGTGATATTTCAGGCAAGATGCTACGCGCGGTAGCCTTACTACTTGCAGAATCTGAAATATTCTTTAATGATAAAACCCTTTCGCACGCCTCTGGCGCGAGTTTGTTTATAACGCAGACAGCGCTTGCTAGCAACGCGAGAAACTTGTAGCTTACGACGCAGAAAACGACCCTGGTACAACGCGGGAAACTTGTTGCTACGACGCAGAAAACGGCCTTGGTACAACGCGGGATTATTTATGAAACATGCAGGGTATATCGCTAACAAACGTAATAGCTTGGCATTTCACGCAATTAAAATGTTTATATGACTCATAAACCATTTGTTTACGCAATAATACGCAGCTGAAATTATGCACATGTACAAACACAGACGAAATAAACCAAATTTATGCATAGGAAACGCAAAAATAGGAAATTAGGCTTACGTTTATTGGAGTGTGCCGCCTTGCCGTTTTACCTCGTTGCTGTGGTTTGGACTACGCCGCGCCGGCTGCGGTTGCAATGGACACCTGCACGAACTTGCGTCTGCACCGTCTGCTGTCTTCCTTCCTCTCGTTGCGGGCACCGCATGTGCCCTCTTCGTTCCACGCGTTGCTGCGAATATGAACGCTGCTTCCTTGCGGTCGATATGCAATACAAAACTGAATATGCTTTGTACTTGCCTATGACCAATGTTGTCGAATGCTGTCGCTGTTTTGGACCCGCAATGACCTAATGTGGTTTAATCCGGTTCTGTAGGACCAATGTTTGAGCACTAATCAGGATCGAAGGTACAATGTTTGTAGCCTTCTCAGTTTTTCGCTATCTGGAAAACCGCTGATCGCCAGCTCGCCTTGGAATTTGTGGACTGTATGATTGTAGGTTTCACTGAATTATACACACGTTGAAAAGCTAAGGTAGTAATTTATTGCCATAAATTAACACGAACAGTTTAACATTTACAAAGAATTAGCTTTCGGAGTGCGGACCGGTTTGCATGCTGCCACTTTGACAGATGAAACGTAAGTGTTTTTGGAATCGGATGCCGGCGAGGCAGTCTACTGCGCACAGTACGAATTCAGCATGCAAGAGAAGCGGCAAAGTTTATAAAGTCCTTAACAACCTCAGCTATCAGTTTTATTCTTTCATTAACTATTTTAGAGTATAATTTGTAGGTGGTGTTTAGTAGGCTGATTCCTCGACAATTTGAGCATTTTGAGCGGTCTCCTTTTTTAAATATTGATATGACTTCTGCTGTCTGCCATTCTGTTGAGATCTTCCTCTTCCGCCTGCATTAATTCAAAAGGTGTAGTATTCTGAATTCTAGAAGTGGTCCTCCATATTTTAATAATTATATACTAATTCCATCGGGCCCTGCTGCCTTCCGGTTTTTCATTTTCTTTGGACTTTTTCTTAGTTCTTCTATGTTAATCATGTCGATCATAAAATCAGTTTCATCAATATCTTCCTGTATTGAAATGTCCTGTTCATTAATTTCTCGATTATTCCATAGGTTTGTGTAGTGTTCTTTCCACTTCTTGTCGCTAATTACTTTTAATTTTGCTACATTCTTTACTGTGCGGTTCAGATGCTTCATCATTTTGTAAGCGAATTCCTGTCTTTCATATACATCATGTTCTATGTTGCTTATCATTCTTTCCCAGGAATCTTCATGGACTTGTCTTATGATTTATTTTGCCAAGTTTCGTTTTTCATTGTAGCGTTGTTTGTTTTCTGGGATTCTTCTTTGTATATATATTTGATATGCTTCTTTTTTCGCTTTTATTGCGTTCTCTACTTCGTCATTCCATATTTTTAGTCCTCTAGTTTTCTTTATTTTCTTTTTCTTCCCTACTGCTTCATTCGCCGCTTTACTGATGCCGATCTTTATATTGTCCCATTCTTCGGTAATTTCATTACTAGTGGGTATACGTAGTAAGTGTTCTTGTAATCTGTTTTGGTATAGATATCTGGTACTTTCGTCTCTAAAGAGATGTACTTTGAGTACTTCTCCTGGGACATTTGCATTTGTGATTTTCTGTTTCTTCCATTTATGTTAATAAGGTGATAGTGGCTACTAGAATATAGTGGTTTGAGTGTATATCACTTCCTCTGTAAACTCTTGCGTCTTGCACGAGGTTTGTCATCTTAATCATCATAATCTATGATTGATCTTAATTCTCTTGCTGACCAGGTGTATTTGTGTATATCTTTTTTCTTGAAAAACGTGTTTGTTAGTTTTACTTCGTTGAAAGTAGAGAAATGTCGTAGTTCTTGTCTTTTATTATTGGTTACGTTTTCGCCGCATGTCTCTACAGTTCTTGGGATAGGGTATTTCGCCACTCTTGAATTTAGGTCTCCGCTTATTATGAGGTGGTCTGTCTTTGTATACTTATCTATTACTTTCTGTAGTTATTTGTAGAATTTCTCTGTTTCCTCTTTCTTTCCATCCTCAGGGGCATATCTCCTATAATCATCATGTGTCCTCTATCTAGTTTTAATCTGGTAGTTACTATTCTTTCATTGACATATTCGTAGCTTACTATTTTGTTTTTTCATTTTTTATTGACCATGATTTTAACTCCGTTACTCTCCCGTCTGTTTTGAGGTATTCCGCTGTAGATCATTATATAATTATTGGTTTCTTTAGTGCCTTTTAGTTTTTTTTTTGTTTCGCTTATAATTGCTATGTCTACTTTTCTTTATATAAGTTCTTTGTCTAATTCAGTTTCTTTCATTCCTAGCCCTCTAACATTCCACGTGGCTATCTGTATTCTCTCTTTAATTCCATATCATTTGTGCTTTTCACGCCTTTTTCGTTTGTTTGATGATCCGTCCGGTTGATTCTCATGAAGTTTGCCAGTAGTTTGAAATCTCCTGGCAGCGTTACGAGCGCTGTGCAGGTTAAGCCGGTAGTGGGGCTTCCACTTCTCTGCCTCCGACAGGCAGAGTAATTTCTCAGGTTACTATCCCTTAGACAGGTTGCCTTCTCGACGGCTATTGAGTCGTGTCTGCCCATTGCAACCGCCCAATCTGGGTCAGAGTTGCGGATTCTTTACCATATCTGGCTACCCTCACTTATTTAGCCTGCGGGTCGACGCAGTTTTCAGGGTGAGGCGCGTGAAGCCATAAGTGAGAGTTGGGCACCCCGTTTATAACGCTCGATGCGAACGTCCCAGTATACTGCGCTACCCCTGCAGCATGAACCCCAACACCCCATGTTTAACACTAAAATTGTGAATCACTCGTAGAAATTGCTGATCAATTGTTGCAAGTCCTTACATGATGTAGTTTTCTAAGATAACACCAAAATAAGAAAGCAAGAACACTGATCGGACGATCTTGATTTTTCTTCTTCTTCCTATAGGATTCTTCTGTTACTCTTTGGCGCTACTCATTTTCTCTTCTCGGTGATGTTTCTAATGATCATGACTCATGACACCCAGTTTTATGTCCATTGCGTTGTTGGTTTCCCAGGGTAACGTTTTCCAGGTGGGATCTGTGTCCTTGCTATTTTCGGCAGTCGTTCGGGTTGCAGTATGTCGACATGTGCATTCCATTCTTTTCTTCTTCTTGTAGCAAACTTAAATATCTTGTATGTTACATTTTCTGCTTATTTCGTAGTTGGGTATTCTGTCTCTCAGACTGTGTCCAGTTATTGGTCTTAGCATTGCCATTTCAGTGGTTTTAGCATTTTTCTAGGTTTTTTTATAGTGTCAGCTCTAGTTTCGGTTGCATATGTAGCTACAGGTCGGACTACGGTTTTATAGATTTTATTTGTTTAATCGTCATATATTTATTTCTTCAGTGGGTAAACGTCCCATAGGTAACCAACGCTTTTATATACACGCTGTCGTACTCTTTAGTAAGTTTCGAGATATCGAGATATTCACCCATAGGTATTTAAGAGACTTGGCCTGTTTTGTTACAGTTCCATGCCCCATGCATTTGACTCTGCTTTACATACTTGCATGTTCCATTTTTTATTCGGGTGCCAACTTATATAACAAGCGATGTTAATCTTCGCTGGCAGCCATTAGGACAACATGGTAGCATATTTTTTTCAACAGCAATGTACTAAGCAAATCTTGCTCCTTTTGGTAGGTGTATGTTACTGACAATCAAATCTTCAAATTACACGTTCTGGAAACACATGTACGAAGATAGTTTAGATATGAATCGGAATTTGTTTATACTGTAGTAACTAGACAATTACTACTAATGTTCGGCATATTCTCCTACCTCAACGAATGAATTTACGCCATCTCTCTGATAACTTCAAAATATCCTTAAAATAAAAGTTCATCCAGTTTTGCACAAATTTCATTTCTTCATCGTCTTCAAATATCGGTACTGCTGGTTCGTCTTTCAATGGTCCAAAACAATGGTAAACGTATGGGTATCAATCTGGATTGTACTGAGGATTTAGACCTATTTTCTATTTCAATTTGTTGAATATATTTTGAGTCAAAATTGTGATATGGGGAATAGCATTGTAATGGAAGAGTCTAAAGGTGTCTCTTATCGGCTCAGTTCGCCGCTTAGTTTAGCATGTGGTCTCCACTCCCTCTCTAATGACAATAAACAGTAAACAGGGTTAATTTTTTTGCTGTTCAAGACAAACAATGCATATAACCCTTTTCGTGTTTCAAAAACAATCACTATCTCTTCTCAGCAAACGTTGTGGCTTTATCTTTTTTTGGATTACGGATTGCTTGCACTGTCATTACATATTTTGTCGTTTTATTTTGAAAATAAAACCACGCTAGCACATTTGATAGTCGGCAACCCCTAACAAGGAAACTCTTCCTCAATTTCTATAGTCAGGTAACCACCTATCCGGATTACGAGCAAAGAGGGCCATAGGACAACAAATTTGTGGAATTACTGGCCTAATATAAGAGGAAGAAGAAGAAGAAAATATTAGGCCTTCTCTAAGTAACCGATTCAGAAGCTCCCTTGAAACTTCAATGTGATTTTTTATTGGATTGAAAAGATGTAGAACCTACGCAACTGAAACTTATTCCAATAGATTCAGATAAAATTTTAATATTGATTAGATTATTGCATTAAATGACATCACCGACTTTTTAAATACTGCTGTCATTCGCAACTTGTATGAGTGCAGTTGACACACCTATCTCTTTGACACGGAATAATTTCCTAACTGTGGTTTAACTTTAACCAAAATGTTAGCTACGTTTTGACAAACTTAATTTTCACTTCTTGTACAGCAGAGAATAAACTGGTTGTTTTGACATTTGACTTGCTCTTAGATACTGTAAAAACACACCACAGATTTTTCAAATTCGTTTTAATATACATGCAAGATAATGTTTAAGGCTATCGCCAGCTTTCGGAACCTAAACACTAAATCTTTATATTATTCCATTTATTCTTTTAAGGATCAAAGGTACTTTAATTTCGGAAACTTGGGGGGGGGGTGGGTGTAATAGGAGCATTGCGGTCTTTTTCAGCCAATAATAGGAATTGCGGGATGAGTTAGAGACTAAAGCGGTAAATAACGAAAGTGTCACTGTACTCTGTTGACACTAGTACACCATCCTGAAACCCGAATCAGAGCATGCGGCCAGGGAAATAGTACCCGTGGCCTCCCAAATGCAAACGGACACGGTTACCTTAATTATTATACAACGTCAATTTTAATTTCCAAGTTGTGTTTCAATCTAGTTAATGGTCTCTCTTTTTTGCCAAGCGACCCATTCGGAAACACGTTTCGGCGTGTTTCTCATCTGCTATTGACGTTGTCTACTATCATATAGTAGGCTCTCATGGCTTGCTCCGGATCAACACTTTACCCTTTTATGGGTTTGCCCACGCCTCATCTATCTGATGGCTTGCATCAGAGAGGCAGCCTTAGAAGTCGACTGTGAACCATGCGATTAATTTGTTCTTTCCACCTTTGTATATGGATATTGTTGTGTACTGCAATTACTACCAAATCGTCTTATGCTTGCACACATGGCTTGAAAGTATATATAGTTTTTGTGTTATGTCTTTATCGTATTAATGCCTGATCTTCTTGGAAAATAATACTTAGTATTTACCATATAATTGTGTCGTAAGCGGATTCTGAATTTATTTTCTTCTTTCCATGTGTTTATTTCGTCAACATATAGATTAAATAAAACGAGCGATGAGGTCTCTCTTACTCTTTCATTAAGATTTTCTTAGCGTTCCTTATTTTACCATTGTTTCTTACTGTAATTTTTGTATTGTAATATAAGCTTTTGTTTGCTTTAATCAGATGCAACGGGAAGTCTTTTTCCATGTGATTTCCATAACTTACTTCGCAATACTTTATCAGACTCTTTCATATAATTAAACAATTGTCTAGTCTTCTGGTATAGCATCTTATTGCAGCATGTATTGGGTAGCTGTCATAACCTGAATAGTAATAGTATTTCTCCATATTTCCATAATTCCATATTAATCTTATCCATACCTGCAGCTTTTCTCTATTTAGCTTTTCACAGGACTTCGTGTAGTTTTTGTAGTGTAATATAATCTGCGCTGACGTCATTTGCTGTTTCAAATGGTTCCTTAATTTCATCAGGGTTGTAATATATTTAGTTCTTTATAGTATTCACTCCACTGTAATGATATGCAGCTGTGCTATGTTATAAAGATGTTTCGTTACTTTCTACACATACTTTTCTCGGCTATGTAGGTCTGTTTCTTTTTATGTGCGTTTCTCATTACTGTTTTATGTTCTTTCCTTTTTTGCTTATACAGTTCTGTACTAGCTTCTGATTTTGAGCTACATATTCATTGTATGCATTTTGCTTCTCTTCAACTGTTCTCTTTAGATACTGATTCTATATTCCTACGCCTTTTCTAACTCTTGGCTTTACACATTAAAGAGCTGTGTATTATTGTTTTTATATTTTGCAGTTCTTCTGTCTTCCTTTCTAGGTTACGGTATGAGCTGCTTCTATTCAAAGGTGTGTGATGTGTGATATACATATATCTACTGCCGAATTTCTTTGTTCCTAATGTTGAGCTTGGAGATCTCTATTGCGTTAATTTTGATGTCTCAGTAATTCTCGATACCTGCACTACATATTATGTTGGGTTATGTTAAGGATGCTTCTTTTTGTTTCTTTGAAAATTTGCTTTTTCCAGCGTAGAATTAAACGGGGATTTGTGTTCTCTCCCCAATTCCTTCAATAGCGATTGTTAGTCTTAGATATTAATATTGGGGGTAGTGGCAACCGTTTTAACAAGTATTTCTTTTTGTTCTAAAGAACTGTCCCACGAAAGCCGAAGCGCGGCGCAGCGCAGCGAAAATAGCGTTGATGAATTCCGTCTTCAACGAACACCCATCCCGACGCATTTCCGACGACTTTATCGAGAAGGCCGTCGCCGAGGCCCGATCGTCCTTCAAGGGCGGCCCGGAAGAGGCAGACAACCCTAACACCGGCATCGGGGCGTTCCGGTTCATGCTGGAGTCGAACAAGGGGCGTACGATGCTGGAGTTCCAGGAGTTGATGACGGTGTTCCAGCTGCTGCACTGGAACGGCAGTCTGAAAGCCATGCGGGAGCGGCAATGTAGCCGGCAGGAAGTGGTGGCGCACTATTCTAACCGAGCTCTCGACGACGACATGAGATCGCAGATGGCCCTGGACTGGATCGCGCGAGAACAGGAGTGCGAGGGGGCGTTACGCCGGGAGTTGAACCAAGCCGAAAGGGAGCTGGAATCAGCGCGCCTCGCGGGCCGCGAGCTGCGGTTCCCCAAGGAGAAAAAGGACATCCTGGTCCTGGCGCACAGTCAAGTAAACATGAGTTAACCGCTTATGAGTGTACTTACCGTGATACAGCGCCAAATGAATGATGCACCAGGCCAGTCCGCATTCGTTGTACTATATTACCCATTTTGCATCATAATGTTAATGTTACATGAGACTGTTTTTGTTATTTAAAATTGATTATTATACTTTATGTTAATTATGTAAAATGTAAGTTTTGGTTGCCATTGTTTGGTTTTCGATCGATCTCTTGCTGCAGCACTAACGCGCATTATAGAATAACTGTGGTATGTAGCATCAAGACGCTAATTCTTGGAATATGATCGCTATCGCCATTGTGTAGTCAATACATTTGATTTATTTATAATACATAACCTTCTAATAAAAATCGTTTTATTATTATCTTTGAACATTTATTTTTCCTCTCTTGGCATTTACATACGCTCTTAAGTTACGACTACCAAATGTGCAGGGGACGAATACGTCAAGTACACTCAATTATGACATCGAGCGAGCTTATCTATCTCACTTCAAGACAGTGGGTTCGAGTCTTACTGGGTGCACTGACAATATACCTACCTGCATTTTTCGGAGTTCAAGATTTGGTAGATTTGGAATGGGAAACCATCTGTGCTGCCGATTATTTTCCCCAGGATATTTATCTATGTGTTATATATTGGAAATTTTGCACAGAGGTTTCTTTTATGACGTAAGCAAGGAATAAAGAAGGATATTTCAAAATTCAATTCCTAAAGGGGTAAAATGGGGGTTCCAATTTTGTATGGAAAAATAATAATAAACAGACATTTCGACTTAAAACTTCGTAGGAGTACTCCTAAAAACAAATAAGCTAACACGTATTTCGTGATTCTCCGAAAATCAACCCCTTAGGGGGTGAAATGGGGTAAATAAGCCTAAAAATCGATATGGGTGTCGTTATTGGGGTTTTTTGGGTCTTTGATTGCGAAAATGGCATTTATTTTTAAGTCCAAGACGGTGGACATGACAAAATTAAAACCTTATGGTAGTTAAACGGGGTTTCAGAGACAAATTATTTTTGGACAGAACAACGTTTGCCGGTGCAGCTAGTATATACACTAAAGAGACATTTACTCGTTAATAAAGGCGTGGCACTTTCAGCAGAACAAGAATCAGAAAAATATCACTGTTATGATAAAGTAGTTTAACATTAAAGGAAACACTCATTGCAGAACTATTATAGTTTGTAAACTTTTCACAATTTGATAAACATTGTTACTCGGAAAATCAAATCTGCGAACGCAGTAAATGCTGGAACTGTTTATATTTCCCATTATGTTCAACTACAAGATAACTTGGTTATTATTAGAGTTACAGAGTTGGCTAAATAATTTTAGAAAACATGAAAATTCATGCAATACCTCTTTTTTTCTTTTTAGCAAAACTGTTTAATCAAAGTTACAGTGCAGAATTGAGTAACCAGAGTGTCACCTATAATATCATGGAGTAGTCAAAATAATGTCGACTCTTTTTGCTGTGTTATCACGAATACCCATTGCGCTTCGATACGATTAGGACGCATAGGTGGATTTAGTAATTTGCCGCCCCTAAGTTGAAAATGTTTGTCTTATTGAATTTACAAAATATATGCTTTTCATTAAGAGGTGCATTTTAAATTCATAAAAAACATTCTTTTTTATTTCAGTATTTTTATTTCAATCCAAAGTACAAACATTACAATTAAATGCGGAACACACGATTTGGTAAATGACCGCCTCGGCTTCTTTGACAGATGGTAATCCATAATTGCAGCTCTATTCCACAAACAGCTCGCTTCGAGGGCTTGAATTGTTTGTGGATTATAGGCGTAGACTTTGTCGTTCATGCAGCCAGCCCCAAAGACCAAAGGGAGAACTTAGGCAGTTATCAGACGACTAATGGATGTCACCGTTTCGCGAAATAACACGTCAGCTGTCAAGAAATCACAGTGTTTACAAATTCCAATCAATTTAAAATAGAACCTCTTATTGGAAAACCCTGTATACAACTTAAGATTACAAATATTACTCAAAGCACATGCTACTATTACGAGTTCTAACTACAGACTGCCACTGATAACATAAAAAGTGCAAGATGTCATAACTCAGGCGAGCGCGTGGATTCCACTGACATAACAAAGTCACATACACTGCTGTTATGTGGAAACTGCCTGTAATATAACTTCTCCATCCCTAGAACGAAGCTTCCTCCGGAAGTTTCACTGTTGTTTTTGAAGGTTGGGCTTCCAATTCTTGATTTTTTGTTGAGCTTTCTTTTCTTCGGATGTTTTTCCATTTTTTGGTTAAAATGTGGATTACGACTATAATTAATATTATGTACAGATAATCGTCCAGCCACTGAGGGATATGATATGTTTCCAGATAAGTTTCCTTAATCGGAATTATTGGATTTATTGGTAATTTCTGGAGATATAAATTATTCAATTTAATTTTAAATTCTGGTAGAATGTTAGTCTCCAATTTAAAATGTGGCGTGTCTATTACCAACGATCTTCCGTAATTGGCTTCTTGAAAACGTAGTTCTCGGCCTCGGAAAAACAAGTTGCAATGCTGATTTTCTTTTATTAAATAGATTCCTGACAGCAATTTTGTTTCGATGTTCTTCTGGCATTGAATTTGAAGCTTTTCTTCTTTCGGAAAGACTGGCAGATATTAGTCAATTTCGGGGATGATTTGTTAGAACTATTTGTCAAGCTTAGCTATTTCCTCAAAATTTTAGCATTCTTTCCGAATCACGTAAGTGAAATTGGTAATTTAGTAATGTATTTAATATCTGTTTCCCATACGAAAGTTGTTTCCGATTCATTTAAGCCCAAATATTTAGCTTGGTAATGTTATCAAAACTTGACCTGCTGCAAGCAGTGCAGTTTCTTGGTTCGTTAAATTCTCAGTAAGCCGCTTGACAGAGGACCTATGTTCGGCCGTTCAATTCTGCATGAATGATGTCATCTTGCCATTATCACATCTTAAGTGGTTCTTGACGCCGAACAGGCGGTTGTAATTTTACGTGTGAACCCCCTAGTTAAGTAAAGTTGTTTCATCATTTCAATCCGTCATATTCTTACACCTAACGAGTGGAACAAGAACGTAGTTAAGCCGGCATCTGCGCTTGGTCATTTTTCACCCTTGCCTCTTGGCAGGAGGGTCATTCAGCAATCGACGCTAATATCGATAATACGCGTCGGCGGTTGGATCCACGAGCTCGGTCTTGCTTAACCGGAGCGTCGTAAAATGTCGAAGTTGTGCCTTTCGAAGGGTTAAGAACTGTTTCGTTTACGGGGGAAATCCTTGAGAGTTTTTCGGTTGTGAACTTTCCGCTTTGAGTGCAAGTGAAACAAAGTTAGTTAGCAGGATTGAAGTCCATTACCTTTGAGGGTTGCGGGGCCCTTAAATTATCGCAACTGCGGATCATTTAACGGACTCTAAATATTCCTTTGCTAACTTAAGTATGACGTCGTGTTGTCGAATCTCGCACGTTGAGGGATTTATCCCGTTGTCCCGTACGTCGTCGTTTGCCCTCCGGGGGATTCTAATTCATCTGGCCAACCTTTATAGTCTACATCATCGAGGCTGTGTCCCGCATCACGTCAACCCTTGTGATTTCCGCTGTCGTTTGTTCCTTCCGGCATCTCTAGGCAGTTTGTTTTGAAAGACGATTACACATACAGTGTCGCTCGTAAATATGCAGTCAGCTGATCTTCTTCAGATAACAAGTTATTGTACATTAGCTTTTATAGCGTAATATGTACAGTGAGACTTTGTCGAGTGTTGGAACAGTTCAGCGTCTTTGTTGTTAACGATGTTATTTACTATTTTCTAAATTTAATGAATTGCCGTCGTATTTCAATGGTTGTGTAACGTAACTTGTGGCAGTTTTGCCTTTGAGCCACATTAATGTATTTGCAGTCAAGTTTATTTGTAATTAAGCTAACGTGTTGCGCAATCTAACCCAACTAATCCTTTAGACATTTTTAAATTTAACTAGTCAATTTCATGTTCATTGTCATCTACATATTATTTATTTATTCCAATAGAGTTCATTGTCAAGTACTTATGTTTTTTATTTGTGTGTTTATGGTATTTGCTTGCGTTTTATGTGTATTTTCAGCTGTGAGAAGGAGTTTAGCAGCTGCTTTAATGAGTTATTGTTGTAAGGTAAGTCGATACTGTATATAACTCGCCAACCGAACTCTGCCAAGGTAGAAGTAGCCAGGTGGATTATGTACTTCCATTTTCAAAGTAATCTCACCTGTGTTACTGTTGTTGTTTCCCGATTTAGTCAAGAAAATGGTGGCGTACCTTTATTTAACATCATTTACCTCTCGTATCGGAGTACAGCCCTAACTCGAAGGTAGTAAAGAAACCGCCCACGCGGCTGAGTTTTTAGCTGGAGAAACCCTTCCTGTTGCCGCCATCCTAACAGGGTTAGGGCCTTGTATTCTCAGTTTACTTCCCGATCATGTCATCTTATCGTGTTGTGGATAGCAAGTCCGGCTCTTGAGCGTATGATTTTGTTTTGCACGCTTGAGGGGCTGGATTGTTATGTCGTGGTATCGTTTTTGTGCGGTAACAGATTTCGATGTAATTTTCTAAGATTTCAAGTTTTGTAAAGAGACACTTGCTTGAATTTTCATTTAATAGGATGTCCTCTTCACAGGATGCTTTATAATTTGATTGTAGTTGATATGAACAGTGGTATGGTTTGCCTTGGGTACATTTGTCATTTAGAGGTGTTACCATATTACCAAATTTTAATTTTAACAAATATTTTACACTCGAAATAATTGTCACAAATTCTGACTCATGTTTTGAAGGAATTGGAATTAAATAGTAGAGGTCATATTCCTTTTCAAAATCAATAGGTATTGACAAAAAATATGTAATTTTATTTGAATCGATTTTACAATTTACTTTTAGAATGGATTCAAAATCTAAGATGTTTTCGTACTTTAATTCGAAAGGGAACTGATTCTTATAATGATCCGAAATTTTCTGGAGTTCTAGAAACAATTCCTTGGATTTAATTATTGTAGGATGCAAAGTTCCTACTCTGCAGAAAGTAATTGAATTTTCTATACCCTGTAAGGTATTAAGTAGTGAGTCATAACTAATTAATAATTGGTTAAACAAACTTCCAGCGAAAAGAATATCTTAACGTGTAGCTTCGATCTTAACACGATCACTGAGCTGCATTATTTTAGATTTTAACATTAATTCATTATGCTGAATATCTCGTATTGTATTATTAAAATTTAGAACAAGTTGGTTGCTAACGGAATATTGCATTTCAAGTTGAGCTTTTAGTGAATCTTGGTTATTTTCTAAATGATTAATAATTTTGTAGATTTTTTCTCCGTTATTAGCGTTCAAATTTCCAGTTAAGCCTTTAATTAATGATTCTAATAAACCTCTTTTGGTGCGGCAATTTAAGCTATGAATTGCTGCATGAGAAACCACTGCATGACGAAAAGGTTACAGTATGGTGCTGCGTTTCTGCATTCGGAATAATCGGACCATAGTTTTTGGAAGATAATTTAACTGTTACTGTCAATGCCGCTATCGCTTCATGTTGGAAACATTTTTACATCCTGAATTACAGAGGCTAGGACGTGGGATTTTTTTTCAGCGAGATGGTGCGACCCCGCACACATCAAGGGAGAATTGAAATTTATTACTCCACATGTTTCCCAACAGACTAATTTCAAGATTTGAAGACCTCACATGGCCGCCGAGATCTACTCATATCACAGCGCCAGATTGTTTCTTATAGGGTTTTTTGAAGCAAAAGGTCTTCTCAAGACATCCGCAAACAACCGACGAGTTAAAACGATTTATTAGAGAAGAAATAGAGGGAATTCTAGTGGAACTTTTACAGAGAGTAATGGATAATGTAAGAAGACGGTTACAGCTGTGAATTGAGGTGGATGGGGGTCACCTGCGTGATGAAATTTTTAAACATTAAAATTTCCATAAATATACTACATTTCTATAAAAAGATTGTTTCAATTCAACGTATATTGTTCTTACAGTATGCATTCAAAATTAGGTGATACCTGTTGTCCGACCCTGTATGTCCAATATATGTGTACATTTAAAAGTACCTTTTAATAAGCATTCCTCTGACTGCTTATTTCAACCCCTAAATTCAACTGTGATCTAGATACTAAAATTTAAATATAGAAAAGCAATTCTAGCTCTTTAAGATGATTTTCTAGTGGGATAACAAATAAACATCGTTAAAATACTAATTGAAACACTTAAACTCTCCGAAGTCAACAAACCAAAATTGAAAAGAAACAGATGCGGAAAAAATCGTCGTGCTTGTCGGCGCGTGCAGCTATTCCAAACTTTCACGGACCTTTTCTTCGACGACGTCAGCTGGGGCTCGAATGGTAAATCCTAATACGAGAAAGAGTACTAAAGGGCAGTTGGACGTTGTGAACAGCAAAGAGAATTAGGTAGAGAACGAAGAAAACGATAGGAACAAAGACGATAAAATGGGAAAGTGGAGATATATTAATACACGTAGAACTAGTACGAATGCGACTCACCTCATATTTCGGGCGATCACTGGGAATTTTGCTTCGAAAGGAAAGCTACCATGTTCCGGCATAATCGTTGGCAAGGGCGACCCAGCTACAAGGACCAGTGCTACCCCAGTGGCCACTGCTTCGACGAGAAAAAGACGCAAATGGCGCGACACATAAAGGTGGTACCGTACACCGTACGAACAAGTCCAGTCGTTTTTTAAGTAAAGATCAGAAGTAACCGTTTCCAAAAAAAGAAAACATGGCGAGCTAAAACAATATCTCCCACTTCAAACGCTGCTAGGCCGATTAAACAACCTAAGACGCTGGTATTCGAGATTGTCGAATCCGGGGTGAGTGATCATATTGCATAATTTTATATTTCTGCATTTAGTGTCCCATGATTTTTTTAAACTGATGCATCATTAAATTTTCCCTTATTTGTAAGTTGTGTCCTATTGTATCGCCTTTAGTTTCCGGGATCCCAATAGCGGAATGTCCAATTTGTATCAAGTAAATGTTTGTGATTATATTTTTACTATACTGAATAATAAGTGGATACAATTTTGGAATTTATTATATGTCTAACTGTTATAACTGTATGCACCATTGTGTTATAATATTTAGTAACGCCAAATTTAAATAATGAATATATATGATACTGAAATAGCCAGACAGTAAAAATAGTTTTAATTTGCAATCCACACTTTAAAATTCTATCAGAACGTTATGTTAATATCAGCCATCTATGCAGTTTTCTCTAAAGTTTGTTTAAAATAATTGCACATCCATAACAGAACCTCCAAACCTAACTCCGAATGTATCGCTTAAATAACAATTCAAACCCTGCATTAAAATAAATCTTACATCTGCACAAAATTGGTCGATGATTCGCAGATCTATTAAAAAGCCAGTGGCGTTAATAACAGAACGATGAGCTTGTAGCGAACAATTTCTTCATAACCCAACTGTTCGAGACTAATGGAAGCGTTAATTTCATCCAATCTTGACAAATTAAAAATTCCGTTGGAGCATACAACCCGAATTAAAAATATCTGCTGCAGAAACACCGTTAATTGCTGCAATTAGTCTATGGATTTTTAAATACGTTTTCTTAAAATTATTGGGCTATAAAGACACATGTAAGATCGATAGTTAATTAATTTAATCGTTCATTACTCGTACAACGGTTTCATTAGGGTATGTATGTATAGTAGTAAAGGCTATGAATCGAATATATACCTTCAAGCATCAATTCTGTTGTTGTATAATTTTAGGCTCTTGAAAAGAAGATCGTGTGAAATAGTTTCAAATAATGTTTTAAATAAGTTTCCTATAGACGGTATAAGTTTTCTTTGGCATCGTCTACATCAGTGATTTCCAAAATAGGTGATACCGCCCCTTTGTGGGCACTGAAACAATTCAGGGAGGCGGTAGTAGCCTTAGGTGATATCAGAGCTGGGCAGTAATTAATTACTTTGTAATTAAATTACTAATTAAATTCCTTGTTGTCGATTTGTCTTGGAATTTCATTACTTTTAAAAAAATGGTATTTTTGTTATAAAGTACTTTTTGAAAATAATTAATTACTACATTCAATTACTTAATTACTTTTGACTAATTAAATTACTCTAAAATATTTAAATGACTTCAGAAGCAATTGATTGACTTGTGGTAATTGAAATTGCACGCGGTAATTACTTTCTGGTAATTCAATTACTAAATTACTGGCCTCGTTTGTGTATTAAATCTCCAGAACAGAAAAAATAAAATAAGGCCTCCTTAAATTACACGTAAAGCAATGATAATAGGGCATTCCTGAAGCAATGTAAGTATAATATATGATTTTCTATTACTAGTCTGATAACAGCTAGTTTTGTGCACGAACAAAGAAATATTTGGTGCAGGAGTGGCCGTAAGTAGATGAGATGTGCATGTGTTATGTCTTGCGTAGTGTAGCTATGCATAGGTGTACCATTGTAGCTTGATAATAATTATTATGTAAGAAGCGAAAAATATGTCTGCGGTAAGTACAGATCACAGAGTCAAGTACGGTAATAATATAATTTAATTTTTTCCACAGCTATTGACAACAAATAGCTTCATTATACAAAATTGGTTTATAATAATTATTTATTAATTTCAATTTGCTTGTTTAAAACGATTTATTAGCACATACTAGCTAAATACTACTAATACAAATATATAATAACAATTTCTAGAGAAAGTAACTGAAAAAGTAATTTATGTTGTGCAATTACAATTACCAAGTAATTGGTAATTGAATTAGTATTTCATTTGAGTAATTGAAAATATGGGGCCGTAATTTTACACAAATAGGGTCTAAAATCACGCCATTTTTAAAATTTTTTTGTTACAGCTTCTAAAATAAAACTTTTTCAAAAACGTGTTTTTGTATTACCTATAGAAAGATCAGAAAGATCAGAAATGCGACTTTACATATCTTCAAAGAAAATAATCTAACGGCGACAAATCGCACGAAGGAGGTGGCCAGTTAACAGATCCACGAAATGGATCTGTTAACTGGCCACCTCTTTCGTGCAATTTGAAGCCGTTAGATTATTTTCTTTGAGGATATGTAAAGTCGCATGTCTACGTCGATAAACCGGAAACAATTGAGCACTTGGAAGCCAACATTCGACGCGTTATTGCCGAAATACAGCCTGGTTTACTGCGAAGAGTGTGTGAAAATTGGACCTCCAGATTACGTCATCTACACGCCAGCCGCGGCGGTCACATGCCCGAAATCATATTCAAACATAAATGCCATAAAATTATATTTAAAATAAGGCCAATTTCATGGATATTAAAAACATTTTTCTGTGTTTTATTTCAATTTAAAGTTCGGCCCCTTTAAAAAAGAACACCCTTTACAATTGATATTACAATATTATAAAGTGTGTTAAAAAAACACAGGCTTTGGAAAGAAAGATCAAAAATCTAGTCATGTCTTAACTTAAGTCTGTAGGTGAATGTCAGATTGCATTTTGTTTATGAACACATTTGTCACTGTGACAGGCAAAAGTTTACACTGCATCCAGTTTACTCATATCAAGCAAAAAGGAAATTAAGATAGCATTTACAGAACAACAACGAGTGTATTAATAATAATAATTAATAAAAAATATTTTATAAGTGTACATTATTAGGAAAATAGTTTAAGATCAAGATGTAATTTAGTTCTCTCTTACATACGGTAGTTCATTTGCTTCAATAGGTATGTATCAAGTTATGGCAAACTTCAATTTGATCATGGCATGCTGCGAATATAAAACATTGACGATTACTAAAATACAGTTGGTACCAAGTCTATACAATGGTGTTACTAGGGTCTCTTTACTAGGCTCGTGGATACTAACAAGTGAATTGTGAAATGATATTCGGTCTAAAAGACGACTTCTATGGCCATGAGTAGAACAAAAAGCTTACTCAAGAGTCGCTGCAAATTCAAAATTCTGAAGGAAGCAAACCACAGCAAAGTAAGTACTATTTTTAAATTATTATGAAATTGTTATTTCTGTACAACTTAGAACATAGAGGCCGCCAAAAATTGTGTCATATTTAAAATGTAGACCAAAATACGATACTGCGCTTTCCACTCGACACTTTTTGAATATCTTTTTTTTAATTGACTACTCAAGTTTATATTTTATTCCATATGCTATTGATTACGATTTTAACAAATTATTTTTTTATATAGTTGAAAAAGCGGTAATAAACATATTTCGAAGTTTTCTTTTTCTTCTACTTAGTTTATTGTAACTCGGAGCTACTGTTGAAGTGGGGGGATTTTAAAGTAGTTGGAACTGCTACATTTTTAAACGTTATTTTTGGTACTTTATTAGTCAAATGTTGCTTTTTATAGAACGATTTGTTTAAAGATTACTGAAAGATTGACGAATTGCACCTCTAACCGAACAGGAGTTCTGCAGTTTCCCCTGTTAATAACATTCAATAAGAAATTAGACACTATAATATTAACTCAACATTGTGAACAATAAGCGTAACATTATCAAGTCAATTATACTTTAGACTGTTCTATTAAATGAACGAGTTAAAGCTATTCGCTTCTCCTACATTCTTAATAATTACTATTTATATGTAATAAATATTCTTGGGTATTTCGCCACATTCAATAATTGAAAATATTCATAGTGCAAAAATAAATTATTCCAAGTATCAACGCAAGTAATTAAATTAATATACTACTATATTTTCAAAAATAACCTTTTAAATAAATCAGTGTCTGAGAAGCAACTAAAAGCTATTTATTTTAATCCTTAATAATCAATACCAAGTTTTATTGAATGCGATGGCGGCTATATGTTTAATATAATTTTTAGTAGTTGTACATTTAGAAAAAAAATGCTTACTGATATTTTAAATGTTTGTGTATATATCAAAATTGTGTGTCTAAATGTTAACGTGAGTAGTGTAGTTAAACGGGTTCTGGACCAATTTTGACCTTAAAGTTTTTCAAGGTCACAAAGAGGCGGCGAGGTCATTGACCTCATCGAGGTCAAGGTCATATGCCGAGGTTATTAACCTCACCGAGGTCAAGGTTTTGTAACGCGCCATCTGGGGTTGAGGCTAAAAGTCTAATTTTGAAATTTTACAAGATTCCCACGATGAATTTTGGGGCTAAAAGTATGATTTTGAAATTTTACAAGATACCCACGATCAATTTTGGGGCTAAAAGTCGAAAAGTTGAAAATTTTATAAGATTCCTACGCTTATCAAAATATTTCCCAGGCTCAACCGGATGTGAGTCATTGTCTGGGAATGCAGACTTGTCGAGACTTGCAGATGTGGGTGTCTGGTCGGATCTTATTGTCTACACTGGATGTTATTGTCTGCGCAATTGAACAATGAAGTCATTGTTTGAAAAATCTGCACGACCGCTAAAAATAATAATTGAATAAAGTCTTTGTCTAGAAAATTTTTTGGTAAATGTATTTAATGACCTCCATTATCAGCTAAACCGGATGTTATTGTCTAGGGATTCAAACCTGTCCAGTGTTACGGGATAAAAGTCATTTACAGCTATTTATTTAATTAATTGCTCTAATTTTCGTTAAAGCTGATTTTTGCCTTATCTTTATTTAAACTTAAGTTTTCTTACAATAATACTGAGCATCCAGATCTTCTACAAGCTATATTTTAATCTAAGTAAGCTATTTAATTCATAAGTAGTGCTCGAAAGCCCTTAGAGTGTAGACTTCACGTTATGCATCTTTGTTGGGTTGCATGTCTGGCCCCTTCCCAAAATTTGGCTTTTGTTATCAGAATTTTTGGAAACCATCTTCCCAGTCGCCATGTTGTGCTGCTAAAGACAGCTGCCTCGAAAATTAACGTCTTGGAGACGTACCTTAATTGGATTTGTTCGATGGCATCTTGTTTGTGAAATTACTTTTGGTTTGTTTGGAATTCTTCGGAGGTTTTCGTACAGGCCCCGAGAATTGTATTTTTGATAACTTCCAAGCCCAAACCTCGTTTGGATTTTGCTTTAGCAAAGCACATGTTTTCCCTCTTGGCGTAATGCAGCCGTAAACTACAACGGGTATGTGTTATTAAGTTTAATCAGCTCGGTTCTATGGCGTGTTGCCCCTTTTTAGCTTTTCCTACCTGGTGACGTACCTTTCGCTGGGCTACGTTTTTGTTTGGTGGCGTCCTTATGTTTGATGGTGTTCCGGTACCGAAGACTTCTCCCGTGGCTGCCGGATATTTCGCCTCTTGCGAGCTCATCTGCACCTGGGATCGAACGACGCAGATGGCCCCTAGCTGCCGTTTCGAGTATGGCCTACAATACAAAGCTCAGGTAAATCCCTGTGCGACCTTCCTCGACGAATTACCTGCAGGTCGTCCGCTTGCACCCTTGGCCGCCTTGCAGTCTCTCGAGCCCCCTTTCTATGTTTGCTGCAGCTTGGGAAAATCCTCGCAAGATTTGGTTGTGCTTTATTATAACTTTGGCCACTCGAGCTTCGGGACCCATTGTATTTCGTTCTTATAATCAGTAAATTTTAGACTTATCATGTTGCGTATTTTAAGCGAGTAACTCACCTGTGTAACGTAGTTGATTACAATTTTTCTTTGTGAAGTTATTGTTGCGGTAGATCATTTTAGCCAGCCTTTAGCGTTTTAGACCAATCGAACGGCAGTATCTCACGTCCCGTTCGAGTGCTTTTAGTATTGCTCTTGTGAGGCATTTGCATGAAGCTTGCCTTGAAATATTTTCGATCGTCACGATACTTTAGTGACTTAATATATGGTTGAATACCACTATAGTATACGCCCCGCAGGTGCAAGAAAATTCAATGTAATATTCGTTTACGACCCTTTAATGCGGATTGATTAGCATTTTAATGAACTATCGGTTTTATAGCGCTATGATTGGAAGCCAGATCTTGAATCCCATGTCGGCGTATTTGTGAATTAACGTTAAGCCTTGCATAGTGGGTGGTTGGTCGCATTCAACTAGCCTATCTAAATTGTCAATTATAACAGTTGTGTCGTAGCCACGATGCTATCGACCGTTTTTATTCAGTAGTGCATTTGGCCAAGTTAAGAATCAACTTGTAATTTCTAATACTTATATTTTATAGCAATCAGTTTTTTTGCTTACCGTTTAACTATTTAATTAAGTTGAACCTACTTGTCAACTACGCCTTAATGTTATAATGTATATAAATCTATACATCAATGTTTTGGTGAGATTTAGCCAAACGCTTAATTATTGTGAATTTACTGTGATATATTGCTATGGTTTTAAGCCCTACCAATCAACCCTGCTAGCATTGCCAAATTATTGGACATTTCATGAAAGCTCAGAGTGAGATATTTTATATAACTGCAAAACTAAAACTTGAATTTGCCAAAATGAGTACATTTGTAATGAGATGCCAGTAACTGCAGAATAATTAATTAATGAACGCAATAAGCAAAGCTCAATTTGAACAGGGATCTAAGTTGAATGTAAGTTCAGTTAATTGATTAGGTTTGTGCTAAAGTAAATGCCAAGCCGAATGAAATTTAATAATTACAAGATGGATCGCAAACGCAAGGGAATGAAGCGTAGAATTCAGGTACAGTTTAATAGTGAAATCCAGCCAGGGTTTTATAAGAAAGGTAATTGAAAGATAGATAAGCTTATAACATGCAACGAGCAGATAAGAATGAAGGTATTAAAGCATTTGAAGGAAACCGTAAGAATCAAAAGGCAAGGGTTATAGAAAGTGCAGAAAAGGAGACAGCATATGGACTTAAAAATGTGTGGAAAATAAAACAGTGAATTCAAAGGAAGCCAGTACGGGAAATACGCGAATTAAATACTCTAATCAGTGCAGTGACATGTAAATATTTAAACGCAAATTAAAAAGACGTGCAGTGACAAATAGACACGCAAAATTAGTATAAATGTAAACAATTATTTTAGATGTAATATTAGTGTACAAAATCGTAGTTTTAAGTAGAATTTATTATTAAAAGTCAGTATTTTGAACCATGTTAACATCCGTAATTAATTTGAAACTAATTAGCTTTTGTTTATAACAAAAGAAAGAAGACAAATGAATAAATTAATGGCTTGACGTGTGAAATTGTGCTCTGTAGATAAATTAAAATTTCTGATATTAAAAATAAAAATAGATGTCTGAAACTT
This sequence comes from Agriotes lineatus, assembly GCA_940337035.1. NCBI lineage: Eukaryota > Metazoa > Arthropoda > Insecta > Coleoptera > Elateridae > Agriotes > Agriotes lineatus. Next base: position 22,268,847 of record OW679202.1, read on the forward strand.
TACCAGTGTGTTGAGCAAATTTTTGTGTCCATGTGGTATTATTTTTAACAAAATCCGCCACCAAAAATTGTTGAATTGTCCGATGCTGTTTGACATAACCTCGATCCGAAGCAGCCTGAGTTCCGACAGCTACGAGGAGGTCTACCAGTCCAGCCAGCCCATTGGGGAAGACACCAGTGCCATTCAGCAGCCCGTGGGGTACGTGCCCTTGCCTCAACAGCAGGATCAGGCCCATAGCAGCCCCACAACGAGGTCAGCGTAGCCTACGAACACCCCGATATAAGATCGGCTAGTGCAGGTACTCTTAATCCTAAAAATAATTAAGTGAGCACCGGGAAATTCATGCATGCGTAAGGAAAGCAATACTCAATGCAATCCAGGCCAGTTCCATCGCCGTACGAGTGACTCTAGTCTGCCAGGAAGCTCAAAATCCATTATTTGAGGTTATCCGTTAGTGTGATCCAGACCCATGCCAAAATAAACAATTGGGAGATAGACCCCATAAACAAATGCTAGAAACCAATGGAGATTAATGCCGCGAAAACCAACTAATTTAAATAATTACCAATAGAACTGTGATCGATTTTACTTGTTTTTTTTATTCAATTTGACGCGATCTTGCAAACGGCGTCCATCTTGGCTTATATTTGACCAAATTTCAGTTTCGATTGTGTGCAGTTAAGCGTATGCGGAGACAGATTCGAATTTAATAATTTTAATAAATTATGCATTTAGGGTGGACCCAACCGAGATGAGTCTGTGCTTTATCGATTTGAGCTAGCGTATTATTGGATTAATTGCAGATAAATAAAATATTATAAAGGGTATACAACTATTTATTTTTATCTATTAATTTACAAGTAACTTTTAATCAACCTAAGATTTGATAACACGAATACGAAAAATATTTGCGTAGTACCCTTATTTAAAAATTAAATTAATAACATATTACAACACTAATTAGATATACCATTGCAATATATTTATATTTTGTGATATGCTGATTTGGTTTGCCGTATAGTTTGTGTGTATTTTAACTGTGTTATATTTCTGTTTGCCGCAATTATACTGCCCTGACATCTTTGCCTGCGTATCTGATTTGTGCCTTTGCCGTTACCTTTTTATTTTCAGGTTTGGTTAGTAGCGCCTTCTGTAGTGTACTTTTTATTTAGCAAAGTGCTGGGTTACTTGCTACTTGGCGCCCATATTTAATTTTTAGCTAAAGCTTTTGAGTCTTTTGTTTTACCCACGACCAGCTTCGGCTGAGAAGCCGTTGGCCTTTGCTTACTTCTTTTACAGTCGCCGTAACGGTAACACCAGACTTGCGGATGTGAAAATGTGCAAGGCTGGTACAAAAATAATTGAACAATGAAGCCATTGTTTGAAAATCTGCACGCTGGATGTTATTGTCTGCGCAAGTCATTGTTTGTACTAAAGACGATTAGAAATAGGGTTAATTGTAGAGTGAACAAATATTTTAGAAATACTATATGATGTATATAATAAAGGCATTTATGAAATATCCTGTGTTTTATTTGTTGAAAATTTGTCTAAGGCTCTGGATGAGACACCAGTGACTGTGATCTGATAGCTGATAGTCGCTCGCATATTTTGACAGTTTGCAGATTAAAAGTTTGTAGTAGTTTAGTCAAGCTTATACACATATATAATTCTAGCAGTAAACTGATAGGAAGCTAACACACATAAGTGCGGTGGCGTCTTAAACCGCAGAATTTTATAATAAAAAACGGGGGCGATGAAAGAATCGTGTGTGGATCATATTTAACCACCCAGCATCTTTCAGTTTATCAGTTATCTCGAAGAGTCTGCAACTTTAACATGCCAATCTCGTAAAACAGAGCCCTCCTTTGTTCTTGTGTTAGCACTTTGGCTTTAAAAACGTTATGGTAGTACTAGATGTATTAACGAAATATGTGAGATTATTTCCAGCTAAAACATGCAACACTCAAAATGTTTTGAAAATTGTAAATTAATATTTTATAGAATTTGTAAAACCAAAGAAAATATTAGCAGATAATGCAACTTATTTTAAAACCTCAAGGTTTATAAATACTTAAGAATTTTAACACATAATAAACACAATGCTTGGGTACGGTACATATGATCATTAAATGATAAAGCATTCAATAACTACAAAAATAAAAAGCAGCTTAAAATATTGTTCGTGAAAGGAGTGGCGGTTTAGTTTTATCATTGGAATTTCGATTTCTTACAACGGTATTTGTAAATCATTTGTAAATAGTCCAGTTTGGGTTGCAACGACCATAGCTGTAGCAGAGATCTGACGAATAGAAGACCATAGAACATAAAGAGCTTACGAAACTTACAAAATGAGTCTATTAACCGTCAACTTAAAGCAACCCACCCATATTAAAGAAGAGTAGTAATATAAAATATACCTGCTACTTACAGAGTTAATAAAAATTGAATCATAAATTAGATAATAATAAAATTTTGTAAACAGACAGTAATATTAATCTAAAATTGAATTAACTAAAATTAAGTATTTATCAAATATTATTAACAAAGTTGTTAAACGTATGATACAGGCAGTTATTAATTACTTAATAAATACAATTCTCCTATATCTGGTATTATAGTTATTCATGGTTTATGTCTTAATCTGATTTTAATAATCGAATAGAATCGAATAACTAAGGTTATTACAATTACATGCTAAGGGCTGTGTACAAAAGGTATGATTAAAATCATTTTTTTTAAATAAAACCATGAGAATAAGAATTAAATTAAATAAAGCCAAATAAAAGCTATTAGATCACAGCAATATATTAGTAAAAATACTCTAATTCATAAAGATGCTATACATGATACCCAGTGGTGAGGGACAGTTTTATTTTTTTGCTGGATAAAAACTTATCTAGATTGGTTAAAAATCAGATGTATAAGAGAAAATCTCAAACTTGTTTAAAACATTTTGTAACTAAACAATCACATTCGAAATTGTGTAAATAAAGGTAATATTAGAATGCTTGAAGAAGGTGCAGAATTTGCAGACTATAGGAAATACTTGTACAGACTTGCAGATGTGAGCGTCTGGGAATGTGCAAGGAGATTAAAATCAAAATTTTAAAATAAAGCCGGAGAATAAGAATTAAGCGCAGGCCTTCGTGGGGGTTTCTACACAGGTCTGCGCGAGGGTTTTTACACAAGTCTTTTTTCGGTAAATTTAAATTCTGCGCAGGGTTTTTGCGGGAAATTCAAACTTTGCGCATTATTTTATTAGTAAATTTAAATTCTGCGCAGGTTTAGGCGGAGAAAATTCAAATTGTGCTCATCATTTTGGTGGTAAATTTAAATTCTGCTTATATTTTGGGGGTAAATTTAATTCTGCGCAGGACAAATAAACCAATTTAGATTTGGCAGGTGTTAATAGGAACTATATTTGAGCATCACCAGATGTCAGACTAAGAATAAGAATTAAATTAAATAAAGCCAAATAAAAGCTGTTAGACCACGGCAATATATTAGTAAAAATATTCTAATTATTAAGGATGCTATACATGATACCCAACGGTGAGGGACAGTTTAATTTTTGCTGGATAAAAAACTTATCTAGATTGGTTAAAAATTCAAATACATAAGAGAAAATCTCAAACTTGTTTAAATAATTTTGTAACTAAACAATCACATTAGAAACTGTAATAGTATAAATAAAGCTAAAATTAGAATGCTTGAACGACGTACAGAATTTTGCAGACTATAGGAAATACATGTCCGGACTTGTTTAAACGGGTGTGGGCGTCTGGGAATGTGCAAGGTTGCTAAAAATAAAATGCCATGGAGTCTTTGTCTGGAAATGTGCATCAGATGTGGTTAACGAAGGGGGTCAATGACCTCCATTATCAGTATCTGCGGTTCAAACCTGTTCGCACCTGTTAAAAGAGCTGTACACCTATTGAAAAAATCGCAAGGAAATATGAAAAATCCAGTTGCTATCCCTTACAAAAAAAACTAGAGCTGGCAGATATTAAAGTGGGAACTTGAATATTAAAACAGCTCCAAGTTGATAACTTCTACCTTATAGATATAGCACAAGATTTTATCGGAATTTGCATCGATATGTGCGATTACTTAATGACTAATCACAACTTTTGCCACCAAGGAGAGTACCAGGAAAAATTGTAATGTGATTGTAGACAGCGGGGATTGACCGCCTAATATGGATGAACTCGAATTAATATATAAGTATAACAAATGTATTTGCTAAAAAGTCCAGGAGTTAACAAGGAAATCGGAAACCATATTGTAATTGGTAATTGCCAATTTTGTTAAAAAGTACTTGATAATTACTTTTTGGAAGTAATTAATTACTACGTTTAATTACTTAATTACTTTTCAGTAATTAAATTAATGCAAAACATACAATCTGGGGGGGCCAGAACTACAAATACTAAGGGGAAAGAATTACTAAAAACGATAAAAAGTAACAACTTAACCTATTTAACAACGCGAGAACCCACATACTGGCCATCTGATCCTGGTAAGATACCGGATCTATTGGATTTTTGCATAGCTAAAGGATTTCATGCAAAAAATTATTAGTGGAGTCATGTCTAGAACTGACGTCAGATCATACACCAGTTAGGTAGGACTCTGACAGAAAAATTACGTCGATCGGTAGCGATCGTTCAACATTTCAAATGCATATACTTGAATGCGCTTACTTTGACAGCGTCGAACGGTCACGATCGATAGCGGTCGATATCGACCGTCCAGCACGAAATTCAATTCGACTGGAAAACTTTGTTGTTGGACGATAGCGGACGATGATTGGCGCTTGCGTAGTTCAGTGCAAGTTGCACAGAACGATACTCAATACACACTAAACTGTATAATCACGTGGCTACATAACCCCAAAGTTTGTTTTTGTTTTCTAAAATTTCAAGACTGTGACTTTGAGTACTATAAAAACTAAAACACTACAAAATTTTGAGGTTATGTGTGTTTACGCGAGAACAATGACCCTCATGCACGCTGGATGCCGAACGACGCTGTCAGATGTTCGCTTACATTTCAAGCGATTGCGGGCGATCGTAACCGTTCGATTGCGAACGCTTGCTAGCCTGTCAGAGTCCTGCCTTATTGTAACAACATTAACTTATGTGTTAGGAAAACCAATAAAACCGTCACTAAGTTATTACAAAACAGATTTGAAACTCTTTAGAGAAAAATTATATAATAATAACACTGGAAATACCGTTAAGACTGAACTAGATATAGAAAATGCAGTTGAAAATATAACCAAAGCCATACAAATGGCAGCATGGCAAGCAACGCCATACAGCGAAAACGCGTGGATTGTACAGAAATGCCCATTAATCGTGAAACAAAAACTTGCCGAAAAAATAAAAGCAAGAAAACGTTGGCAGCTAACAAGGGCCCCATCTGATAAACAACAGTACAATAAAGTAGCAAAAGAACTTAAAAATTTGCTACATAAATTAAAAAACGAATCTATACAAGAATACCTCAGAGAACTAACTCCTACAGAAGCCACAGACTATTCCCTATGGAAGGCTACTCGCAAACTAAAACAGCCTCTACAACAAATTCCACCGATAAGAAACAGTGACAACAGTTGGGCTAGACCTGATCGACAAAAGGCTAATGCTTTTGCTAAATACCTAACCACAGTCTTTAAACCTCACCCCTCACAAACCCAAAAACAAGACGAGGAAATTAACAAACAACTTGAAACACCACATCAAATGGCTTTTCCATTAAAGAAAACCAATCAAGCAGAGATAGAAAAAACAATACATCATTGCATTAGCCCAAAAAAGGCGCCGGGATACGATCTCATTACTGGCGAAATACTTCTAGAACTTTCCCAAAAAGGACTAAAAGTATTAACATACATCTTTAATTCAATACTAAGACTCGAATACTTTCCTTGTCAATTCAAAGTAGCGCAGATAGTAATGATACAAAAACCAGGAAAGTGTCCAAATAATGACGTAGAATCATATAGGCCTATAAGTTTGCTCCCAGTCCTTTCCAAAATCCTAGAAAAACTAATCTACAGCCGTATAATGTCAATAGTCGAAGAACAGCAGCTTATACCCGCCCATCAATTCGGAGTCCGAAAAGCACATGGAACCACTGAACAAATACATCGATTGGTCAAACAAATTCATAAGGACTTTCAAAATAAAAGATACTGTTCTGCAATATGCGTGGACATAAGTCAGGCTTTCGATAAAGTTTGGCATACTGGCTTACTTTATAAACTTAAATGTGCTCTGCCACACCCAATGTATTCCTTATTACAGTCATACCTAACTGATCGAACATTTCTGGTCAAGTATCAAGAAGAAAGTACCGAATTATTACCAATTCTATCCGGGGTACCACAAGGAAGTATTCTTGGACCTCTTCTGTACTCAATATATACAGCAGCTATACCAGAAAACAATCAGACAACGATAGCCACCTACGCAGACGATACGATTATACTAGCATCACAACCAGGCCCCGTAATTGCCTCGAGAGAATTACAAACCTACCTAAACAAGTTCGAAGAATGGCTAGGATGCTGGAGGATTAAAGCCAATGAAAACAAATCTTCCCACATTACTTTTACACTGAGACGTGGGAATTGCCCTCCTGTCATGCTGAATGGAAAACAAATTCCACAAAAAGATACGATCAAATATCTAGGACTTAGTCTGGATAGAAGACTTACCTGGCGTACACATATTTTTAATAAAAGAAAACAACTAGAAGCAAAATGTAGTCAGATGTACTGGTTACTAGGCAGGAAGTCAGAAGTTTCCATTGAAAATAAAATACTGTTATATAAAACCATTTTAAGACCTGTCTGGACCTACGGACTAGCCCTCTGGGGTACTGCCAGTACTGCTAACATAGAAATTATACAGAGATTTCAAAATACGATACTAAGAATGGTTGTTGACGTGCCGTGATATATACCAAATAAACAAATACACGCTGATCTAACAATACCTACAATACGTGAAGAAATCACGAAAATCAGTGTTAAATACAAAGATAAAATCCTTGTACATCAGAATGAACTTGCAGCCACTTTGTTCAATGAAGAAGAGGAACCCAGAAAACTTAAAAGGTTTAAGCCAAATGACTTAACAACTCGTTTCACATAAATATTGTATAGTAAAACTGCAAAACCAATGTATATAGTTAATAGAGAATGCTCATTGGAGTATTACTCTTCATGACATGTTAATATATAGTATTAAGCACTAGTTTAAGCATACATAAAATGTACCTATAGACCGCAAACCGGACTGATTGTATATAACAAGGAGACAATAAAAAAAACTACATTACAGCAAAAACTCGCAATTTTCAAAGTAGTTTTTAATATTTCATCGTAATAGAAACCTTATGTCATTTGCAATATACCTGATTAATCAAAGTATCTGTCATTGCGTTGTTACAATACTGCATATTTAATTGACAGAATTAATAACGTGTGATTATTCATTATAATGTTTCACCTTAAAGGTGATGAATGGCCTATGAAAATAAAGAACGTTTGATATGTGAGAATGTTTTATTCAGAGTAATATAATTCTATTCTAAATCTATTTTTGGAACATTAAAAGAAAATTTCATTCATTATGGGACATTCAACAAACCAAGAATAAACGATTATAATATTGAAGATGCTGCTATACAAACTACAGGATCATTTAAAAAGAATATAATAGCTATTTATGCAACAAGTGCTAAAAGTCGACGTTTATGCACGAGACATGAAAATTATAAAAGGAAGCCGAAGGCTGAGTTTCATAACATGTCTCGTGCATAAACGACTTTTAGCACGCGTTGCATACAATATTTTATCTACGACCTTAATTATACCGTTATTAATCCATAAATATCGATTTAACAAAGGTTTGCATCTGCGATACTTTTAATTTATGTCATAATAAACAGTAGGCTACGCCGCGCGGGCGATTGTTTGCCACGCCAGTGCTGTCAAGGTGAGTTACGAAATGTAATTATTGATACTCCACATCTGACTGTATTCATTACATAATGCTTTAATTATTTCAAAAACACTTTACCTGTAATGCAAGAAGCAACTATAATAACTTTACAACTTCGCTTCCAGTTCAAAATTGTAGTTTTATAACCTCACTTCACTTTTAGCCCATGTGCTAAAAGTAAACAGCTGATTTCTTTAACCACGGTAAACTATAAAACGTCACTTTTAGTGAAACAAGCTAGCACTAAAAGGCCTACTTTCAGTAGTGGTCGTAGATAAAACTATTTACACTACATTTTCAAATTAATCGCCATTATTTGCAACACATAGTTCGCATGGCTTTGATATACTCCGAAATGCGTTATAAATATGAACATTAGAAACGGAATTAACACATTGTATAAAATTTAGTTTTAGTTCGTTCATATTATTATTAGTATTTTTATATAATTGCCTTTAATATGTCCCCAAAAGAAAAAATCTAGTGACGTTAAATCCGGCGAACGTGGTGGCCACCTTACTGGTCGGTCGGTCCCTATCAATTTGTCTCCAAAATTAACGGTTAAAAATTTCGATATGATTCTAGTATTATGAGGTGGTGCACCGTCTTGCTGGAAAAATGTTTGTTCGCTCATTGAGCGGCAATTTATCTCAAAAATCCTCGATTACATGTTGCTTTACAATTTCATAATAGCGTTGGCTATTTAGTTTTTCTTCATAAATGCAATAAGCCAAAATGCGATTGCCAAATAGGACACACCAAACACTAAAACCGAGGCGTCCCTGAATTTGGACATCGACGGTACGTACGGTGGGGATTAACATCGGACCACCAGTGCTGATTGTGTCGATTGAGAATCTCGGCACTGCTAATATATGCTGCATCCGTCCAAATAATATTTCTAAAGAATGATGGATCTAGCTCAATTTGTTGAACATACCAATCGCAAAAGTCTAGGCGTCGTTCAGGATCGATTGGTTGGAGTTGTTGTTTCCTTATTTCATAAGATTTGAATTTTTGTTTTTTCAAAACTGGTAATGCTCGGCATCGTGATATACCAGACTCGGCCTCAATTTGACGGCTTCATAGTGAAGGATTTGCAACTGCCATTCCAATAACATTGACGGCAACTTTCTCAGCATTTTCAACATTATAATTCTTTGTTCTTGGTTTGTTAAATGTCCCATAATGAATGACATTTCCTTTCACTCTTCCAAACATATAATTACTATTAGGTTGTCTTCTTTCCGGGTAACAATTCATAGTATATTGCATACCGAGGTGGAAAGTGTTTCATTCCTGTCGAGAGATTAAGTAGTTAACCGAGACGCGTAGCGTCGAGGTCAGCTTTATCTCGAGACAGGAATGAAACTTTTCACCGTGGTATGTATACTATTTTATTCGCAACCACTTTCTAAACAATAATTGGAAAAAATATTATATTATAATACGACAGGTTCTGATGAACATGAATGGATGAACGAGATTCCCAGGGTCCCTACCTACACAGCAGTCGGGAATGTTTTCATTTCCAACCGCTGCGACGGCAATCGCTTTTCCGACCGGTTGGAATGTTACAAGTTGGGAATAGCTCATTTTCCAACTTTTTAAAAGTCAGTAATGATCTTATTACATATATGGTTGCGAATAAAATATGTTTCACCTGCAGCTTCAGAATTATTATTACTCTGAATAAAAAACATTCTAATATATCAAACTTTTTGTTATTTTCATATGCCATTTCGTACCTTTAAGGTGAAATATTCTAATCAACAATCAAACGTTATTAATTCTGTCAATTAAGCCATCAGTATTGTAACAATGCAATGACAGATATTTTCCTTAATCAGGTAAATGACAAGTCTGCTAGAAAACGATGTAATACTAAAAACTACTTTGAAAATTAGTTTTTGCTATAAAGTAGCGAAAAATAATAATTTGACTTTTCATGATATACATGGTGTTATGGAAATGAGTTCAAATATTTTAACCCGTAAAAAAACTCGCAAAACTGAACAACTTCTCCATTTATAGTTTTTTCGAAAACGCCTCCAAAACTGAGTTAAAATTCAAAACAATTTTACTCTAAAAATGCATACCCGCCTATGGAATAATATTTTAATTTAATGGCACAAAACACAGAAAACGTTTCTTTGATATGCAAACCAAAAAAAAAACTGCATAGGTACTGATAAAACCTTTAGTTCATATCTGGTCACGAACGTACTTTATCAATTGAGTAAGGTAAGTTATTGACCGCATTTTTTTATGTACTTGTGTCGTTCACTTCTAACTTAGATTTGTGTACCAAGCGGCTCGTCAAATTTAGGGGAGATAAATGATTGAAAAAATATGCGATTAAATGAAAAACGAGAAATAGAAAAGTTGTTCATTTTGGTAAGCTCGATCACTGGTTAAAATATTTGCACTCATTTCCATAACACCCTGTATATAATTGGAATGGGAAAAAATGCCTTTCTTCTGACGCCAGAGCCAACTATACGTTCTATATTTAAAAAAATACTACTTTATGCTATAATTCAAATTTCGAAAATATTTTTGAAAAATTGACTGCGGCACTGCATTCTTATCAAAAAGTGCCTGAAAACGTAGACATTACTTTGTTCTATTTTCATAAATAAGCGAAATATAGCCATAGAACGAACAGTAAAAAAATCGAACTTTTGCTTACAACTTCAAAACAAAAGACGATAGTCAATTTTGGATCTCACCATTAAGTTTTCCTCGGAAAAAGAGGTCGAGGATGGGGGACCACTTTTCCATATCTTCTATATTTATTGAGATTCCGTAAGAAAACATTGAAATTTAGCCACCCTGTACGTAAAATATGTGCTATACGTGCCTTACCTAACTACAGATTCTCAAAAAATGTTGGGGGCTTCTTTAATAACAACATATCAAAAGCACATCTTATTTAAATTACAAAAACTCTATGATAGTTTAGCATGACACCCAATAAGTAAAACTTTGTATCTCAGGGTTCATAAATAACAAATTTAATAAAAATTGTTGGTTTCTCTAACCACAAACAACAAATTGTATTTAAAAAGACTGACTTCTTACGTTAATGACTATGGATTTTGCGTCTTAAAAGCTGTTAATTTTTGACAGCAAACACTTCACAATTCCATGAGATAATTGAATGACTTAAAGAAAAGTTGTTCCGCCTACCGTGTTCTACGCCACTGCCCAAACGCACGCCCCTTCTGGTAGATGTGGAACCCGTTATTTAGCCTTGGATCTGCATCTGTCCGTAAAATAACCGGTGCTGGTAATTTCAGTTACGGTTGATGGTCCATTTGCTGCCAGCACTGTTTGTACGATGTCCAGAAACCACCAAAGCTCTCCTACAATTCGTGCCTGGTAATTAGCTTTTGTTGTTTGTCACACTGTTTTACATGAGTTTTATTCATTGTAAATTTGTCAGGTTGACCTAAATGATGGTTATAAACAAAAGGAAAGCGGGTCACGCCACCTGACTCCTAAAAAAGCAATACTTTTACGCGCGAAACGCATCAAAAGGGCGGCAAACCTGTAACTTAATTAACTATTATACTAATAATCTATGTAATCTTAAAATGTGTGTATATTTTAGCTGAGTCACTAAACGGAGGTGCTGAAATCCACCCTTTGGATGTAAGCCTCTTTTTTCCACTTTGGAAATTGCTCGAAAACTAGTCCAAAGCTGTCGACTAATTCGTCCGGACTTGGTGGCACTTTGTAAAGATGCCATCGAGATCGCCAGGTTCACCAACTGTTCCTGCTACTCTACCAAAGTATCAAAAATGCCAAATTAATGGAAATATACATAACCATTTTTATATTTAAAAAAGGCGTTAAAAACAGCAGCAAAACTATCTAGGAATCACCCTGTTGTATACTACACCAAAACTGCTAACACAAATTATTCAACAGAAACTCCAGAAGATAATAGAACTGTCAGACGAACTGTGACGTTTCGCCCCCTACTAAGGGTGATATTAATGTATACCTCAGGTTTGCTCAATCCGAGGCAGGGGATGATAATGGTCAGAAAATGCGTTTAAGAGGCAGGCAGACACTACCACAATTTAAACGCCCAGGGAGGATCAGGGATCAGGGAAGTCCAACGACTCAAGCGAAGACTGGACAGGATTAGAAGCTGGGCCCCCACTGGGCTCAGTGTTGCTGGTCGGGATCAGTGGAGTTAAGTGAAGTTGTAAGGCCGAGAAATCTGCTTCTATAGTTCTTGATTCGCGTTATCATCACAATCACTTTAGGCTTCGTTAGGTGAGAAGCGGCGCAGGAGTGGCGTCTTCGTGTCTATTACGCATAGCGGGTATGAGTTTCTTATCACTGGTTCGCGCGCTGGTTAGATGCACCGTCTGATAACGCCTAAATAAGCGAAGCATAAATTATATATTGTTTAGTGTTCATATTTAAATTTATGCAGATGCTGGCGTTACAGAACAACAAGGATTTCGGCAAAATAGAAGTACAATAGGCGCAATCTTCATTGTGCGGCAAATTGTAGAGAAGGCAATGACATTTAACTGCCCAACATATCTGTGCTTTGTTGGCCTAACCAATGCATTTGATAGGGTACAACTCAGAGACTGTTACTCTATTACATAAGTATAACACCCCTAGAAATATAATAAAATTAACGTCAACACCAACAATAAAACAAAAATAAAGCTAAAAAACGATATCGCAGAGGAAATACCTGTATCGCAAGGAGTCAAATAGGGCGATTGGCTAAGTCCATATCTATTCAATATTTTTACTGAGCAGATAATAAGAGAAACTAATGAAATGTATGGGTAAACAGTGAGGAATTATAATATAACTATGATCTGTTAGGCGCATGACGCTCTATTAATAACTAAACATGAAAATGATCTTCAGAGGCTGTTACATAAATTCAATATTACAGCTAAAAGATATAACATGGAAATATCGGTGCCTGGACACAACACCCACTGGTCACAAACCCCAACTCAGAATTTGGTCATAACGCCCAACTTCGATTTTGGTCACAACGCCCAACTTGGTCACAACGCCCACAGAGCCTGTTATAGGAGAGAGCTATCGACGCCACTGAAACCACCTTTTTGATCATAACACCCAACTTCGATTTTGGTCAGAACGCCCAACTTAGTCACAATGCCCAATTTCGATTTTGGTCACAACGCCCACTTTTGATTGTGGTCACAACGCTCAACTTTGTCATAACGCCGAAGTTTGATTTTAATCACAACGCCCAACTTTGATTTTGGTCATACCGCCGAGGTGGCACAGATACTAAGAGAAATGTGTATCTAAAATGAATAATAATAAATTAAACTTTTAAGGTGAGGTAATAGGTAGGAAAATTTTCAAGTTCTCGTAAGTTATAGTAACATTATTTATTTTTGATAATAATTCAGTGGCTTAGTGTATTGTCCCAAAAAAGTTTCTAAATTCGGATTATAACACAAAGTTGTATTTTTTATATGGAACCCATAGTTAGCTGTGGCATTACGAGAAAGGAGATTTTTTCCCATTTCAGTGACATATGTCGTATGCGATCGATTTATTCATTTTCACTACTTTATAGCAACAATTCACAATTTTTAATAGTTCGTCGTTTTCTAGTTGAAGGCTTGTGCCATTTAGAATATACGTGATTATTTCCTTCATACCTATAATAATGCGTAATCACTATGGTTTCTGTTAGTTTAATGATGGGATATTACTGTTGATTAAACAAAGTTTTTGCGTTGTTACAATACCGTTTGATTGACAGAATTAATCACGTTTGATTGTTGCTTATAATATTATAGTGTCCTTCATACATCAATTTATCAGAACATTTTATTGTCCATTAAAACCTCTGCAGCTTCTCAAACTGAATATGCATTTGCAAAAATTTAAGTATCTTACTTCATATACGAGAGAGGTTCGAAAATATGAAATTGATTGAAGAATAAAGTACCCTTGTTTTTCAAAATACACAAAAGTGTTAATCAGAAGTATTTGTTATAACATATCTATTAAAACTATAATTGATTTCAAATTGTTATTTGGTCTGTTTGTTATTAAATTATTTAAAAATTTTACACAATATATGATAAAAACATCCATGTGTTACAAATTTATGATGGGCGGTATATGTTATATTATACAGATTGGTGGTGGATAATGTGAACATAGGCAGTCCATTGAGCTAGAATACAGTTTATGAGTTTTGTATACGTTAGACGGAAGTAGACATATATGATTTAAAATCTAGTATCGTAGAATTCAGTGTTTTCTAAAATCAAAACCTTTTGATTCTGCGAATACTAGATGTTAATTGCATATAGGTCTGTTTATGCCTAACGCATACAAAGTTCATAAACTGTATTCTAGCACATGCACATTTGATTACTTATGTTCACATTTTCCGCCACCAATCTGTATATTATGATATATATCACTGGAATGGAAAAAAAATCGTCTTACTTATGGTACCACATATAGTCTGTTTTTTTTTGCTCTATGATTCAGAGCAGACCTTGCATTTATATTATTTTAGTGTACAGCAGTTTAGTTACAAAATATACCTAACGTCAAAACCAAGGTCCCCGGGATTGTCAAGTTGACATTTCGGTAAAGCTTAATAAAATGCCACGAAAAAGCAGTATTAAAAACGCTGTTTTACTAATTTAAAAGATACCAATGGCAACTTAAGTAAAACAGCCGTCATTGGAAGAGTTGGTAAAATCTTTGATGTAAGTATTAAGAATTAAACAGATATAACATTTCTAACAATTTTTTATAATGCTAGATTTTCAATGCAACTGTGTTTAATATTCTAAATGAAGCAGAATCTAACTCCAGCAACAACCTAATGATAATATGAAGAAAATTTGGGATTTTTACTTTGGATAATGTATTGCGATGTGAAAGATAGAAACTAAATTATACTGGGAGTAGTTCAAAATTACACTACACATTAAAAATATGGGATATAAATACAAAACTGTGAGTCGAAGAAAATTGTTGTGTGAGAAGAATCATGTAATTTCGGCGAAGGTTGTTTTTTTTTAAATACTTACAATTTCGAAATTCTAGTGAAAGATGTATGTTTCTGTTTTTGGATGAAACGTGGATATTTCGCAATGGAACCAGTATGCGTAGGTGGACCCACGACATAGACTTGAAAAGTAATGCATCTAAAGTTAAGGTGGAGGGAAAGAGATACTATTTTGCACATCAGGATTTTTACCAGGGTGTGACTTACTGTTGGACTCGGACAATCATGACAGGTACCATAAGTGTATGAACGGTGACATTTTTAGGCAATGTTGAAAAACAGTTAACCCCTGTTATATGTTTAGCATAAATAATAAATTCTAAAACACAGATCTGCAAACAAAAATGATCAGCAAGTTGTTAATAATATATCTTTACATTAGAACATATAAGATAAATCGATGTCTAGAAAGTTTATGACGTTTCTGTACAGTTAGGTAACAACCATGTGTAAAAAACGTTCTTAAAATAAAGCAATACCTTATTTAATGTCAATGGTTCAGTAATTTTAGCTAGTTACATTATAGCTAGACAATGGCCCCCTGTGTAAACTGCAAGCTTGCAACCTTGAACGATAATAGCATCTTTGTGTGAACTGCAAGTCTGCAAACCTTGAACGCACGTGGCTTCCTGTCTCACGCTCCCTTTTAGAGACAACGCTTATCTTAGTTGATTAGACATAGTATATATACAAGTAGCCTGCACCTTTAAGATAAGTTCCAGTTAGTTCATAGCTAAATGTAAGATATTGTCTGGCAGCTAAGCTGTGTACTTCCAATGTTATATTTCATTGTAAAATAAAATAAACGTTTTTTAAAAAGTCGTTTCGGCGGCCTTTTAATAAAACTGGCGCAGTCGTTCGGATTTGTGGAGGAAAACCTGGAAAACTACAAACATCGAGTCGACCAGCAACTTTTCTTGAGGTTCAGCTCTTTGCCGCAAATGGACACCTACCACCCAGCAGATCTTCGGACATCTCCAGCAGGGACAAACATCGCCCGATCGTGAGAATCAGCCCGTCGACCCAGCTCCTGCTCCTCCGTGGTTATTGGAACCATCTGGTCATTGAGACCTCTTGATCATTGGGATCAGTCTCTGATTGGCAACGTCAACAACGACGACCTCAGGACAACTCTTGGATGACGACCTAGCAGTTAGCAGGCCATCCGAAGTCGGACATCAGGACCTAGCAGTTTGCAGGCCAGCCGACGTTAACAGGACTAACAGAGTCCATTTGGCGGAAGAAAAACGTCAACGTAAAATGCAGTAAGTGCATATTTTTATAATTCAAGTGAATCAATGAATTAATTTTCAAGCTTCAAAGTAAGCAAGGTAATAATTTTAAAGGCAACAAAGTAACGTAATATAATTTTCAAAAGTAATAATTATTAAAGCGTTCGCCTAAACAACGAAGTTAAATGTATCAAATTTTAAGTTTATACTAACATAGTTTTAATTATTTATATTATAAGTCCCTACGCACACCTGTTAAATGTACCTGCCTACCCCCTCTGTTAGGAACCCCCTAGTCATATAAACTGTTTACTAACATAAACAAAAAAGTAAAATCAAGTGAAATCAATTGTAAAATTTTATGTCACGAGATCGATCACGCTCACCAAGGAGTTCTATCTCTAGAATTTATTTTTAAATAATTGTAACAACATTAGCAACCCAAATATGGTTGACCAAAACGCATCACTGTTTCCCCCACATTTTAGTGTAAGATTATTAAATGAAATTGCGTCATATGATGGTAATCAAGCCACTCTATCGGAATTTATCAGATCCGCAGAGATCATTGCAACTAAATTTTGCACGGAAAATTCAAATGATTATGTCAACCAAATAATTTTAAATTCGATAAGGAATAAATTAAAAGGTCAAGCGTTGGAAGTAATTACAGGTTACCAGTATGATAACTGGAAAGACTTAAAAAATGTCTTAATTGAAAATTTGGCGACCAAAGGTCAGAATTGAATCTTTTAATTGATTTAACCAAATTAAGACAGAATAAAGACTCTCCCATAGAATTTTTCAATAAAGTTAGAACCCATTTGGCTATTTATAATTCAAAAGTTTCTCTGAGTCGAGAATCAAAAGACATTATCACTTATAAATTAAAGGCTAACAAAGACTTAGCACTTTGCACCTTTACAAGTGGAATAAATGAAAATTTAGAAATCCAACTTCACTAGAACAAGCCTTAAGCATAGTAAAAGAAGAAATTGATATCAGATATTCTCAAAATCAAAATCATAATCAGAATAATAAACAATTTTCAAATACAAGTCATAAATTAAATAAACCATATTTAACTTCCAATATTCAAACACGAAATTCATATCAACCTAAATTTAATAACCCAAATTTCATGCAAAGACCATTCCAACAATATCGAAATTTTAACAATCCTAATAATTCTAGAATAACCCAAAATTCAAGTTTTAATGCATTTGCACCAAAACTAAATTATAAACCAACAAATAATCCAGAACCAATGGATTTCAGCACTATAAAAAGACCAGCTACTCAACAATCAAATTTCCCTAATAAATATCGAGCAAATTCTCAGAACGTTAATAGAAATTTTAATCATTTAAACTACCATCAAGGAAATCCTCCGGATGAGTATGAAAACTCAACCGAAAATGAATTTTCAACTCCAGAATATTTTAATGAAAACCCTCAGAAACATTTTGATACTAACAATTTTCAAGATACAACTGAAAATTACGAACCACAAGATTTAACCATACTCCAGATTATTTCGAATATCCAGATCCAGACGATACCGAAAATTTTTATTAAGAGCCGCGGAAAAGAACATTTTAACTTTTAATATAAATCCAAAATCAAACCTTCCTTATATTATAATTCCTGCCACCGGCGATAAACTTTAATAGATACAGGTAGCTCACAAACAATAATTTCCCCAGAATTTGTACAACAACATTCCAAATTGTATTTATAAAACAGAATTCCAGATAATTACATCTCATGGAACTTCACAACATAATTTTGCTGCAGATTTACCCATTCCTAATCTTTTTTATGAAGACGAAACACATACGTGTTATTTATTCAATTTTCACCAAGACTATGTCGGACTTATTGGATCCGATTTACTTTCAAAATTATCCTCACGAATAGATTATAAATGGATGCACATTCAAACAGAAAAAAACAGTAATACCATTCTATTATAACCCCATCAAAAACTAAACAGGAAATTCAAAACGTAATGAATGTAATTTTCCAAATTTAAAAATTCAGATTTCGCCAAGAAACTTGTAGTACCCCCGCGTACAGAATTTTTTGTAAATTTACCAGCAGTAGGAAAGAATGGAACTAAAATAGCTCCAAAACTAAAATTTAATGAAAAATTAGTTATGCCTTCAGCATTAGTGAAATTACACAATAATTGGTTTAAAACCAGCGTAATTAATACTTCAAACGAAACACAAGAAATAAATATCTGTAATCCTTTATTTTTAGAAGACTATGAACCCGATAGCAAAAATCAACCTATCAGACTTAACAACTTTAATATAAGAACTCCAAACACCAAAAGTATTTTAAATAACAATTTAAAAAACAATTTAAGACTAGACCATTTAAACGAAGACGAAAAAACTCTTTTGACTAATTTATGTTTTCAATACAGAGATGTATTTTACTCTCCCGAAATACCTTTATCCGTTACGAATTTGACAAAACACCACATTAGGACTAAAACCAATGCACCTATATTTACGAAAACATACCGTTATCCCCATATTCATCGCGAAGAAGTCAAAAAGCAAATAAAGAAAATGTTAAACGAAGATATTATAGAACCATCGGAATCACCGTATAATTTTCCTATTTGGGTCGTCCCAAAAAAGTTAGACGCCTCCGGAAAACAAAAATGGCGCATTGTAGTTGATTATCGAAAATTAAATGAACAAACTATTGAAGACAAATATCCATTGCCCCGTATAGAAACCGTATTAGACAATCTTGGCAGAGCCAAATACTTTGGATCTTGCCTCTGGTTTCCACCAGATAGAAATCGAAAAGAAAGATCGCGAAAAAACCGCTTTTTCAACCGAAGAAGGCCATTTTCAGTTTAAAAGAATGGCTATGGGTTTACGTAACAGTCCTGCATCCTTCCAAAGGATGATAAATACAGCCTTAATTGGACTCACTCCAACACAATGCCTAGTTTACCTAGACGACATTATAATTTTCGGAAATTCTCTTCAAGAACACATGCAACGTTTAAAAAATGTATTTCAAAAATGTAGAGATGCTAATGTAAAGATTCAGCTAGATAAATCGGAATTTTTATATAAATCTGTAAAATATTTAGGTCATATAGTTACTTCAGAAGGAATAAAACCAGATCCATCTAAAATATCAGCAATAAAAAATTTCCCAGCACCTAAAACAAGAACCGAGATAAAATCATTCTTAGGACTATTTGGCTATTATAGAAAATTTGTCAAAGACTTTGCCAAAATAACTAAATTTTAACCGTATGTTTAAAGAAAGAAAATAAAATTGTACACACCCCTGAATTTTTGAAGAACTTTTGAGTATTGCAAGCAAATTTTAATGAATGAACCAGTACCTCAATATCCTGATTTTGAAAAACCTTTCGAACTGACTACCGATTCATCTAAATTTGCGATAGGCGCGGTTTTATCCCAAGATGGTAAACCCACCTGTTATGCCTCCAGAACCCTTAATAATGCAGAACAAAATTATACTACAATTGAACGAGAACTCCTAGCCATAGTTTGGGCAACCAAACAATTTCGTCCATATTTATATGGAGTAAAATTTAAATTGTACACTGGTCATAGACCGCTTGTTTGGCTCAAAAATTTAAAAGAACCAAATTCCAAATTAACTCGTTGGGCACTTAATTAGAAGAATACGACTTCACCGTAAATTATCTACCAGGCAAATTAAATAAAGTTGCCGACGCTTTATCACGCGTTCAAATTTACCCCATGACTTTAGAAACACCCGATAGACTTCATACACCAATACCAATACAAGGTAACGAAAGCTTAATGGCAAGTAGGGCAAGCACCTCCGACATACAAGACTTTTTTTCGGTACCGACCATCGGACCACCAAAACCAGAAACGCCTCAAGTAAAAATTATATCCGACATTCAAATAAGACCACCAAATAACGACGATAATAACTCCTATGTCGAAACAGTACATTCGCACAATCGTCTACCCCCGTAATCGATATTGCCGAAAAACCTCTACAACAATTTAAAAATCAAATTGAATTTGTAATTTCTCAACTACCACGAGATATCGGAATCACTAAATACGACGGAATTACACATTATTCTGTATCCCTAAATAATACAAATAAAATTGACGTATTCAACAGGTTATTAATTGAACATTGTGAACCTAGAACACATTACCATTGTTATTTTCCTAACGACGAACTTTGTTTAGATTTTTCTAATTTTCTGCAAGACATAATTAACGATAACACACCCAAATTTCATCGATGTATGTCACAAGTGACTTACGTTCTAAATCCACAAGATCGTCAATATCAAATCCAAAATTACCATCTAGGCAAAACCAATCACCGTGGTATCAATGAAACAATTGAACATATAAAAAGAAAATATTATTGGAAATCAATTAATAAAGATGTCACCGACTATATTAATAATTTTCATATTTGTAAAACGCAAAAGTACAATAGAAACCCAATTAAGCAGCCTTTACAGCTTATTCCTACACAAAACCAACCATTTCATACTATACACTTGGATATTTTTCAGATAGGTAAGAGAAGTTATTTAACAATAATAGATTCATTTTCCAAATTCGCCCAAGCATACTATATTAAATCTCGAAATTTAACAGACGTCATTGAACAACTACTTAATTATATGTGTACTTTTACTACACCAAATATCATTATAGCTGATGGAGAATTTAACAAAAATATTTTTAAAGACTTCATAGCATTACATAAAATCCAGTTGCATACGACAACCCCACATCACCATCAATCTAACTCCCCAATTGAACGACTACATTCGACAATAATTGAAACACTATCGACTATTGACGGATGTACCTGAACAAAACAAAATTCAATATTGTATTCTTGCATATAATCATACGATACACTCTAATCTCAATTTGACCCCTTTTGAGATTGTATTTGGTCATACTGAATGTAGAAATCAGTTCGATTTAGACTATACAAAAACCTACTATCATGATTATTTATCTGGTCACAAAATCCGCATGAAAAAATTTTACGAAATATTGCAAGGCAAGCAAATTGATAGTAAAGAAAAGCGAAATTTAAAATTAAATCCAACTCGTAAAAATAAAACATTTCAATTAAACTAAAAAGTATTTGTTAAAACTAATTCCAGAAGTAAAGATGAACCAAAATTTATAGGACCATGTACAATATCCCAAATTCTTGAACACGACATATACGAGTTAACACCGCATAATGGATCATCCATTAGACGCCATGCTAACGAATTATTACCCTTTTCAGACTTACTACCCTCTTCATCGCCTGCACCCTGCTGACTCAATCACCAGTTATACAGAGCGACATTATTATTAAAAATTTAGAAGATAATCCGGGATTATATCCCTTAAACTTAGGAAACGTAGTGCTTAAACAAAGCGAATGGACGCTTATTAGAAATGTAGACTATACCCCTATATTTGTTAGTTATGACACACTTAGAACTAATTTAATGAAAGTAATACCGTTACTTAAAAATAAAAGTTACGTTATTGAATATACAAAATTTAAAAGGATTGACGATGTTATTATCAATCATAACAATTTACTCATAATATTAAAACAATATCTTGAAAAAGCAGATAAACTCTTAAATCAATTATTTCCTGATGTTAAACACAAAATTAATAAGAGAGGACTTTTCGACGGACTTGGATCCCGCCTTCATATTTTAACTGGCAACCTCGACGCCAACGATGGAGTCAGATATGAATCTATGATTACTAAATTACAAGAAAGCAATAAAATTCAAAATGACGTTATATTAGAACAAACTAAAATTTTAAACGATACCATCTCAGTAATCAATGATATAGCAAAGAGTCAAGAATTATTAGACAGAAATATAAATAAAATAATTTTACAAAATGAGGAATTAGGCAAAAATCTCGCTACATACTCTTAAAAACAGTCTTGCTAGAAGCAATTCAATTTTTACAACTACTTATTAACACTTGTTTGGAACTAGAAAATGCATTAACTTTTGCCCAAAATCAACAGATGCATATGTCATTAATTGATAATGACGATTTAATTGAAAATCTAAATGAAATTTCAACGTATCTCAATAGCATATCAGAAAAAGCTTTAACTATTCCCTATCCTGCAGAGTTACAGTATTTACATTTATACGAGTCAATTATCATTACAAAGGTTTACCAAGTTAAAAACAGAATTACAATTATATTCGAAATACCCCTTACTTCCAAAACCAACGACTATCAAATGATACAATTAATACCATTTCCGATTTTTATCCAAAACTATCAATTTCGTATGATTATACCTACATATAGTACTTTATTATTCAATGTTAAAAGCAGCATCCCCGTTGAAAGAAGTCAGTGTAAACTTTTAACTTTAGATACCTACTTTTGTAATCAAAATAACTACTTCGAAATTCCCAACGACAAATTGTGCGAAACATAACTTCTGTCATTTAATAAAAATAAAACATGTATCCCTTATTTATTCAATTTAATAGAGATCAAAATATCACAAATAAATCCTGCGACATGGTTAATATCTTCCTCATCTGAAGCAATATTGGACGTCAAATGTAAAAATCAGAATTTTAGAAAAGGAATATCTGGCACCAACCTCTTACACCTCAGTTCAGACTGTCTTGTTTCGATAAATCAAAAACATATGTTGTTCACCGCAAAAAGAACCTCAAATGAAATTGTTAATTTAAAAATTTCAAACATTGACCGCTTAATAATTTCTGAATCGAATCACATAAATGTTTCAAAGATTGACTTGATACCTGTTGACACCCAGAAATTGGTTGAGGACAGAATTAAGCTTAATAAATATGAAAATTTGTTGAAACCTATTAATTATACTAAATCCGATAACCTAAGTGTGTCTGCGATTATATTTACGCTGCTTACTATTCTTATGTTAATTATTTTTGTATTGTATTTATATTATAATAGGAACACAATAAAGATTAAACTTATTAGATTTCTAAATAAAGATTTTGAACCAGTTAACGTAAATGCGTAAGTTTAATTTTCTTTTCTTTTTTGTAAGTTCAATAGAGGCATATTTGAATCCCGCTATTGAACATTTTATCGGCGGACGAGTTACATTATAGCTAAACAATGGCCCCCTGTGTAAACTGCAAGCCTGCAACCTTGAACGATAATAGCTGCTTTGTGTGAACAGCAAGTCTGCAAACCTTGAACGCACGTGGTTCCCTGTCTCACGCTCCCTTTTAGAGATAACGCTTATCTTAGTTGATTAGACATAGTATATATACAAGTAGCCTGTACCTTTAAGATAAGTTCCAGTTAGTTCATAGCTAGATGTAAGATATTGTCTGGCAGCTAAGCTGTGTACTTCCAATGTTATATTTCATTGTAAAATAAAATAAACGTTTTTTAAAAAGTCGTTTCGACGGTCTTTTAATAAAACTAGCTCTCATTATGTATAATAGAGCCTATAAGTTAACACATTGACAGTTGTAATAAGTTTTTGACATTACTAGTGTTTTTTCTTTGTAACTAACTACCTACACTGTTACAAAAATGCAAAAGCAAAACCTGCTCTGAATCATAAAGCAAAAAAACAGACTATACAACTATGGGTTTCACATACAAAAATACAATTTTATGGTATAACTCGAATTTCAAAACTTTTTTTGAATAACTGACTACCCACTGCATTCGTATCGAAAAAGTGCCAGAAGAACGTCAAATTACTTCTATCTATTTTTATAAATAAGGGTGATATGACCACAAAACGAAAAATCGAAAAATTAAATTTTTGATTATAACTCGAAAACAAAAGACGGTAGCCCATCTTGGTTTCCACCATTAAGCTTTTCTCGAAAAAAGAGATCGAGGAGGGGAGTTTATTTTTCCATATCTCTTATAGTTATCGAGATTCCACATGAAAACATCGAAATTGCCCCAACCTGTACACTCTGCGACAGCGACCACGCTTGTTCACAAAAATAAAATTTAGCCCGCTTAGCAAAAGAAACGATAATTAGGTATTGTATGTATCCGAATGTTAAGAATTTGCTAAGTCTTGCAATGTCTATGACGCATTCTGAATTTCCACCCATTGAGTTTTCCGTCGGAATTTTAATGCCTCTAATGTTCTCTCGGGGAAGGCACGTTGGGTTGAAATGACAGAATTGGTTAAATTGTAGTTATCTGTATACACATTGGTGGCGGAAAATGTGAAAATAGGTAATCAAATGAGTTAGAATACATTTTATGGCCTTTGTATGCGTTAGGAACTTTAAATTTGGGTGGAAGGTTCAATTTGTTACGTAAGGTAGTGATAAGAAGGAATTTTTTGAAATTCAACCCCTAAGAGGGTGAAAAAGAGTAAAATGGGATTCCTTAATGTCTCTTACACCCGGTGTTTACTTGCAAAGATTTTCAATGCAAATGCTTAAACTTATTTCAGGATTTTAACCAAATCAACCCCTAGAGGTGCAAATATGTGTTCGGCGTGAATTTTGAAAAATTTACCCCTAAGGGGGTAAAAAGAGGTA
Organism: Agriotes lineatus; assembly: GCA_940337035.1. Classification (NCBI taxonomy): domain Eukaryota; kingdom Metazoa; phylum Arthropoda; class Insecta; order Coleoptera; family Elateridae; genus Agriotes; species Agriotes lineatus. The sequence goes on from OW679202.1 coordinate 22,293,741, forward strand.
AACTGTGTTTTCACAAATTCCTCAATATCTCTTAGACCCGGCTATCGTCTCGTCAAAAGAAGTAACATTCGCACGTTCTAACATAATTAATTTCGCCCACTTAATACAGAAATAACATTTTCTAACTCACACAATTATTGCGATTTTTACTAATTAAAATTTGAACTTAATATATCCAAAAAACTTGACAGTTTGACACAATGATATCGTAAGTTACCAAAGTACACTGTGTTATTTCCTATGGTTTTTTTATTTACAAAAACTACAATTTATTCGCTAGTGATTAATAGTAATTTTTCGACAACCGTCAAAAAAAGGGGACATTCGCGCATCGCTATCAAGGCGAGAAGTTTGCCATTTTTTAACGTGTTAATTTATTTACGTTACCATTGACAACGTGAAAAAATGCATTTCGCGCACTAGAGCGCCAACACTTTTCGCGCACTACGTCGCGAAATAATATTGATATTCTTGTTTCACGGTTGTAGAAAAAATATTGTTTGTATTACGTGCGCGAAGTGTTTTTGTGCTTTCGAAAAACACTCACTTCGGGCACTTAATACAAAAATTAATATTACGATACAAGTGCGTAAAGCTAGTCTTTAGTCAGGAGTTGGGCAAAGTTAAAACCCGAGTGAGCGAGCGTATTAAGCTCCGCGAGTGACCAAAGATGCTTTACGCATGTGTATCATACAATATTTTATCTACGATAGAATCTACAAAACACGGTAAATATAAGAAAAATATTTAAATGTAAATTGTAAACGGTCGTAATTTAAGTGGTTAAAAATTTTAAAACCGTTGCTGCTGACGACGTGTCGAATGAAATCTTTTAAACACGTTGCTACTGACGACGTAAACTAATGAAAACATGTTATTAAACAGTCGTTTTACCAACTTAAACTGCCAACTAAAAGTCAATTTAACACTGTCGTAGATAAAGTAAATGTTATCCACTATTATCAGTAAAGTGTTACTCTAGCAACATGGTTTTAGTGAATAAAGCACTTACGACTTTATAGGTCGGTGTTGGAAAGTAGTTATGTATGGTACAATTGAATAAAGAGGCATTTTATCCATAAGGGCAAAACTTTAACTCACGAGACAGCCGACTGGGATAATTTCCCCGGACGGATAAAATCTCTTTATTCACTTGTAGCGTATAAAACTTTTTCCAATACCTACAATTAATTGTATAAATAAGTTTTAAAATTGAATAAATATTTTTAAATATGTAATCATATTACCTACTTGGTTGTGTACTAGTTTCCACGGTAACATGTTTCTATTTTGTAAGTTGCTATGGATAATTAATTACTGTATTCACTGGTGAATAAAGTAACTCTTTGTCCATCCTAATCATTAAAATGTTGCTTTACCATCAAGATTTGCTCAGATACAATACAGCTTTATAAATAGGCATTGGGAAAAGAAAATTACTTCACTACTATGGCCAAATTCTCCTGAGAAAATATATGGAAACAGATAACAAAAACGTAAGTGTATCTAAAAAATCTGGTTTGATACACTCACACAACTTTCTTTTACAGTGATCTTATAATTAGCCAAAAATTTTTTTAATTTTTAAAAATTCGTCAAAAATTTTCAAAAATTACAAATTCTACAAAAACGGTACAAAATAGAGCGTTAGTTGAAGAGACAAATTTTCTCTAGAATTTCAAGGTGAATTCGAAAATTTAATAATATACCGGGTGTTCTATTCAAAATAGGAGTTAATAAAAAAAATAGAAAAAAACAAAAGAAATCCACTTTAGAAGTATTCAACTGGAAAATCACCTATCTCACATCAATACACATTAAAAATGTAAAGTTTAAAAAAAATCGTTAGAGCCGTTTTTGAAAAAAACGAAAAAAACTGAAAAATTGCAAGAGTAAACACCTACTTCCGGTTATGCGATTTTCTTCAAAAGCTGCTGTCTCATCTACATAGTACACAAAACTTATATATGAAGTTTCAACGCCATACCTCTTTTCGTTTTTGAGATATTCTGTTCACAGACAGACAGACAGACACACACACAGACAGCCACACAGACCAATGAAAAAAAATACGTTTTTTGGGATCAGGGGACTCTAAAACGTGAAGATCTGTTGAAAACTCAATTTCGACTTTTTGGGGTGAATCCAATACTTCCTTTATTGTAAAAGGAAGTAAAAAAATGTAGATACCACTCCGCTGTTGACCGAGTTTACAAGAATCTTACTGGACAAACGGTCCAAAAACACCTCAACTTTTTCCAACAATTTCAACACTTTTAACACATGTTGCAATAAAAATAATTAATATTCAACATTATTCAATTACCATATATACACTGCTCCAATAAATTAGGGGAACACTAATAAAATCATCAATACTGTTCAAGATAATGGAATTTTGGATTTTCTTTCATGTGTATCTATTAGACAAAAGCCTAGTAAGTAGTAATTCACCTACTTTATGCAACTCGGCACTTTATTTTTGCATGTATTGCCAGATAAGTAACTTAAGTACAGAATGCAAAGTAATCTTTTCAATATCAAGTAGCTGTACATTCAACGAAAATGGAAACAATTGAATATCTACGTCATTATTTTATTTCTCTACGCTTTTTACCACTAAAATGAGGCATCTTAGTCAAGTTCAAGTTGCACGAGCCGTAACATTAATTGAATAAGGCCACACCTTACGTCAAATTGCAAGAGAACTTAATGTGAGCCCTTCTGTTGTGTCCAGGGTTTGGAATCGTTACTTAGTGACAGGAAGTTATGGTAGGAGACCGTACAGCAAGGCAGATTTGTGCGCAATTGTGAGCTTAGACGACGCACATCCATTTCTAGAGACCTACAAAATGACCTCAGAAGAGCCAGTGGTATCCAGGTTAGTACAGAAGCCATAAGGAAAAGGTTGCGGGAGAACAATCTGAGGTCAAGAAGGCTATTCCGAAAACCACGATTGACTCAGAATCACAGAAGAGACCGGTTGGCATTTGCTCAACAACATGCAGATTGGGGAATGGAGCAGTGGTCATCAGTGCTTTTCAGTGATAAGTCAAAATTTAGGTTGCCACGTTGTGATGGTCGTCTTCGAGTTTGGGCAAGTTCAGTGGAACGCTATCGTGAAGAACTGGTTCAGCAGGTTGATAAGTTTGGAGGAGGATCTGATATGGTGTGGGCTGGTATCGCTTTTAACATTCGTACAGATATCGTTGCTGTACCTGGACGAATGAATGCTGCCCGATACATCGAGGACATTCTTGCAAACCATGTGGTAGCAGCTCAGACAAGAAGGTTGTTGGAAGAACACCAAAATCCCGTGATGGACTGGTCCGCTCTTAGCCCAGACCTGAATCCAATTGAGCACTTATGTGACGAGTTGGATCGGAGGATCAGGAACAGACTTGTAGCTCCAGAGAATCTTCAACAGCTCATGGTAGCTCTTTTGGAGGAATGGGCCAACATACCTGAAGAAGATATACGGAGATTGATTGAAAGTATGCCTCGAAGGTGCCAGGCCGTTATCCAAGCTCACGGAGGTCATACGCGCTACTAGCTTTCTTTGAATGTTTAATTTTTTTAAGTTTATTATAAAGTTCCTAAGCCTTGTTTTGCCATGTTTGTTTGTCCTTTAGATTTAGAAAATAGGAATAATTAAATTTAATTATTTTTTGTTTAAATACATGATAATCTAACTAGTTGACTCACTTTCGCTTCTTGCAGTTTTTAAAAATGGAATTTACAACTATTTTTTTAGTGTTCTCTAATTTATTGGCGCAGTCTATATATGGAAGTATAAGGTCTGCGCACTTACTTGGGTCTTCAGCTATGAATTTCAATCTAGCCCGAAATTTCTATGAAAATGTGCTTCAAAAAAAGTTGGGCGTTATGACCAAAGTCGAAGTTGGGCGTTGTGACCAAAATCAAACTTGAGCGTTATGACCAAGTTGGGCGTTGTGACCAGAATCAAAAGTGGGCGTTATGACCAAGTTGGGCGTTGTGACCAAAATCGAAGTTGGGCGTTATGACCAAAACGGTGGTTTAAGTGGCGTCGATAGCTCTCTCCTATAACAGGCGTCGGTGGGCGTTGTGACCAAGTTGGTCGTTGTGACTAATATCGTTTTTGGGCGTTATGACCAATTTGGGCGTTATGACCAATTTAGGCGTTGTGGCCAAAATCAAAATTGGGCGTTGTGACCAAGTTGGGCGTTGTGACCAGAATCGAAGTTGGGCGTTATGACCAAATTCTGAGTTGGGGTTTGTGACCAGTGGACGTTGTGTCCTAGCCCCGAAATATCTGCAGAGAAAATAAAAACCTTATTAGCAACAAAAGAACCATTAATATGTAAACTAGAATTGAACGGAAAGGTTATAGAGTGCCTGGGTGTGGAGGGGTCAAGCGACCGTGATTTGTCCAGTGAAACTCAGAAACAGGCACAAAAGTAATTAAAATAACAGGGTGTCTCACACTAACAATCTGGAGAAATAAATAAATGCGTATACATAGTAAAATTAAGATTAATAAAACCGTTGTGCTTATTAACCTACGCAACAGAAACTCCAGCTGAGACAAAAAGGACAAAACAAAAAGTGCAAACCTTTGAAATGAAGGACCTAAGATTAATACTAGGAATATCTTCGAAAGACAGACAAACCGATACGTCAACAAGAGAAAACTGTAAAATCCAAGATATCGCCAAATGGTCCAAAGAAATTGAGTCAACACGTGGATGGAATGTCAGAAGATCGAATAGCAAAGATATGCAGAACCTCACGACCTGGCGAAAAAAGACCTGTGGGAAGACCACCTAAAAGATGGACAGAAAGTTGGAAATCATCATCCATTAAACAAGAAGAAGTGCAGCAATCTAAACCAATAATAAGATACTGGTAATCAGTGCCATAAAAGTAACAAAAATAATAGTAACAACCTGTAGAAAATTAAAAGCGATCTAAGATAAGTCTAGACAGAAAGTGTAACTTCGTTTTCGGTATGTCTCATAGTTTCTTAGTAAATTTAATTTTTATAATACTCGTATATTTCACCGTTTCAACAAAAATGTTAACCAATATTCTTTGCTCAGAAAAAAGTTTACAACTATAGGTGTTTTAAATTATTTAGTAATCATCACACCTAGGTAGCTAAATCAACATATGGCGGATTTCCTGACATTTTCAAGGTCTTGTCTTAAATTCAAGCCAAGGACTTTTTGCGGATTTCGAGGCAATCAATGAATTTTAATTCCAGACAAAAATTGCTTGAAAAATTACAAAAATATCTTGACATTTTAAGAAATCTTCAGTTTTAAGACAAGACAGGAAATTCCCGTCTAGAAGAGATTTTCTATCTTGATGCATAGCATCATATTTAGAAAAATTAAATTTGCCAAGAAACTATGAAACATAGCAAAAAATTTAAGAATTAAATGACTTATCTTGAACGCTTTTAATTTTCTACAGGGTGTTCTTGTTTTTTTCGTTAAATCTATGGCTGATTACCTATCTCTTCCTCTGGTTAATTGTAGAGCTTCATAATATCACATTTTAAGGAGCCCTGTCTAAGGGTGCCAAATTTGATTTGAATGGCTGCACTAGTAACGAAATCATAAGAAAATACGATACTTTTTTAGAAAACACCCCGTACTATATCGAAAACTAAGAATTTTTGGACACGTTTATGTGAACATTGTTTTTTTAAATTGGCTAAGGATTACCACACTGAAATATTTTAACATATGTAGTTAAGTTAAACCCTGTATATAAATGTTTTTTATAAAAAATAAATATATTTAACTCTCCTGAAACCCCATGAGCACCCCCTAAAATTAGTTTCTGGCTACAGGCCTGCTAATCCAGTACATTGAGCACGAATTGTCTGAGAATTCATAGAAGAACAAGGGATACATTGCTATGATCTTCAAAAAGTCCGGATTTAAATCTCAAAGAAAATGGAAAATGACTCAACTAATGCACCAGGAAAACTTTCGAATAACGATGAATTACGAGAGAAAATTATATAAACATGGCAACAAATTACCCTAGAATACACCAGTCAATTAATGTTGTCAGTCCCCAGACGTTTACAGAATGTGATAAGATAATAACGGTGATATGACGAAATATTATTGTAATTTTTGGGTAAAAATAAAATTATTATTTAAATAAAGGTATTGTTTATAGTTCGCAATTGTTTGTTTGTTATGGACAAGATTTATAGACTTGTGGAGTACTAGGTAGCTTGAATACCAATTCATATGGACATGGTCAGAGTCATAATAGAATTTCGCCGAAACTAAAAGAGTTCTAACATTAGCAAGGCATCTTTGACACGCTACGCATTGTAGTAACATAGGACCTATAATTACACAACTAAAATTAAGAAAAATTAGGTTTACTTGATATTTTCAGTCGCTTAGAAAAATTAGGTTTACTTGACATTTTCACGGTCTCTTAGCTTTCTATGGACGCAAGGGCTCAGTTAGAGGGGGACATAAATTTAATAACACAATCAACTATTATTATTATTATTATAGTTTTATTTAATTTTTTACAAATTACAAAAATTATAAGTTGAAATATCATCAGTTTTCGCAAATCTGCTGCAGATCGTAGCTTCTTTTTTTTTAAATGTTGTATAATGTGAATCGCAATAACGATTGTAAATCAACTGCCTTTTGCTCTTTATAAATGTTTAGGGGTGGGCAATTGCCCACCCCTGTCCCTCCTTGGCTACGCCCATGTATAAAGGCGATGGTAAATATTCCGCTCAATGATACAATGCTTCGAACATATAAGACTTATATGTTCGAAGATACAATGCAAATAATGTGTCCCTTAATTTTATCCGGTTCAAGCTACGCCACTGTCGGAATCAACTTTTATAGTTGTTTATGTAAGTGACATCTAGCGATGAGTAAACAAAGCGAGATAGGAACTGCGGTGTCCACAAAACAGGCCACCAAAATGGCAACAGAGTGGGAATAGAAATCTGTTATCTATTTTGGGGCCCACGTTGTAAACGTCTGCATTATCAGTGATACGCCCCCCCAGTGTCTGCTTGTTATGTTATAGTTGATGTGTAGTGTACCAAAGAGAGTTGCGGTATTTTCGTTGTTCATTTTGCAGGTGTGCCCTTGTTATGTTCTTGTATTATTTTACAGCAACATCGAAACTACGTTTGTGTGATGATACGGATAATCTGTAAAGATGACAGTTGATTTTAATGACTATTTTTGGGTGAGTAAGTATGTAAGATTTTCGACGGAATCGCACCACTATAATTATATGCCCTTAACCAGCATGTACTTTAGTTTGTACTAAACGGATTTTCCTGATCCAATTAATGGTTGTATAATTGCATATCCGGTAGTGTACAGGTAACCCTTTCTTAAAAACTTAAGGAAATCAATATGTACAAGAAATTGCCTTTTAAACAAGAACTTACCTTAGAAATTATAATCCCTCGACCTATTGTTGGCGACTTATCTTGAATGTAAATAAGGATATTGTTGTATACTTGCTCTTAATTTAGAACATTAGTTACCTGCCTGTTAGTTAAAGGTAGATAAGTACTCATAAAAATAGGTGCAGCAAAATAAGTTTGTTGTGTGCAATGAACCGCTATACATAACAATTTCACAGGGGGAAAAGAACAATGGCTTCGATGTCCTGTATCATAATATGAAATATGGCTTAGTCTCCAGCAAAGAACTAGCAGACTTTTTCCGTGAGAGGTACTTAATTGTCTAACTTGATTATCTGTTTATTAACCAAATTGTCCTCACTTATAAGGTCAAATATCGAAGAAAATAGCTCGAAAGCGTTCACCAAACTTGCAAAGCAAGCTGGAAGTTGTTGCATGCATGGCACTTTTGCTCCACTATGGCAGGTTTTAAAAGCTTCCGCAGAACGACTTTCTACTCTTCACATGCAGATGGTCCAAAAAGTGTCCGATCTAGTCAAGGAAATCAACAAATATGCTGATGATTTACACAAGAAACATAAGTCGGTGAGAAAGTTTAGAACACGTTTTGCAAATTTTGTGAGGTGCTGGTATTGTTCAACCTATAAATACAACTGATCGTATGTGGTGTATATTGACATGATGCAGCGCTCAATAATATGTCATACAAAGTTATTAAAAATAAACTTGATTGCGGAAGCCATTGAAGAAAACAATAATCTTTAGCATGCTTTTTGTTGACAGAATTGTCAAATTTGTTTAAGTTTACAATTTATTTTCGAACTCTTGATTAATTTATCCCCATGTTATTTTAATATTACCTATCAATTTACTATATAAATTTGGTTTGAATTACATATTTTTGTGCCAAAATCATATGAACTACTAATACAGTTAATTGTAGTTCAAATGTAGTTATAAAGTGTAGCGTAGACAGTGGTCCTATTTTTCATGGGCTCCCGCTATCATTATTATTTTTGATCGCTCTGTATTATAGAAGTATTCTCTAGCGGGACTCGACCACAATAAATATTATGCAGGTGTTCGAAGGGTAGGAACACAGTCTATTGTTATATAGACTGTCGGTAGGAATAAACAAGCTAACCTTATATTTCAATATGATGACCTATATTATGTTGATTTAACTTCTATTAATAATAAAAATTTAACGTTTACTACTAGAGAACTATATACAGAAATATATTCATGTCTGTTTTCGTAAAAAGTAAACTTAAATTTATTTAGTTTTTGTCTTATTGTCTTGCTATTTGTAGTAATTAACAAAAAAAGTATGCATTTGTTCACGTTACCACAAATTGCATTTATATATTAAAGTGAGCTATGTGCATAGCCTATATACTTAATTTTTATTATACTCAAACCTTTAATTAGATTGAAACAGAAAGAAAACTCTACTGGTTCGAAAATTCTTGTATTAAATAAAATATCAAAATGAATATCGCTATATCAAATAGATAATTTGAGTTAAATTGTCATTATTTTGTATCCATACCTTTTTGAGACATCCCATATATGAATTTTAACGATTGATATAATTTCAAGACCTAGCAGTATTGCACCAAGATTCAGATGAACTGAATTAGGGTTAAAGGTTCATATATGAATCATATAAATAATTATACAGATACCACGTTGCATCTGGCTCAGTTTATAAAGAAAGCCACTGCTGCGTAGAGTACCTAGATGACATTTCTGACATAAAAGCTTTTTGGAAAGTAGCGACACGAGACTGAATGGAACTGTGCATTTTGACCAAATTGCAAAATTCTACATTGAACTTTTCCAAAAATCTGGTGTCAAGTAGTAAAACTGACAAAGTTCAATTTTTAGGTTAGACTAGATAACAGTATATTGGTGTACTTTACAAAAGTAAAATGCACATCAATTAATTAAAATATTAAAGGTAAATCACTCTTTTGATGCAATAATTGGTCAATATACTCCTTATAGTAAATACTGTTACAATACAAATATTGATATCGAAAAGAAAACAGCGGAAATCCATAAATTTTAAGCAGTTATCGTTTAAGATTTAACTCAAAAACTACAAAAAATTATGTGGGCATTACTAGACATAGTATTTCCACAATTTTTTTTAATGAAATTCTATTTTCAAAAAATGAATATTTAAACTAAAGTAGTTTTAAAAATCTAAAAATAGTGTACTTAGATATATTCTCGAATTTTTATTTATTTTCTAGTCAGGATCATGCATGGGTGAACTTCATTTTTAGGAAAGCTAAATAAATTGATTCCTTCCAAATCAGTATTAGTGCAATTTCAAATGCAACATTTGACAAGCATTTTGGTTGTTGGTTCTATGCCTCTGATAAATTTGACGTTAACTCCAAAATAAAGGCTGCCAACATGATCAAAAGAAAGTTACTCAAGTTTCGTGTTCTTCCTCTTATTAAAAATTAAATGATATGACATCTAGGTCCTCTGCTGCTGCGGAATGTCTACATAGAAATAGATTACTATTTCCATAAGTAATAACGAAATTAGAAATGTAGAATCTGCAAAGTGATTGCGCTTAAATATATTCAAGGTTAATTGTACTCGCTAATATAAAATAGAAATACTATAAACAGGTGTTCAGCAATGCTTTGTTACGGATGTACTATCCCTTACAGTTTGTGAGAAATAATGACTTTTTTCCTGTAGCAAATTAACTACGTTTTCTATCGTATTAGCTTATTAATCGTAACTTTAGGACTTCCACTTCTTTTTTTCCAGTCACTGCTGCAACTATGTCATCTACCCATCTTGTTTTTGAACCACCCTTCTGGTTCCATCTTGTGGAATCCACCACATTGTTGTTGTTGTCCAACAATCATTTTTTATCCTCGCAAGATGCCTGGCCCAAACATTTCAAGGACCGGTATCTCTCCACTGCATGTACTGTTCCTAACTTTCTACTTATCTCTTTCAATTGTATCTTATTCTGTATTTTTATAATTTCTAGATTAGTTGATTCTTAATTTTGTTTTTCATTTTTATTTGTGCTTATTGTGTTAAAAATGGTATTTTACAGGTATTGAATGTTTTGCCTTTCAGCCTAAGAAATTAAAGTGATCACCTTTAGATTACCATCTCTAAGAACTTCCACTATAATCAGAAAACCTACTAAAATGTTAAAATTCCATTAATGAATTTGTTTTCAATCTTACACAATCTTCGAGGGGTACTATTTCTCTAATGAAGTATTTGCTGATGTCTTGTTTGTAATATATTTTTTCAGTTTTAGGTAGTAGAATCAACCTTGAAGTAATTCTATGGAGTTTAAAATCACTGTATGGCAAAAAATATTGGCTATGTAATTGGCATACCTACATCTTATTCACAGAACTTCTATAGTAGACAGAAACAAACAATCCCCTGTATTAACTGCATTTTTCCTGCAGCTGATTGGTTATTTACCGGTTAATTAACCTTTTCGGCGCTGCTGACGTGGACTCGACTGCTCGTATGGGAACTTTTTAGCATGCCCTGTTGCACCCACAAGCATCTATTTAAAAAATCACCATAAAATAATGTCGTAGAATATGAAGTTCATTATTTAACCAGTATGTAGAGAAAACTAGAGCCTTTTCTATAAAGGCGCTTATTTGTATTTTCCAAAAGTGTTATTTTAAATGATTGTAACAAATGATAATTAAATAAAGCATTAACTAAAATATAATTACAAAAAACTGTAAGAATGTAAATTACATTTAATAATGCTTTAACATGTGATATTTTTGGAAACAAGGCACGGGGCACGACACATAAGTCCAAATCGCATTCCTCACACATGTAACTGAAATCCTTTATAATCTTGTTTTTTTAGCACACTACACATTTTCTGGGAACTAATCTTTTTCCAAGCTTCGATGGCATTTTTTTAGGAAAGTGTTTTCTGTCAAGTGAAAAGGAGTGTCTTCTACACTTCTATGGCCTATGGTCTATGACGAATTTCCAAAATTTTCCTAATTGGGTCCAATTAAAATTTAGCAAGTGGAATCCTTTTCTCAGTTATATTTTAATATAACACATGGGAATTTACGAGGATCATATCCATGATATGAGAAGAGGCTTTCTTATACCACTTGGTGGTTCTGCAAACACATTCGACTGAACTGAGCAACATATTAGGTTTCGTAATTGCTTTTCCTGTCTGGCAGTCAGATTTTACTCAGAACAACATTATCGTCATGTGCCATGGTTAGCATATAAACCTCCCTTTTGTCACACCATTTTAGAGACATCAGTTTGTTATTTATTCTGCAAAATGGAAATTCGCAATTCTCAGACATGGTTGGCATACTGTTTCTGTTTTTGCAAACAGTTTCGCATGTGTTGGTTGCGTGGTCATACAACCAAAGAAGTCAATCTGGGTTGCTGTACTAATTGTCATTGTATAAGATATGACCATTATTCAAATATGGCTCTTAACAGTGTGAGAACTATTTCCCCAGATTTTTCAAAGGTTTTATTGTGTTTCAGATCAGTGGTGGCTCTTGTATATACTACAAAATCCAGTATATATCCAATTTGTGAGTCGCACAGTACAAATAATTTTATATCAAATTGATGTCTTTCCTAAGGGGGTCATTAAGAGGACAAGCAAAAGAGCACGGTAACTCAACGTGTAAACCACGCCAGAGGCAAAACTCTTCAGAAGAGTTTTGCCTCTGACATGGTCTACACGTTGAGTTACCGTGCTCTTTTGCTTTTTCCTCCTGATGAAGCCCCTTACGAAAGTGGGCGAAACGTTGAGTTCTTCGACCTCAATGATTACATGGTCCAATCTCGGAAGTCGTTTGTTACTTAATGACAATGGCCGTGAAAGCCTTCGAAATCATCTTAGAATTTCTTCTATCAAGAATGTTCAAAAGCAGTCAAATAGGAAGATTGTTGGTGTAATTTCAATACAAGTTCAAGAATACTTATAATTTGCATAAGGTCTAGGAGACTGGGGTGGTGAATTTACTTCGAAAGAAGTTGGACGTGGTGAAGCTGGTGTACAGAGTTTCTCCATAACTTTGTCGATCATGTGGACAGCATTATCTAACTTGGAAAGAACTTGGTCGATAAATAAAATTTGCCGCTTGGCATAGGAAATTTGTCGGCCATGGTCACACACTCTCCCTTGCACAAGTGTCAGTGGGCTGTCATAGGCGTGAGGTGACGGCGAATAATTATTCCCACCATACAAAACCCCTCCCACTCTGAAAGATGTAAATATTTGGTTTCCACACACATAAGATGTAGTGAAATGTGTATACAGTAGAACTCGGTTATAATGAATTCCACGGGACCGCTATATTTGTTCGTAATAACCGATATTTGTTATATCCAAGAAGGTCATAATTTGAGCAAATTTCCAACTCGTATAATTACTACTTTTTCGGAAACCGATAAAATTTTCCGTTTGACTCCCAACATTTTTCCACAACTAGAAAATGCATAGGTACATATGGAATGTCAGTAAAGGAACGACTAAGATACATCCAGTTGAAAATTTTTGCAACTCTTTTTGTTGCATTATAGGCCAACGTCTTAGCTATTGTATTTTTAATCCTGTAAAAGGTTTTGTTCAAGAAAATACAATAGCTAAGACGTGGCTATGACGCAACACTTTCGTTTTGCAGAATGCGATAACAGAACTGAGCCATAACATTGGGCGAAACCCATTATCGCTTTTCGAAAAACTGGATACTACAGGGAACCGCTGGATTCTAAGAAAAACAGAATTGCTTATAATGCCCACTAGCTTGCGCTCACTTTGGTGTGTACGATGTAGTAATTCTACAGAGTGCTAGAGAAAGCGGCCTGCTAAGAAATTTAACGGACCACTATTTTCTAAAAAAACCTTTTTGTTATTATAATCTTATATTATAAGAGCTGATGCCGGCCGTCTGACCGTAAGCACTGGCGCGCGCACATGCCGATCGTAAGCACAAGTGGCGAGACCGTCAACAGCAAGCATTTGTATTGTTAACGCTGGTAGGGCCGGACGTAGGCTGGCTACCAGCTTAAGCAAGCATTTTTATTGTTAACCGTTTCTTTACGCTGGCCGGGCCAGACGGAGGCTGGCCACGTGCGTTCTAGTATTGCCACAACAAAATAATATCTTTCAGTTAAATTTTATTAGGAGATGAAAAAGACCAGTCCTAAGAATATATTCTTAAATTTTGGTTCGTTATTCCCGTGAAACGAATTCGTAATAAACATGAAATATATGCATTAAATCTCATGTAATTCAAATATACTTTCAAAATTATTCGTTATAAACGTGAATTTGCTGTAACCGTGATCGTTAAAAGCGAGTTCTACTGTATACGGTTTTTGCAGCAGAGGCACAAAAAATCCAAACCGCTTATATAAGGTTTTCGCATTGAAAGGGTTAATTGCCGATGTTCACCATAGCTGTTGTATATGTAATATGAATTTCGATCAATTTAAATTCATTAAATTTGCTAAAAATGCTTCATAAATGCTTTGGTTTTGTGTTGCACATAGTTCCGTTCATAAAAACAGAGTAGGAGTTGCTGCAATGCAGGATAGTTAAAATTTTGTGATGAATGTAACGATGTGAAGTATGTGCTGTTGATGTTTCTATGCATTAGTTGTGATGCACTATCGAGGTTCAGTGAATAGGCTTTACGTAGTTTTATTTCTTGCTGCGTAATTGCAAAATGCAATACCCTCATTCTTATCGTTATCAGTAGATGTATTTCTTTAACTTGGCATTTAAAAATTAAGAGAGCAAATCTAAAATAGATTCATGGAAAAACCAATTTTTATGAGTATATGTAATCTCTAATACATAATGGTTGGTAGCTATATGAAATCGTGTAAAGGTTTTGCTTCTTACTAGATTTAATTATTGGTTATTGAATGCTGCATGTGTATTCTAATTTTACATTTACTGATAAAATTAGTTTGTTATCTGAGCTACACCATAATCTAGTGATTGCTCATTTTGTTTATACATATATAAACATCTATGCAAAGCATTTGTAAACAAGTTGAAGATCAGAAAGTGAATGAGTCAGTAAATGATAAAAGAGTAATGCGAACTAGATTCTTTCTAGCCTGCTTTTTGCCCCGTATTTAGATATCAAAGGATTTCTAAGCCGGGTGACGATTGCAATAACACATTGTTGTACTAGGTAAAAGAAGATGAGTCTGGCACGCTGGAAGCAGTCCAGGTTATACAGTCAACAACCATTATGGTGCAGAAGGCCAAGGATGCCTATATGCAGAGAGGGGTGGAGGTTGAGAAGCTGAAAAAGGAAAATAACTCGCCTAAAGAAATCGAGAAAGCCGAAGCCAAACTAAAGAAAGCTCAGGAGGATTACCGCTCCTATGTAGAAAAATATAACACAGTTAAGGAAGACTTCGAACGGAAAATGTCCGTTACATGCCGCCACTTTCAAGAATTAGAAGTCACACATCTGACGCAGATGAAGGAATTTCTCAATTCCTACGCTCAGGTTGTGCAGTGGACGCACGATCAAATGGGCCAAGTTCACTCCGAGTTTAAGAGACAGTGTTTGGAATTTACAGTTGACCGCTTGCTCGAACAATTTGTTTTGAGCAAATACACAGGATTAGAGAAGCCAGGTGAGAATAATTCTGTTAATATTTTCTATAACACGTTTCCTTGATGGCGATGTAAAGAAATATTTTATTTGGTTTATCAAAAGTAATTTCTGTATTGGTACTTTTTATACTTTTAAATTTTTCACCATAACAAGCCGTTTTGTTGCCCAAATTAAGTCTTCACTTCTAACTAATTTATATTATGGTTTATAGCAGTATCAATAGCTTAAAAGAAGTTATTAATGTGTATATTAGCGATTGTAGATACAGTATATCTGTAGATTTATTTATTTCCCTTAAGGCTTATTAACTTGAATACTTTTGCATTTTTTGTTCTGGTACTTCTAATACTTATTTTTAAGTATTTTCCACTTCCATAGTATTCCCATTTTGGTATACTGAAGTAACTAAATCAAATTTAGTTTTTGCTTTACATTGAGCAAGTAAACCTAATGTTAGTCTGAAATGTTCCCACATTTTTAATTGTATTTCATACAAATAAGATATTTCAAATGTTTATTAGGAGAGATATGTACAACTTAACTTGACAAGCATTCATGCAGACTGATGACCACTTGTAAGCTTTTAAATGCTGCTCTAACATTGTAGTGGCATTGTTCTAACAATTTACATTAATAGCAACGATGCTGAAAATAAACATTTTTACTTTTAGAACTATTGCATAAATATCCTCAGATATCTTCATAACTTCCCTATCAAAAATAGTGTAGAAATACAATTAAACGCCGAGGAATAATTTGTACTCTGCTCCATTTTTTTATCATCCTTTACGTTTTATCTTCAGTGTAGTATTTCTTTTTCTCCTGAACTTGTTTTTGGGCGATCTTTTTTTCTAGTTGCTTCAGGGTTGACTTAATACTGCTTTTGGTGCTCTAAACATCCTATTTATTGTGGTTTAATGAACTGTTTCCCCATAGAACTGCCTCACCGCTTCGCAAAGAAAACTATCTATAAGCTAACATCACTAGCTATAAAGAAACGTTTAAATATTCTAAGTTGAAATACTTATTTAATCTGTACATTGGTTTTAATGACTGTAATTAGGTCAATTTGCCCGAAATTCCAGTAATTCTTGACAAAACGTGTTGTAGTATCAGATTCATAAACAAATAAAACACTGAAAGTATAAGAGTCATATATTTCTCAAATTTCGAGTCAATCATGAGATACGGTACCTGTAACGAACTGGAGGGTGCAACAGAAATTCAAGGATCTTTAAGTATAAAAAAGAATAATACGTATAATGTTTAATAAATCTTTTAGAGAATCATGTAGAGGTATTTTCAAAGAAAACAACATAATGACTGTGTACGCATTCTTTATTTATGAATGTTTAATGTGTTTATTTATAAATATAAATAATATGTTTCAACAAGCAGAGCCAACCCATAACTATGGTACTCATACGCTAAATATAAATTATCCAGTATACCACTTACCATTAACAGAAAAGAGCACATTATAACTGCATAAAACAAATTTTAACAATAAATAACTCCAAAAAGAATATAAAGCGAATGCTAATCATACTGAAGCCGTATACTGTGGAGGAATACCTGCAACAAGATGAACTGTGAACTGTAAATATGTCTATATAAACCCTTTTGTTATTATTATTTTATTGCGGGTAGTAGCAAGGAGCTCTTTAATATTTTGCAAATTACATTAATAGTTATACTAATCGTAGGAAATGCCATTGTCTTTTTTTGATATAATCAAGTCAATAATGAACTCTCTTAATGCATATTATGAAACTTGGTGATAATATTTCCAAAAGAAACATTTTAACTGGTTTGCGCAATTCAGTAATTTATATTTAATGTAACAAACGACTTCCAGAATTAGACTGTGTCATTATTGAGGTCAAAGAACTCAACGTTTCGCCACTTTTGTAAGGAGAAAAACCAAAAGAGCACGGTAACTCAACGTGTAAACCACGTCAAAGGTGAAATTTATAGGCAAATGCCATTGCGGTTCAGTGGCGGTGGACAGGGCTTAGGAAGTAGCACTTTTCACATAAAAGGACGGGAAAAGCCTTTGTCCCGATTGAGATTGTTAGTATACAATATTACAAGAGCCCTTGGTGAAGCAGATCGTTCAGTGAAAACTCGCATCTCTGAACACCAGCGCTGTCTCAAGTTGGGTCTCGCTTCATCATCAGCCATCGCCGAACACCAACGTGATAAAACTTCATCTGCAAATCCCCATTCTTCTTTACCAGAAAGATTCGCGAAGCCATTGAGATTTGCAAACATCTTAACAATCCCATTCGGAACAAAGACTTTCCTCTTCCTTTTATGTGGGAAGTGCTAATTCCTAAGACATTTGCTTATAAATCCTCACCTTTCTTCTTTCGATCGTTAGAAGAGTTTCGCCTCTGGTGGGGTTTACATGTTGAGTTACAGTGCTCTTTTGTTTTTCCTCCTGATGAATCCCCTTGCGAAAGTGGGTTGAATATTGAGTTCTTCGACCTCAATAATGACAGAATCCAATTCCGGAAGTTGTTTGTTACTTAATGACAATTGACTGTGAAATCCTCCAAAATCATCCCTATATTTAATGTGTTTGAGTAGTTTGCAAATAAATCAATTGTAATACTAAATTCGCTGTTTTAACCGTATTATAATACAGTAGAACATTGATTATCTGTCAAGTGTCGGGACCGCGGCTATGACTGATATTCAGATAGATAAATAGCAGAATAGGTGCATTAAATACACAGTTAATTCGTTTATCACGTAATCGAATTTATTTACAAAAGATAACTAGTATATACATTACACTAACACAATACAGTACAGTAGATGCATATATAATTTCTAAAAAAGTTGGTCAGTTTTTGTTGTTTTAGTTGTACTCCACGTATTTTTATTATTCTGGCCTGCTGTCAGTTAACAGTGATAGTTAAACGACTGACAGATAATCCAGGTTTTTACTGTACTTTCATGATTTAAGTTTTTAGCCACACTAAAAAAATTTAAATATTAAAACTACAAACGTTTAGGGGGGAATCTGTAGACCCCTAAAATATTGTATTTTTTAGTGTGGTAAAATACCTAAATAAACAGCATGAATAGTAGAATGCAACAATGAGGTTGGGAGATTTATTAAACTACAAGTTTAATAATAATAATAATAATAATAATAAATACTGTTTTATTCTCCAAAATAAGTAGTATAATAGTTAAATAATAAATATAAACGTATGGGGAAGCGATGGTAATCACATAGCTCTCTAAAAGAGAGCCCCTGCTCTTCCTTATCACTGCTTCAAAGAAAATGTAAGAAAGTTAATATGACGCAAGTAATGGCAATAGCAATTACAGTATGGCAGAAATTATCAAACCTACATGATGTAATATAAAATAAGATAATGTGACATGAAATGTAATGATATGAGTGATTTACATATGTTCATCAAATGCAACTATATACAGTGTGTCCAAGATAAGGAGGGCCAGTATGGGGATATCGGTAATTGTAAGAGATACAAATTTGGCTAAATGGGAAGAAAGTTGCGCAATTCAAGGACAAATAAAATGACGCCTAGAAACCCTTGATATGATATTTCATTTTTGAATTATCTCAAAAAAACCGAATTCTTGGATTTTCTATTTTATTTTTTTCTGGCGTCAATATTAAAGTTAGAGCGAAACTGACAAAACTTTTATCAACTTTTTATGGACTCAAAGATTACGTTATCAGTGTTTTTATCCAACATTTTGTCTTCGATGAACCATCAATTTTATTTTTTTTTTAAATACGGTTGTGATTATCTGATGCCAAATTTGTGAAGCCCTTTTTATCCTCAATTCAGCAATGTACCATACATTATGGTTTAATTACGTTTCGAATCTTTGGAGACCACCAAGAAATTTTTGTATATGGACCTCTGTTCTAGAGCATTGTATATGTACGTTGTTTTAGCTTTTGTAATTTAAAAGAGAAGTAATGAGCCACACTGGATGTTTTTAATCCTTAATAATCACGTTTGGTCTTGGAATACAAATAATTTTCAATAGTCAGTAATTAATTTATTGATTATTTTTACTTGCAGACAATAATTAAAATTAGAAATAAAAACATTCAGTGAAGCTCATTACTTCTTTCTTTAAATTATAAACCCCGAAACAATGTATGAAATGCTCTAGGACACAGGTTCGTATCCAAAAATTTCTTGATGATGGTCAAAAAAGACTCGAAACATAATTAAACCATAATGCGTGGTAGAGATGGGCGCGTGAGTGAATTTTCGCTCACGTCACGAACGTTTCACGCTTGCTTTAAACAGTCACGTTCACTCTCACGTTCACGGCGTGACACGCCACTCACGACGTGACACGTAGCTTTTATTTCAAAATTTAAATTCAGATAGAACAGAATGTTCAAATTTAAAACCAATGAAAAAACCCAAAAGAGAACTAAAAATATGTTTTGCACCTGACATAATTTACGTGCAATCAGAATAGTTGACATGAAAAGAAAAAAATTAAAATTGACTACAATAACTTCGACAAGGGATAAATACTGATTTCTCGCAAATATATTTCTTGCAACTGTCATTGGAATTGACGTTTCCCTTATTGGTATGAGTACAAAAAATGTATGTTGCTAGGCAACACTTTTAATTCGTAGGTTTGAAGTACTTTTACGTACAAGGATCAACATTTTCAGCGTTAAGGCGAGTATACAAAAAAAACATTACTTTTATTAAAATAATAAGTTCATCTACACAAGTACACAATAAATTGGTTTAAAAATAAAACGTAATCAACATTTTCAGTGCTAAGTCGAGTATACAAAACAAAACCTTAGGTACTTGCTCTTCTAAAATTCGCCCAGCTGTAGAAAATACTCTTTCGCTTGTAGCGGAACTTGCCGGTATGTTTAAAATTTCTCAAGTTTTTTTAACAGTGGCGTATTTACACTGTTTTTCCACAATCCTAAAACGTCATCTACATTTCCGAATTTTAATTTAACATACTAATTTAGTTCTGTTTCGACATCATCCTAATTACATGTGTCATCGTCAGAGCTATCTCTAAGTGTAGAAAGATAAGAATCTGATGCTGATGTACCAGTTTTGAGTCGTTTGCTATGTATTTCATCATTATCATTTATAGTTTTATTTGCATTATAATCTTCTCTTTTATGTGAAGGTATGAACTTTAAGGATTTATAATTAGGGTCCAAAAATAAAGCCACATAATATAACTTGTTTGGCACAATTTGTGTTTTAATGAATTTAAAAGTTGCTGCACTCTGCAGTTTTTTATTCGTTACTAAATATTTAACGTGAAATTAACGTGAAACGTGAATCACACCTTGGAAATTTTCACTCACGTTCACGTCACGATTTTCAAATATTAGTCACGCTCACGACTTGACACGCCGTGACACGACTGTTTTCACGTCACGCGCCCATCCCTAATGCGTGGTGCATTATTGAACTGAGAATAAAAAGGTTCTTTCACAAACTTGGCATCAGAAAATCAGAATCGTATTTAAAAAAATGTAGTTGATAATGGTTAGTCGAAGACGAAACGTCAGATAAAAAATTTGATAACGTAATCTTTGAGTCCATCAAACGTTGCTATAAAGAAGTTTTGTCAGTTTTGCTCTAACTTTAATATTAACGCCAGAAAAAAATAAAAGAAAATCAAAAAATTCGTTTTTTTTAGATAATTCAAAAACGAAAAATCATATCAAGGATTTCTAGGCGTCATTTTGTTAGTCCTTTAATTGGGCAATTTTCTTCCCATTTAACCAAATTTGTATCTCTTACAATTAACGAGATCCTCTTTAGCTTGGAGACGCTTTATAAACACAAGAAGCCAGCCAGTTTAAAATTTTATTTTTAAAAGTGTGCAGGGAAGTCTTAAAAGCAGTAGGTAATGCATTGTATATTCTAGACACGTTATAACTAGAGGATTTTCTAAAGAAATGCCATCGTCTTCCGATTCTGCCAACTCCACATCAACGGCAGTTGATTCGCCTTAAATTTCAGTTACATCATCTTCCACGATCATTTCTTTGTCAATGTTTATAAATTCGTAAGGGTCGACGTCTTCGATTTCTGGAATATTTCTATACAGTTCAGCCATAGGGGTAAACCCTCCTCTGGTTTGATTTATCAACTTTAGGATCACTATTTATATAAAAGCCTGTATGGAAAAAACAATTTTTTATTGTTGTTGGAGAAACTTGATTCCATGCTGTATTAAAGAAGAAGCAGTATTCATTTTTGCGTTTTCATGTTTCAAAATTAGAGCACTGTAAAATGTTTGGAAGTTTTTAATGATTCCCTGATCTAATGGCTGACAAACTGATGTAACGTTTGGAGGCAGAAAAATTTTATTAATGCTTTTCAAACAAAGATCCCTTGGATGGGAAGCGGCATTATCCAAAAATAATAAAATTTGTCTTTTTTAGATTCCCATTTTTCTGTCTAATTCGTGTATTCGTTCACTCATTACATCATAATTATGTCATCCACGCCTTTTTATTGGACTCCCAAGCCATGTTTACACAGCGCAAGATTGTTACTCCTTTAGACAACTTTCCCCCGGTACATTTTTCTTTCTTTAATGCAAGGGTTTTATTTGGCAGAGCACAATAGAACAGTCCAGTTTCATCCGTATTAGAAATATCTTTTGAGTTGTAGCCTTTTAAAAAGACCGGCAGTTTTTCGTTAAAACTGATAACGTCTTCAGGATTTACAATGGCAGCTTCCCCAGAGATAGTTTTAAGGCGAGTCACACATCAAAGAAACATGAAACATGTTTCATAAAATTGCGACGCATTGTTTTAAATTTGAATCAGCACACTGGCGAAATGGTGCATATGCGATACAAACTTTGCAGAAACACGTTTCATGTAAATAGATCTTGTTGTATTTTGTGTTTCCGTTTCATGACGTTTCACGCAGTTTGTTTTTAAATTTGTAACTTAGTACATCAACGGTGGAGCTTAAAATGAGAGACGATCAACTATTTAATGTCTCTTTTGTGCTAGTAATTGAAAAATACGAAGTGTTATGTAATTATAACATGGAAAAATATTCCAACAACCAACAATCCTGGTCACCACATACGATTTATGTTTAATATTTATAATCTGTCCTCATTTACCTTGCGGTGTAGAGGCTACTGGCATCTGGCGGTACAATGCTCAACTTGCCCCGGATTCGGGATACAGAGTTGGAGCGCGCCTTTGGTGCTTGCACGGCAACCATTGTGTGAGGTGTATGTCTTGATGATGTGTTGACCTTGTTACTCTATCTCTTAGGTGTGTGGTTCTGAATAGAGCACAGTTAATTTGGTGCCCAACTGTGAATGGTCTCACAGAGACAGGTTCAAATCGCCAAGGCTGCGGAAAATTCCGGCCCTCACGGGATTCGAACTGAGGACTTGCTTAATGCAAGGCAAGCGCCTACCCATCTGCGCTACTCGGCTTCGCTATGTGTAATATTTATTGTATTATTCGGGTGCACCTAGTTACGTCGTTTTTGTTTATTTTTTCTTCATTTTGCAAGTAAAAGTGTTGTTACTATAACGGTGACTGCTACATCGTCGTTGAAGTCTGATATTTTTATTTTGTTTCCTCAGTTTGTGTACAACATGAAACACAGCTTCATATTTCATATTTCATTCAAGTTTCATATTTCATGTTTTAAGTTTCTTTGGTGTGTGGCTTGCCTAAAGGCGATATTATGCGAAATCCGAAATTTTTCTAACCAATCTGATGATGCTTTAAAATCTGCATGGTTTACCTTTTCGGGCAATTTCTTTGACTTCTGATCTGATTAAGGGCCCTGACACTGGAATATTTTTACTCCTACATTAAATAAACCATTCGAAGCACATTCTATCCACATTTAGAGCGTTGGTTTTAAAAAAGTTTCTTTTGTTGTTTAGGTTATCGTTACTCTCCCATTTTAATTAATTCGTTTTTATGTTTTATAATATCCGCCACTTGTATCTTTTCTATTTATTAACGTTTTGCAAGGGAGCTTGCACTACATTTTTCCCTATTATACGCATTAAAAACTTAAATTTTTTCTTTCACAGTTAATATGTTTTTGAGGTGTCATTATAATTATGCTTACGTAATGGTTCGTCGAAATGATACGTGTGCTACTAAATCAAATTCATCAATTTAACCCAGTATACGTGACCTCATAAAGAATTAATGGTTCTAGTCAAAACGTCGGTATCCCTTAGAACATTAGCTGTGTCTGCATTTTGAAGTGTCCGTACAAGATAGATTCACAGTTGAAAAATGGTGTCCGTGTCCGTTTAAGAGAGTGTCTGTTTAATGAAGAAAATTCTATTAGTAAAGTTAATCCAAGCACGTTGGTTCTCAACAAAATGTCCGTGTAAAAGAGGTGTCCGGTAAGGGAGATTTCACTGTACACCGTAGTACCAAAATGCTCCATTAAAAAGATATAGGGTGTTAATGTAAACATTTGAATTTTTAAAATCAATTAGCCCGATTTTGATATTCAATTTTAATTTTGAAACGATATCAAGACAGCGGCTGTCATTAATTGTTTGAAACTCTGTTGTATTTTTTAAAAGAACAATTTTCTTTTGAAATGGGGAATTTACTTCAAGAGAAATACCAGACATCGTTGTCGTGTATGACTTTTGCAAAAGAAGCGTCTTGGCAGTCGTTAGGGAATACCACAGCAGATTCCCTAACAGGTGTTCTTCTAACAAGGTGGTACACCCCCTCACAATAGCATGAACAGAATAGTTAAATGATTATTTCAATAGTAGATGGATTAGTCGGTTTGGTCCTGTGAGATGCTCGCCAAGAAGGGTAGTTTACCTGAAAATAAAATAGTTTTCGCTTTCCTGTCGAAGCCTACTTGTTTTTCAAAAACTGAAAATAATCTGAAAATTCTTTTCAAACCAATCAGGACCGAATCCCAGAACGTTAAAATAAAATTCAAAATTTTTTTGTCCATCTCACCTCTTGTAGTAACATCAATCCTGGGACACACTGTATATTATTAAATGGTATACTTTTGCCTAGATTTTGGCGATATCAATTTGCAGATTACAGTCAACTGTTTCGACTATCAATATTCAACTTTTTAATTTTAAATGGAACACCCTGTATATTTTTATATATTTGATAGGATTTTTAATTCTTTTTTTGGTATAACATAAGTTAGGGTTTTTGTTAAAAATACTGCCAAAATATTCTAAAAATGTATCAAATCCATGGAATTTCGTATTTAAATCTAGAAGTCTTAGAAAACAGAAGTAAACAAACCAATCTTTGCTGACAATTGTTTTTATTAAGTCAAGCCTCTCTTATGCGGTTTTTTAATTCTTCAGAATCTCCAGGCACCGTGAGGAAAATGTCATCTTTAAAATAGCTTCAGAGGAAGAATTCCTAAAAAGTCTTCTATTTTTAATGGAAGATTTGATACCACTTACTGCTGTAGAATACTTTTCTTTGTCAACTTTAAAAAAAAACAGTCTAAAACTCGTGGGTTTTTTCGGGATTTTTTTTCATTAACACCCTATATCTCTTTAAGGTAGAATTGTGGTACTAAGGTGTATTAGGTTAATTGCTTTGTTGTGGCCTAAAGAAGCTTTGGTAAAAAAATGTTACACCTAATTATGACTCACCCTGTATAATTGAAAATAGGTTATATATAAATTGTTTTATAACTTTTCCAGTAGTTTAATAAAGTTTCTTATATTACAATTTTATTGTTCATAAAATTTCCAATTGATATAGAAAACTATCAACAAAGTTTTTATCTCAAAAATGTTATTATAAATTAAATATATTATAAAGCGGAGCCGAGCTGGAAGGCTTTACGACCGCTTCTATGATACCTCGGGAATTGTTATTTTCAAATGAAAATGATGTGCTGTTAATATAGCTTTGTAAAATTAGTGCTACTGTTTCTTTCTGTACAGGTTTGGTTGATGTAGATGAGCCACTGACATCGCCAGTACAAGAATCGGAGTCTTCTAAGCCTTCCAAACGAGAAGGTAATCAAAATGCAGGCATACCAGCGACGCAGGCTATGCCAACACATGCCAAAACATCCCGCCGTACAACTTCCCTTCTTAATCTCTTCATGTCTAACTCCCAGGGTATGTGACACTAATGTGCTTGCTGTAGGTGCTTCTAACCCGGGCTTGGGGCTGTGTTTTCAGGGTCACGAGAAGGCCGAGCCGGGCCCTGCAGTGCTCCGTCTAGCCCCACGAACCCTGCCGAGGGTCAACAGATGACACGCCAGGCTCACCGAGGATCCAAGTGTAATATTTTTCTGTTTAAGCTGTACGGTGCATGCTGCGGTGGCATCGGCTCGTGCGGATGCATTCTTGGTGGTGGCTCCTGGCACGTTCTGTTGGTTGGTGTAGTGCTTGTAGTCCCTATCCCGCACCGCATTCCTTACAGGCTGTGTTGGCAAACGCCTTTATGCTCACCACTTACTGCTACCAAAAATATTTTCACTCCACAATTTTTTTACCAATTTTTAATTATCTATTTGCTATACCCTTATACTTTTTGTTCTCGCAAATGATTAGCAGTATATTCAATGTTAAGAGTATTTTGTAGGGTTTTTAAGAAGCAGAAGGGACAAAGCTAAGCAGAAGAAAGCGAAAAAGAAAAAGGATGGCTCTGATAACACGAGCAATAAAGAGGAAAAATCAGATTTGTATGGTATTATGAAAATGTTCAGGCAAGTTTATTTAATCCTTCTATTTTTAGGGAAGAAAAGGAAGAAATTAGTAAAAGTCAAACTCTGGCAGAGACTGAACAGGAGGAGCCACAGTTAGATGAAGATGGATACGTAATTCGCCAAAATCCCCCACAAACTTGGACTAACGATAAAGGCAGTTTTTATTCTAGTTCAGATTCAGATTCAGGTATATATTTAAATAATTATAGTTTAATGTATAGCAGAAGGAAGGTAGATAACTTTCAGGTTAATTTATGGTTAACGAGTGTCTACATTTGCAAAGAAGTCATTACGCTAAACATCTTCAACATTTCACGTGAAAGATAAATAGGTTATTCCGTTATTTTTAGAAATATAATATTCATTTCCTTTCACCATATTTTAAAAATGTGAGTGAAATACTCGTTAATGTTATTATTTTTATTCGGAATTTTGTAATTGGAAAATTAGAAGTTTGTTGTTACAGAAATCATACTTTATTTGATCATAATCGTTTCAAAGTAATATCAAAATATTCAATAGAAATTATCGTTATATAACATATTTAATTAATTTACTTCAAAGTTGCGACACTTAAATTTTTTTTTTAATTGTTGAAATTAAAGTGCCTCAACTGCCAGGGTTGTTCGCATTAATTGAGTTTGGTAACAGCTAGAGTTCCTTAAATAATTCTGTACAATATGTAAAGTTTAAGGTCTTGCGAATTTCGTTTTTATTAATTCCACTGCTAACACGTTCCTTGTTGTACACAACACAGTCCTGCAGTATGTGTTTTATGTTGAGAGGAGCAGCACAATGTTCACATTGAGGAGGCGGTTGCTTCGAAATTAAATAGCAGTGTGTCAGTCTGATGTGTCTGATTTGGAGTTGGTGGAGACATATTTCTTTCTTTCCGTTGGGAGTCCAGGTGTTCTATGTAACCAAGTAGATTGCTTAATTTCGCATAGGTTGTTTCCTTCTACTTCAGTCCATTCATTATTCCATTGTTTCCATATGTTAAATTTAATCATAAGTTTAATGTCGAATTTCAGGATTTTTGGATCGTCCACATATTCTTTGGTGGCAGCCATTTTTGCATTGTGATCAGCTTTTTCGTTTCCCAGTATTCCTATGTGCGATAAGATCCAAACGAATATGATTTGGTTTTTATTTTTGGCTAGTTGCATATACTTTTCCTTAAGAATACCTAAACCTAAAGAATAGTATCAGAGAAATTGCCCTCAAACCCAACTCAGAATAAATGCTTTAAAGTAGGTGCCGACTTTCAGCTCAAGGACAAAGTGTACGATAATAAATTTTGGCTTAAAGGAGTGGTCCACAAACGCTTCGATTTCGCTAGACAGAAGAGCTACGACACTCTAAATAAAAAACTTTTTGAGGCCCAACAATGGGGCAAACTCCACTTATCTGAGTATATTCTTTGTTAATATATGGTCAATACGAAATAAACTATATCAGCTAGAACATTTCCTACAACTAAATTTAAACGGGGACATAGTAGGTATAGCCGAGCATTGGTTATCAGAAGACGAAATCCCACTATACAATCTGGCGGGCTTTGATTTGGTTGACTGCTTCGTCAGAGATTCAGACAAACACGGTGACATACTACTCTATGCTAAAGAAAATCTCAATACCAGGAAGTACCATATATTTCAACACCTATGCAAAACCAAAGACTTTGAAGCTTGTGCCTTAACAATAAAAATCCTGGATGTACCGGACATTTTAATTGTGAATATATACCGTACACCAGAAAGGGACCTAGGATCCTTTTTTAGTAAACTTAACGAATTACTAACTGTGGCTACAAACAGATTCTTGAATATTTTAGTGATGGGCGACTTCAACATATTGTTCAATAAAAAAGAGAACAAAGACACTGTTCAATTATTGGATACTATGCTCAGCTTTGGACTATATCATACAATTACTGCTCGGGAAAAAAATTGCATTGATAATATATTTATATCTGAAAATTTAAAGACAGTTTCAGCAAGTGTCTCCTACCCCGCTCTATCTGACCATGGGGGACTTGAACTAAAAATAGACTTAAAAACTAGTAAAAGTAATCTCCCTGAAACATTTCGACACAATAGTCCATCAAATATGTGGCACTTCGTCCGCAACATACGTCAAGAGTTGTGGCAGGAAGTATACAACTGCAAGGATGTTCAGGCATGCTAGAGACTGCTGCACCAGGCGCTTGTCATACGTTTGAATAAAAACTTTCCTCTCATAACAAGGAAACCGACTAGATATCAATCTAAACTTGCCTTCGATGAAGAACTTCAATATATGTGACACACGCTACTAAACAAGCTATACACTGCTGGTACCCTAATGACCACAACAAACAACAGACAAATGCTTTCAAGAAGCTTTATAGACAAGCTCTTGAACTTTCAAGAAAAGATCAAAATACTCGCAAAATCCTATCCAGTAGTAACATCAGGAAGACGACTTGGAATGTGAAAAATGCAGAATGTGGTCGTAGTTATAAAAAAACAAAACCGGAACTGGATCCTTTCTGAACTACTATTTTGCAAATGTAGCAGAAAATATAGTTTGCAAACTTCCCGTTCCAGCGTATGATTTTGAAGAATTTTTGGACGTGCTACCCAGTACAACGAGCTCCTTCTGTATCACCCCTACAAATGAAGACGAAGTACGCAAAGTCATCTTAAATCTGAAATCTACAGCTAGCCAAGACATCTATGGGCTGACCACTAAACTAATTAAGCAAATTGCTGAGTTCATATATAAACCTTTAGTTCATGCTATAAAACCTATCTTTTTCGGAAGGCATCTTTCCTGGCACACTAAAGACTGCACTATTGATCGCTATCTTCAAGAAGGGGGACACACAAGACCCGTGTAACTACAGACCTGTAGCGCTACTACCTATACTTTCCAAAATAATTGAGAAACTGTTGCTCGACAGACTTTTAAGCTACCTACAAAAATATCAAGTCAACCACAATTCAAATTGTTGAGTACATCTGCGACTCATTTGAGGACAAGCACTACACTGTGGCAGCCTGTCTCGATCTCAGCAAGGCTTTCGATTGTATAGACCACCAAATCTTGCTGAGGAAACTGGAGAAAAAGGGGATAAGAAGTATAGCACTCAACCTTTTTGAGAGCTATTTATCGAACCGAAGTCAGAAGCTTGGGACGTGTCATGAGACAGCGGTGAGGTATGGTGTCCCGCTGGGTCCAATGCTGTTCATCATGTTTATGGATGACCTTCCCGAAGCCCTCGACACACACAGATGCCTTTATGCTGACGATACATCACTCATCACGACGGGATCTTTATTGGTGGCTGCCCAGCTTGCCATTAAGGAGGCGATAGACGCAGCTGGTGATTTGTTTACATCCAACCACCTCAAACTCAATGAGGACAAAACTAACGTGTACACATTCTCACATTACATGGAACATAATAATCCAGAACCCTGCATAAAGTTTCTTGGTTTCTTCCTGGATGCCAGGTTGACTTGGGTTCACCACGTGGACAAAGTATGCGCTAAGATTGCTCGAAATATATATGCTCTCCGCAAATTGGGTTCGATCACTAATAGAGGCACAGCTAGGGTTGCATATTTCGCCGTCATACACAGTCACATAACCTACGGAACCCTACTCTGGGGGGCTTCTTCAGCATCTAACCGGGTATTTATCAGAAAAAATCTATACGTACGCTGGCGAATAAGACAAATACAGAACACTGTAAGCCTCTGTTCACCGAGCTAGGCATTCAGACTATATGCAGTGTGTCGTTCAGGCTGTATCGCATGTGAGGCAACTGACAGGCGCTACAAAACAGGGAGACAACCACCAGTATAATACAAGAAATAAAGATAGGCTACTGGTACCCTATCATAGAATATCCATATGTTCTTGAAGACTGCACCTCAAAGCTGTTGTCAAGACTAAAGAAGTTTCTTGTTGTCCTTGTGCCGTATTCCATTCAGGAATTTTTGGACTGTGACATTTCAATTATGTAAATTAAATTATTGTATTGCCTTAAATCTTTTGACTAGGTAGGTTAAGATGATGTGTAATGTAACTCCTGTGAGGCGTTTTGTATTATCATGCTGCAATAAAGTTATTATTGTTATTATTATTATAGATGATTAAGTTGTTCTTAGGATACAAGTGGCTGAGTGATTGCAGTAGGCTGAGTGAATCCGAGAAGATAATGTATTTGTTTTCGACACTATATTCGATAAAGTGCAAAGCATCTATCACAGCGTGCAGTTCTGCGGTATATATCGACGTAGCGTCGCACAATTTTGCAGTATTTATAGTGTTATCACATACGAAAGCACACCCGGTACTATTGTTTATTTTAGAACCGTCGATATAAATGTGACTATAGGAAGGGTATTTGGAAAGAATTTATTTTATTAGGGTTTTGTAGATTGTGTGGGATGTTATTTCTTTATTGTAGTAGGCATTCCTGTTCCAAGTGCATCCATTAGGTTCTGGGATTGTATATTGAATGGTTTTTTAATGTTTGGATTCATGTCGTATGTATTTTGTAAAGGTGATTGTGTTACTGTTCAGTGATTGACATGCGTGTTATTGTAGATGATTTTAGATGTGCAATTTATCAGCAATTGATTACGTCTGTAGACTGGGGGAAGTTCTGCAGATTTTATATAGATGCTTGTTAATGAACTGGTTTGATATGCACCTATTGCTAATCGTAGACCGTTATTATAAACCGCATCGATGAGTTTAAGAATGTTGTGGTTTGCTGGAGCATAAACAGGGCTTGCATAATCAATTTTTGATCGGACAAGTGCTTTATAAACATTTTGTCTGCGATGCTCCTTGAATTTATGCATGCCTTCGATTTGCGTAGTTCCGTGGACTACTTCTTGCACTCGTTCAAGATGCACTTTGGAACACAAATTGTATAATTATATAACCAGGTTGTTTTACTGAAGGAGGTGAAAGTTTTTGTTTGATATAAGATGTGACTGGAGTAGCCAGGCCTAACTATCCCTTAGACAATTGTAGCCTGTGTCTGGTCACAAATGAAAACAACTCAGAGTTTAGAAGTACAGGCAGACCTCGCCGGGATACGTTCCAGAAGAATTCCGCGAAGCGCAAAACCGCGATGCGCAAGTGAACATATAAATGATAAAAACGGGGTTAGGTTCCATAGATTTATTTATACTATGCAACCTCAAAAAACCAAAACTTTTCTCGGTTTTCTATCTGGCAAATCTGAAGCAGAAACTTTACGCTTGAACGACATGGTTTTCCGTGTTTTAAAAATTAAAATCAGTTGAATTTTCGGCAGAAACGCTCGAAAAGATGGTAAAGCTTGAACTAAAATTCCATACGTAACCTGCCACTTGAATCTAGAGCTCGAATGTCCATTTGTTTATTCAAGTTATAATTTTGCAATTTATTTCAGGTCCGATTTAGTA
The DNA here is from genome assembly GCA_940337035.1 of Agriotes lineatus. Classification (NCBI taxonomy): domain Eukaryota; kingdom Metazoa; phylum Arthropoda; class Insecta; order Coleoptera; family Elateridae; genus Agriotes; species Agriotes lineatus. Next base: position 22,324,996 of record OW679202.1, read on the forward strand.
ATAAGAGATTCAAAGGGATAGGCTCGATAAGTGTGTTTACAAGTTCGTGACAATTAATGTTATTTAGGTGTTCATGACATAAACCGCATACGTCTGCTTTATTTACTTACGGCCGGTCTTATAAAGGTCACTAATCTGACGTAAATTTTAAATCGCTGTTAAAATAAACGAAAGCTCATCAAAACGTTGGCGCCTTTGACATATTATTCATTAGTAAACAAATTTTTATGCGCTTTTGTTTATTTTAACAGTGAATTAAAGTTAACGGTAGATTAGTGGCCTTCATAAGACCGGCCGTTAGTGTGTGAAAGTTGAAACAGTTAACGTTGGCAATTCCATCCGCGAATGGCAAAGAAAAAGGAGCACAAAGGTGCCCTGCGTGAAATCAAAACAGGAAACCGCAAAGTCGCGAACGGCGAGGTCTGACTGTATATACTATCAATAGGTCAGATTTCACAAACACGTCATGTTTTGTGTCTATACCAATACTAGGTTTTGAGTTCAAAAACAGCAAACACGACACACATTCAATTATACAGTGTGTCTCGCAAGTTCTCCGGGCACTTACGGAGCATATTCTTGAGATCATTTCGAGCAAAAAAGTTTATATGAACATGTGTTCTATTAGTCTTCAAATATTTGTGTATTTTTCTCCTACTTACATCGTTTAATATTGTTCGATTAGTTCATTTACAACTTCTTTCTTTGAAAGATACATTCATATGCGTTCATTTAACATTCTTGAGGCCGCTAATATGTTTTTCGGTCCAATTATTTTTTCAGGGCGTATATAGTCTTTCAGCATTGTTTCGTCTAAGGAATTTAAAATGATTCCTTGCTCTTTTTTGGGATAATTGAAAGTTTGAACATTACTTTTGGTTACATTTGCAAAAGTTGTTTCGCGATGGTAAATTAAAACTTATGTGATACGGCTTCGTCTCTGTGACTGGAGACTGCGCCAGCTTAACTTATTGGTTTGGTAGCAGTTATTTGCCTGAAGGTTGGCTAGGTTAAGAAATTTCTAATTAATAAGGATATATTAAATCAAGGAAAATATACGAGGAATGTAAAATACTGCAATATTAATTTATCTGTCCGCCCAGGGCGGACACTACGATAGTGTTTTCTTGTTTATTTCTCGCTTGCACACGTCTGCACCGGGTCACGGCTGAAAACAAACTCCACTTAGAAAATTGATACTGCTATATACAGGACGTTAAAAATGTTACTATGTTGCGTCATACAAACATTATCATCGTAGTAGTGATGCAACCAAAAAAGTAACCATTCCTTTTTTTTTAAAACCTGTTTTTTTTCAAACGAAGCTGTATGGTTTTTTTTTAATACTTTTTTTCAGAATTAGAGTTAGTGAATAACAACAAGTAATATTCTTTGGAAAAACAAAATCATATTTCTAAATAAAAAAATACATTTCTTAGGTAAAGTGAATTACAGAATTTATAACAAAAAACAAATATTTCTAAAGAAAAATAATGCATTACATTTCATAGCCAAAGTGGATATAGAAATTATAATAACGCAGAAATTACTTGCTAACACACATGGCTGACTTCTCAACTGAATCGGAGTCAGTATACATGCAGTTTACGTCGCTGATGCCACTGTCTGATGACTGATGAATCGCTAACGTAATTTGATTCATCGATCATACAGTAATACGTAATACGAGTAGGCAGTAGGTATAAAATGTCACTTTTGTTTAGTAAACATTTGTGTAGTCTGTGCTGTAGTCTTCTTGAACTTTAAAGAGCATGTCAAATCAAAATAAGTTTAAATTTTGTCGTTTGCTTACCTGCCGTCAACCATACCTACCAAAACGCGCCGCCAATTACATCACTACATCGTACTAATCAAAAACAATGCTGTAAAACCATGTAGGTTTAACACTAAAATTTCTTTAAAAAAAGGAAATAGAACTACTGACGATCATATACAAATATAAAAAATTAGTAGGCATTTCAATAAAATCATATTTCAAAACAACAGTTGAAAGAAAAACCAATTATTATACATAATTATTCAATTTCGATGCTCACCATTGGGATTCCAAAAACTGTAAGATACAAAGTCGGTTAGGTTGGGTCAAAGTTGTCGATTCTAGTGGTGAATAATATTTAAAAAAAAGAAATTGGACTTAGCCACCTTAGTTTTTAGGTGTTAAATAAACTGATGTGACACTAATGGGACACTTTTTAAAGAGGAGTTCAAATACGATTTTAGATTTTGGTGTGTTTTTATAATTTTCAAGATATTCCTTATTTAAATGCACGTCAAGGATGGCTATGACACCTTTAAGAAGAGCTTATGTTTCTCTCTTCATTGGTATAAGATTTGTTCAACAACCGCTTTTTGTCAATGAGCCTCCAACATTTCGATTCATTCTTGTTCCAGAGCTGCTTTGAGCTGTATCGTGTGAAAGTGGTTATCGGTGTTTCTGATTAGTTTTTTTTAAATTACAATTTAAATTTTACCCATTTTAAAAGTTTTTACAACACAGAACCAACTACAACAAGAAATGGTATACATAACGGTTTTTCCTCATTTAAGGTTAAACCAATTTATAAAAGGCGCAATATTACACACATTTGCGCAGGCGCTGTCGAAAATTTTCTAACCCAAAATATGTCTGTATAAACACCTGTTTTTCTTCTTAAGACTAAGGCTAATACTAATGTTAAAGCTAAGAAAAGCTGTATAAACCAACCTTAAAACCTGTTTATAACTACAAAGGATAGGGAATTACAGACAAAACTAAGACATTCCTCAGCTGGATCTGAAAGATTTACAACAAATTGTAACATACCTAAAAGGCTGACTGGGGTCCAGATGAACCACAGGCTCAAAAACAATTACATAAACTGGTGACAGAAATAAATATATGCAAAATAAACTAAATAGATAGAAGAAAGATGGGGAACACCTAATACACTGCGCCAATAAATTAGGGGAACACTGAAAAAATAGTTGTAAATGCCATTTTTAAAAACTGCAAGAAGTGAAAGTGAGTAAACTACTTAGATTATCATTTATTTAAACAAAAAGTAATTAAATTTAATTATTCCTATTTTCTAAATCCAAAGAACAAACAAACATGGCAAAACTGCAAAACAAGGCTTAGTAACTTTATAATAAACTTAAAAAAAATAAACATTCAAAGAAAGCTAGTAGCACGGCATACTTTTAATCAATCTCCGTATATCTTGAGGTATGTTGGTCCATTCTTCCAAAAGAAGTATCTACCATGAGCTGTTGAAGACTCTGGAGCTACAGGTCGGTTCCTGATCTTCCGATCCAACTCATCCCATAAGTGCTCAATTGGATTCAGGTTTGGGTGAAGAGCGGGCAAGTCCATCACGGGAATTTGGTGTTCTAAGAACTTTCTTGTCTGGAACAGAAATCCAGGACCTATACGAGCCGCAGTAGGTACCACATGGTTTGCAAGAATGTCCTCGATGTATCGGGCAGCATTCATTCGTCCAGGTACAGCAACGAGATCTGTACGAATGTTAAAAGCGATATCAGCCCACACCATATCAGCTCCTCCTCCAAACTTATCTACCTGCTGAACCAGTTCTTCGCGATGGCTTCCCCTGTACGTGCCCAAACTCGAAGATGACCATTACAACGTGTCAACCTAAATCTTGACTCAACACTGAAAAGCACTGATGACCACTGCTCCATTCCCCAATCTGCATATTGTTGAGCAGTCTGTCTCTTCTGACTGGCCTCCTTGACCTCAGATTGTTTTCCCGCAACCTTTTTCTTATGGTTTCTGTACTAACCTCGATACTACTGGCTCTTCTGAGGTCATTCTATAGGTCTCTAGCAGTGGATGTACGTCGTCTAAGTGCACAAATCTGTCTTGCTGTACAGTTGTTTTCCGCTTTTGACCCTGACCAGGTCTCCTGCCATAAACTTCCTGTCACCAAGTAACGATTCCAAACCTTGGACACAACAGAAGGGCTCACATTAAGTTCTCTTGGAACTTAATGTAAGTTGTGGCCTTCTTCAATTAATGTTATGCCTCGTGCAACTTGAACTTGACTAAGATACCTCATTTTAGTGGCAAACACCGTAAAGAAATAAAATAATGACTTAGACACTAAATTGCTTCCATTTTCGTAGAATGTACAGCTACTTGATATTGAAAAGATTACTTTGCATTCTGTACTTAAGTTACTTATCTGGCAATACATACAAAAATAAAGTGCCGAGTTGCGTAAAGTAGACGAATTACTACTTACGAGGCTTTTGTCTAATAGATACATATGAAAGAAAATCCAAAATTCCATTATCTTGAACAGCATTGATGATTTTATTAGTGTTCCCCTAATTTATTGGCGCAGTGTATGTAAAATTTAAAATTATAGAAGTTTTTTTATAGACAAGAAAATCATGGCATCGGGTCGACATGGACCCCGATCGGTCCGTTGCAGTTTAATAGCCATAATTCAAATCTAATTCTTGTCAACACAATGATTGCAATATCTTCAGTCAATTGAAATACCCGTACAATTATTTGTTAAAGAAATTTCATTTATTCTGAGATGTCCTTAATTGTATGTTCAAAATGACTAGGACGATTTGTTAGGTAATTTTATTAAAAAATATTCGAGTCAATATACGCAAAAAACTGCTTTATAAATTACAACCTCTTGATTCATTTTTGTTTTCCGCATTATTAGTAAATGTTACCAAGTACTCACTATGGAAGGATGTTCTGTATTAATAGGTGTAGTAGCGGCTTAGACTAATTCTCTCAATGTTCTCATAAAATGTTACGAGTTTTAGAGAAGTACCCATAATTGAAATTTCATTGTAATTATTGTATAAACTAGAAACCATATAATTTGAAGGGAATTTTTCTAGTAGTTTACTTTTTATACAGCATACATGCTCGTGATGTAGTTGAAATTTTTAAATTTGTTACCTTTTAAAGCAAGCAGTGGTGAATTTTTTTCAGATGATGAACGCGAACGTAAAATTCATGTGGAAATCAAACCTTTAAACAATGGTTCAGCACCTATGTCGGCATCAGTAGACGAATTAAGAGCAACAGTAGAAAATTTATATTTATCGCCATTAAATAGTGGAGTAGGAAGACGAGGATCCGGCAATGATGGACAAGATGCAGTCATGAAACGTTCCCAATCTGTATCGCAGCAGTTAGGGAAACCTAGTAGTGATCTGTTAGGTCTTAATTTATTCCAAAGTCCCGTTGCTTCCAATGCTTCCACGCCCACAAGCTCACATCCGTATGCGCCATTGCAAAGCCCGTCGCAACCTACACTCAATTCACCAACACTTTCATCTTCTTCCAAGTATGCAGGTATTTTATAACCAAGATAGGTTTGATGGAAATATAATTAGGACCATTGTAGATTTAGGAGATCTATTTTCTGAAGTTGGAGATATTCAGCCTCCTGCTGGCAGTACATCGAGGCCTGTGCGACAAACTCCTACTCCTACTTCAGGATACATGTCCATTCCCAGACCACCTTCAAGAAGATCTGAGGGAGGACCGCGGGGGCATATCAGTCCTTCGACTATTTCCAGGGCCGATAGTGTAGGAAGTTTAGAATTTCGGACTGCATGTGTTCCAGTTGGGGTATCGAGAGGACCTTCTCCATTGACGATTGGCATGGCTGACACAATACCATTAGCTGTCGCTTTTCACGAAATTGTACATTCCTTTTTCAGAGGAACGGATGAAACAAAGTAATACTACAAAGGCATCACAATACTAGCTGACTTATCGAATTTTTGTTTTAGATGTCAAGTGAAAATGTCTGGCGAAATGATGCTATCATTTCCAGCTGGTATCGTCGCAGTTTTAGCAAATAATCCAAATCCCGCAAAATTGGCGTTTCGTGTCCGCAATACACAAAGATTAAATAGTATTTTACCTAACAAACAACTAGTTTCAATGTTCGTAATCGAACATGTTATTTTCTGTACATATTAGTTCTAAAGATAAACTTTTTTAGTGATAGCAGTCAGTCTGGATCAGACAGTTTGGTTTTAGAATTCAGTATGTCCGCTTTAAGTGCCCTATTGAAACGACAGTCTGAGCAAAATCCAAGCGCTTCTTATTTTAACGTAGAAATATTGAAGTATCAAGTAAGTTGTTGTAAATAACAAAGATATAGTTCTTAAGCAGTACATTTTTAGATTAAACCTAAACCAGGAGCAAATTCGTGCCCATTCCAGTTAGTGTCGTACTGGAAGTGTGAAAATTCGCACACAGATCTGAAAATAGACTATAAATATAATTCGCACGCAATGAATTCACCTTCCCCATTATTAAATGTGAGCGTCGCTGTGCCAGTAGATGGAGGTGTCAAAAATATGCAGTCAAAACCAGTTGCACAATGGTATAGTAAAGACAACAGTTAGATTCCTGTGTTGATACTTGTGTTTTAGGTCTGCAGAAAGTAGTCGTGTCTTGTGGAAATTCACTGAGCTATCGCAACACTCGGAAAACCATGGCGTGGGTTCCTTATTAGCTCGCCTGGAACTAGATTCTGGGCCTAGCACACCAGCCACAATATCAACTCAATTTAACTGCGAAGGTACTACTCTATCAGGCATCGATTTTCAATTGGTTGGGCCTGGATATCGCCTTTCTCTAGTAAAAAGGCGTTTTATCTCTGGAAAATATATTTGCGACGGTGATCCAAAATACAGTTCGGGGACACCTACTCCACCAGCCAGTACTACTTCAGGCGATTGCTAGCATTTCCACATATCACGCCTGGATTTTATCTCGCTTTTTTATTTTATTCTGTTTATGTAAACTGTTTATGAGTATTTTCCATGTTATTAAGCCTATATAGTCTATGATGCTATTTTATAACCAGTAACTTTAATAAATACATTTGTAAAACATACGGTTCTTTGTTAAAAAGAAATCACGTAGATTTATTTTTAAGTAGATAATTGAAAGAAACTATGTGCCCCGACTCATATATTGGACCAGCGTAAATATTTCATTGATTTTTTTTAATTTCCTGTGAGATTTTACTTATAAGAAAAATATTTATATAATAAATATATCCAGTGTTAATTATTTGTATTTTTACCAATATGTACATATTGTTTACATACGTAGTAAACTTTAAAGATAAATTTAATAATAAGTTTTGTTGCATGCCCCGTATGAATCCGATTGTCTTCGACATAATAACTAGTTGCAACTATTACTCATCAAATAGTGCATACTTTGGTTTTAATCTAAAATATGGTTATCGGCAATCACTACTTGGTGGAATTATAGCATATAAATTTATGTATACTAGTATTTAACTAAATCAAAATGTAAGTATTTCTGTTTTCATTTTATGCCACAATTTTAAAATACCGGGTGAGTCATTTTAATCATTGGACGCGTTTATCCAGTGAGGGAAGCAAGATGGTGAAAAATACCCCGGGACAAAATTGTTCGGGGTGAAGGGGGACAACATTTGGCACCAAAATCCACTCCGCCCTCGTACTCCCCCTCGCGGGGTGGGGGTCAAATTTCAAATGGGACCGCCCATTTTTTTCCATGGATAAAAAATGAAATTTTTGTCCGAACAATTTTTCATGAAAATGCTTTCTTCGGTCAGAACTATGACCCCCCGCCCTATTTAAGAACTACAGTGAATGGACATTTTCCCGAAACCAGGTCTGCAGCCATAAAATTGTCCCCACACGATGTCATCACAGCTGTCAGGTAGCTGTCATCAGGGCCAAAAGTGTCAATGTTTCACCAAAATGACAAAAATTTCCAGGATTGAGGTTGCAGAACGTTAGATTGGACCTACGCTCGTGATGTAAGGTCATGACCAGAGCGTGGGGGAGAGCCACTGACTCCCTGCAAATTTAATGAGAACACCCCGTACGTGAGAGGCAAGGGGACTCGCGCGAAAAAAGCACCCCGATAGGAACAAAATTCCACCACGTCCACGTCGTTGTTCCTGGGTAACGCCAAGGGTGGGATTGTGAGATGCGCTAAAACTGACCGAAGAAAGCATTTTCATGAAAAATTGTTCGGACAAAAATGTAATATTTTTTTATCAGGAACTCAAATCCATGGAAAAGAATGGGGGGTTCAATTTGAAAGTTGACCCCCCCCCCCCCCCCCCCCGCGGGAGGGAGTACGAGGGGGGAGTAGATTGTGGTGCCAAAAGTTGTCCCCCTTCACCCTGAACAATTTTGTCCCGAGGTATTTTTCATCATCTTGCTTCCCTCACTGGATAAACGCGTCCAAAGATTAAAATGACTCACCCTGTATACACTGACCGGCAAAATTATCCAATCACTTTTTTTTATACAATAATGCATCAACTATTCAACTGAAACTCACACTAGTAGTCACATTTACAGCGTAGACATCTCTCCTATTCCAGTTGATTAAAGAAAGGGCATTGGCGTGTTTTACGATGGTGAATACTTATTAAAACATATAATAGCAAGAAACCAAAATTTAATTGGCATGGTAAAACAACAAAGGAGCACAAAAAACAAAATTGAATAATTAGTATTTAGTATTGCCTGCTCTAGCATGGATAACAGCCTGTAAACGTCTGGCATGCCATCTACTAAATTTGAAAGTAATTCTTGCAGAAGATTGTCCCATTCTTTTAGCAATGCCGCTGTCAGTTCTTGAAGGCTATCTGGTCTGTGTAGTCGTGCTCTTATTTTTCTTGCTAGCATGTCCCAAACATGCTCAATAATATTTAAGTCTGGACTACGGGCCGCCCAATCCATCCAAGAAATTCCCACTTCTTGCAAGTACTGTTGTGTTACGTTGGCAACGTGTGGACAGGCATTATCTTGCATTAATAAGGAATTTCCTTCCATTCCGTATGCAGGAGGTACTACATGAGGTTCAAGAACTTCCCTAACGTATCTATCCACGTTCACAGAGTTTCCGTCGAACACAACAAGTTCTGTTCTATAATGAGCATTTACACCTGCCCAGACCCACCACCGAATGGTTCGTTGGGGACCATGTTACATGGTAAATATCATTTTCCTGGCCTTCTCCAGACCCTTTGATGGGGCAAACCTAGATTCGTCAGTAAAAAGTACCTTGGCCCATTCGTCTCTTCCCCAATGCTCATGTAAGTGAGCAAAAATTAAGCGCTCAGTTTTATGGTGCGGAAGAAGATGAGGACTTTTCATGGGTCTTCTAGCAGATAATCGTGCTTCTGTCAATCTTCTTCTTACCGTACGTTTGCTTATCTGAACTCGCCTAACTTCAGCGAGTGCATTTTGGAGCTCCGGAGCAGTGTGGGTTCTATTGCGTAACGACCGTAGCAGAAGAAACCGATCATCTAAACAGGAGGTTGACCTTCGGCGGCCTTGTACAGATTCTCTGCGGTACTGATTTGTTTCATGGAACCTCTTTCCAATTTCTGAAACGGTCGATTGTGCTACACCTACTCTTCTAGCCACAGTTCTTTTTCCTCCAAGAGAGTAACAATTATAGAGGCATTAGCTTCATCAACTTGCATTTTAAATTATCTAGTCATCAATTTTTTAGTTACCAATAAACAAAAAAACGAAATGTTATAATTACATAATGTACAAAAAAAATCAATTTAACTAAAGAAAGCTCTAATAAACCGTTTGACAGCTTTATCATCTAATCTGACTCGATTTTTTCATTGTTCTGTCATAGCTCACTGTTCTAAATAATTATGTGACAAAAGAAGTATAAAAACATTGCATTAAATAACTTTAGAAATATAAAAAAAAGTGATGGGATAGTTTTACAAATCAGTGTATAATAGCTTAGATTAGACTGCTAAAAGGCTATTGGATAAGCCAATGTTGTTTTCGAATTTATATTTATTTCTCTTTGCGAGTACCATATTGTTGACTTTAGACTCGATCTTTGTAAGTTATCCATTGACAGTAATCACTTTTGCTCTAGAAGTATTTTATGTTTCAATATTTACTAAGTAAGCATTGTACATTTTTAAACAGGAATAGAAGCAGGCAACAACTCGCATGCAGTCCTTGTAATTATTATTATCATTATTATTAAGATTCTCAAGTATGAGTAGATGTGTATAAAGACTAGATATCTATCGCTGATGAACACGGCAGTGGCTGAAAAGGCCGATATGTGAGGATATTTGTTGTCCACACGCTGAGCATACGTATATCACATCAGCACCCACTCTTCTTCTTGTAATTTGTTGGTTGGTATTCGGATTTTAAGCAAAGGTTTCCCAGTTATCTACCAGATTGACGTCTTGTAGCGTTTCATGTAATAAATCTTTGTATCGTTTTAACTGCCCTCCAACGTTTCTCAGTCCTTCAACTAACTCTCTGTACAGTATAAACTTTTGCAATCTATTGTCATTCATTTGGATTACATGACCAGCCCACCTCAATCTCGATTTGGTAACTAGCACTTCTATACTGATGCACCGAGATCTTCACAAGACTTCGGTGTTACTTATTTTGCAATACCATTTAATTCTCATAATTTGCCGTAGATGTTTTTGCTGGATTTTAACTAATGATTTAAGGTGTCGTCTGTATGTTACCCAAGTTTCGGAGCCGTAAATAAGTACAGGAGTGATGACGGCGTGATATATTGCTGTTTTTGTGACAATAGTCAGGTTGTGATTAAAGAACACTTTTTGCTAAGCAACCAAAATGCAGAACTTATACTATTACATGTCTCGGAGTCTTGGTTAGATTTATCATTAAGGACACTGCCAAGATAGCTGAATTGTGCAACTTGTTGAAGCTGTGTTCCGCCAATTGTAAGTGGTTGTTGTTGATCAGGGGCGTGAACAATACTTTAGCTTTGTAATAGCTGCTTGTGGTTGACAAATGATTTTACTTCAAGCCATATATCAAATTTGAACTTGCTTAATGTTATTAATGTATTTCGACTTAGTTTTTTAATTTTTAAGATCGTTTTGGTTTATTTATAATCTATCGGTCAGTCTTTACCCATGCTATTCAAAACTATAATCGATAAAATTTATTTATTTCAAAATATACAGGCAGCAGTAATACTGATGTGGCCTGATTTGTGACTATAATAATACCTAATTCAATCACTCAATAGACACAATTTCTTGGGCAAAGTTGTTCCAGATGTCCACGATGCGATTAGACAAGATGTTTTTGTGTTGAGCGTGCTTAAATGTCGCTTTTCAGAGGTCGAGGTCCGACTGTAGTTCTTGGTGGTGTACGACTGGGTTACCATATATCTTCGTATCATCAGCGTAAAGAGAGAATTTGGTTTTCGTGCCATAAGTGATGTCACTGGTGTAGAGAATAAACAAAACCGGACCTAGAACCGAGCCTTAGGGGACTCCACTTGTGAAAGGGCGAGATGATACGAATTTTCCTGTCTTTACTCTGAAGGTTCGGTTGGAGAGAAAGGATTCGATCCAGGATAAAAGTTTCCCTCGGATGCCGAGGTGGTGGAGTTTATGCGGTAGTCTACGATGAGGTACTTAGTCCAACGCCTTAGAAAAGTCCAGGTATATAAAATCTGTCGGTTTCCGGTGATCAAGGTCCCTAATCCATGATTGAATGGTACAGAGTAGGTTAGAAGTCGTCGATCTATTTGGGATGAAGCCATGTTGCTCTAGTGGAACGCGGCCAGTGCGAATGGCGAATTCCAGAATTTTGTCTGCAAGAAGTCATTCCATCACTTTGCAGACTGTGCTGGTCAAACTGATGGGTCTGTAGTTTGCTGGGTCAAGTATATTCCCTTTTTTAAAAATAGGGCTTACCAAAGCAGTCTTCCAGTCCTAGGGGATAGTTCGGTTACGCAATTTTTAAGGAGGATGGTTGGTACGTGGTCTGGGCCAGGGCTGAAGGAGGCGTCTAGTGACTTTAATATCCTGAGTAAATCTATTGGAAGGAATTGTACGTCAATTAGGTGTTCAGATGCAGTTGGTACTTCCAAGGTGGGCAGTGGGCCAGCAGGTGCAGTCACGTTGAACTTTGCAAATTCATCAGCTAAGGTTTCAACTATGCTCTGGGGTTCTTGAATAGTTCTGTGTTCGGCAGTTTGCAGAGTCGTGGAGTATTCTACCGCTGAAGCCATCTGATGTCGGATGTAAGTATGCAATTGTTTTCCCTTGGACATCGTGATGTTACGCTCATACCGCTGCCTGTTGTCTCGGAGCATATTGTTTGTTTCGTTACGGAGAGTTCTGTACTTTTTTAAATGAAGCGGCAGATTGCTTCTGCTGGAGAGTCTCCAGGCATTATTCTTGTGTTGGATTTAGTCCTGTTTGGTGACTTTGTAAGGGGGAATACTGAAAATTGAATTTGGAATTTTTTAAAAACGGCCGAATAACAATTATGCAATGTTTTTAAAGAAAATATCTTTCAAAATTCTTTCCGTTAACATTTTTTTCACTTTAACCTAGTTTTCAAAGCAATGTTAAAGCTTTTCTCAATAATGCTCTGAAAGTAGGATGGTCTACTTGAACTCATACCCACTTTTTTTCTTACATTAATGTTTTCTGTTTGTACAAAATTCTTCAGTAGCATTTGGAATTGTTTCTTCCAAAATCTGAATTTTTGAGATTTGGTGACCAAATGAACCTATTTTTAAATTAAAATATTGAACATTTTCTGATAAAGCTTTGCCACACATTATACGGGGTGTGTACGAGATCACTTTCCGGCCTCTATATTTTTATTTTGTATTCGAGGGTAATAGAACTTGGCATGGGTTATATGCAACCAAAATGACACTTTTTGACGTATCTGTCAAAATTTTCCAACTACCGGTTTGGTCGGAAGCAAGTAAGATATGTAATACCATAAATTAGTTCATTTCAAATACATATGCCAGATAATATACAATTATTTTGTAGGTTCCAAAATTCAGATTGTCCAGGAATTAAAGAATGCAGATTTTTTGACAAAAATTCGTACGAGCTGAAATATTTCTTGCGAAATGGTCGTTGCATTGCGATGTTTGATTTACCATTTTTGTAAAACTATTTCACAGTGACAGGACAATGTTTACGAATCAATTTTCCATTTTTCCTAAATGACCGTCCATGATAAACACAATATCGAATAATAACGCCTCTCACTATTACGACAGGTTATAAAATTTTAATTTGAAACTTTTCCGTTCCTCTGGGTTACTGTGTATAACTACTGTTACAAATGTAAATGTTTAATAGAGCAAGAACTCTGAATATAAACGCTTTCATTATTCTTTTTCATGAACATGAAACTAAAAGAGTTCAATATAATATTTACATTGGTCCAATTCATGTATGTCAAGGTTCTTATACCTGAGATTTTAGTTTCGAATAAGGTTTTATACATGAAACCTCTAATGGGTTCTGAGATGCATTTGACTATTTACAGTTAGAGAAAGTCTATTATATTTATATTCAATTAATTGTGTTGTAAACGCAAAGCAATTGCACATGTACTATCGAGTCTACATTTTTGAACCATGGATATATAACTGTTTTTCAATTTTCTTGGGAAAAAAATCTGAAACATGTCTGATTATTTAAGACTGCTATAATAGTCACTTTAAAATTTTCAAGTTATGACATCTTTTTAAATTCAAAGCAGTGCTTTCTATAATAGATCTGTTTTTAAAATATGATTAGAAAGCTAATGCGTCTATTATAGGTATAAACAGCTTGTATGATATTTGCAATTATCTGTTGTTGCACGCCTTTACTGGGGTTCATGGAACCTATGCCCCATGTAGGGAGGGCCTAGTATCTATGGATTTTTGAAATTTTTCCTTGTTTATGATATAACTAAAAAACTAATAAGTAGTAAATGATGTGTTAAAACTTTACAGCTATTCAATTTTTTTTAAACTTTAAAAGCAATTACCTCAAAAGTGTACTAATTTGGGGGAAAATATTGTTACGTTTTTACGTTCGGGCTATTTACAAAATTATACGACGCTTCTTGGATTAAACATTTATTTACAATGATTAATTACGATTATTTACAAACACACGAATTATCAAGGCAGAACACGAATTACTTAAACTAACGAACTATCTCTAACAAGGTTACATTTATTTATTTATATTGCACTTAACAGTAATGATTTATATGTTTATATTTATTTGTTATTTATTTCACTAGAGTTATATACACACGGTCTATTTATATTACGCGCTTCGAGCTTGATGAGAACTGGATGAGAACTGCCCGCTATTCCTGCTTGCGAGTATTTATATCTTACGAATAAGTCATGATGCATGAAGCATCGCCTTATTAGTCAGCAAGGCCGCTGACATCACGCATCTGCAGCTGGCTCCAAGGTTGCTTCTCGAATGTGACCATCTGTCTGCACGCGTTGGGTGCATCAACCCCATATCGCTCTCGAACGCTGACTCATGCGTGGCTCGGCCCCCAAGATTGTTACAGTGTATATCGGGACGCAGAATTACATGCTCTACCTACATCCATCACAAAAAATATGACTATCCATTAAAAATAAATGTTAATTAATGATGTCACAGAGTGAAAGTAACAGCAAAAGATGCCTTGTTAATAACAAAATACACGTTTCATTTCCTTAAAAAAATCATAAATACGTTATTGTTGAAATGAATAAATCATGAGCTGTTTTTTGGACTTCTACTTTAAATTACCATTTGGTACAAGGCCAACGTTTCGGCAATTTTATTTGTTGCCTTCCTCAGGGCTAAAAACACGTGTGAATTAACATTCAAAATACTTACTCATAATCATTCCAGAATTTTATATATACCCTACAATCAAAGAATATACTGTTTGCTACAATATCAATAACTGTAGTTAATTAGCAATTAAAATTATTTTCACCCCGAGTTATCAGTCAAGGTATATATGCATCTCACTGCAACTAATTGTACTAGCAATTAACCTCATTGATCGTAGTTTAAAGCGTACCATTCAGTGAACTGGGAACAAATAGCAATTCTTTTAATATTTAACACAGTGAAAGCCAAACTTAGCGCAGCTCAATAATACGTACAAACGTTAAAAAGTTTGAGCAAACATTTATGCGAGTATAAGATACCTACATACCTCTACGATTAACTAAGAATGTACAATTCAATTACATAAACTATATATATATATATATATTAGCACTACAGGCCATTTAGGTGTAAGGCTTTATTTAAAAGTTTTTTCCACTCTATTCTCCTTGTTGCCGCATCTTTCCAATTCCCCACTTTCAGATTTTCTAAGTCTTCCTGCACACATTGAAACCATTTCTTTCTTGGTCTGCCTTTCTTATTTGTACCTGCTGGTTCAAGTTTGAACATTTTCTTGGGTAATCTCTCCGGCTGCATCCTGGTTACATGGGCGAGCCATCTTAATCGTTACTGTTTTATGATGCTCATAATATTCGGTTCATTGTATGCCTCATATATTTCCTTATTTGTTTGTCTTCGCCAGGTCTCTTCTATTTTAATGCCACCAAAGATTTTTCTTAGCACCCTTCTTTCCCACACAGTAAGTTTCATTATGTCCTCGTTCCGCAACACCCACGTTTCGCACAAATACAACACTGTTGGTCTTATTACAGTTTTATACACTCTAATTTTTACTTTCCTCGAGATGTTCTTAGCACTTATCACTTTATGCATTGCTGCTAAACTTCTGGATCCTGCCGTTATTCTTCTTTCTATTTCACTTCCCACTTTTGCATTACTATTAATCTCTACTCCTAAATATACCAGTCGCTCAACCCTTTCAAATTTGTACTCTTTGTTTCCGCGTGTAGTTTTTATTATAAGGTACTTTTCTTGATTGTTTCTATTGATTCCTGAGATCATGTACTGTGTTTTCTTTTCATTTATCTTTAACCCATATTTGATTGCCTCAGCTTCTAACTTTTTAAATAACAGTTTCAATTCTTCTCTCGTCCTTGAAAGGATTGTTAGATCGTCCGCGTAGGCCAGACATTGATATGAACTGTTGATGATGTTATTATCCCCTTCTATTGCACTGTTTCGTAATATGACTTCTAGTATTACATTAAATAAAGTAGTTGATAAGGGATCTCCTTGTCTTAAGTCCTGTATTGGTTTTGAATTCCCCTGTCCTTTTTCCTTGTATTTTAACTACATTGTTGGTTTCTGTTAGTGTCATCTGTACTAGATCTATTAATTCTTGGTCAATTTCTAATTCCTCCATTGCTCTAAACAGCTTGTCCCTTTTTATTGAATCATACGCTTGTTGGAAATCTATGAATAACATGTGCAAGGTAGCATTTTTCATTAGCAGTTTTTCTAGGGCTTGTCTCAATACAAAAACTAGATCTGCTGTTGATCTGTCCCTCCGGAAACCGCACTGGTATTCTCCAATAGTCTTTTCTACTTGTTCTTTAAGTCTCTTGTTAATTAATGATGCCAGGATCTTGTAAGTTACATTGAGTACAGATATTGGTCTGTAATTGTTGCAGTTTAGGGGATCACCTTTTTTATATATTGAGTTTATCACTGCTGTAGTCCACTTGATAGGTAATTGTTTCCGTTCCCATATGTTTTGAATTAATTTGTATATTTCTTTTAATTGTTCACCTCCACTTTTAATTAATTCTATTTGTATTTCATCTGATCCTACTGTTTATTGTTTTTCATCTTACTTATGATTTCTTCAAATTCAGCTCCTTTTGGTTTCTCTATCTTGTCCTCGTTATCGTTTCTTTGTCGTAAAAAATCTCTTGTTATGTCATTTTCTTCACTCAATAGTATATCTTTAAAATATTCTTCCCATCTTTCTAGCGTCTGTTTTTCCCCACCTACCAATTTGCCATTTTTTGCTTTACAAAAAGTTGTTTTTGGTTGATGGCAACATTTTAATTCATTTACTTTCTTATAAAATAGTCTTATGTCTTTTTGTGTATGTGTATCTTCTATGTTTTCTATAAATTCCAAGTAAAAGGTCCGTTTCTTGTTTCTAATAAGCTTCTTTTCTTCCTTTTTCAACTTTTTGTATTCTTCTTCACTTTCTTGTGTTTTTTCTCTTAAATGATTCAGTTTTGCTTTACTTCGTTCTTCTAAGATTTTAATACATTCTTTATCAAACCATTTCTTCTTAGCTTCTTTTCTCCTTCTTATTTGTTTTTGTGCTGTTAATGTTATACTGTGATTTTTATTATTTCCCATTCTTGTTCCACATCTTGCTCTATATTCTTGTCATTTAATTTTATTTCTAGTTCTTTGTTATATTCTATTCTCTATTAATAAATGAACTTTATTAGCTTAAGCTATTTGAGTACAGTGTACAAAAAATATAAACTTAATTTTCATTAAATAGTAAATATTCTATTACTCTATTTTTAAGTAGTTACAATCCCAAATTTTATCTGCCATTTTTTTTGTCTTGTCTTCTTTGGGTATTTTTTGTTTATATTATTATCAAGTTACATTCTATATATTGTATTTATTGTTAAGGCAAGAATGCAGACGTGTTTACAGGTGATATAAGCATCAAACAAATGAAGTTGAGGTGAGTTCAAACTGCAAATAAGACTCCGAGTATTCCCACGTCGACTCAGATGTCTCCTTCTAAGTTGGGAGTGTGGCAAACATCTTCAGGCTAAAGTGGTGCCTAACAAACAATAATAATTAGTAGTCACCTACTAATTCTCTGCCTAACTAACTTTTATACTTAAACAATTACACTTGTAGAGCAGTGTTGGGTAGTAACTAAGTAAAAGTAACTCGTTACTGGTAACTAGTTACTTTTCAGTAACTTAATAGTAACTTAATTACTTTTGTGTTTTCAGTAATTGTAACTATAACGCGTTACAATTATTTAGTAACTTAAGTAACTGAATATGACAAGTTACATTTTCATGCTACAAATGTAAAATATTTTAAAATGTTCGATTTTTAATGCGTAGTATTTAAGAAATTATACCTGAAGCTGAAGAATTTGTAGAAATTGCGAATGGTTCAGTATGAAAATGCTAATACCGTACACAGGTCTTGTACTTAGTCGATAATAAATAATATTTGACGGATCCTATTTGAGTGGTGACAGCTATTTCCAGTAATCTTTAATCCTTTAACAACTAGAAGCTCTCTGAGCAGGAATGTGGATTACTGGATCCCAAAAACATCGTTGAACTAGTGCGTCTAAGCTCTAAGCCTGTTCCTTCCCCCACCTTCTGCTGTTTAAACATTACTATAATAATTCTGTGTTGTAGTTGCTATTTGCACTTCATGTAGTAAATTTGTTACAAGTTTCAATAAGTGTTTGTTTAACAAAATGAATAGCACTTTAATGGAGGTTGATGATTTTGAAGACGTGCGGTTAGCGAGCAATAAAATAGCTTGGCCTGGGTATGAAGAATTTTTCGAATTTAAAGCTTATAAAGATCCTCTGAAAAAAAATATTACGGTAATGTGTAAATTGTGTCTACCGCAAACAAAACTTTTGTCCTGTGCCGTTACATCATCGTCAAATATACGTAAACATGTTAAGGTAAGCGGCAATGCATTTTGTTTAATATGCAGTGTTTTTTTCCACGGATTCTTCTAGATTATTACAATTTAGTTGGGTAATCAGTATAAAAAAGCTATGGTAAAAACACACAAGAAAACACAACCACTACATACATTTTTTTGTTTGGATTTTTATTTGGTGGCTTCTCCACTGAGTTTTTTCATGGCTTTTTTCAATGGATTCGTTTCTGTTTTTTTATCCTTGGCTTTTTGACAAGGATTTTATTATCCTAGTATGACTTTATTTGCATTTTTCGAAAAAGTTTTGGGAATGTTATCTACATTCTTTCCTACTAATAAAGTCTCGCTTTTTACCGTAATTCATGTTAAATTGAATTAATTTTAAGTTTGTTATCATTGTATAAAATTGTAGTGGGCAATTCACTGGGCTTAGCCGGTTTTTGTCACAAAGAAACGAAAATAAATAAATAAATATCATTCCCAGTGTTTTACAGTTGCATTTGTTGTAGATCAATCATTCTTCTTATTTAAAGAAAATTGATGCAGCGATCTCTGCTTGCAAGAAAAAACGAATTGAAGTCGGTGATAACAAACAGCAAACGCTTGAAAGTTGTATTAACCGCCAGGGCAGCATATCGCAGTTAAAATTAAATCAGATCACGGAGCGTTTAATTGTTGAAGCTATTTTGCCATTTTCATTTATTGAAGGACAGCCTTGGAGAAATTTTACAAACACAGCATTTCCAACAAACCACATTATGACGAGGAAAACTCTCATGGCTAAAGTGCAGCAATCCTTCCACAATCTAAAGGAAAAATTAATAGCTGCATTAGAAAAACCAAATCTTGTTGCTGTAACAGCAGACCTGTGGAAAATGTATAACAGGCAAGTATTAAACAAAAATACCTTTCGTGTTACTTCAACATTCTGATTGTTTTTAGAAGTTTTCTGGGAATGACTGTGCATTGGATAGAAAATACGACCCTACACAGAAAATCTGCTGTGATTGCCTGTCGTCGCTTAAGAGGTTGCGTTAGATACAACATTTTAGCACAGAATATGGAGGAAATATTTCAAGAATATAACATCCAACATAAAATCTGTAAGGTTATCACTGACAACGGGTCGAATTTTGTGAAAGCTTTCAGGTATGTAGTTCAGTATTCAGTAGTCGTAGTTCAGATTATGACAATTAAAATATATTCCGTTTTGGGGTGTGCTTACAATTTCTAATTTTTTAAGATTATTTGGTGACAAAGAAGAAGAAGAGGATGAAGATAATGAAGACGTGACAGAAGCTGTAGAAATAACAGAACTACTTCAGAATGGAGAAATGGAAATTGATAACCATTATTTATTGCCACCTCATCATAGATGTGCTGCCCACACATTGAATTTATTAGCGACAAAAGTTGCCCTAGTAGCAGAAAAGGACATTATTTATAAAAGAGCTTCTCGAGCAGCATTTGCAAAATGTCAAGCATTGTGGAATAAACAGTCATACTCTGGACCTGCTGCAGATGAAATAAAGAAGTGCTTGGGTATCCATTTAACCACGCCTAATACCACAAGATGGAATTCCACTTTCGATGCTGTTAAATTAATAGCAAAATTGATTTCAAAAAACGTTAATAGTTTTAACGATGCTTGTGATCTTGTCAAAATTTCACGGTTGTCAGCGCAAGATATTAAGTTTATAGCGGAATATTGTGAGGTTTGTCAAATATTTCTTGTTTATTTACAATTGTTTTTTATAAATAATTAATTTTAGATTATGGAACCAGTAGCTAATGCCCTAGACATACTGCAAGGCGAAAACAATATGTACATGGCCTACTTACAACCAACCATAGAAGAAATATACCGGAAAATGCAATTACTGAAAACAAAGAATTTTACTTTTTGCGGATCATTGATTAAAGCTATCACCGATGGCTTAAATAAAAGGTATTTATTTAATAGGAATGCATTAACAAAAATATTGACTGTTGCCAATTTTTATTTTAGATTCACAGAAATTCGCAACAATTCTGACTACACTCTGGCGGCGGTTACTCATCCTTGGTTTAAATTTGAGTGGATATGTGATGCAGAAAAGACACGAAACGCTGTTACATTATTGGAAAATGAAGTAAAAAATCGTGCTTCTACTTCATCAGTTTGTCCACTTCCCAGTCCACAAAATAATGATGGAGACAAAGGAGAACACAATTTTTTTTCCTTCAAAACAGTAAAGCGGTCCAAAAATATGGACGAAACTGAAATATATATGAAGTGCGATTCATCTAATTTAACAGCTTTAGACAAATTTCCAACAATTAGGGAAATATTTATTAGATATAATACTGCCCTCCCTTCCAGTGCTCCAGTAGAACGATTGTTCAGCACTGCAAAAGACGTTCTCCATTTCAAACGTACAAAATTAAGTGATAAAAATTTTGAAATGCAGTTATTATTAAAAACCAATAAATTTTATACATAAGACAGAAATGTAGAAATAGGAATCTAATTTACTAATAAACAATTGTTTATAAATATGTGTTTCTGTTGATATTAAGTTGATAGTAATTGCATGTAGATTAGTAGCCTCTCATAAAAAAAGTAACTTAAAAAATAACGAGTTACTTTATGGTAACTTAGTAACTTATTCAAGTTACTTTTATAATTCTGTAACTTAGTAACTTACTCAGTTACTTTTTTGTCGAGTAACTGATTAACTTACTTAGTTACTTTTCTAGAGTAACTTACCCAACACTGTTGTAGAGTAAAACCCCGTTCATGTCCCACTGAAGCTAGTTCTATGCATTTTTTGTAAGTAGCAGGCAGAATTAACGATTCTAACGAAGCATAAAGTGCTGGGTTACATAAATTCTTACCTTTAAATATTTACCTACCTGAAAACCCTTACATGCTTTCCAATATCCTGGCAGTGGTAGCCTAGACACCACTTCAAAATGATTGTTTCAACTTATTGTCTAATTAGTTTGTGAGGACAATTTGCTGTATTTTCGCCCTTTTCCGCCTTTCCGCCCATTTTTAGCTTTGATTTTAATTCTTTTCTCAGGTTAGCCACGCCTAAATTAGAAGTTCGGCGAAGGCTCCAAATTTTAGTCCATACGATACTTCTTTCCTTTCATTTCGAATCTAGAGTTTTGCAGCGTTTTTCGGCCCATTGTATTTTATATCGCGACAGCGTTTCAAATCCAAATTAAAGCTTTGTTCCTGCATGCTATGTCACAATGGGGCTCATCGCATTCTTAGAATTTTGCCGTTACCTGACGGTCCAATTCTTTCCAGAAGCTTCAGGCAGAATTGCTGACTCAAGGACTCAAGATTTTATCAGCGCGACGTCTTTCGCATGGTCCACATAAGCTAGAGAGAGAACACGCTTAAGTCACGCGTGCGCCTAGTCATTCCGTTCCCACATTGTTGACCGAAGCGTCACTCAGCGGCCGGCGCTAAGATTGTCAAGAAGTGTTGGTGGTTGAGTCCGCGACTTCAACTCCGTGGTCGAGCGCCGCGTAAGTCGAAATTAATAGAACTACAGTGTCGCTGTCTTCGAGCCCTGTGTTATGGTGATATACTGGTGAACGTTTATTCAAGTTTTCTGTACCGTTGTACCTAAGCATCTTCGTTAAAACTGTTATAGTGGATCTTAAGGGGAAACCTTCATCGTTGTGCTAAACCTGCCTGTTCCGAATTTCGCTACCGCAATCTGCTTTTTTTGTACGGGCTTCATTCAAATTAACCCTCATCTTGGGGATACCATGCCGATTACGCTCTCTCGAATATCGCTCCTCCATGCGGTATCCAGTAATTTTTTGTCGTTCTTTTCGTGGCATTAGCTGTAGTGCGATCCGCAGCTGCATTGGACATCAGTTTAGAGCATCTGGATTCCTACACCAGGTATCTGTTAGTTGTTAACCGTTGTACCGCCTGTACATTTACAGTGAAGTGATTTTTGAAGTGTTGTTCCGTCAAATTATGCCTTTGTTTGTTTAAATTGTAAGATGTCGAACAGAAACTACCGTTTTGAAGTGAATTTTTAGTTTTACCGTCTAGTTTTATTGTTTATATGTTTTGCATTGTAAGTTTAAGTAAACATTGTCGTTGCTTTATTATTTGAGTGATTGTTGATAATGTTGATCATGTAACGTAGTTCATCTGTGCCTAATTTAAAGTCATTACTGTTTGGAATGTAGCCATGTCGTTTGATTGTCATTTTACCGCTGTGTTTAGTTTAAACGTCGTCATTTAACATGACTAACCCCTTTCGTATATATTTTTAACTGTAACGAGTACACATTTTCATGTTCATTGCCATTTTCATATTTTATTATTTCAATAGAGTTCATTGTTAATTACTTACGTTTTTCATTGGTGTTTGCATGTTTATTTGTGTTTTGTTTCGATGTACAGGGATTCAGATGATTGTGAGCAAGTATAGCGAAAAGAAGTATATAAGTACATCGATTCAGCTGTTGCACTCGCCTCCTCAAGCTGTGCCAAGCCAGAAGTAGAAAGGTGAATCTCTTACTTCCACGTTCAGAGTGAGTTCACCTGTTTTGCTGATTTTACCCCGATTTAGTCCGAAAGTGGTGGTACGTCCATATTTTACCATCTTTTAGCTCGCTTACCGGAGCGCAGCCATAATTCAAACGTCGTCAAGAACCCGCCCTCTCACTGAGCGTTCTAAAGCCGGAGCAACCTTTTGTTACCGTCCATCCTAACGGAGTTAGGGCCGCGAATTCTAGGTAAATTTTCCGATTGTGTCGTAAGGTCGCGTTTTGTGGGTAACAGATTTGACTCCCAAGCGTGTGGTCTTGTTTTGCCTACTTGAGGGTCTGTTTTGTGTCGTTAATAACATTTTTGGTGGTAACAAGTTAACAATGCCAACTTTCAAAAAGAAATACAAAAATTGGACAAACACATTGATTCCTCAACATCATATTCACTCCTGGACATTTTGCTGTATAAGAGGTACACAAATGAAGGTGCGAAATTTCTCAGACGCTAACTTTTTAGGCTATCTAGAAGAGCCTAGTGATCTAGAATTCATTTGCATGACTTTATATAAATCATGTGCCGGTGTGAGATTATTTTAGTCGCAGTTGATGTTTCCACACAATTCGTGGTAGTGTATGCTCTAATCTAAAACATAAATTTTAAGATATTTAACTTAAACTTATGTTTTTAGTGGTGGTATTTCTTTAATAATTGCAAAACGATCACTCAACGCAGTTCATTTTTTCAAGGTAAAAATGGTACAAGGTATTTCAATTTTCTCACCTGGGGTGGGATGCTATAGTAACCTTGCGTCTCTTTTCATCCAAAAACGAGAATCTTAGAGAAAGAAGGGTCAAGAAAGATGGAGAGGAGCTGCCCAGAATTCACTTCAGAGAAGTGTTATGTTCGTTTCTTTCCTGCGTACAATTTCAAGCACAAGCTGCTGATCTTAGTTATCAGACCAGAACTGCGCATTCTGTTAGAGGGGATAACATTTCGTTCATCTCTCGGGAATTTCAGTTAGCAGTACTTTATTAGTCTAGGTT
This sequence comes from Agriotes lineatus, assembly GCA_940337035.1. NCBI lineage: Eukaryota > Metazoa > Arthropoda > Insecta > Coleoptera > Elateridae > Agriotes > Agriotes lineatus. The sequence goes on from OW679202.1 coordinate 22,349,004, forward strand.
ATCTGTCTCAGGGACCAGCATTTTCACAGCTCCTGCTTACATTCCTGAAGTTGGGTTTCCAAGCTTTTGCTGATTCGTGCTGAGAGTAAGCTTTACTTTCATGTCGGTATTGTTAATCACTGCATTACTCTAAAAATGGCTTCTTAACAGTGTGCAGTTTCTGCATGTTTAAGACCTCCTCTCATAGATACGATATTTATACGTTTTTGAATTAGAAATTAAAATGAATACTGTTTTTATGTATGTGTTTTCGTCAGTGTTTGCCTAATGGACACAAGTTTTCAACTTTTTCCCTTATAGGAAGCTAAACGCCCTTTTATTAATTACGTCAGGTGGATTGTGCCCCCTCCCCCCCACCCGTAACAATGGCTTGGTAACCACCAACTCCTGCTGCCAGTTGATTATTTACCTGTATTTTCGTGTGCTAAATACTTATAATGTGTCAATTTTCCACTGTGATTAACAGTGTTATGAAACGAGTATGCAGATGCGTTTATAACCGACATAAGTACCAACAATAAGAAAATAAGGCGAGAGTAATTTATGCATTGGCGCCCAGAAATAATAATAATCGCGTTTTACGTCTCTACCGAATTGATCTTTAGCTAGAAATCCATAAAATCACAAGGGAAGCCAAAAATAGAAACGAAAGATCTATAATAGATTATTTCCTGGTTAGTAAAAATAGGTGGAACAAAGTCAGAGACGTAAAAGTTAAAAGAGGTTCGGAAATTGGAAGCGACCACTACCTACTAGTGATGAAATTAGACATGGGTAACGATAGAACTATAAAAGACAGGAAAAGAAAGATAGTAAACAGAAAGATTAGATGTCACAAACTAAGAGAGAACCAATACAAAATTAGATACCAAGAGAAACTAGAACAAAAGTGTAAAAACATCCCAACACACGGTACTACTGAGGAGATATGGACTATATTGAAAGAAGCGATTCTAAGCACAGCAGAAGAGATATGTGGAACTACAAATATAGTAAATACTCAGACAAAAAGAACACACTGGTGGACTAAGGAGGTCAAAAAAGCTATTAAAAAGAAAAAATTAAGTTGGAAAAAATACTTAAGCACAAAAACGCAAACAAATTATGATCGCTATAAAAGAGAGAGAGGAGAGGTCAAAAGATTAGTGAAAGAAGAAAACAAAAAGCCTGGGTAAAATTTGGAGAAAAAATGGAGAAGGCATATAACGAAAACCAAAAGCTTTTCTTCGGGGCAATAAAAAATGCAAGGAAAAGCACAGGAGACACACTCATGAACATCAAAGACGAAGAAGATGAAATAATCACAGAGGAGCAAAAAATAATGGAGAGATGGAGACGATATTTTAGGGATTTATTAGAGGGTGCAGATGACATTAACACGGAAGAAAACATGCGGGGAAAGCAATAACCCTACAGAAATAGTAAGGCAAACATCAGAACAAGACATAACTAAGGAAGAAATTGAAGAGGCAATAAAGAAAATGAAAATAGGCAAAGCGCCAGGATATGATGAACTAACTGGAGACATGATAAAGGCAGGAGAAGCGCAAATACTTGAAATATTAAAAACCCTAATGAACAAGGTAATGAACATTGGGGAAGCTCCAGAAGACTGGAAAATCGGGATAATAACCCCAATATACAAGAAAGGGGACAGGAAGAACTGCAATAACTATAGGGGTATTACGCTACTAAGTACAGTAGGCAAACTATACGCAAGAGAAACTTTGGAAGAAACTATCGAAGACACGCAGCAGGGATTTAGGAAGAACAGAGGTACAATGGATGCAATATTTATAATCCGACAAATAATAGAAAAAGCCATCAGAGAAGACGGAGAGGTACACCTTTGTTTTATCGACTTTGAGAAAGCCTTCGATAAAGTTAACAGAGAAGACATTTGGAGAATATTAGAAAAACGAGGAGTAGAAGAAAAACTGATTAATGGCGTCAAGGCATTATACTCACGGACCAAAAATTTCGTAAGGGTGAGGCAAGAAAGGTCACAAATGTTTGAAACTACTAAAGGTGTAAGACAAGGTTGCATACTAAACCCTCTGCTATTTACCTTAGTGTTAGATGAAGGGGTTAAACAAGCGAAAAGCGAGGTAATACCTTACCCAGTGGGCTACTGGAAAATGGAGAATATACAAATCTCAGAACTCTTATACGCAGATGATATGGTAGTAGTAGCAAAAGACGAAAAAACGCTCAACAAGAACTTAGAAAGATATAAAAACAACTTAGAAACTTTCAATATGACAATAAATAAACAAAAAACGAAAACGATGATAGCCAGTAGGAAAGACAAAAAGCATGAAATAAAGATAGGAGACATACAATTAGAACAGGTACCAAGCTTCAAATACCTTGGCTCGACAATAACGCAGGACGGGAGACTAGATGAAGAAGTAAACGAGAGAACAGCATCAGCAGGAAGGCTATTTAATGCGATAAAGAGCAAATTCTTGGCGAAAAAAGAAATCCCAAAATCGGCTAAAACAGAAGTGTTTAAAAAAATAGCAACACCGATCCTTACCTACGGTTCCGAAACATGGACGCTTACACAAAGCCAGAAAAGCAGAATCCAAAGTGCGGAAATGAGGTTTCTCAGAAAAATCGAGGGAAAAACAAAGATAGACAAAATTAAGAACTCAACCTTCAGGAAAAACCTAAAAACAAAACCTGTACTACAATCAATTGAAGAAGGAAACCTAAGATGGTATGGACATGTCATAAGAAGAAACGACGATAAAATAGTCAAACGAGTAGCAGAAGCCAAACCCATGAGAAAGAAAATGAGGGGAAGACCCAGAAGAACATGGTTAGAAGTAATAAGGGAAGCAGCAGAAAGGAGAGACGTACAGTGGAACGAAATGAAGCAAAGGGCGCAAGACAGGAAAGCCTGGAAAGAAATTTGGAAACGAGAACCTAGGCAATAACTCAACGCCACCCACGTCTTACACCCGAAAGGGTAGAAAGACATTAGGATTAAGTAAGTAAGTAATTTTCGTGTGCTAAATACTTATAATGTGTCAATTTTCCACTGTGATTAACAGTGTTATGAAACGAGTATGCAGATGCGTTTATAACCGACATAAGTACCAACAATAAGAAAATAAGGCGAGAGTAATTTATGCATTGGCGCCCAGAAATAATAACAATCGCGTTTTACGTCTCTACCGAATTGATCTTTAGACATAAACACTTACGCTTTCAGAATAAGACCCCGTCCTTGTCCCAATGAAACTGGTCTTGTGCATTTGTGGTTTGTTACATGTCACAAATGAATTTTAAAATGTAACAGAAAGTACTCTGCTATTAACTCACCTAAAACCTACCTACATCAGAGCAGAAGATTGTGGGTATCGAACCCAGGACTTCCTCACTACTAAGTAGATGTGGTACCGTACTCCAAAGAAGCTCAGTACTTCTCTTAAGTGCCTCCCCTATATATGGTTCAAAACTTGAGCCACAAAGTAATATCTCAGAGCGCGTAATGCATGAACTAGTTCATCTTTTTAGACCTTTTGTCATGCAAACCACTCCCACTGACTAAGTTCCCAATATTTTCCACCTATTTAGATATCAGTGTACACAAATCTACCAAATTTGCCTCTGCAGAATTGCAATATGGAATAGAAGTGTCTTCAACTTTTTTTCCACAATATTCCAGAGACGTTCCTGTTAACAGTGGCGTATTATAGCAGAAACCTGAGAAGCCCGAGCTTCTGGTGCAAAATTTCAGGGGGCGCCAAAGTGAAATGATCAACCAAAAATGGTTTTGTGAAAAATTATATAATTCCTAGGCATATACCTACTGCAAATTGCCACTTAAAATGATCACAGTAACCAGTTTCTGGATTTTCTAATACTAACGAAAATATGGGCGCAAAATTTTAAGGGGCTTCTGGTGGCTATCATAGTTAATACGTCACTGCATGTTAAGTTACTCTTTGCTCGTGAAAATTTGCATAAGTCTAAGTGCTAGCATCTCTTATTTTCAATACCCTACCTTTCAACTCGGAGACATGGTTTTGTTGAAAGCAAATTCCACATCGTCGTCGCTTCTCAATGAGACCAAAAAGTTATTTTTTTTCAAGGAACCCTACTGCATTCAAAATCTGTGCGGTCCGGTGCAATTCTCTTTACTCCACCTAGTTGTTGCTATATAACAATACTTGCACATATGAATTTTGTTGATCACAGTAGTTCCACACTATTTCAGTACCTATAGCCTGGAAACTTATCTTCATGATGCACCAAGCTGAATAACAGAATCGAGTGGTTTTCTTATGTAATATTGCATAAAATAGAATTGTATTCCATTGGCGGTAATAACAACAAATATTAATTTTATCCGCAGCCTCAAATTCGTATCCGACTATATCTTTTAAAAACTCAGAATTGATTGAAGTGGACACATTCAATTTCAATCAATTTATCGTACTACAAAGTCTTAATATTTACTGTAATTGAATATAGCTTTGAAAAATATTTATTTGTTGTTATTTAGAATCATATATGTTGTTGACCAATTTTAACCAATTAGCTAATTAAAACTTTTAACATTTGTAGTAACTATTGTAGGGTTAACATTTGTACATGTGTCGCTTCATCTATTTTGAATCACAGCTTTATTCTGCATACTTGGTGATGTACTGGCATATCTTCAACGGCTGTATTAATTCTCTAGACCCAGCATTATCCAATTTTTTAAAATGGCATTTATAGCATTTTATTGTCGCACTACTTTAAAATTTCCTACTTGATTTTACTTAGCTTAAATATGATTAAATGTATAGCCATTCCGAATTTTCTAGACTCCTAAAAAATAGGTTATCTAGAAAAACCAGGCAATTCGGATTATCGAAGTTTTAATACAGTTGTAGGAAGTTTGTAGTTAATCTTAAATCATGAATTACAAGGACAGGAGCATATATAATATTATGGATGGGAAGAAAGTAATCGGTAGAATAATCATGGTCTTTATATATTTTCTGACCTCAAGAAGACAAGGAAGAGAATTCTTAAAAAATATTTCTTGTTCCATAAAATCTACTTTTATTGGATTTTCGCTTCAAGCAACATTTTTCGTAATAGAATTCAATGCAAGTGATGAAATGGGAAATTTTAAACAAATACTATGAGTGCGAGTTATTATAAATGATTGTAGGTCCAGAATGCGTTGGGATTCTCATATTTTTGCTTTTACCACTCTAATGTATGTGTGTATAGTATGTCTATTTAGTATGCACTCTATACGCATAGTAGTATGAAAGGTTGCATAACACACTTGCATCACCCGTCAATATTATCCTATACCATAAAATCGGTGGTCTCTTTGTATGTATCTTTGTTCGCTATCTCCTCCGAAGATACTGGACCGATTAAATTGTATGATAGCTTAAAATTGTGCTAATTTTTAGACTTAGATCGTAGGCCGGTTTTTATTTTCAAAAAAAGTACGAAAAAGTAAAATTAAATTAAATTACGATCGATTGAAACAGCTGATGTGGTACGTTCACAATGAACTCTTCAGCACCGATTTCGACGTCAAATTTAAAGAACAATTAAATCATGTAATTTCAATGTTCATCTATCAACATTTTTGTATGTATAATTGGTAAGGTTGTATGTGTTTTTGATTATGACATGTAGCACCCTTTCCTACCGAAGCGTAGCGCGAGTGATTCACTAGTAGGGTCATGAAAGTGATATATTTAGTAAGCAATTATATTCTTGCTATTAAGTAACAACAAAATTTGAACATGTCAAAATGGCAATCAGTAGTTTATAGTACTAAAGCAGTTGCAATGAAACGACAAAAAAATGTTATTTTTCCAAGGTACTCTTGACCTACAATCATTTATAATCACTGTGTAATATCCATTTTTAATAAAACAATTTGGCTACTTTATTTGTTGGCCATAAAATTCTGGAAATATTAATATGCAACAGCATCATAATTTACAGATATTAAAATAAGAAGGTAGAATTATTTTAAATGATTATATTGTGGTTTTGTTTTCATATATATAATTGTAAGAGTTGGCCATGGAGATTCTGTCATTACGTTACATTACAAAGTAGGTACTAATTATCCTTTATCATCCTTGACCAACCCTTATGCAGTTTTTATTTGAACATCCGTATATGGTATAACATATACTTTACATCTGAATTATATTCTTACTATATTTTACTGTAATAAATGTTCTCTCTTACATTATTTCTTCAACAGTAAGTATGTATACAAATGTATATTGTTTTTTTTTTCACAAAGTTTATACATAATTTATACAGAGGGAGGGTATCGGAAAAAGCGAGTGGTGAAAAGTGTAGACATAAATTTGATATGTAATCTGAAATGACTGCTATGTGAAGTATAGAAAAGTTCGACTTTTGTTGTTACTATTCGTGATCAGAACGGGTTGTATGGATACTGGACATTTCTTTTCTGGCTGTTGAAAATATTTCTATTTATACCATTCCATGGGTTGTGCACTTTATTATTTTCATCAACAGTAATCTACAGCTACAACTAAAAGATAATATAAAACTCTCAGTGGCATTTACATTAATTTTCGTAGTAAAAATCCAAAGGCCTCGGGGATATTTTTAGTTAATTTAAACTTATCACTAACTTCGTTCTTCAATAACTGCACTAAAATAAAAATATTCTCAAGTTAATGTTCTGCATTCTACACAAACATAATCAAAGATGAAACTTCATTCACGTAGTGTTTCTTTTAGCTAAGTTTTTGGAGGTGAAGAAAGAATAACTAATGCGATGATATAGAATTAACTAAACATAAAACAAACAAGCTTAATTTCGATCCCTTTTCTACAATCATATCACTTCCACTAACCACAGCAAAACTAATATACGACAAGAGACTCTCTATAATTGGTAGCTCTAAAATAATTACCGTTCATCCATCTGAAGTAGTATTCTGACCTATCTAGTTCAAAGGGTTATTTTAATAAAATGCGCTAAGCAAATAAATATCGCAAATGAAGAGAGTTAACAGAAACTGTATTTATATAATATTGTAATACTGTAATAGTGATAATACAAGGTGCGTTCGATGTTAAATAAATTAACAGTAGGTTTGCAAGCAAACACATCTACACAAAATATATCAACTTTATATCAGTTATAACTTATGAATCGCATCTTCTGAATTACAGTCGTTCCAGCAGCATTGTTGGCCAGATATGCTTAGTTGGAATGAAAATAATGCACCTGTTGACATGGCGCTGAGACGGATTGCATGTAGCTTACTTGTAGATGGATGGCATGGAACATAAGCAATTAGTACATAAGGCTGGGTATATGTTTACAATGATGTTTGAAAATGGCTTGGATACAATATAACCATAATTTGTTGCTATTTCTATAGTTTTAAGAACAACACGGACCAAAGTCTTACAAAAATGAGCCGCCAAAGCTAACAGACGATGCTTCCAGCAACTCGGGGGTGTGACCCTGTATCCCCGTCGTAACTCTTTCTGCTCTACATTCATTTAATTAGTCTATACTACGAAGGATTTATGATGATTCATCCTGTGAATTTTTTCCCCAAAAGCGATCGAAACGGTTGCGCGCCTTTTCCAAAACGTCAGAGGCGAACGACCGTTCGTTCGTTGGCGATGTCAACAATGGTGCTTCTAACACTCGGTAGGGCAATGGGTTTTTTTGATGGACTTGAGGAACAGTTGGAACGGCAGTGGAAGCCTCCATCAGCGGATCGTCTAAACAACGCAGACTGGTACCCGCTACGGGCGTCGTTTCTAATTTACCTATCACGCTGAGTTCTGAGGAAGAAGCAGTTGAAAGCTCTTGTGTAGTTATGGCCGTATTGCTGCTGTTATTTGATGGTTTTTTAGCTGCAAAACATAACGTGTCAGAAGATACATCGAAGTAGCCAACGTCGAAATGAAAAGCTAAAGAGCAAAATTTTCTGTGTTTTGTAAAGAAGATAGTAACAACAGAATGGCAAGCGCAAGATACTCTGCCAGCTTGGCGTGCGCTTCTAAGCCCCAACTCAAATGCTTTTGTGCAAGCCATTCTAGTAAGTGCAATCTGATTGCCACAGCTAGTACTCGCCTGTTTATATAAAAATGATACTGCCCTGCCCTGAGGTCATGCTTTGACTGCTAAACCCATACCTAAAGCAATACAACCAAATCGGATATGGTAAGCGGAAATCAGGTCCGAAGTTACGACATGGACATGCCTTGTTCCTTAGTCGGTTCCGAAAGTTGCGGAGGTGCGGACTGTGCTGCTGGCGGTGGCACTTCTGGTGGGGTCCAGGCTTTTACTTCACTATGAGGACGTGTTCCTAAGTCACCTAACAAATACAACGTGTTTATTCAGTATAACAACCACAGCAAAAGAAAAATTTATGTTGGCTGAACGGGAGATTGGTACCTCCCTCTTTTAAAGCGTTAATTAAAAAACCCTATACACTATTACTAGTCAGATTGATTGAAAACTATGCCATGCAGGACCATAGCTTAATAAGTACTTGATTTTGGCAGCAAAAAGTGTGCACTGAGAAACATTGTGGATATAGTTATTGCCATTGGAATATTGCCAAATTGACACAATCTAATTTTGGCACATTTTGTGCATAAGAAATTAAATATTTTATGGTTCTGAAAAGGATATATATATTATTATAAATATGAAGAAAAGGCTTGATCTATATCTTTGTATGTAGTTTCTAAATTTTAGAAATGGTTCACTTTATGTTAGTACGAATTTATTGTTTACCTTCCCGAATATTTTGAGTGACAGTAAAGGTTTTTCCAGTATCTAGGGGCACAGTCCAGTTGACGGGATCAGGAGATCTCATCAATATTTGTTCAGGAGATTTCACTCTGGTGGGCTCGGGAGGAGACTTGACTACGGGTTCGAGGTCTATGCGATCAGGTTCGGTAACTATTGGTGCTTCTATAGATTCGCTCTTCTCAGTTTTAGTTGAAGAATCTGCTGTTGAACGTACGATATTTAATGGTGAGCCTTTTAACAGCACATGGCAAACGAAAAGTGTGTGTGCCAAGGATCGTGAGACCACGAATCCTACATGCATACGGGTTTGGTCTTACCTCCTCGGCCTCCTCTCCGCAGCTCTTTTGTGCCGAGAATTTGCGAATTTGCGTAATGAGTACTTTGGTTTTTGTTTGACTTTGCTTTGGCCAATCGGTCGTCTTCAATTTTAAGGGGAACCGTACTACATTTAGATCGGAATGAGGCAGTGGTGTTCAAGGATGCTAAAACACCGGAATATTTATTATATAAAAACGCATGGTACTACGAAGGTATTACTGCATAACATCTAAGGCATATTTGCAATTTGATCGTTACATTAACATCGTGCTAATAAAAATTTGCAAAGTTAAAGCTTATTTTATCCAAAGTTATTTTTACCCAACGAACTATTACGATCTAATTGCAAATAGAAGAAGCTGTTTCCTGCTGCTCAAATGGTACATTATTAGGTGTAAAAAGTTAACACGTGCATAAGCATGCGTCACGAGACTTGGCACACATCGAATTTCTTTTAGCACTTATACTCACATGGTCTAGGTCTCCGAGTTGCTGAAGTACTATTTGACGAAGCTCTCTTCTCTTTGACGGTAGCCGAACGAGACTGGCGCTTAGGTGATCGCCTTTCTGAATGAGTTTCGGTAGGTCCCACAGACTGAGATCTCACTAATAATTATTGTTTAGCAGAACTGCTCCGTTATCTACTCTACTTACCAGCTTTAAGAGCATTCTTTACTTTTTGCGAATTTCGTTTTTGTGCCGCTAACTTCTGCGGAGAACCCTTCTGGGGGCTATACTTTTGAGGACTACCTTTCTGGGAACCTCTAATATCGTCATCTTTTCTTGGTATCGTAGGTTCTAACTTCTCTCGCGTAGGAGATAAAATTAAACCATCCATTTCTAGAATGGAAATATTTTCAGCGTGGTCTTATATTAGAAGTAACGAAGCTACATACCTGAGCCACCAGTAGTGCGTTCCAAATGGTGCCTAATCATGTCTTTCACAGCTCTTATGTTATCGGCGTTCCTTAAAGGCTTAGTTGGTGAACTTCTTTTGTTGTTCTCTTGCTCTTTTTCTTCTTTGGTGTAGGATCTAAAATAAGAGGTGTTGATTGTTTGTAAATATGGTTATCGAGTTATTTACCTATGGGCTGTAGACGCCAAAGATAATGCCGAAAGAGAGCTTCGTTGTGACACCTGGTCCCACAATTCAATTTGTTTAGTATAAAATTCTGACAATTTTTCGGGTGCCAGTTCGGTACCCCAACCACGATGCTGCAATTTATTATTTTTGTATCTACAGTGAAGATGCATACCATTGTTTACAAACCTTGTATTGTCCAGCTTTCTTACGTAATTCAACAACTTCACCATACCACGAATCGTTGACGTTGTCTGGAATAATAGTAGCGGCAGTGGTCTCTGCAGCTTTGTTCTCTGCTGCACGCTCCGTAAAACGCCCTTCAGAGTACTCGTACTGAGAGAACGGGCGGAACTTCTTCTTGTATTCCGTTTTGAATTCCTTTTGCGCCTTGTTGTCCCTCGGCTCGTCATGCCACGGGTTCTCATTGACCAGTGGTTCCAGTTCACTAGCTGTAAGAAATAGCTCGGATATGTTTATCTTGTCACTACTGTAATATTATAGTACCGTCTTTGTTCTCAAGGTCGATTCGTTTTCTATGCACCATTGCATTAGCTGCTGGTTTAATAGCACCCATGGAAAGCGATTTTCGCGGAGTAGAAGCGTCTACTTTATCTCTACGCGAAACGTGTCCATTTGGCCATGCAAACTGAAGGCGATACTCGGTGCTGAGCTTTGAAATCGCTTTTCTTAACAGTCCCTTTTCACGACCCTATACAGATTTCATTTAGACAAGATTTAGAATCAGCTGCACGGAAAGGGTACACAGAACAACGGGCGATATTGTGTTACCGTGTTTTCTATGTCCGGGTCTGACTCCCGACGTCGTTCGTCGTCGTCGTTCACAATGGCGTTGCTACGCGCTGGCCCTTCGGATTTGCTGCGTCGAGACGGTCTCCAATGCGAGCCGCCTCTCTCCTCGGACTGTAATTAAAATGAATACATCTCTACCTGTTCTAACGTACACGCCAATTCTTCTTGCATTAGCAACAATTGGCAATGCATGCAAAGAGTTAATGTTGTTCCCTTCGGAAACGTATTCATTTTAATAGTCACCTGACATGCATTCAAGGAATGAAAATCGATGATCGGACTAGAAATTTGATACAATCGATTGAGCGTCATATTATATCATGCAGGGCAGGACAGGGCAGCAAATCTACTTGGCGGTTCAGAGAGCGGGTGAATGTTCCGCGAGGAGTCAATACTAGGTACAGGGTGGGCCAAAAACTACACGGGCTCATGTACGGTTCGTTAGCACCGTTGTTCTGTATAGAACCCTGTGGCTTAAATGTAAGCATGTGTAAAATGTAAAACAGAAAGTAAAATAGCGCCTAGGTCTAAAATACTTCGTCAACATACATTCATTGTTAAAACAGTAGCACTTGTGCGTTGATATTCTAAAAATAAGATATTACACTTTATACAAGCTAAATGTGAATGCAAAGTATCTTTCAGTTAGATGGCGTTATTGGTCAAATAGGCATAGACAAAACGGAAAACAGGCCACATTTAGTCGCAATTTTTTAACTGTTAATAGTCTGTGGTACGAGGATTATTCTGTTAACTGTTTTAGTTAGAAAATTATTTTATTGTATTTTAACATTCTTCAAAACCGCTCTTTGAAACAATAACAGAACTTTGTTTTTGAAAGGTCGTCAAACGCCCGCCGCATTTGCGTCCGAAAATCTCTTACCACGTATGTTTTTTTAAAGACCTGTGGAAAACAAACTTCCGTATACCATTCGGAAATTATAACTTTACGATCGTCAAAAGCAAATACTACTACATCCCCACTGCGTCTATTTGCAGTTTTACTGCGAATAGCTTTTGTTGGCATAGCCTCATCTTCAAAAGCCCAAACACTTGTTGCAACTACTGTTTATTCTCGGAGTCGTAACTGTAGATTCAAGATATCACCAGTACCAATATTATGCTCATCTTTTGAAAATCCTGCATGGAACTTTTCTGACATAAATCTGTTCTTCGGTTAGCAAATATAAATCCACCAACTTATCAGATCGAGCTGTTGATGTAACATGTTATTTATGGCGAATGATCCAATAACTAGTTCTTGCTGAATTTCTCTATGAGTTATATTACGATTTTGCTTAAGCAGCTCTTTGGTAGTATGTAGTAACGTTTCCACCACAAACAGCTATTGGAGGTAGTTTAGGTTTCAATTCATTTTTTAACGTACATCGAAACCAGTCCCTAAATGTGGATAACGAAGGACTATGGTCCCCAAAAGGTGCGATTAAATTTTGGCGACTTTGATCTTTTATAATCGTAAAGATCGTTGAGCAAAAAGCAGTCCACGGCAACTTATAACAATCATAAATTTGTCTTTCTATATGCTTTAACCCTAACCTCTGAAAGTTGCAACTGGAAACTGTCAAAAGAATCAGCTTTTAGTTTATGCAAATGGTTTTCTTTTTATTTGCTTCCATGACCTACTACTAACTATTAACAGAACAGCCGTAGTACGTTCCAAATACTTTCTGAAGGACTTTTTCTGTAGTCATTTTTAAATTGACTTTGTTTGTAAGACTACTTTTAAAAGTTAGAGTTTTTAACAGCAGCTAACCAAAGCTAAGAAAATTTGGAAGTTGTGATCTCGTAAGGTACGAGGGTCTAGCTACAATTATTGAGAATAAAGAAAACGGTTAAAATTTTTTAAGATTTTATTTTAAATATGCTCAAAGTAATTCCCTTCAGCAATAATACACTTGAGCATTCTTTCATTTTACTGCTTAAAAGCTGCCAATCATCTTCTTTAGGAACACCTTCCAAATAATCGTAAACTGCGGCATCAATCTCTTCCTCAGACAAAAACCTTCTACACTGCAAATGCCTTTTAAGTCCATAAAATAGCCAAAAGTAGCACATTGCTAAACCAGGAAAGCACTGTTTCTCTGGAACTCAATTGAACGTTTCAGGTAAACATTTTTCAGCGTATCATGTAGCTATAACTGTCTTTTGTCAATATATCTTAATTACATTGACTAGACCCGTACTTTTAAAGAATAGCGCATACATAACTTTTTTTATAGCTTGCTGCTTCTTGGTCATTGCTGGAGGTTATTCATATTCTTGAATCCATACACAACTGTCTTGGCAGGTAGGTAGTACGTCGAAAAAGGGAATATAAGTTTCGTCGCTCATCAGAATATTAAAAAAAAATTGTTTCCCATTACTTAGGAGATATAAAGTTTCATGGCCAATTCTGAAACGCTCAGTTTTTTAGGAATCAGAAAGCCAATGCGGCACAAAACGATTGATATTTTTTAAATGTTGGTGATCGTGTATGCTTGTGCTAACAGCTGCAGATCTAATCTTGCGTTGATGTTCTATTACCGCATAAGTGGCTTTATCGCCCTCTTCAATTATTTTCGTAACAGCAGCAATGTTTTTTTCGATAACGTTCGTAGAAATATGCCCCGCTCCTTTTGAATGCTGAACAAAATTCCTTTCGAGTTCAAATTCTTTATACCATGGTAAATTGTAACAAAAGAAGATGCATATTCACTAAAACTCGAGTCTAAATTCTTTTTGCACTCATAAGCACTTAAACATTTTTTAAAGTCATAATAAATCATGAATCGAAATTGATCTTTGGTTAATTCCATTTTTTGACTTTTAATTTTAACGTAACTTCAACGACTAAACCTTAAATGGCAGATAAAGAGTTATTCTAAATAATACTGTATGTTTTGTTTTTACGGCCAGTAGATTGTCTTATTCTCAATCATTATGGTTTGGCCCTCGTATTGGCATAAGCACATCTTTCAAAGTTATGATCGCATATTATTATTAAGAATATTCTATTGTGTTCAAAATAAGCACGATTCGACAGATAGTTAATAATTGAGTTTCGTTCTTCAGGGCAGCAATTCAAAAGACAACTTTTTTTTCTAAGCCAATATTTCGGAAATCTTTATTCCTCCCCCAAGGCAAAAAAGTAAGGTTAGTACGTCATAATTGGGGCAAAGAACAAATAGCAAGGCATATCTTGACTAGTACATAACTTGATGTATTAGTCAAGATATGCCAAGATGTGTCGAGATCGCTTTTTCTTTTATATATTCTCTTAAGTATTCCGATTAATAGTAACGGAAATTTTTTATTAAACATGACCGATCCAATTTTTAATGATCATTTTCTCTACAAAACGTAGGTTCTGCTAGAAACCTGCATTATAAGGATATCAAGCATTTTTCTTAAAACCAAACCAATTAACAAAATAGGTTTCAAATATGGTCCAAGTCTTTTTCTGCCGCATATATCGTATTTTAAACCTAAAGAACAGCAACAAAGATGCATTCAACTTTCACAGCAAATTTTAATTGTCATTTATATATTCCAGGTTTATTTAACAATGAAAAACATAGACAAGCTGAATAATTTGAAAAGCTTCAAACGACATGTATTCAAGATTTTAGTATGTCGTAAATTGTAAAATTTTGCTTCTACTCCTCAAAAATAGTTCGAAAACTCTTATTTTTATGATCGTCGCTCGTGTTCATCCAGTCATTAACACTTTACAAAGCCAAAGTATTGTTACTGATCCATCTATTACAGAAATAGTAATTTTTATTAAAACTGTTACAGGTTCTTTAACAAAGCAAATATAAACTTGAAAAGTTAAAACAAAATGAACTTTTATGACAGTACACATTTTAAATGCTGTACAAACCAGATCTCTTACAGTTGACTGTTCATGTAAATAATGCCAAAAACTTTGCGAGAGTAGGTACTTAATGGTACATCAACAGTAACAGTTCTCAATTATACTGCGAGAACGGTTAATAAAACAGTACTCGAGTAAATTAATGCGAAACTTTCCAAGTAAAATGGCTTAGAACTACTCTTTTGTCATACGGTTTCAAAAATGTGACAGTGGGAGTTTATCATTAATTTACTGAAGCCATTAGGCTGCAGCTAATCCCTTCAATTACGGAAATAAATGGGTTTTAGCTGAAATTCACTAGTGCTATTTAACGGCTTAGTGAATTGTTTTGCGCTACCTTTTTGACCAGATGCGCCCAAATTGTAAAGCATCAATGCCATTGCGAAAAAGCAATTATTTAGTTAAGCGAAGCTTTAAAATCGTCAAAAGTATTTTTAACAAAAATACTTTCAAAATTAAGCGGCTATTTTTAAAAAGCTGACTTAATGAAAGCAGATTGATTAGTGCTACTTGTTACAAAGAACTGACTTTACCTTCTGCTACTATAGAAAGTCTGTTCAACTATCGATTAAATGAATAAATAACACAAGACAATTAGAACCGAAAATAAAAGGTAAAGGTGTAGAATGTTTGCGTGTACTTTACCCTGGCTCTATCGGTGCTGGTCGATTCAGTGACGTCAACCGAATTATCCCTGTTTGCAGCCAAAAATTCATGATGGCGATATGCGAGCTCTGGGTGTTTTTTGCGCCTAGGAAGAGCTGGTTCCAACTTAGCCACTGGAGACATGATATAACTAACAACACGGCCGTTTTTGCTCACTTTTTTTAATGACTTACATTCGTTTTGAAAATCTTCTTCACGCACTCGCGAAGGGTTTTGAATGCCGTTACATTTTTCACCTGAAAAGACAAAAATAACGATTAAGCTAAGTACGACTGCTTCGCTTTACGCTACTACTACGGCCTTCTCACTCAGTGCGCGTTGCCCTGTATTTATTATCGCGCTAACCACAATGAGTGTCAAAGTTAATCAGGTGTAGTTTAAGTAATTGCTAAACGTGATGCAGTGACGTACCATGTCAAAACACAATTGTTTACAATAAGAAGTGGCGGATGTGCACAAAACCGCTGTGATAGTGAATTTATCCTGTGGCCTTCTTGCAACGCAAGTACTATTAAATTTATTTTGAACTTTTGAAATTTTATTTTAAAACTATACATTGAAACAATTCTAAACCTCGAGGCCGCTCGGAGGGCCCGAGAAATCAAAAATGTCAACGAATAAACGAGACAACAGTGAACTAACACCACCAATTAGTGAGCCTAATAAAAAATATCTATTCAATCCAGCTACTCTAATAACAGCAAATAAATATTATATACCGGACAGCAAAGACAAAAGCGAGGAACTGACCACGGATGACACAATGGAGGATGCCAGCCAGACAGCAACGCAAACACAGAATAAACAACCAAATATTCCACCAATTTATATACACGATGCTACAAATTATCAGGAAGTGATTAAAGACCTGCAGGCGACGATAACCGGCAAATTTACAACAGTGTGTAGAGGTACAACTCTTCGCATTAATCTCACCACCAGCGACGATTTCAGAAAACTCACAAAATTTTATAATGATAACCATATTAAATATCACACATTTAGAGATCCAACAGCTAACCTACTATCAGTTATCATGCGAAATATACCAATATCAATAACTGATGAAGAAATTAAAAAGGAACTAATTAATGCAGGTTTTGAAATTAAAAAAGTAGCAAGGCTTTACAATAAAAAACGTTTTCCAATACCAATTTGTGCAGTAGACCTAGTAAAAGACAAAAATGTTATGAAAATATTTAGTATAACCAAATTTGAACACTGCATTATAACAGTAGAACCGAGAAAAAAAACCACCGACATCCCTCAGTGCAAACGTTGCCAAAGACTCGGTCACACTAAGAATTATTGTCAACTCGAGCCTCGATGCGTTAAATGCACCGGTAATCATTGGTACTCAGACTGCCCTAAAAAACCTGAACAAAAACCCCAATGCGTTAACTGCGGAGAAGAACACCCGGCAAATTACAAAGGTTGCTCATATTATACAAAAATCACAAATACGGTAAAACAGCCTAGAACATATAATAGAACAACACCTAATACAACCTATGCTAAAGCAGCACAAATCAACATTCCTAGCACATCAAATCAGCCAGAATCAGATGATATTATAACAACAATAGTTAAACTGATAGTAGAAGCAATCAAACCGCACCTTCATAAAATTATACCATATCTATCAACGATATTACCAACAATACTTCAACATGGACTTAAATAAGGCCCACACAATAAATAACCTAACAATTGCAAATTGGAATGCAAACGGCATTAAAGCCCAAAGATCCTTATTCTTAAACTTCCTTTCTAGACATAATGTTGACTTGGCGTGTGTTTCCGAAACCCACCTCATTGAAAACGAAAACTTCAATTTACCTGGTTATATTGTGCACAGGCATGATAGAGCAGGTGCAATTGCTTCAGGAGGAGTTGCGATTATCATAAGAAAGAAAATTAAGCACGTAACTCTACCAAACAAAACCTTGACGAGCTTAGAAACGACTATGATTGAGCTTCACCTGAACAACGATGTTCAAATCAAAGTAATAGCTGGGTACAAACAACCAAATCGACGGCTAGCTGAACAGGACTTAATGAACATATTTGATGGTAATAAAAGTACCTTATTAATAGGCGATTTCAATTGTAAAAACACAATATGGGGTTGTAGAACGAATAACCCTGATGGCTTAAAACTACACACGATCAGTACCTCACATGCAATACAAATATCAGCGCCAGTGGAACACACATACTACCCATATCAACCAGATCGCCAATCGGATATCCTAGATATAATTCTACATAAAAACTTCTCAAAACCGATTTACCAAAATGTATTAGTGGAGCTGGACTCTGATCACCTCCCGGTTATAATGTCTTTTGCAAACCAACCACTGGTCACCCCTCCAGTACCAAAACTTATTAACGGAATTATCGACTGGGAATTATTTCAAAATACACTGGAAGACAACATAAAAATACCAAATCTAAGCAACACCGAAGAAATAGATATTACTATAGAAAAATTTACTAATAACGTAAAAGACACAATCCAACTAGCAACCCTTAAACGAAATAAACTAACACCCAAAGCAAATATGGCACCTCCAGCGGATATTTTAAATCTAATAAAATATAAAAATCAAACGAGGAGATCATGGCAAAATACCAGGGATCCACAACAACGAACTTTACTCAATAGACTTAATCGCCAAGTTAAGTGGGAATTAGATAACTACAGGATAAACAATTATCAAAAATACATACAACAACTAGAACATAAAGACAATTCCCTCTGGCAAGCCACCAAAAAAATTCTAAAACAACCCACTATTATTCCCCCCCTCATAACGAACAACACAACATATGTGACTGATCAGGACAAATGCGACGTAATAGCAAACCAATTAGAATGTAACTTTAACCCAAATATTCCAACTGATAGAAACCTAACTGAAGAGATAGAAAGGTATGTGTCAGAGAACTTAAAACAAACCCATGATCCAATAGAACCAACATCCCCCAATGAACTGGAATCGATTATAAAGCAACTCCAAACACGAAAATCTCCAGGACCAGACCAAATTCCAAATATAATTTTGAAAAAACTTCCACTGAAAGCAATTGTATTGCTAGTTGCTATATTCAATGCCTGTTTAAGAATGGGATATTTCCCAAATACGTGGAAACATGCCCACGTACTGCCTTTTCATAAGCCCGGTAAAAACAAAAGCAACCCTGAAAGTTACAGGCCTATCAGCCTTCTCTCCACAATATCCAAGCTTTTTGAAAAAATCATTAACCATCGCTTAAAAACCTTATTCATACAAAATAATACACTTCCAGAATTCCAATTCGGTTTTAAGGAAAAACATGGTACAGGACACCAATTACTACGACTAACAGAAACCATAGAAAAAGGCTTCCACTTCAAACAATACACAACTATCGTATTCCTCGATTTGCAGCAGGCATTCGATAAAGTATGGATAAATGGGATTATTTACAAACTGTTACAAGTCAACATTCCGCTCTATCTTATAAAGACTATATCCTCGTTTCTACAAAACAGAACCTTTTCAGTAAGAATCAATTCCACATACTCTAAAAATAAAAATATTAAAGCAGGTGTTCCCCAAGGGAGCATTTTAGGACCAACCTTGTTTAACTTATATACCTACGATATTCCAGAAACACCAAATTCAATAGTAATGATGTTTGCAGATGATACTGCAGTTATCACACAGCATAAGGATTTAAATACAGCAATTTCGGAACTGCAAGTAGCCGTGACTAATTTGACACAGTGGTACAGAAAATGGAGAGTTAAAATTAATCCAGTAAAATCTGAATGTAAAATATTCACACTTCGAAGGATAAATAATCCAATGCCACTAATAATTAATAACACAATCATTGAATGGAACCCAAGGGACTCAGCGATTAAATATTTAGGAATGTACCTGGATACCCAACTTAAATGGAGCATACACATTAATAAAAAATTAAGCGAATGCCACGCTCGTTTGGCTTTATTATATCCCATATTAAATAGAAAATCTCCTCTAAAAGTGGAATGTGCACTCTTACTATACAAGTCTATCTTAAGACCGATACTTACATACTGCTGCCCAATATGGAGCAACACTAATAAAACAAACATCAATAAAGCTCAGACATTTCAAAATAAGGTACTACGCATAATACTAAACGCTCCGTGGTTTGTAAGAAATAACCAGATACACGAAGAAGTCGGAATTCCTAAAATTAATGAATACATTAAGACCACCACAACCAAATTCATTACTACCTTAAACCAGTGCCCAGGAGCTGTATATTATAACTTAGGTCAAAGAAATATCCATGATAGATTAAAGAGACAACTACCACAGGATTTATGTGATCAGTAAACAGCGAACAGTGAGATAACAAACAATAGTGAAAAAAACTAATAATAGTGACAAAAGAAGGTTCTGCCAAGATTATGTTGTTATGTGTTTCTTAACGATATTGTAACTTAACCATGTATGGCAATGGTATGCCGATCTGGTAAAAATAATATAAAAAAAAAAAAAAACAATAAGAAGTTGCAATTTGTTTTAATAGCTCTAGTTATATCAAATTTGTGCAAGTCATAGTTTTGCTACAAAATATGTTTCTCACTTATATTCAGGGGTAATATAATAAGTAGCATGCCTATTAGTGATAATTTTTTGATGAATATTACGAGTTAGAATCGCAAAGCTGAAAATACAACGAGGTCGTAAGACGAGTTATATTTTCATGCATTGGGATGATAACGAAATGATATTCTTAAAAAATTATAGTTTATTAAGCATACTACGAATTATATTTAGCAAGAGAATATAATGATTTAAAATACAGGGTATTTCAGGAGGAAAAGTAAATATTTAAGGGGGCAATAGTTTTGGTCATCACAAGTAAAAAAATCATATGAACATGTATGCAATTCTCAACGGTTAATGAGATATTCAAGTTGTTAAGGTGATTATTAAATGATTTACTAACACTTTTAGAGGATGTTCCATTGAACATTCGGTATGATATGCTTTACCAACACGACGGAGCTCCACCGCACTGTGCTCGTGACGTGTCAGAATTCCTGAATCAAAAATTTCCAAATCGATGGATCGGCCGGGGTGGTTCGATTCATTGGGCAGCAAGATCCCAGGACTTTAATCCGCTGGATTATTGTTTATGGGGATGGATGAAAGGCGAGGTGTACAAGATAAAAGTGGATACACGGGAAGCATTGATGGTCGAACCTTCGTAATTATCAAAATTAGCAGTTTGTGTAGCATTTTTCAAACAGATTTTAATCCATAACTATGCAAAATTGGATACATGTTTATATGAACTTTTTTACGTGTGATGAGCCAAACTACCCCCCCCCCCCCTTAAATATTCCCCTTTTCTCCTGAAACACCCTGTATATAGAGGATGGAGCGTAATACTATTTTATTACCTAAGTATCAATGCTAATGATCAATGTTTGCCCGAAATACACTTTTTTGGCTTTTCATGCTTAAAACGCACGTTCTAACCACGAAAAATCAGCTGACATTTCTAAATTAGTTCATTTAACACGTGAAACAAAACCAAGTTAGCTTGTACCAAATCGAAAATCGTGAGTCGCTATATTGTCAGTATGGTAGTAGGTCCTATAGGCTAATGTCTTACATTTAAAGGATGAACATTGGCTCAAAATTTAAGGAATTATATTCCCATACTAATAAAGTGTTCGCCACGTGTAGACATTTTTAATTGCAATTCTTGTTGATTGTCAATTAATAATGGCGGTGATTTAGTTTTAACAAATTGCACACCTGCAAGCATCTTATTGTAAATCTTGAATATATAATATGAAAAGCTCCACTACAAAAACCAATAAACCGCCCCCTGCGGTTGAATTTGCAATGAAATGCTTTATAAATATCAAATGCCATCAAGCATTGATTATTCAGTTATCTACCCGAATCTATCATTCATTTCTATGGTTTGCACTTCTCTTCATTCTACAAATTGATCTAGTCTGGGTTGAAAACGCCTACCTATGAATTTATGTTGGCTGCTAAAATGTGACATTTCAGTCTTATTTTGAGAGTTTGCGTTTTTATAGGTGTGGGTATACATTAGGGAAGGGCTCTAATTTATTACCGTTGGTGATCTTCAAAAAGCTTCTAATCATTCTCATCAAATATAAGCTAATTTTGTACGTTTCTGGCCTAGACTTCTATTAAAGCCAGTTACAGTAGAGTGTTCGACATACAGGATCTAAATGTCAGACCACAACGAAAAAATATTTTCAGGATGTGATTTCCAAATCTGCTCGTCCTTTCATTGACATTTAACACATTGACACAAAAACTTGATAGATGCCAAATCAATAACGACTACCTATGTGTTCAAAGCTAACGCTTTCGTATTAATAACGGCAGAATACTATTCAAACAAGCTTACTTCATACGTGGGCCTAGTCTATAAATTGTACCATAAACAAAACTAAGAAAATAAGGTGGAAATTCCAATGACAAACACTCTGGATCTTCTTTGAAAGGGACTGCATCCGTGATATTTCCGATTTAGATATAACCACGTCCATACAATTCGATACAAATTCGCAATCCTTTTACGACGAGGTCGTTCTTATGATAGTTACAAAGTTACGAAACACCCAAAGAAGAAGTCCTTCTACATCGCTTTAACTGTAATAAAACGCTGCAGAAGCTCCACAGCTTTATTGTAGTTTTTTTATAAGGGGGTACTAATTTTATATAAAAGTATAACATTTTATTATGAAAATGCAAATAATGGACGGAGATTTCCTAACTTTCTTGATTAGATACTATTGCAACCTCTTCAAACTAAACTCATTAAAAAAAGGGTTATATTCCTAACCTATATGTTGGGTATATTAGAATCTTGATGTAACCCTTCGTTTATCTGGGGGAAAACCAAAACTGCACCCTGTTGGCTATAAACTAATCATAAAGACTACTAGTGCAAAATTTATGAAACCCTTCTCAATGCTACCCCTTCAGAAAGTAATCGTATATATTTTTCTCTTACAAAAAAATAATCATTATTTCTATTGTTAAATAGTGATAAATATTAAAGATAGAATGATAAAATCACTGATATCTAAAATTGACATGATATTTAAAGGCAGCACAAATTATTGCTGATTTATTAGAAGAAAATGTCAGTTGTTTTAATAGTAAGGCGAAATAAGCGATTGGTTTAAGCTCTCCTCCATAGAAAATTGATCAGAAACTAGTTATCTCCTATGGTTGCTTACTCCTAGGGTTTGGGAAGACTTGGGGGTTTCGGACCCTTCGAGTCCGAGTCCGGGTCCGGGTATTTGATATTTTATGTTCAAATATATCTATATATATGTAATTTTCTTTTGTTTTATCAATAATTCATTATTACGATAAACACATATAATCATTAAACATTAATGATGAAAAGAATATACAAAAGAGAATTATTTGTTTAAATTTTATTTGGAAGAAAAAATAAGTAATGTACTCCTAAAAATAAAACATAAGAAACTGAAAAAGCACATTTAACTAATATAATATAGTAGTAAGTATATATAATATAATATAATATAATAAAGTTAAAACATAAAAACCCATTCAACATCAGTACAATTTTACAAGCAATAGGTACCAATATTAAAAAAAAATAAAAAACATTGTAAGATTTAAAAAGTTACTTATTTGTATCTAAAAAATAAAATTTTACATTATGCAATTACACTCATGCATGTATTCATGCATCCGTTTGCTGGGCGCCCTCAGGGCGGGCCCCGAGGCCTAGACCTATAGCATATGTCCCATATATACATATAATATGCCACAATAATTTATTTATCACGGTTGTATTTTGAATTGCATAGAAAATGAATTGTTAAACTTTTACAAAAACTTTAAATATAGAATGTTTAATGCACGGCATGTATCCTTTATGACTTGGGTCTTGCCGAATCTTAGACCGGGTATCGGGTCCGGGTATTTCTAACTGGACTCGGCGGGTCCGAGTTCGGGTACCCGGAACCGAAAAACCCTACTTACGGCCTTGCAAAACAAAAATGATAGAAAATGTAATTCCATATCCTGCGGTCGGTGTTTAAACGTGGACCAGTCGCTATAAACATTCGTACTTTGTTAATTATAACAGACCATGAACACGGAGAACGATTTTTAGATTAGAATTTAACTAAATTAACGAAGTAATAACATGTGTTTTCTTCGTTTTGAAAGCAACCAATTTATTTAATTTTTGTGTCAAATAATTCTCTTACACAGGATGTCCCGCAACTCCCACTAAAGCTTCAGGTAACCTTTTTCATGAAAGATGAACACAAAACTGCAAAAAATGTCCTGTGCAGCTTAGTTTTCTTGTACGGTATGGTTAAGGTTGTTATCTCCAACAGCAAATTATAAGGAACTATAATGAAAACTTAAATAAAACGCATATTTTATCAATAGGAAATACATTTAAAATAAAAGTTATTGACTAATTTGTTTTAACTATTCGCATTTCGTTTTTGAAATGGTGTTAAAGCATACGAAATTTTATTAAAATTAAACATAACAACAATGCATATTTATGGTAACCCGATATGAACAAAAAATATCTGGTGTGATACACGCACACAACTTCCTTTTACAGTGATCTTATAATTAGTCAAAAATTAGATTTTTATTTTTAAGAATTTGTCAAAATGTTCAAAAATTACAAATTCTACAGAAACCGTACAAAATAGAGCTAGATGAAGTTAATTAAAATTTTTTTAGAGTTATTCAACTGGAAAATCACCTATTTCACATCAATACACATTAAAAATGTAACGTTTGAAAAAAATCGTTAGAACCGTTTTTGAAAAAATCGAAAAAAATTGAAAAATCACAAGAGTAAACACCATACTTCCGGCTATGCGATTTCCTTCAAAAGCTTGTTGTCGCATCTAGATAGTACACAAAAATTATACATGGTGATGACTTGCGCGACGCAGCATAGGGATTTCAATGGTAAATTTTTAATGTTTGATTATTGGCTCCCCTATTTTTTTTTAAATTAAAGTGTAAAAAGTTTTTTGTAGAGAAAAAATACTGCATCTGTACATACTATTGTTTACAATTTTCCATTTTCCGAAACTGTAGAAATCAACAAAATAACGATGCAATGTTTTAAAAAATCACTGATGCCTTGCAATTATGTAAACAAACAACATGTACATTTACTTTTGTCTTTGCTGACGTTTATAACTAATTATTAAATTCTGTTTTCGTTAAAATGTATTCGTTTTTTCTAGAGAAAATGCTGTAGGTATCTGTACATACCATCGTTTATAATTTTCCGGAACAGGAAAAATCACAGAAATTAGTATCTATAGGAAGCAGGATTTAATTAAATACCATAACAAAACATAAGTATGTACCATCGAAGTCATAGAAAACTGGGACAGGAAAAATACGCAGATACCCTTGTTTTCGAAAAGTGTAGTTTATATGTGGCATTTTGACTAAACCTTATTAAAGGTGGGCTGTCTCCTTTAATAACTTTCAATTCAGTCAAAATGTTACATCTAAACTACACTTTTCGAAAAATAGGGTAACTGCGTAATTGTCCTGTCCCAGTTTTCTACTTTTTCTTCAGTTGAATACATTTTAACGGGAAGAATATTTAATGATCTGTTATAAACGTCAAACAGCAACGACAAAAGTAAATGAGCGTGTTGTTTGTTTACATATTTCCAATGCACCACTGATTTTTTCAAAAATTCCATTTTCATTTCTTTAATTTATAGGGTTCCGGAAATTGGAAAATTATAAATAATAGTATCTACAGATGCAGTTTTTTTTTTCTCTACAAAAAATTTATTTACACTTTAATTTAAAAAAATAGGGGAGTCAATAATCAAACATTAAACATTTACCATTGAAATCCTTACGCTGCGTAGCTCAAGTCACCACCCTGTATATGAAGTTTCAACGCCATACCTCTTTTCGTTTTTGCGATATTCTGTTCACACACAGGCACACAGACTAACTGACAGACCAATAAACAAAAACATGTTTTTGGGCACTGGGGACTCTAAAACGTGAAAATCTGTTGAAAACTCAATTTCAAATTTATGGGGTGAATCCAATACTTCCTTTATTGTAAAAGTAATCAATTGGAAACAAATATTCAAAATTTTTAATGTCACTTGCGACATCAGATTTATTCCAGACTGTAGTTTCACTTGCGTTTGATTTGCTTCAACCATAATTTGTTGTACTGTGGAGTACGCGGCATATGAATATGCGAACATGATATGGGTTTTAGGAAACTATAAAGGAAATTTTAATGAAGCTTCAAGGATGTACGCCATATGTTTTCCGAACAGAAGGCATCCCTCTCATACTGTATTATTCCAGCTCGTGATATGAACGGAGGTGGACCCAAAAATAAGGGAAATTTAGAGGAAAACGTTTTACAAATAGTAGCTAAAAATCCGGAAATTAGTATACGAAATATTTCTAGAAATTTGGGTGTTTCTAAAATTTCTGTACATAGGATTTTAAAAGATGATGGACTGTATCCTTATCACAAAACAAGAGTTCAGAATTTATTGCAGGAAGACCATCCACATAGATTTACCTTTTTCGAGTGGTTGGTAGAAGCCCATAGAAGAAATACTTCCTTTCACCATGGAAGACGTTTCGACGCAGACAAGGGCTTGACAAAAGGATTTCACTCGTTGTGGTGAAACTTATTTCGTACGTAGACTATTTCCGTGTTTCTAGTTGGCTATTTTCGTCCTTTCCATCTGTGTGTAACTTTAGGTTCGCACGTAATCGTTCAAACCGTTTTACACCTACAGGTGTACTTCTACCAGCGGTTTTGGGTCATTTGTTACAGTAGCCGTTTTAGGGGTCGTAGGGAAGTGTTATACTCACAGTCGTCACCTGAAGCATTAGAGCTAGGGGGGCTGTTATTTCGCGGGGAACGCAGGTGAGGTTTTTTCTTACTGCTATCATATTCCTGTATAGCGCCAGACGGTGTCAATTAGCAGGAAAGCAGGAAGCCACAAAAGAGCTCTCGGGTGGCCGTGAGTTTAAAATGAAATAAGTTGCTTACTACAACCAATTAGCGCATTCCAAATTTCTATAACCTACATCGATTCATTAGTTGTTTATGGCGATTTGTTGTTTACAGATTTAACACGTTTTTATTTGTTAAAGCGTTCTTTTTTATTTGATAACTCACCATTGTATGCTGCGAAAGATTCTTTACGAAGCGATAAGGTTATGAAATTACAAATGCTCTTCGCCGCTTTCGAAAGGCCTCTGTGATAAGCGTTGTGTAACGTGCTGTACGTTAGGGTTTATCATTTTTAGTAAGGGTCTAAAGAGGCTGCAACTCAGTTACAATATTTGCGCTGTTAATTACAGCACGTAAGGATTCATTGTTACTTCCTTCGTCTAAAAGACGAAAGAAGTATTGTATTTACGAAAAAATTACCTTCCGAGATTTATTCACATCTTCACGTTTCAGTGTCCCTAGATGATGAAAAACAGGTTTTCTTAATTCCGTCTGTCTGTTGGTGGTATAACTTAAAAACTATTTGTTGGAAGAAGACGATATTTTGCAAATAGATGATATGCCTACCTGGCATGAAACAGAGAACATTTCGGATAAATATATAAAGGGTGAGTACCTTAGAAAATTAATTTTATTTATTTTTGCGTTAACTGAGAAATAGATAAAAGTAATCATTTGCACATAAGTCAGGCTTTACACTTGATGAAAATGGGGCCCAACAGACACAGAATAATGTGGCAAAATAGTCAAAAAGTTTGAAAAAGTCCGTTCTGTTAAATACAGCCGTGCATCGCAAAGCCGGGACCTCTCTCGATGGGCCCGTGGATCAGGCCCCCGGATTTAAATTCGCGTTTGCAAGCCCTGTAGTTCGAATCCCATCTTCGTATTTTTTAATTTGAAATTAGTTTAATTCGCATTGCCAAGTGTTTCCTTTTATTGTTTTAGTATATTATTACAAACTTGAAGATATTTTTACCCCTATTTTTCTTTGATTTCTAAACTTTTAAAAGTGTCGCAGCGAAGAAACTTCTGAGTAAAGCCCTTTACAGATTTTTTTATTGCTAGAATAATCCCCGCATATCATGTCTTATAACAGTGCCTAGTTTAATCATTTAATTCCCGAACCATTTTGCTAATCTTCAAGTACGCTGTGTAGCTTATACAGGTTGTTTCATAACGTACGGAGGAGACTGAAAGGATAGCTAGAGTGCACCAAAATAATGCAGGGTGTCTACTAACTCACAATTTGAAAATTCCCCGACTTTTCCAGGTTTTACAGGATTCTTCAATCAAAATTCCAGAAGATTTTTACATAATACATACTCTAAAAGTAATTTTTTACGAGAGTAGGAAAACACGCAAGCTATTAGATAAACGAAGACAAGCATGTCTAACGTACGTACACCTGCTGCCAAGAAGCTTCCTGCGCGGCGCCGGATTTTGCGCAATTTCAATGTACTTACTACGTTTACATGATGTTCTGGAAGCAAGACAAGTCAAGATAATCCGGTTACACGGTGGTTCTTGAATCGAATAAACTTTTGTTGTTTTAGTTAATTTTCCCTGACTTTTTTTATAAATTAAGTAAATTCCCTGACATTTTCCTGATTCCAGAATTAGAATGTAATTCCCTAACTTTTACAGGTTTTCGATGTTTTCCAGAAAGTTAAGAAACAGTTATTTTCTTAATAAACTTCTGACTAAAATCCAACACTAAGAAAATTACAGCAAGTTACAGTTGAATAAATTAACGAGCATTCTTTACAGACTGAGGTAGTAATTTACGTTTTAAGTTCAAGCAGGGGATATTTGAGAGTTAACTAAACAATGTTGAATTAACAAATTAATTTAAAAAAAAATAACATAAAAATTAGGGTTATTGAAATGTATCTTTTAAATGCTTAAAAATTGGTCTTCACTGATAGAGAACCTCAGGCTATTTAATAATAACTAAAAAAACAAGTAGCAATGGAAACCTGTTTGAGTTTTAATTCATCTAAACGTCAAAATTAAGATACATTACCTATTAAGTGTTTAATTCGACTTGAATTGCCAACTACGGTAACGAAGAATAAGTAGATATGATTACTATGTATGGAGCTACTGGAGAAAACACTACACGTGCAAGACGTATGTATTCCGAAAGATTTGCATATCGTCAAACTCCTTCCGAAAATACTTTTCTTCGAATGGTCCAACGCGGAAGAGAGACTGGAAATTTACAACCAAAGAAAGGTCATGGTGGCTGCAGACGAAATCAACATGGGGTGAATGTGGAGGAAGAACTTTTAGAATTGGTTGATGATGATCCAACTACAAGTACACGCTAAATTTCCCACCAAGTTAAAGTTTCTCCATCATTTGTTTGACACACATCGAGCAGCAATGGTTTGTACCCCTATCATCTGCAAAAGGTGCAAGGGCTGACTCTTACGGATTATCCTTTGAGGCAGCAGTTTTGCGAATGGCTGCTAAATCGCACTAATAGGGAAGCAGAATTTCCAATACACGTACTGGTGACGGATGAATGCTGTTTTACTAGGAATGGTGTTCCCAACTGCCACAATTCTCACATATATATTGGCCGATCAAAATTTACACGCGATTCACCAGAGTAGCTTTCAGCAGCGTTTTAGTTTGAATCTGTGGGCTGGTATTTTGAATCACACTTTAACGCCTTCCGAATTACAAGCACGTTTTAATGGTCATTCTTACTTGTAGTTTTTATAAGAAGCTCTGCCAGAGCTCTTCGAAGATGTATCTTTAGATGTGCGCCGTACCATATGGTTTATGTCCTTCACATTTTAATCATGCTCTACGAGATTATATCGACACCATCTGTCCTCAAAGCTGGATCGGTAGGGGTGGATTCATTTCATGGCCCCCACGCCATCTAGATGTCAATCCAGTGGACTTTTTCTTATGGGGTTATATGAAAAAATTTATATATGCCACCGAAGTTGATACAATCGACGAATTGCCCCGTCGCATCGACGCTGCAACAGCATCTTGTTTTTCCTGCGTGTTTTCTGTATAATTTAAAATTAAACTACCTTAACAGCAAATTATCAGGTGTTGTAACAAATATGATTCTACAGAAACGAAAAAGCAATGATATTTTTTCTAATTTTTCCTTATTAATACCAGCGGTATTCAATAAGTGGTCATTAATTTACAAGAACTTGAAACTGCTGTTATTTTTATGTTATTGGGTTTTGCCCAAGCTTATTAAGAAAATAACTTTATTTTTATGAAACACGTTACAACGAATGGCGTCATTTATCTAGAAATATTGAAAGCATGAAAAAAGTGTGCCATATTTTCATTGTGTGAAGCAATGTGTAGACTTAAAACAAAATGTAGAGAAAGGAACAACTGTAGATCCTATAAATGAGGCCCAAATGGATCGTGAAAAAAGAGATGGATGGCGGTTATTGAAAGAATTATATATGTCATTCAGTGTTTAGTCAGACAAAATTTAGCTTTTAGAGAGAGTACGGAAAAGTTGTTTCAAAACTAGGACTGGGCGATATTGAAATTCTGATATCGATTATCGATAACTGAGGAATATCGATACATATCGATATATCGAAATATTGATACATATCGAAATACCGATATATATCGATAACTATCGATATTTATCAATAAGTATCGATTTTATCGATAAATATCGATATTTATCGATATTTCTGGACAAATATCGATAAATATGGCTACTATATCGATAATTATCAATACATGTACATATGTATATAGTATATTTTGTTAGTAGATATACAGTGACCGCCAAAAAGTCGGTATAATATGGATTTTTTTTTAATTTAATGCTCACCAAAAGTCTACTCTGCAAAAATGCCCCAACCGGCTACTGCGCTAATAACCCGAACACAAATCCTAAACACGATACCAATTAAACAAGCAAATGCTTCAATAACATAAACCCAGCAAGAAGGACGAGTTCAAAATGCCGCATAGCAAATATTAAGGAATTTATGAGTGACTACTAAAGCAAATATAACTCAGCATCAAATATCGATATTTATCGATAATTATCTATCGATAACTATCGATAATTATCTCTCGGCAAGTTTCGATTTCGCCTAGCTCTATTCAAAACTATAACGGATTGTTTTTAAATCAAGAAAGTATTTAAAAATTTGAGAATGTTGTGCAGAGTACATAAATCACATTGAAAACGCCCAACACCGCAGTATGCCTCCTTACCTTGGTCATAACATTCAAAATGAATAATCACTGTAAAAGGCGAACAAATAAAACAAACTATAGTTAACACCCTAAAACATTCTAATTTAGATTTTACATCAGACATCAGCCATGAGGAACAAATGACAGTAGTTTTTAGATTTGTTTATTTGAACCCCTCAACGAAACATGTTCAGATAAAAGAGCATTTTCTTGTTCTATTCCTGACACGACAGGACAGGAATTAACTACGTTTTTATTGAATTTGAAAAAACTTAAATAGTAATATAGATGACATGCGCAGTCAATGCTATGGCAATGGTGCTAATATGAAAGGCAAAAGAATTAGCTTACAAAAGAACATTTTGAATATCAGTCCTAGGGCATTGTATGTACAATGTACAGCACATAGTCTTAATTTAGTTGGAAGTCACCAATTTTTTTTTACATTGTCCAAAAAATATCTGTATTCTTTTCGGCGTCAACGTCGCTGTGACAAATCTTAAGAAAGAAACTTCCCACTTTAACTCTAAAGCCAGTTTGCGATACACGATAGGAAAGCAGAGTTGAAACCATGAAAGCGGTTCGTTTTATTTTGGAAACAAATGATGATGCTTTAGTTTTATTTATATTGATTCAAACAGAGACAATGACATACAAAACTCTACAAATTACTTGATTTCAAGAATAAAGTTATACAAATTTGTTTGTTCATTAGTCACTTAGTATAATATTTTATTAAAAATTAATATTGTACGTAAAATTATGCAACACTATTATGATAGAGGCTGTTAAAATATTAGAAGAATTAAAAAATACTTAAGTGAACGTCGAACAGGTTTAGCTTATACAGAAATGCTAAATGTTTCGAATGTCATTGCTGAAGAATTGGATTGTGAGATTAGTTTCCCAGCAATCGGTACTGTGCGACCGAGGAAAAGGAGGCCTGTTTGATTACGAATGTAAAGACGAAATATAGAATTGCAATTTATACTATTTTCTATTAGACACCACCATAACAAAATTAGATGAAAGGTTTGAATTGCTAAGCGATCACAACATTTGTTTCTCTTTTTAACACAGCTTTGACACTTTAGCAAGAGTTTACAGACGTATCTAAAA
The DNA here is from genome assembly GCA_940337035.1 of Agriotes lineatus. NCBI lineage: Eukaryota > Metazoa > Arthropoda > Insecta > Coleoptera > Elateridae > Agriotes > Agriotes lineatus. The sequence goes on from OW679202.1 coordinate 22,380,972, forward strand.
TCTACCCCATCTTCAGTAGATATTTGGAAACATTTGTTTAAAAGTAACCTAATTAGCACGTTCCCAAATTAGCGATTGCTTTACGCATTTATTTAACATTACCTGTCACTGTTGCTGAGGAGGAAACATCATTTTCACAGTCGGAAATTATAAAAAAATATTTAACATCAAATATGACACAAGAAGGGCTATCAAATCTAGCTATAATAAATATTAAAAACGACATTAACATAGATGTAAATGACATTGTGAAAGAATTTGGAAGAAGAAAATCAAGAAAAGTTAAGTTTGGTTGTTGAAAAATATTATATAGGTATCACTTTTAATATTATAATCGATATTTTAATTCTATAAGATTGTGAGATTAGTAATAAATAAAAGTGTTTGGTTAATATTAGGAATCTCTATTTAGCTTCACTCAACTCACATCACATACCTTCCTATCCACCTAATCCACAATCCAGAGAGGGCGACACTTGAGACTTTTTACCCGGGCGGCAGGTAAGCTAGAGACGCTCTTGGGATCGTCGCTTATACTTTCGCGGCTATTATACCCGATGGATAAAAAAAATGTCCCCAAGTTGGGTACCTTACAGCTCTCTGAAACTTCTTTGTGGCGTAGAAAACTTAGCTTTTTCACGGAGATTGAAAACCACCAACCTCCAATGTCAAGCAATTCATTGGAGGTTGGTGATTTTCAATCTCCGTGAAAAATCTAAGTTTTCTTGTTCCTTTTTAATTGTTACTCGTTGATAACGAGGGCAGATTGTCCTTCCAACCGTTCGTTAGTTAATACGTTATTTAATAATTTTAATTTGCAGAGTGGCGAAATACCCAAAAAAGAATATGAATTACCTTACAGCTACCCTGCTAAATTAGCTAATGAAGTGAATCTCGCGAATTGTCGAAGAAACATGGTAAAATATGGATGCTAAGTCTCACACAAGTTTGTTGAAAAATACTGGAACAGGAAACTTAAAACGATCGGTTTTCGAAAATGCTTTTTACACGGAAGCTTGTGTTTGGTTTTGAACACACTAAATCTAGTAGCTGATGGATGGCCACCAAATTCACCTGATGTAACTCCATTGGATTACTGTAGCTGGGGCGCACTTCAAGAAGTGGTTTATTTCCAGTGTAGAACACCAATGAAACACTGGACGAATTGCGTGAAAAGATAGAGGAACCTGGCGACGAAATATCTTTAGATTTAATTAGAAAATCAATTTTGCAATTTAAGAAAAGATTAAGAGCAGTGCATATGCAAAATGGAGAGCCAATACAGCATATTTTTAAATAAGTTGAAGTAGTTTCTATACCCATATTTTAACTAGCTAAATAAGTACGCTTGTAAAAGCATTTTTTCAACGTAGTTTTTAAAAGTTGTGGTTTTATTATTTTTTTAAATAAATGATTTAAATTTTGCGTACATAATTTTTGATTCTTCCTTTACTAGCTCTGAAAATCTCAAACTTGTATCTCTACTATAACATGAGTTATCGAGCCTCAAACAGAGGTCGTTTTTTATCCACCCTGTATATAACCGAGCAGTCCACTCAAATAGTTGCGACTTTTAAGTGTACGTTCACAAATTGTGCACGAAGTCTGCGTAAAATTGCAGCAGGTTTAACGCATTCATTGACAAGAAAATGGATAATAAGCTGGCAGTGTTATCTGCCAGGTTTAATAACAAATGAACGTATATCATAACAACAAGAGTACTTGACTATTTGTTTACATTAGAGTACATTCAATATTGCATGTTATAAAAAATGTTTACATTCACAGAGCAAATTCCGGTTTTGGCGTGAACCCCCTCGTAATAAAAGGTAATGAAAGGAATGTACTTATAGAAGAAAGCTTCATGTTTTCCTGCCTTGTGGTTATATGCATAATTCTCTACAGTTCTCAAATTCTTCGTTTGCGTATTGTTTTTTTTTTGTATTTTGTTGAGGATACGAATTAATTTCGGAACGAATTTTCTGCTGCGATTGTTTGTGCACCAAATTCAAAACAAAACATATCCATGCACCCCAATGAGTGGTGGGCGGTCCCCAAGGGAGCATCGTTACCTCATGATACTACTACTACTAGTAGTAGTATCATGTCGTTACCTTATATTACCGTCGTCTATTTTGTCCTATATATTATCAGCAAATCAGCATAGTTCATTAATATCGTTTATTAAACCGACATGCCAGGCATAGCTCATCACGGCCCTGCAGAGAAGCAGATTACCCCAACAATTAATTGTAAACAGTTATAGTTGATGTGTGGTCTTGGTTAGAAGCGTTGGTTAATTGCCAATTTTATTTCAAAAATTTTCTTTAAACACTATTTATTTCTAAATATGCTCTCATCTTACTATTGATATATATTATATTTTTGGCTAAGCGAATAATTATTGATATCGTATAGCAGTTAAGAGTTTCTTTAAGAACATTTATTCAGTTACATACATTGGGAAACGATCATTCAAATATCAAGTTGAATTTGTCTATGGCCATGGTAGGGTTGTCACACGCTAGTAAAGACTAGACACGTCAAGTATTGCACTTGTGGCAGTGCAGATTGATTTATCTATTGTTTAACGCACTCTTGACTTGGCTTTAATAATTCTTAATGGAGATTTATGAGACTCTCGAAAAAGCACAAATTATTAGAGGATGTCAGTTCTTATCGCGGGACTAGATTTATTTGATGGGATATCCAAACAAACATTCTGCCTCACTTAACATCATAAACATAAATAAACCCTTAAAAATGTCTTAACATGTGGCGTTTATATATAACAGCGAATGACTGATAAATCCACCTTGATGACATATAATGGTTCTAGTCTGTTTCAAATATTTAAGCTATTTATTAGTATTGCAGAAACACCCTGTTTTTAATACATATTAGTGTTTAATATACCGCAACAACAAATTCCATGCTAATTCAAAAATTTTTAAATATTGAAATTTCTAATGAATTTACTGCCAAGTTCATATTTTTAAAGGACACTGCATGCTGAGCCAAGTTGTGCAATTTTAGCATTTTTTATTATCTTAAACATAAAATTAATAGGTATTATTCAAAATGATAACATTTTGAAATTTGAAATAATTGCACCAAAGCGACTTGTAGTATTTATTGTCAAACTTCGACGGTAATTTTATGAAATAGAAATTAAAGCATTACTGATAATGAATTACATAATAACGGAGAAAAATTACTTTAATGTTAGGTGCTTGGGTAGTATTTTTTATTTTTGTATTTTAGCAATACGCCGTTTTCAACTAGGTTTATCAGTGACCTGTCAAATTTTAATGGTTCCTGATCTAAGCTGAATTGATATTTTGATTTAAAATTTCACAATGTTGCCAATATATTTCTTTAAAGTATTTTTGAACTGAGGTAACAAAAAATGCTCAACTTTCTCTAATTGGATCATCATGTAGTGAGTTAAAAACATAAATGAAATTTTAGTACAAAATTATTAGGGAAGCCAGTATTTGAACACTTTGAAATTAACATGGTATTTTGTATGTGGCATCCGCCAGTACAGCCTCCCCTCCCCTCTGTATATTTTAGACCATAAAAATTAAATTGACCCCGTGCTCTAATTTTACAGTTTTGCGTTTTCTAGATACAGCGTAGTTCAGAAAGTTAGCAACCAATGGAAATATTTCTTATTACCTCTTACCTCTTATACCTCCATTGAAATATTATCATGGACTTATTAGAAACTAAAATAACATAATTTCAATATTATGCCCAGTAATAATATGAACGATTATCCATTTGAGCTCCCTTTGTTGAGTGTGAATCTTACACTTCAAATAACACTATATTAAAAACCAAATGATGTTATACAAGATACTACCAATATTTAGAATTTATTTTATTTTTTGTAAAATTATTTGCAACAAATATGCTGAACTTTTTCTTTTTTTTATCCAAAGGCATCTAATTTTTTTCAAACTATAGTCAAGTCATTGATAATCTTCAATACATGCATATAAAAATTGAGAGCAGGCGATAGTTTAGTATAATTAATATTGTTTTTGTAACGTTCAAGTTGTGGCAATGAGAAGTATGCTTGGATAAAAATCGAGGAATCGATTTTATTTCATTAAATTAGTATCGAACAATTCGATTCTGCAGAATTGAAGTCAATTAATCGTGTCAGACCGAATTCATTAAAACTGAATGTAATGAAATATAATAACAGAACTGAATTTAAGTTTAATATAGTTGAATAGAATCGAATTTAATAAAATCAAATCTTTTGTACTTTAAGAATTAACATCAATTTGATTCGAGTTCTTTAAAAAATCAAGTTTGTATATGGATTTGGATAAAAAAAATGAGCGGTTTTCGAGTCAGTGACGGTACTTCTTTTTGATCAATTAGAACAAAAAAAAATTAAAATTAGGCCAAGACTCTCCTTTTATTTATTTTTTTAATCAGATGAACTCTTAAGTATGGAAATTTAACAAAACACATTAGTAAATTTCACAGCTTTGTTAATAAAACTTACATTGTTTTAGTAACTAACAATACAATGTTTTCTCCAAATTAGAAAAACTGCATGCATACTGAAAAACCTGTTTGTATTAAAAATTAAGCAGATACACCAACCTACATATTCTTATAAAAGGAATAGACTGTATTATTAATTTGAAGCTCTAAAAATAAAACCCTAACAAGTGTATCACTAAATCAATAAATCCGATTTCAAGACTAATTCGAATCAATCGCTAAGTCTAATTTGTCACGGCAGCCTAGTAGTACACTGTCAATTAAAGGATAATTGTATTCCCATCAGATTTTTCTGAACCGAGAAAGGTGCTTTTAATATCATGTTTATATGTCGCTTGAGCATCCAATACAGAAACATTAAAACAAGGCATATTGATTTACGAACCATTCACAGCTACTCAAATAATTTTATTTCAGCGTAAACAGCAATCCTGTTAGAGTGAGGCAGAAGGTGCAGCAAAGATCAAACGAAAATGGGGAAGCATAATTTAAGAAATTAGCACGAAGAGACAGTATGAATGATGGCCACTCAACGCACCCAAAACATAAAGTAGTGAGAATAAAGTAGTTCAAGGCCCGAGCTTTTATGAAGCTATAGAAACGTCCAAATCCCTCCTACGAAGCCAACAGGTAAACAATAATCCAAAAAGTTGCCAAAATCGTCCATATATGAGTTAAACTTATAATACACCAAACACTATAAATATGACTATGGGTTGAGTATTAAGATACCGAGTTAAGAAACAAGAAACTGCTTATTCTCGAATTTGCATTTCAGGTTAGGTATTCGTTCGACATCTGAGAATACGGGTTTAATGGAAAAGGGATTATGCTTCCAGAAGCGACTGGAAAGTGATCAATATATAGTCCTTGGCCCCCTATAAAGAAAGCACCTGCTTAAAGCTCCAAGGATATTGTGGAACTATGACATATATTCTATCTTGCTATAAAGTTCAAACTTTTAACAACGGATAGATTTTATAATATAGCGAAGCTTATTGAAGAATATACTATTCTGCTCAAAAGGATACAAAAATTTGTTAATAGAAATTATGCACAATAATGCAGAAAGTTGATGGAATATAAATAGCCTGTAGTAAAAAGATAGTTGCAAAAATAAGTATATGGTCAGTAAGTGACAAAATTTTACTACTGTCTAAATAGACACACTTATATAATTCCAGAAATTACATCAAAGTTAAAATAATTAAGAATCTATAAATATATCGACTATACACATCTAGCAAATCTGGAAATCCTTGCGTTTCTGTTCCAACTAACGATGAAAAATTGCTGTTTTACAAACACCTTTGCTATCGACAAACATATTGTATTGGATTGCATATAAGAAGAACAAGTTAATTTATTAATACAAGACAAGGATTTTATATTATATTCAAGAAATTGATTACAATATTTCACTATTAGATTTACAAAGATGAATTTGGGTATAATAAAAGAATATCAGAATTATTAAGCTGTATTTTGTAAAATAACGGAATAATTTTTCTAATGTGATTTTTTGATCTATTTTGGTATGAGAAAGGGTTTACTTATAATAAAATTGGTGAGGAGAGATTAAGTGAAAATTTTAAAACATGAAGAATGTAATGAAGATATGGAGAAGACGTGTATGGTAGGAACAACATAATTTAAAATACTACAGGCTATTGAAATAATTTCTGGAATTGGATGTTGAACTTGGTTTATTGACGAACAATTACATATTGTGAATTGGATAGCGTCAGCTGTATTTACTGGGAATAGGACACGGCAGGATTTTGGAGTAAGAGTCTTGGGAATTGGAAGTGGTTTTTCACCTGGTGGAGTTGTACTTGGCTGCACTTTTGTTGGAGTGACGTTTTAAGATTGGCACTAGTTGAGGTGACGTCCTGTAGCTTGTGACAGATCGGGATTCGTATGATTTGGATCTAGTTTGGAAGGGATAGCGCCTTCACTGCTGAGGATTTTATCGAGGTTCGTGTTGCTGAATTGTATACTGATTGAGATTTGGAAGGAGGCATTTCCGAAGCTGTTTTCAATTCTTGACAGTAGGCGGAGCTTGTACTGGGGTTACTCGGTAGTTGGTATACATTTGAATTAGTGATGGGCTTATTTGAATCAAAAATAACCGGTTATCCGGTTATTGAAATAACCTGTGTAACTCGGTTTTCGTTCCAAGTATTCGGATGAAAAATAACCTCATCCTGATAAGTACTACGTGCCGCGTCTCAGCGACCTGCGAGTGATCAAAATTCTGTAAATAATACGTCATTCATAACTCATATAACCTTTTCTACGTATGTACTTGATTGACCCAAGTGAGGCTCGCGGCTGCGTGTTGATGTTATTAAGACATTTGAGACTCCCAGTCGACGAGTTAAATTTATGGGGCCGTTCCTATTAAAGATAACGTTCTGCTGAGTATGAGATTTGCCGAAGCTGTGTTGGTATTAATTTATAACGGCCTAAATTTTTGCTTCGAAACGTGGTTGATTATGCCTAATAAGAGATAAACAGAAAGCGAAATAAGATTTTCCAATATCGTAACAGATTTATATTTAATTTTTAATAACGGAGCAGTCGGGACAAGAAGTGGATTTCGATGTTGAAAATTTTAAGTGTGCGTCCTTAGAACTGCCTAAGGCTGAAGGTAGATAAATTATGGATTCTAAAATATACCGGTGTGATGTGCAAGCGAAAATGGAAGGGTGACTACTAGAGAATTTTAGGAACTAAAAATAGATTCAATAGATACTTTGTATTCGCATATTTATAATTTCTTTATGATTAGTATTGATATAGATATTCTCAATGGTTTAAACTCCTTAGAAATCAAATAAAAATCATTTATACAATTATTATAATTAACGATTAACTGTGTTCCTCTGCTATCTGCAAGTTACGATGCCGATGCATATGACGGTGAACCGCCAACCGGCAAACCGGCTGACTTAATCGAAACGAATCGAGAGCCAAAATTGATTCGAATGATTATTCAAATAATCAATCGGTTATTAATATGGTTCGAATGCAAATAATTCGGTTATGAAAATTGTCCAGTTATGTCCATCACTAATTTGAATCTCTAAGTTCTTTGGGCGAACTGCAGTCACAAGTATTTATTGGGCAAACTAAAATAAGCAGTAAATGAGTGAAGTGTGCTAATTAATAAAAGGACTACTTACTAATTCAAGTTTATTGAATGACAGATATTGTAGCAAGGAGGTGTTTGCAATTGATATTCCATGTACATGATTTGAAGTGACACTGACGTTCACTGGGGTTGTCACAAAAATTTGACATAAGTTTTCAAGAAACAAATGATATTTCAGAAATAATAAACAGTCTTGATGTTGCGTGAATCGACTTGTTTTGGGAGTAATCACGTTCTACTGAGCTAGCATGATTTAATAACTAAATATTAACGATTCATAAATAATGGACATAAGAAGTACTTGAATTCATCTTAATTGAGAATTTATTTAAAACTAAAATAGAATTAGTACAGTCAAATGTGACATATAAATAACATCAAATAATTGTCGTAATGTAAAATAATTACATATCCAACTCATATTGCAGTGTAGGCAATCAGTGTATAATTAAACGCCGTAACGTAAAGATTTAATAACTTCATTAGGAGGTGTGACTATAGCAATATATTGCTTCGTATATCGTCTGCTGTTTGGTTTCTGGAAAAACTTTTAACCTACATGATTTTTTTTTTGACTGAATAAATCATGTTTTTTATTTTAGGCATTGAAGCAAAATAATTTTTTGTACTGCATTTGCAAAAGTTGAAGTAACGGATATATTTTTCATTCGATAGTATTTTAGAATTTGCTAAATTATAGCTGTACTATAAGTTTTGACAGCTTAAAAGTGATCGCGAAATATAATGATGAGGGTACAGTTTAGTAATCCACAGCTAGCGAGTGCTGATCTTAATGCATTTCACGGAAACTGCAGCTACAGGTTTAACGATCGGGGGCCTGACTTTCTGAAGGACCAATTTGAATGTATTGATAAATAAACATAATAAACGGGTAATATAATTAGTGCAATTGGTTTACGCGTTTAATCCCCTTTTCATATAATAAAATATGTAGTTTTCCTTTCAGTTTGTAACATAAATTTAGGTTTGCACACTATCTGAAAGCGAATAAAGTAATGTTTGCAAGATTTGAGGCTTGCTACCACCTAGTAAAAGATACTATTCCTTTCGGTAGTATCAATATATTAAATTTATATGGCAATTTATTACATTAATTTAGAATGTTATCCTCTTGTATATGGTTTAGAATAAACTGACAGCTTTTCCACCCTTCATAACAATATATCACGTATGTGTCTGTCTATTCAAACTACCATTCCTCTTGGTACCTATGAAATCAGAAATATGAGCGGACATATTTATGGCAGATAGGCTTAGTAATTTTGCAGAAGCATCACATATCCGTAACAGTTTCAGTCTACTATAGCAGTTCTTCTGTCGTTAAAACTGCTTAGAGTTCCAACATAGCATATTTAGCCTATGAATATTTTAACCTGTAGTAAAATTGATACAATAAAACATCAGAGCTGCTCCCTTGAATAGAGCTAAGGTGATTTTGCTATAGACTTAGTTACCTATTGTGCGAGGACCACGGGGTGATTAATTAAGTAAGTGGATATTTCCCTCATTTTCCATCCCATAGGGGGTGTGTAGTGTTGAACGGAAAGGTAAACCAATATTTTCAGTTATTAAAAATCAATTATGTATTACTAAAGTACTTACGTAGCTCTGAATTGTAGATTTAATATAATTTTGTATTTCAAAGTTACTAGTTTACAATAGTGACAGCGTTTTGGGTATACTACTGCTTCCGAATCATAGAATAATTTACTTAATCCGGAACCCTTGTACCTTGCGGTGTCGGGCTTCGTTTGCAGCATTTTCTCCATTGGGTCCTATCTTAGACTAGCACCTTCGTCTGTTGCCAGTCTGCTTCTTTCTTCGTTATTGATTTTCTTACGTTTTTCCCCATATTATCTTTGCGAGCATATCTTCTTGCATCCTTACTATTAGGTGTCCATACCAACGCAACTGAGTTTCTTCTATTTTCGTTTGCAGTGGTTTTACTTTAAGTTGTTCACGAAGCACTTCATTTCTCTGTTTATCTGTTCTTGTTACTTCTGAATTCTCCGCATTGTAATTTCGGTGTTAATGTCCACAACCCACAGCTGTATGTCAAAGTTGAAGTATATAGGCCATTGAACAATTTAGTTTTAGTTACCGCAGACACTTCTCTTTTGGTTAAAAAGTTTTTACTCAGCGCGGAATATAATTTTTCGCTAATTTTAGCATTTACATCCGCCTCCATATTTTCATTTTCATACAAAGTTGCAACTAAATATTTTAGCGTGTGTACTTGTTGAATTAGCTCTGCATCAATGCTGACGTTGCATGTAATTTTTTCTCTTAAAAACACCATTATATTTGTTTTGCCAATATTCACACATATATTCATTCTAGAGCCGCTTTCTACACAGTTACATTGTGTTGTAGAGTACGTCTAGCGAATATACAACTCTAACGCTTAAAATTCCATTGCAATGGATTTAGTTTTCGCCGCTTTTTGTTTCCACCACTGCATTCACCGCCTCATTACAATATTTCTTTGGTGAAAGCTAAACGTAGACCAATAATGACTGGTAATTACTGCAAATGTTTAGTATTGCAAATAGATAGTTTCGGCAAACATTCCGTGTCAAGCGCATTGAGTGGTGACAAAAATGCCTCGCCGTAGTTTACATGCTGACGAGAGAAAGAACCATGGTGGATTTAATATGAACTGGAAAAACAAATTTAAAGGACGACAACCCGGCAATCCTCTATCTGCGTTGAAGAAATCAGTCAAACAGAGATAACATCACGAACACTCTTAAATATAGTATGATCAAAAATTATTTTCACCTAGTATGGCAGTGGAATAGTTCCTAATTTATGAATGCAACTATAACTCACTTAAAACTCAAATGTCAAGTCTGACATTTAAGTGTAAACGTAGTTGCATTCATAAATTAGGAACTATTCCATAGCCATACTAGATGAAAATAATTTTTGATCATACTTTATCTACGTGTTTATTTTACTGCGAGCAAACCCGTCAGGCACAGGAGGATGCCAGTAGTTTGACATCGCTTCCTTTAACTAGCAGCGCTAAGAAGCTGGAGTTGTATATTCGCTAGACGTACTCTACATTGAAGTTGCATGTTTTTATAACCCACTTGATGTTGTCGTGTATGAGGTTTACATCGTTTTATCACTTCATCCATAACCACTCTAAAAAGTACAGGCCTCAATATTCCACCCTGTCTCACCCAGTTTTGTGTCATAAACCTTGAAGATTGTTTTCCAGTTCTTACGTAGTTTGTAAGTAGTATTTTTGTAGAAGCTTTTAATGGCGGTTAGTAATTCGACAGGTACTTTCCTTTTCTGCAGCGTATCCCATATTACGTCTCTTGATCTTATCAACTGTCTTTTCTAAATGAATAAAGCAAACAGGACAGGCTTATTCGTTTTTAACCCCTTTTTTTAACACAATCTGTCTTAGTATAAAGATATTCTCATGTGCATCTCGTCTAGGCCGAAATTTTGCCAGGTACGCTCAACAAAGAGATTCCTCAGTAGTTTTCACAATCGTTATAATCGCTCTTCTTGAAATGTGGGATTATTACAGCTATCTTCCAGTTTTCAGAAACTTGTTTTTCTTTCCAGGCCACGTTGAATAAGTTTGTGAGAGTTTTTGTATCTTTTTTTACCAATGTACTTAAGAATTTCCGTTGTAATTCTGTCATATTCTGCTGCACCACCTATTTTCATATTCTTTATTGTTGTTGTTATTTCATCTTCACTTATGTCTTGGCCGTCTTCGCTGGTGTTTATTGGTTGTTTTATTTTATTTCTGGGTCCTTATTTACTTCATCTACACCTTCTAAAATGTTCAGAACATATTTTTTCCATATGTGAGTAATTTGCTCCTCATTAGTAAGGAGAACCATTTTTGTTAGTTATCTATCTAATGATGGGCAGTTTTCTTCTTAGGTTTCTGGTACTTTATAAAACAATTTCTGAATCGCTTTGCTGTTTTCTTCTATTCTGATTCCAAATTCTTTCCAGAATTTTTGTTTTACCTTTTCAACTTGTTCTTTGCTATTCTTCTTTGTGCTTTATATGCCTCATAGTCAGGTGATGGTTTTGTGTCGAAATACGTTTTCCAATGTTTCTTTTTGATGGCTCTAGCCTGTTTAACATACGTGTTCAACCATGCCGTTTTTCTGTTACTATTGACATTCTGATTTTTCTACAGGCAGCCACTACTGCAGTTATTATATTAGCTTTCAATGAAACCAAGGCATTTTCTAGGTTTTATGTCTTGGTCCGGGTAAAAGTGTCATTTATTTTCCGCGCCACTTCTTTTCAAACACTTTCTGTACTTCCTTGTCTCTAAGCTTGTGATATCTAATATTTTCAACCACGTTTATATTATTTATTACGTTCACACTTTCTTCACCTGACTTACCTATCTTAGTTTCCGGCACTAATAAATAATGATCAGAATCCAGTTCCACACTCCTTATTACTCTTGCATCCTTTATATATTTCATTAAAGGTCTTTCAACTATCACATAATCTATTATAGATTTTTCATTTTTACTTGATTCTACTCTGGTGTATTTTGGATATCTTTGTGTTGAAAGAAAGTGTTGATAACAACTAAATTATTTTCTATGCAGAACTGGAATAGTTTTTTTCCCATTACAGCTTAGCTTATATATAACACGGTGTTCTTCGTCTGTGTATAGCATGCCTTGGAGTTTCTTCTTGGTCTCCGTCAGGGACGATATATCTAAATTTGTTTTATTAAATTCTTGAATTTTATCCGTTAAACTTCTCACATTCCACGTCCCCACTTTTAAAACATTTTTATCCATTTTTTTTTTTTTGGTTTCTTATTGTCATTTCATTTACTCGCAGGTTCGTTACCAAATCCTACCTATTACCATTAGCGCCTAGTCGTTTTTGCTGTGTTGGTGGATTTTCATAGTTCTACTAGTCTCCCCCTTTTCATCCCATTTACGACTTTGCCATAAACTACTAACTTTTGAAAACCGATTTTTACTTTCTTGCCTTTTTCTTTTTCTACTTTTGTCATTTCCCGTATCTGTTTTTGTAGTCCACTTTCTTTGTATGGCATGTTTCCTTCGATAAAGATTTCTTGTCATTGCAATTTAGATTTACTCAACATTACCTCACTTTTTGACTCCTAGGTCTCCATTTCTACTACGCATCGATTTGTTCCGATTTTGAGAGCTGTTTTCATTTTTGCGTCTACTTGAAGCGCATCCTTAAAAAATCATTACTTAATATAATTTGCAGACGATATTATGCTATGCTCTCACAACACTAAAACCATTCAAAACGTTTTCCAAGCCTGGGTGGCTGCTTTGGAAGAATACGGGTTGGAAAGCAACAGAAATAAATCCGATCACATGAAATGATACAAGTACATGGGATTTGTATTAGAAGCCAAGAGAGACGTTGAAACAGATATAAGAAATAGAGTAGAGTGCGGGTGGAAAAAATGAAGAGACATGGTAGGTGTGCTGTGGGCTATAAATACACTAACAAGACTAAAATAAAATGTCACAAAACAGTAGTCAGATTTACCATTAGTTATGGTGCAACGTTGGGCACTAAAGAAGAAGGAATACCAGTTGCTGCATATTGCTTAGATGGTCTATGGTGTCATCAAATTAGATAAAATATGGAATGAGGGTATAACGAACGAAACGAGTATTGGTGATTGCAAGCAGAGGGCAAGAGAGTATAGACTGAGATTGTAGGGACATGTTCAGAAAGGGAGGACAACAATGTCATCAGAAAGATCTACCATGGGAAGTGAGGTATCTGAGGGGCGAAGAAGAGGGTGACCGTCAATAACTATTGCCGAGAGTGTGAAAAAGGGCATGAGTAAAGTAAAATTGACAGACCGTGAAAACAGCAAAAAAATGAGAAAGACTGAATCGTGCACCTGACCCCACTTGATGAGAAAACGGCAAGAGAGATGATGATAATTAATTAAAGAAAAAAAATACTGCATATAAATATTTTATTTGAAAATTACAAGCATCTCTTAGCATTTTCCCCTTTAATCCAGTTTAATAAATACACACATTTTTTCATGCAAGTGGGTTTTGAAAAATTTTTAATTGTAAAAACTGTATTACGCCATAACTTTTTGAGTAGCTGAATTTTTAATCTACATAGTGGTCTGCAGACTTACTATTTTGATAAGGCTCAATAGTCACGAAGATTTTTTTAAGGTAGCATTTGAGCCGTGTTTATTTTAAAAACTGAAGTTTCAGCTTTTTGATGTGACTGAAAATCATACTTTGCATAATTTATTAAGTCAGTGAAATTACAGCCTTTCTAAAACCGAACAGGCAGTATTGTAAAGAAATTCGTGAAACAATACCACTATACGTACATGGTCCGGTTACTAGCTTGAACGGTCTTTGATAGGTTGCTGTGAAGAAATTATTGCTGCGGTGTATATCAAAAAATGGTGTACGTATTTGTACGTTAATATTGAAAGTTTCATCAAGGAATACCATTTTGAGAAAGGTGAGATATTTTAAAGAGAGTTAGACACTCACTTGCACTGCAGATTTTATAGCCGTGTTTGCGACGCATTATTTTATACATTTGTACCTAGGCTTGGCATTCCTCTCATATAAAATACAGATTGTCTAGCAACTTAATTTCTGCAGACAATTTTTAGATATGTTGTATAACGATGCAGAAGCTCATTGATGGTGTCAAACGACTGGCTGTGTTAATAAATAAAACCTTTGTTACTGGGCTCACCACAATTAAAGACAGCTGCATAAAAAACTCAAATTATAATCAAGATGTGAGTAGTGTGTAGTGTCCGCTCTTGAAGCAATTGGATGGAATTTTTTTAAATGACGGAGCCACTACAGTCGATTCCAATCGCTATATTGAGTTGATAGAAATATTTGTGATTTGTGATTGAATAAAATAATACATCGTTTCAACAACATGCACCACTACTCATATGCCAAGGCAGGCTAGGGATGTTTTAAGTCTCATCATCAATTTTTAAAGTTTGGTGACATTGTATAGCCGGCAAGATCGCCCGATTTAACAGTTTCTAAGCTCAAAGACATGATCCGCCAAGAGGTAAATCTGCTTAATGATAACGAAAAATCAACACGTTATGCTGAATTTTAGAAGCAGATTGTAACAATACGTAGAAGTGTATGGTGGACATCTAACTGGTGTTGTATTTGAACACCAACAGTTTTGCAGTAAGGTTCCCAAAATATATGCTTCATTTTATTGTAAACTGGTTCAAATGCATTATTTATTTCTACACAGTAATGTATCAAAAGTAGTTCAAACCTTTTGCCGGACCCTATATAATGGTATTAGGCAAACAATTAGGGTAAGTAGATGATGCAAAAGAAAAAAAGACTAAATCGGGTTTTTTCAATACTATAAAATTTTGTTTTGTAAATCTTCTTTCACTAAAACTAGATCGGTGACATTTCAATGTACTGAAATCTGCAAATGTTAGTAACCTCTTTCAGACCCATATTACATTTAGCACTATGCGGTGGCAGAACATGGGTATACATATGAAGCAGTTTTAAAAATTCAATACAATGGCCAGACAATGACTATGATAATAAATAAATCCTATAGAAAATACTCATTTTATTAATAAATAATTCTTAATTTTTTATACAATATCTATGTTCAGAACCCAGCAATAAATTAGAAATGGTTTCCTGCAAAGATAAACTGATTATCTTGCCTTTAACACGCCAGTGGCGCGTTTTAACCTAATGAACTCTTTCAATTAGTGACAAAGATAAGATGCTATTCAAACTCTATTTGCAACAGGAGAAGTCAGCGGTTGTGAAAGCATTACGTATTTATATATTCATTACTTGCAGATAGCGAATAACGCAAGTTAATATTCTGAGCGAATAAATAGGCCGACCGCATGTCACGTATCTGTGATAGATCCACAAAAGCATCCAGCAAGCTTAGAATCTAAACAGTTTCAGTAATAAGTAAATGTTTGAAAGACAACTCATCGCATAAGTAAAAACTGTTGCAAAATTATATATTCCGCCATATTGGTGAATATGAAAATGTTTATTGTACAATAACTTTCGGTACAAGTGGTTCTTCAGAAGATAGAAACTCATTCAACAATTTCTCAAAAATTGGGTATATACGCCGTAGTCTATATATTTTCTATTTTAATAAGCTTGGTAGATGTGAAGTGTTGGAGATCTATGGTTGCGTATCGAAATTAATTCATTTTCCTGAAATCCTATATAAGAATAGAAGTCCTGACTCATTAACTCATCAACGCCCAGCCCAAATTCTGGGACCTAGAAAGCTGAAATTTTGCACAGAGGTTCCCCCTAAAGAGGTAAAATGGGGGTTTCAATTTTGTATGGAAAAATAATATTAAATAGACATTTCGACTTGAAACTTCGTAGGAGTACTCCTAAAAACAAATAAGCAAACAAATATTTCGTGATTTTCCGAAAATCAACCCCTTAGGGGGTGAAACGGGGTAAATAAGCCTAATAATCGATATGGGTGTCGTTATTGAGGTTTTTTGGGACGTTGATTGCGAAAATGGTATTTATTTTAAGTTCAAGACGGTGGACATGACATAAAATTAAAACCCGATAGTGGGGAAACGGGTGAGCTCACATAGCAGCCTGTTCGTGTCAGCATCTGAAGGCAGAACCTCCAATGTAGTATATAAAGAGGTACTTTAAGTATAAACTGCAAAAACAAGTAGTCTTAACCCTTAGGTACTTTCTTAAGTAGGTTTCCTGCGCGAGCGAAGCCGCAGGCAAAAGCTAATTTTAAATATTTTTGTAAGCACATGTTTACCTATAGCTTTTTGGTAGCCCAGACATATTAGGGTTTGACCTTGAAAAAAATAATGTAAATCTAAAAATTGGTAGAAATATTCTATTTAGTGTACTGAACAACATACCAAAAGTCCTCAGCGGTCCTATGCCGGCTTCATGATGAAAAAAGGCATAGGCGGGTATTTCGGGTTTATACAGGATATTATTATACATATCGTGTTTTGCCATCAATATATTATAACTTAATAGGTATATATATCTCACTATTCATGTATTTTATATCATACATGTATACAATAATAATAATAACTAGCAACCAGTGAGACAAATGTCTCATTTAATAAAACAAAAAAGACCGTTTTTCAAATAGAACGCGTTTTCGAGAAATCACGTGATTTCTCGAAAACCGGAATTTTCACGTGATTGAAATTCGGTTTCTGACCTGACACGACCATTCCAAACATATAACTTTAATAACTTTTTTCTCTATCTCTTACGGTTTAGCTGCTGAAACAGCGTCCCGGACACACAAATCAGCGTCCCAGACAAGCCTATTATATATATGCAACAGTTCATTTTTTTCTTGATAGCTTCATGTCGGAGAACTGCAACCGAGGACTGCCTTCATCGCATGGTTGCCTAATTCCATTGCATTATGACAATTAATAGTTTGATCTCCAACAAACCCAGATGATAAAGACCGTAAGGAACTACATTCCTACCTAGGAGAGCGGGTCGACAGCCAATTTATAAAAAGGTTCAAATATTTTGCATCCACTGATCTTCTTGAATCTCTAAATTCAACGTGTTGTTTTGTTGAAGTTCTAGTAATACCAGTCAGTTCAACTGAACTACAAATTTTAAGACATCCACGAAAAGAGAGCACGAAATATGCTAGCTGACTATCAGATATACCACGGCCATGAGTGAGACCTCCCTGAACTTTTCAAAGACGCATCAAAGACTGTTCGATCGCCATATCTGTTGAAAGTTGAGGTGCAGACAATGACACATCTGAATCATAAAGCTGATTTCGTTTATTATCTTTTAAATAAATATTTGCCTGCCACCACATACTTTCCTTCACTAAGTAGTTTATTACAGTAAAAACAAACGTTTTCCATTATTATCACCAATTTATATCAATAACATCACAAAAAACCACGCGCGTATAAGTTACACAGTAATGCAAGTGCAGTCTGCTGTAGACACGCACTGATTTATAGTTTAGCCACGTTGTTACGCCCTTCGATCATTCTGTGGCAAGCAGAATTTGTCAAAGAACATAATATATTTCAATTAAAAAAATATGAACTCAGTTGGTAATTACCATTACATCCATAGAGGTCAATGGCAAATTATATGCGTTATTATTAAGAAAAAAACTGTTTTTAATTTTCTTTTGTCAAAAATTACATGAAGCCGGCATATTTCGCTTTAGGACTTTTGGTATGTTGTTCAGCACAGCAATATAAAATATTCCTACCGATTTTTAGATTTACATTATTTATTTCTATGTTTTGGTAAAATTTAATCTAATATGTCTGGGCTATGGTATCTATAATTACAATACTGATGATAGAATAATCCAAATAACCGGCAAAAATGTCGGTTAAGAAGACGTTAATGATTTATATTACGAATTATTCTAAAATTTTAGGGTAGATTATTATTTAGTATCGTGCACTTTCTCTTTTAGGGAAATGATTCGTTTTCCTAAAAAAATTGTAAAAGGCTTTACCCAGAACGTTCCTCGTCAACATTGACACTAAATAATTTTAAAAATCAAATTAAGTTAGGAGTAAAAATATCTTCACGTTTCTAATAAATTAAATACATTTTCAAATAAAGAAAATTAATCCCGCTGTCCGGTGCGCGCCTCTCTTGAACAGAACGGTGTTATTGTTGAAATATTTTTGCTCTTTTGTGACATTATCCTGTATCGGTTGAGTCTTATTTTCGGCAAATATAAAGCCTAACCTATGTGAAAGTTACTACTTCCTTTTATTTCAAAATTAACCCAAAAATAAACAAACTTTAATTTTTTTAAGGTGTTCACCCTGTATATATTTGTATGAAATTGTACCGGTTTCATACGAAGTAGATATATAATATGTATGCAAAATATCGTCTGCTTCCAACAAATAGTTTTTGATCTATACTGTCCACAAACAGACAGACAGACAGATAGACAGAATGAAGAAAACCTCTTTTTCGTCATTGGGACCTTGAAACGTGAAGAACTGCAAAAATCTCGGAAGGTGATTTTTTCATGATTACAATACTTCCTTCGTCTTTCAGGCGAGGGAAGTAAAAATAAAGTTGAATAAGTAAGTACAAAGCAGGTGGTAGTTTCAAACGTTTACCTCAAAACTGAAAAATACGTATCTAGGGTGCACTTAAAATATTCGAATATGTCAATGGCAGCATTCCTTTGATAACATATATGCAGCAAAGGCTATTCTTTATACAAGCTGCCCATTTTATCCTGTAACAACTGAATAGGCAACACATTTAACAAGCTGATGATTTTTTTACATTTAACTCTTAATTACTTCACATACCTAAACCTTGTCTTTATAAAACAAACAAACAAAATTAAGAGTTATTGTGTT
The DNA here is from genome assembly GCA_940337035.1 of Agriotes lineatus. Taxonomy (NCBI): domain Eukaryota; kingdom Metazoa; phylum Arthropoda; class Insecta; order Coleoptera; family Elateridae; genus Agriotes; species Agriotes lineatus. The sequence goes on from OW679202.1 coordinate 22,400,090, forward strand.
ACATGTGTTGCCAACCTAGTTGTTACACGATAAAGTAGGCAGCCTGTATACATTACGAAAAGGTGCAAATAACATTTTACGAAAACTCTACTGCACCAAAATACAACACAGGAAATAATTTAGCAATTAAAATAAGTTAATATTTCTAAATGCCATATGTAGTTGCAAAAATGTTGACATAATCATGTTTTTAAACTAGGCTCTACATAATAATGTCAATCACATTACTATTACAGAACATATTTAGGTCCTGTTAAGGATTGAATATCTACGGTACAGATATCCCGATTTGACTGTTCTATATTAATTAAAAACAGTTAAACAGCGTGCGGCATTGGTAAATGGCTAGAAATTTCTTTTGCGATGAATGAAGAACATGAAGATATATGAAAACGAAAATATAAATGCAACATAATCTTTATATAAAATAGTATTAATATTTTGTAGAGGTGTCAAAATATTTATTCTGGTGGACGATGACCTCTAGTTCCACACTACACTTGTGACCCAATCAACCTTTTCAATTAGTAGAAAGTAAGAGGTGGTTCAAACCCTCTTTAGTCTTTACGATAGGAGAAGTTAGTTGTTGCTAGGACATTACGTATTTACATATTCAACACTTGCTAGTATCGAATAATGCACGTTAATGTTTTGAGTGAATATACTGGCTGCATGTCACGTATGTATGACAGATCCATACCGGCACCCATGTTCTGATAAAGTAAGCTTAAAACCCTGAACTTTCTGGACAATCGGCACCAGCATGGGGGGGGGGGGTACGTCGTTCGTTATTCACCGTCCACCTTGAAAGGTCAAAAACTGGTGGCTCACAAAAATCCCCTCGTATAAATTAAGAATTCAGCTTGATAACATGCTCGATAACAACGGCAAGAATACCTACCTGGTACAACTAAAAGTAAACAAGCTGTTCTGAACATTTGGCCGCATAAATACAACCCACATTAATTACTTTTTCAGGGCACAAAATGGGCGTACTGAGAGAGTGTGATACTTTCGTGCCATGCAATTCCCACAGGATTGCTATGTGTACGAAATTAGGGGTATTGGCCAGAAAGAAGAATCGATGGATACAAGTACACGTGACTTACCGCCGGCTGTAGGCGCCGCGGTGCTTGATTGCGGAGGGCGCCTAACGACTTCTTGACGAGGGCCCGTATATTCATGCCATCGGTACGTGCTTCGATATTCCGAATGTAACTGTTGGAAATGAAGCAAAGTTGTAAAAGAAGCACAATTTCGAGAGAACCGGGTTGGTGGCGGGACCGGGACTATCGGTTCATTACTATTACTTCTACAATAGTTACTAACACTAGGACTACGGGAGCAATTTCGAAAAAACGGCACTAGCACGCTATATGTAGGCACAGTTCAACACATCCAATTTTGTGTTGGCAAGCACTTTTCAAAATCGCCCGTTAACAGCTTCAAAGGCTTGTTGAATAACGGATATAAACATGGCCGCTACTGGGTGACTAGGGCTAGAAGGCCATGTTGCATAAAAAGCCGGCAAAATCCGATTGGGGAAGAGTCAGGAACACGCACATATAGGATAAAGCTACAATTCTACTGCTAAGTACCTTATCAACGGGCATCGATGGGCAAGCTCTACAGAGATTCCAAAATGAACCGATCATGAGGTCTACTGGTTCGGAGCACCGGTACACTGAAAGAGGTTGGGCTTGGAAGCCATACACAAGAAGCCGGATTCGAGTACCGACTTAACAGTACAGAAGGAAGTCAAGTAGCAAATGCAGACAGCATGACGGAGCCCCACCTTGCTAAGAATCTGGTAGCCGCTGGTTTCTACAACCTATGGACCAGCGATCAATATGACGACGCCTGCTCTTTTCAATTGAATTGCGTCGGCGTCTCGACGCCTAGCGCCATCCGAAGAACTATACCGCAGTGCTGATGTTTTTGACCCCTGGCAGCGGCAGTTCGCGTATAAATCAGTCACTAGGGCAGTTCACACCGAAACGTTTAATATACTCTCGAAACCTTGCATCCTCACTCACATCGACTTATCTGACTGTCGTACTGTAATCTCACTTTATTGCCGTTGTAATATACACGAATTTATTTCTAGCAGTTGCGGAGAAAGCCAAATCTAACGCTACTGTGTATGAGTCCAAATGTAGAACACTTTCACAAAATACACGCACGCCAAAGACGGGCTCTGGTAGAAATTGGTATACAAAGTGAATCGGTTTTGCTTCGATGTTTAAGGTTTCTTCAAGTGTGACATGGAAAATTAAAGACTAAATATTAACCCCACTTTATTGTAAAGGTGTACGAGAGAGATATTGGCACAGAAAATTCGTAACTGTCTAGTGAACTAATAAATACTAAAAAAATATTAAAACTTGTTATCGTTAACATTAAATAAAAACAAAGTTATACGGCTATATCATTTAAAGACATATTAATCAGTTCATCTTCGATTCGGCATGTAGTATGACGAATTCTTAAGGTGATGTGATAGCCTACATAATTTTCAGAGTAAATAATTGCCTTTCTCATTAATAGACACTTTTCTCCAATTACTACCACTAATATCAGTTATGGTACTATATAGCTATTATTGGTCGGCAATATGAGGTTGCTGTGATTTATAGTTTAGAAGTTAGATTTCTACATAATTTCACGTTCGTTTTATGTTTCTCTTTACATCAGAAGGCCTAAATAAAATCGTTTTAAGGCTTGATGGCTATCTGTTTATTATTGCATAAACTATAATAGGCTAATTGGTAACTGACATAATTGATATTGAATTAAAGCAGTTTAAATTAAATGTTTCTACTTATTTTCAAATAACACAACATTTTATACCTTAGTGCTATATTATTTACACCTCGTTCTTGAAACAAAATCTTCGTAACAAGTAAAATAATCATTGAATTATGTAAAGAATAATGAAACTCTGCTAATTGTTAATGCTTAGGGCCGAACATCAATAAGTAGAGTAGGTGCGCTCCTCTCACTTCTGCTAAATCTGTCTAGTTTTTAAATCATACAGTTCAAAAATATATAATACATGCTTATTTTTCTACTGGTTTTACATCTGCGACAAAATTTGCTGCATGGGTATAGGTGAAATATAATGTAATACATAACTTGTAAACATATTAAAAAAAGCCAATAGAGTTTGCGCTTAAATATTTCATAAACGTTCATGACTTAAAAAGTTACTGTTACATTATAAATTAATATTCCTCACAATAAAACACTCAGAAGGATGGGAAATCACGGATATGATGCAGGTAGGTCAGTCCGGATGGTAAGTTGGAAGCAGAAATGAACCACCGTATTCAGATAGCCAGGTTTTACTGCAGCTTACACAACACTATAGTGGGAAAACGTGATATTATGAAGGAGAGTAATATGTGAGACTAGTGTATCTATTAACCTTGCTCTGTGATGACCAGATGAAACCTGCTGACACTACCGTACGGGAAGACTTGCAGCGAGTCTTTGTCATAGATAGCATCGAGAAGATAGGACTTGGCTGGGTGGGCCATTTAGCTGGGATGTCAGAAAATTGAAAACAAGTGTGACAATCGGGACTAGAAATAGAAGAACCAGAGGATAACCAAAAAAGAAAAAAATATTGGTGAGATGAAGATTGTGCAGCGGATGGCCCAGGATCGAGCAGCATACACAACTTGGCTAAAGAAGCCCGAATTTTGTTGATACACACGGGAAATTAAAGCCGAATAGCGCAGTTGGTCCAGGTTGAGCACTGCATCGCTAGATACTAAAGCGTATAAAGCAAGGTAAAATGAGGTTATCGATAATACATACATACACACGGGAAAAGCCAAAGAAGAAAGAAACAGAGATTTTACACCATTCGCCTATAATTCGCAGTATTATGTTGTATCATAAAAAGGACTACAACTTGAAAGAACTATTACTAAAATGTTAAAATATTTTCTCGTTGAACTAAAGTTATGGGTTAATAAAACACTCTTATATGCCACTTACCTAAGCCTAAATGTATCCAATACCTGTTTGATTAAAAGCTGAAATTTTCTGAGCTCTTTTAAAGATATAAAAAATCCAGAGAAAAAATTAACAAGTTGAGATCCAGTCCTTTTAACACCCACTGTAATTACTCTATATTAGAATAGAATTTAAAACTTAAAAAATCGGAAATTAAGGAAAAATTTAACGTTTGGGTTTTTAAGTATTTTGAAAATTTTAAATTAAAAAAATAAAGCAAAAATAACGCTATTACAACATCAACATTCATGTAGTTTCTCCATTATTTTATTATTATTATTAGAGAAGATGCAGAGCAGAGTGAATCTATCATTGCTCAAAAATTAATACAAGGTATGTGATTGAAAACATATACAGAATAACTTAATAATTCGCCAATAAACTACTTGAACCTGTTGACATCACTGGCAGCAACTACTTCATGGGGTAAGGAATTCCAAGAGTGAAACACTCTGTTTCTAAGGAAGAATTGCCGCTGGGTTGTTATGAAGGGCTCCTTTCTTAGCTTCCACTCGTGACCCCGTAGGTGTGTAGATGTTGCAAGTTCGAAAAGATAACGAATTAGAGATTCGTCGTTATGAAACGCCTTGTAGACGGTTATTAGATCGCCTCGCTGCTGACGAAATGGTAGTGTTGGAAGGTCCAGTATAGCGAGTATTTCTTCGTACGAGGGTCTATTTCGGGGAAAAGGTAATCTTGAAGCACGTCGCTGTAGTACGTTTTCGAGTCGGTCACGGTCGGGCATTAATACACGGCACCACACGGAGATTGCAAATTCTAAGATCGGGCGAACATATAACTTGTAAAGTTTTTAAAATGTAGTACAATCAAGAAGTTCAAATGTTTTGGAAAGTAGATAAACCTAGTGTTTGATTTCTTGACAATCTGACAGATATGATAAGTCCGCAGTTATGACAACACCGAGATCACAATAACTGTCTTCGCTGCTTAGCACGTTGTTATTTATTTTATAGATATGCCTAGGGTTATTTTTCCCTAAATGTATAACTACACATTTATAAACGTTAAGAGGGATAAGCCATTCTTCCGTCCAATCAAAAATGCTTTTTAAATAGTGTGAAAGCTTGTTACGGGGGTGTTGTGTATTTTAGTATCGTCAGCGTAGAAAGAACGTGGCGACTTTATGTAATAAGAAACGTCCGATGTGTAAATAATAAAAAGAAGCGGTCCCCGGACAGATCCCTGAGGTACGCCACTCTCCACTGGTTTCATGACACTACTTGAAGTACTGACTTTAACAGTAAATTTCCGTCCAGTCAGAAACGATTTACTAATCCAGTTTAGCAATTGTCCACGTGTGCCAACATGATTTAATTTTGTAAAGAACCGATCTTTTGGCACTTTATCAAACGCACGACTAAAGTACAAGTAAATTATGTCCACGCAGTCATCTTTGTTTAAACTAAGAGACCAATAACGCAGCACAACAGATTTGTTACGACTGATTTACCCGGACAAAAACCATGCTGATTAGTTGGTATGACCTTATTTCGTAAGGGAAATTCCTGCATCTTGTCAATAATGGATTCCATTATTTTTACAATAATGGGAACTAGACTTATAGGTCTGCAGTTGCGGGCGTCGAGCTTATCACCTTTCTTGAATATAGGTCTTACGGACGCAGTTTTCCAAATGTTTGGTAGGGTTGCCGTTGTAAAAGATTCATTCATTAGTATGCTCAGAGGACAACTTAGTTCCGCGGCACATAAATTGAGCAGGTGAGAAGATATACCGTCTAATACTGGTGATATAGTAATGTCGAGCTTAACAAGTTTTATTGAGAATAGATTCTTCAGTGAAATTCACATCAGTACTCTGATCACTTTCAACCGTTAAAGCTTCACTAAAAGTATCAGAAAAAAAATCTGGTGTGATACACGCACACAACTTCCTTTTACAGTGATCTTATAATTAGCCAAAAAGTTGATTTTAAATTTTTAAGCATTTGTCAAAAATTTTCAAAAATGACAAATTTTACAAAAACGGTACAAATTAGCGTGTTAGTTCAAGAGACAAATTTTCTCTAGAATTTTAAGCTGAATTCAAAAATGTAATAATATACTAGGTGTTGTATTTAAAATAGGAGTTAATAAAAAAATAGAAAAAAAACAAAAGAAACCCATTTTAGAAGTATTCAACTGGAAAATCACCTATCTCACATCAATACACATTAAAAATGTAATAAAAATGTAAAGTTAAAAAAAATCGTTAGAGCCGTTTCTGAAAAAATCGAAAAGATCTGAAAAATCACAAGAATAAACACCTACTTCCGGTTATGCGATTTTTTTCAAAAGATTGCTGTCGCATCTACATAGTACACAAAACGTATATATGAAATTTCAACGCCATACCTCTTTTCGTTTTTGAGATATTCTGTTCGCAGACAGACACACAGACAGACAGACAGACAGACAGACAGACAGACACACAGACAGACAGACCAATGAAAAAAAATATGTTTTTTGGGATCAGGGGATTCTAAAACGTGAAGATCTCTTGAAAACTCAATTTCCAATTTTTGGGGTGAATCCAATACTTCCTTTATTGTAAAAGGAAGTAATAAAAGCTACAGCGTCTGCATTACTTTGAATTATATCGTTGGCATCTCGGAATTGTGTCAAAGATATTTTGTTATTTATACCGTTTCTGACGTGTTTATAGAATTTCCTTGGGTTACTGCTGTCGGCTATTTTCTGTTCGTATGATTTCCTTGCATGACTAATCTTCAGAATTACTTGATTAGAGAAAGCGCGATGAGTAGTCCACTTGTCTTCGCGATCTTTTATATTTTTGCCATTGGGCCTTTTTACGGCTAATTAGTTTTTGGCTTTTTGGAGATCTTTTGAAATCCATGGTTTTAGAAGTAAAACTGTTTAAGTACGCCTAGTGCAGTTCTGGGATGAGATAAATTTAAGTTTGTCACAGAATATTTTCCAGTTTTCTTCTACTGTAAGTCGTGTTAGTAGATTATTCCAGTTGATGTCAGTGAACGAGTGTTTTAGTCCATAAAAATCAGTAAATACTCTGTCTTCGATTATTTTTTGTTGGTTGGTGATTATAAGTTGCTTGAATATTAAATCATACGGTGGCATGGTCTGATTTTCCTATCGGTGGTAGGTATTTTAAATTAATAACCAGGTCCGGAGAAGAAGTAATTATTACATCTATTAGTTTTTGCGAGTCTTCAGACACAGGGTGGGATGAATAATTGGGCCAATTAATATCACGACAATTGAAATCTTCTCTGATTATTATGTTTCTATGTTCATTGATAATTTGACGAAGTTTGTTAAATCAAGAAATGTTATTTAGATGATGAGTCTGGCGGTCGATACAGTAGGCATAATGTTAAACAGAATTCATTTTTACGTAGTAGTAGGCATACAAATTCTACACCTGATAAGCTATTATCAAGAAATGGGGTTATAGTAAAACTGTGAAATATATTATCAGTTAAATAAATAGCTACATCTCTTCTATCGTGGCGGTCGCAGCGATATAAAGAATAAACGGGCAATGCTAACGGAGCATCGGGAATGTTGGTGTTGAACCAAGTCTCAGTAACCATAATACACGCAGGTTTTTCGTTATTTATAAAGACTGTAAATTCATTGAATTTAGATACTAACGTCCCTGCATTTGTGTAGATGACTGCCCATCGATGTGGTTTGCGGAAAGTTTTCTGTTTGTCCTCTAATAATGGTTGGTATGCCCTTGACGTATTTGATCGTCAAATCTTTTTCACTGGCCTCAGTTCTATTCTTTAAGGTGTTTCTTAATTCAGCCAAATGTTTCAGTTGTTGTGGTGTTTAGTCATCCCTGATAGTTACTTTATCATAAAGACTGCCAGCTAACCTAGTTTTGTTTCTAAGAATATTCTTAGCAAAGAGGTTATCTGGAAAAATAACTTTTATTTGACGCGGTCGGTTATAGTAATTTTTCCAATGCAGGTAACTCTTCTTGGTTTATCAGATTCATTGATACTAGGGAGTATAACGCGAATGATGTTAGTAACTGATAGCTCGTCGGATTCAACACGGTCTACAGTGTTACTGGATGGGGCCTTGGCTACGGCTGATATGATATTATGGGACCGATGTATCCTTTCAGTAGCCTCCTCCACAAACTTCTTCAAAACTTTCACTTGGAAGTGTATTATTAGAGATTTGACTATTCAAAGCCTCGAATCTATTATTTAACATATTGAACTGTTAATTGACTTCTTCTTTCATCTCAGAAAATAATTTTTCAAATCTGTTAAACATCGATATATTTCTGGAACATAGTTTGGAAAGAATCTTGACACTTTCTGAGGTGTTTCTTGTGAGCCTGACGTCGTCGGCAGACCCAAATCCAAAACAGGCAATGTGTACATCAAGCTGGCAGCTGCCGCACTGAGATATCGGAGCATCCTTGGCTTTGCTTAGAACGTTGCAATTTCAACACGCTCTCAGCATATTTATGGCTTTTGGAGCAAAACTCAGTGATTGTGATTGTTACTTACCACTTACGCCAGTGGCGTAACTATGGGGGGTGATATGGGTGTCGGAACACCCCCCAGAGGCTTTAGGAATAACTAAAATTCATCTTATACAAAAAATCTAAAATTACATTTTAGTAATGTATGATTGGATATCAATTATTACATTCGGAATTCGGACTCGACCATTTTTAAAATAAGTTTTCAGGACATTTCTAAATTTTACCAATATGCGACATTTTGCAGTATTTTCGGTTCAAACATTCTGACTCTGCTTGTATATAGGATTTTCCTGTCGTATTTTGAAGCCCAATAGTTCATCAGTTTGTGTACAAGCAGCTATAACGGCCGCTGTAATTTTCTGTCGTTGATAATTACTTTTTCTGGCTTATTTAGCATTTTTAAGGTTTGGCACACAGCTTTTCGCTAGAAGGTTCGATGAGCAGCTCTGGTCTCAAGCCATCTTATTTGCCCGTGGATTGTTTCGTCACGTTGAAGCGTGTTTGTTTGATCAAATTTGTAGCGCAGTCTATAAGAGCAAGTGTGAGATTTTTCTAAATAATTTAATTCCATCGCAGTCTTTCGTCGTAAGCTGGATCGCCTGTCGGGTTGCGTGAGACCGTTTATGATTGTCTGCTTCGGGATTGGCTGCAGGTGGTGAGGCGACAGAGCGTGTTTGGCAGGAAGCGCGTTGACTTGGCTTCGCGGAGTTCGTCACGAGCCGTCTTGGCGTTAGGTGGTGTTTGTGTGGGTATATGCGTGTCCGGTTTATTGAATGACCGCCGTTTTGCAAGTGTTCGAGGGCCGTTTGGGCCATCTTTCCGATACGTTGAGATTCAGTCTGCAGAACGGGCTAACATTTCGGCCTTGACCGTTTATCGTTGTTTCCCAGTGAGGATTTCACATCAGTTCCTGCCAATTAAGGAAATATTCGTACCGCAGGACACCCACGCTTATGGCTGAAGTCCGCTCGCTGCAGTGGCGGGCTCCCTGACAATCACGACGCACGCCAGGCAAAACCAACCAATAAGGTGTGTGTAGCTGGTAATAACTAATCAACTCATTTGTTTGCTAATAATTTATGTGTCTATTTGCTGAACGGCACCCCTTTTTGAGGCCGCCTGTAAACTAATCAACCATTTTGTTTGCTAATAATGCATGTGCCTACTTGCTAAATGGCCACCTCTTTTTGAGGCCGCCTGTAAACTATTTAACTTGGCTGTGTGCTATCTTTCATTATCTCGCCTGTAATTTGCTCGATTAGAGGTAAAGCGTCCCCAGCTGGGCTTATAGGTTTGGCCCTTTATTATGTTGTGTTTTCATTGTGTACGCTGACCAGGGCGGCGCCGTTGTACCTATTTGACCATGTGCTTAGACTAATAGATCGGTTTACTGAACGTTGCCTTATGATTTGCGCACGTGTTTGTGCATGCTTATTTTCAGGTTAAATTATATACTGTGTCAGATTTATGTACGGTGGAGCCTGGAAAGATAGTTCTTAAGCGTCGTAGGTAAGTTAGGCCGCTTGTCGCTGCAGTGTCGGGAGTCGTGAGGCTGTGCACAAATATTCTATCCCCGTTTAGCTTTGGATTTCTCCAAGGTGTAAAGTTGGAAGGTAGGCTCATTGATTTCCCGGTTTCATAGTGGCTCTATCTTGGCATTTTCGTTCTCATTGATGAAACCGGGTAACGCCCAATTTATTTTGTCATTCTTTACCGTCCCTTAGGTCTTGCCCGTAGGTAATTTCGTGTAGGACCACCCTTCGCTCTACTAATGTTTAGCCGGCATATCTTGTTACGGGCAGGGCAGCGGTCCCAGGTGCGTCATCTGTCCCAATTTTGTGAGAATTATCGTCCGCACCGGCCGTTTAGCTTTTACGTGATTTTTGTATGAGACGGCGCGGTGTCGTTAAAGTCGATTTAGACCGTAACAAAATACATCACCATGATACACACCTCACACAATGGTTGCTAGGCAAGAACAAAAGGCGCGCTCTAACGTTGTATCCTGAATGCGGGGCAAGTTGAGCATTGTACTGCCAGATGCAAGCGCATAAAGCACCAGCCTCTACACCGCAAAGTAAATGAGGTTATCGATAATACATGTATTATTTCTTTTCTTATTATATTGATGTCAATTTAACTAATTTTTTACAGTAAAAATGACATTTAATATTTTCATAGGTTAGAGTTATTGCAAGAACAGGCATATCTTGCAATTATGTTTTACAAGCAATCTAAGTTATTATTTATTTAGCAATTAATTATTTCTGACTTATTTTGGTTCATAAGCAAATAAAATGCCACACAAGCTAATTGATTTACCTATTTAAATAGACGTCTGTAATATCACTTAGTAAATTCTTAAATGTAACTAGGTGGTTTACGCTGCCAAGAAGTTAAATCAAGGCATATACCGCAAGTCCTATAAAAATAAAATCAACTATACTTTATGGTACGCTCAATTTTTTTAAAAATTCATATTGTAATAAGGTTGATCACTCTTCCAGAACACCCCCCAGAGCAAAATCTTAGTTACGCCACTGACTTACGCACTTTTAATTTGCAGATTCGGCAAGCTTGGTAACAAACAAAGCACGTAAAACTGTCTATGGCATTAGATTGGAACTATATAGCACTTAATTCGATGATATTGCGAAGAAAGCAATAAATACACGACACAAGTTCTGCACAGGTTTTCAATAATTATTATGTATGTATGTATGTATTATCATTACCCTCATTTTACCTTGCGGTGTAGAGGCTGGTGCTTCATGTGCTTGCATCTGGCCGTACAATGCTCAACTTGCCCCGGATTCGGGATACAAAGTTGGAGCGCGCCTTTTGTGCTTGCACAGCAACCATTGTGTGAAGTGTGTGTCATGTTTATGTGTTGACCTTGTTACTCTATCTCTTAGGTCTGTGGTTCTGAGTAGAGCACAGTTAATTTGGTGCCCAACTGTGAATGGTCTCACTGAGCCCGATTCTAATCGCCAAGGATACGGAAAAATTCCGACCCCAGCGGGATTCGAACCGAGGACTTGCGTAATGCAAGCCTGGCGCTAACCCATCTGCTCCACGCAGCTTCTTATTAATTATTATGATTCCAAATAATAAACTTTCAGATTTCAGTGTTGTACGCCAGGGGTTATGGTCAATTAATCAATTTAAATGCTACAATATGAGGATAACATTGGTAGAATAATATTTTAGAATTTACAGCAAATTAAATCACTTGCGATCCGAAAATGTTAAAGTCGCTTAAAATGTCAAATTAATATAAATAAACTGTATTGAAATGTAATCCAGAAGCGTTAGTTTTAAAAAAGTGTATGAATAGATATTACTATGGTGAATTGTAATTTTAAAAATTACAAAAATTTTGATTGTAAAAATATGCACACGTAATTTCGATAAAAGCAATATTGGAAAATAAACCCCATTTAGTTAAATGATCTTTATTATTTAATTGGTATATAAAAGAGTATTATTGATTAAATTAATGAGATGAAGAAAAAGTAAATATTTAAACAAACTGTATAATAAGTGAAGTTTATGTTGGTTGGTTACATTTACACCCGAGTCGGATTTTGAGGTGGACTGCATCGAACTTCTTGTTGGAGGTCAGAAATATCCTGTTTCATTTGGATAAAGGGCATTGCAGTCACTGGTGGACAGGCACATCTACACCTGAGTTGGACTTGGAGACAGTTGATGTGTGGAAGCGTATCCGTATTCTGGCAGTTTGGATTGATGACAGCGTTGGTGTCTAAATTGGAGCAACATAAGGAGCAATCAATAACAACGGCTGTTGCAAATAGTTAAGGAGATGTATTTACATGGGCGTTCCAGAACATCGGTGAGCAGGCGGCGTGTGCTTGGTTCGACGGAGAGGCTAATCGGAGTACTTAAGTGAAGTAATTACAGGTATATGTAAAAAGATCTAAACAGTAATAAGTTTCAATAGTGAGCGAATAACGTATTTGAAGGAACTACTTACCATCGTCGATGTTTGAAATTATAATAATTCTGCGCAAGGTGGAGTTCTTTTTACCTCTAATTAAACGTGTGAGTTGCTAAGATGTTTACAAACCACCCTAGTACGGTTACTAACTGTGCCAAGTGTTTGAGCAAAACCATAAAGATAATTTAAACTTTGAAATAGAGCTATCGGAAAGCTTAAAAATTTAAAAATATAAAATTTTGCCTTAATGTAACAGTCCAGCCTTTAAGAATTGACTTGTACTAATTATAGTATATACTATTTTTATTAATTATAGGAGCCCTTTACATGTCAAAATATTACTTATTTTGTCGACTCCACATAGTAATTTATTTCATTTCACAATTCCTTCATTAAACTCAAAATACGATATATAGTATTGCTTAAATTGCTGTTATCCACAATTATATATATAGTTTGTTTAATATTTACGTCCAGCGATCCATTCTACTGGATTCCATTTTCTCTTAGGGAAGTTTTATTTTTAATTCCTTCTCATAGTTTTAAGAATGGATCAATTTGGTATTGAAATTTCTGTTATCGTTTCCTATTTCTTTGGAGATTTGATTGGGTAGTGTCCTTGACTCTGTTGCTGATTAGTTTTCTAATATTCTTTTATGATAACCATTTTTTCTGTGTTGTTTCGAATTTTGTATCATAAGGCCTCTAATGGTAGTGGTAATTTGTTGGTTTAATTCCTTCATAAGGATATCTTTAATATATTTAAAATCTTGCTGCATGGTGGCTTTATGAGAAAACGTTGACCAGATGATAGTTTTCCTAATATGAAGTATTTTGATTTAGCTTTCCTCGTGCTTGTACCAACTGAGGACGAACCATACCACGATTATCAACCTATAATAGGTAAATATGGTTTCTGTGATCTCAATGAGAGAGGTAAACGACTAATACAATCCTAATCGTCCGTAAGTGACACTCGTGCGAGCGGTTGTGCATCGAGCGATAGACTAACACCGGTTAAGCGAGTACTGTGCTTATTTACGGACTGATAATAAACTAGAAAATTAATATCGCAAATTACTAATCACAGCATAATAAACTAATATTCTGTAAAAGGCGCTGCATAGCACATACACAAATTAAATGCTGCCAGCCGGCAACGGCTATAATGACACTATTAACAATTATAATCAACAAATGAACGGAAGTCCTCTCCTTCCCCAATCTCCGTACTTATCAACACCACAATATCTTTAACTATATCAACAGCAAGTAGAACGTTCATCCCAACCATCTACTTCACATTATTTTTCTCCTCAATACCAGAGCATCCCACAAACATTATCTGAACAGCCAATATGTTTAACTCAAAACGATAGTACACCAACCATGCATACACTACTATATAAAAGTAAAACTGAAGGTGAATGGCTTATGGACGACGAGTCAGATGTCGAAATGGATATTAACCCAGCTAATACTTGGCAACTAGTATCAAATAATAAAAGAAAGCTGATAACAAAATTTACAAGAACTGCCGACCCTAAAGAACAATCAAAAATGACTCACCTTAATGAATTTGCTGCTTTAAGCGACAAAACAAACATTGAATCTACCAGGGAAAAACAAAAAGATCCTGTATTCACTCATGTCATGCACGTTTCACGCTTGCATTAAACACTCACGTTCACGCCTACGGCTCGGCTGTCCATATCTTCTTTCGACCCGGAAAATATTATTTTTCCTGCCTAGGTACACAAATTACTATTACGCCAGAGGAACTAAAAGTAAGTTCTACTTGTTCGCATATAGACGCAGACACGCGATTGATTGTAGACACAACATTCACAACACAACACAAGTGCGAAGCTCCGTAGCTACAGGCTGCCACATAAAAGTGCAATGGCCTCCCGCTCCAGCACTAGATCTTCCACATGGGTGAACAGCGGTGGAGCAGAGCATCTCGCAGTCTTTTATTCGTTACTAAATATTTAACGTGAAATTAACGTGAATCACTCCTCGAAAATTTTCACTCACATTCACGGCCCGATGTTTAAATATTACTCACGTTCTCTACGGGACCCGCCCGTCTGTTTTCACGTCACGCGCCTATCCCTACCGCCGATCTTCGTCTACGGTGTTCTGAAATATAACGAAATGACTGAAAGTTTGACAGCAGTTGCAGAAGTAAAGCAGTATGAAACTAAATGCCTACATAACAATGTAGTCAAAATTACGACAAAGAACTCTGACACATATCGCAAAATTATTAAACACATGCAAGACAGAAAAATAATACACCACACCTACCAAATGAAGGAAGACGCCCATACAGACTCGTTTTAAGATACTTACATTAAGGAAACCGTAAACAAGTTAAGGCATAGTATAAGTAATACAGTGTGTCTAAAAAAGAACTACTTCTAGTGTGCTTTGAATTTCCCATACAAACGTAAAATGTGCCGCTCTCGCGCGCTACTGTTAGCTAGTAGTAGACCTAGTAGACGGAAGAATAACATAACCTCAACAACAGTCTTTGTTGACAAAATTTATTTGTGGTTTTCGTTTACTTTTAAATTAAGATATGTGCGCATTTTAACGCATTATTCAACAGCATGAATATCGTAAGAAGTAAGACAACCCTTATTAAAAATGATTAATCCTCATTGTTTTCCAGAAAATAATAAATATTTCTCAAATACAGAACTTAAAAGTAATGGAAGGAATATAACTTAATAAACTAAAGGTAGTCCTTAGAAAAGGGTTAATTAAAGACTACAACAAGTGCTCGAAGTGTCCACCATTTTGCTGAATACACAATGCTACTCGACGTTTCATGTTGTCAAAAATGTGGTGCAACATTGCAGGTGTTATATCGTTGCATTTAATTCTAATGCACTCCATCAGCTCTTCCAAGTTATTAATCCTTTCTTTGTAGACCTCATTTTTAAGATGTCCAAAGATGCAGTAATCTAATGGAGAAAGGTCAGGTGAATTTGCTGCCCAAACCCCTCGACTAACTACTCGATTGGGAAACAACTGCTCGAGGAATTCTACATTTTCCCTTGTCGTATGCGCAGTGGCCCCGCCCTGCTGAAAGTAACCACCATTAAATTCATCGGGGTGCAGTTGATCCAAAAAGGGCACTAATAGCTGTTCTCGATAACGTTGACCATTTATGGTGTTATGGAAAAATATTGGTCCGATGATCCTACGACGTGACACAGCTAACCATATTCCAACTTTAACAGGATGTAAAGGAGCTTCAACATAGTTATGTGGATTATCGACTGACCACATTCTGTAGTTCTGTTTATTTACAAATCCACTTAAATGGAACTACGCCTCGTCACTAAAAAAACTTAAATCAAGAACATCGTTGTTGTTTAAATTTTCTTGGAAAAAGTTGCAGTAATGTATTCGACTAGAATGGTCCCTTTGTCGAATTTCATGTACAACAGACACTTTATATGGATGCATGTGCAGTCGCTTCTTCAAAATGTTGTGAACAGTACTTCTAGGGACATCTGTCTGAGCTGAAATACGACGCACTGACATTTTTGGGTTTTCTACGACAAGAGCTTCGACATTTTCAATAATCTTGGTTCAGTGGCTGGCCTTCCGGTAGACTTGCCTTTTTCTACACTTCTTGTCGCCCGAAATTTTTCAACAACGCAACGAATGTGGTGCAGCAAAACAGTTTCTTCGACAATTCTGTTAGGACACTGCAGTCGAAACTGCTGCTTACAAGTCGCATAGGAATATTGCCATTCCCCATTTATTAACTGTCCTGATCGAAAATATGCCTCAATAATAAAAATGTTTTCTTGCACTGTGTTCGTTTTGTATTGTATTAACAAATATTTTATAATTAAAACTATTTGAAGTGAATATTTACTTTTTTGACAATTAATTAATGACAGCTCTGGATAATGCAATACCAATTACAATCTAATGGCACATAAAAATTTACATGTAAACAAATTTCACAGATGTAATTCTTTTTTAGACACTCTGTATAATGAATGTTAGAAATAAGCACACTAAAGATCCGCTACCACTATTTTTCGTCGACCTGGAGCCGGCAGCAAATAAAACAGAAATTTATAACGTACGCGCACTACCGAATAAACATGTCCTTTTTGAACCACCGAAAACAAACAAGGACATCGCACAGTATACTAGATGCCAAAATTATGGTCACACGAAAAAGTACTGCAATAGACCATATAGATGGGTAAAATGCGTAGCATCCCATGCCACCAAAACTTGTAAAAAGACTAGAGAAACCCAGGCCACTTGTACATTATGCGGTGGCCCTCACCCAACTAATTATAAGGGATGCTCCATCTATCAGGAACTGCAGAAAAAATATATACCTAACAACGCTCTCCCAACTAGCAGACCTCCACTTCCTACAAGACTAAACTTTCCACCATTACTTAATCAGAACAATCAATATTATACTCAGCCAGTACATGCAAATGTCTACTCCGACACAGTAAAAAATTCACCTGCTCCTACTGAAGATATTAGCCTTAAACAATTCCTAAACGAGTTTAAAAACATATTTAACCAACTATTACAGCAAAGCAGCATGATATTTTATACGCTGACTACAGCCATCAACAAATTGGTTCAATAATGGCTAAATAACCTTTTATAATTCTAATAGACATGAAGTTATAGATATTGGCATAACCACTATGAGAATTAGTCAATCCGTGAATAAATGGCAAGTTTCAGACAAACCATCACTCTCTGACCACAATTATATTATCTTTGAACGGTCTCAACGGGAAGTAATCTAAAGAGTTTACTACAACCCAAGAAAGACAGACTGGGATCTATATAAACAAAAACTCCAAGATAAGATAAAACACCTACAGTTCAGATCTTCCAATAAAGTAGTTTTAGACTCGAACGCTGACCGGTTAAAGGAGGCCATGATTGACTCTTTTCAGAGTAGCTGTCCTCTTATAGACCCAAGTCAGCAAAGAGCAAAAAATCACACAAATTGGTGGAATAAAGACCTAGAAACAACCAGACCAGGAGTCACATGTCTGTTTAACAGGTCTAAGGCCACCAAAAACTGGGAGAACTATCACAAACCTCTCACAGAATACGGCAAAAAGATCAAGCAAGCTAAGATAGCAGCCTCGAATTTTGCCAGGAGGTGGAGACCACGCGATCCACAGCTAGACTACACAAAATCATCTCAAAGCAAGCCATGAACCCAGTAGGCACTCTTAAAAAAGAAAGCGGAGAATACACTACAACGGAAGAGGAGACATTATCTCTTTTGATAAAAACTCATCTACCCGGAGCAGTGGAACAACCTACTCTGGCTGAACCCAATCATACCCCTAGGAGGGAAGACTGGGAAACAGCTAAGATAATAGTCAGCAGAGAAAGGATTAGATGGGCAACTAGCCTCTTCAGTCCTTTCAAATCTGCTGGAAACGACGGCATAGAACCCGTAATGCTGCAGAAACAGATAGATATACTGCTGAACCCACTCAAAGACATGTTCCAAGCTAGTCTTGCCTTGGGCTACCTTTCCCAAGCCTGGAGAGTGACTAAAGTAGTATTTATCCCTAAGCCTGGTAAGAGCAGCTATGCAGACCTATCAGCCTAACGTCATTCCTCCTTAAAACGCTGGAAAGATTAGTAGACAGATACTGGAGGGAGGAAGCCCTAAATTCATTCCCGATTCACAAATATCAACATGCTTACCCAACAGAGAAGTCATGTGAAGTCGCACTACACCAACTAGTGGGAAAATTGAGAGAACTTTAGAGTACAAGGAGTAGGCAGTCGGAGAATTTCTAGACATAGAAGGTGCCTTCGACAACACCTCCTACCACTCTATTGAAAGAGCAATGACAAACCATCAGATTGATAACACCACGATAAGATGGACTTTGGCAATGCTCAACACTAGAGTTGTAAAAGTCAAGTTATTTGACAAGGAAAAGACAGTGCAGGCGACAAGGGAGTTCTTTCTCCACTCCTGTGGTGCCTCACAGTTGAAGAACTGCTGATCCAACTAAATAACAAAGGCTACTACACTCAAGGATACGCTGAAGACATTGTCACACTGATTCAAGGTAAGGACCAAAGAACCGTAGACAATGTAATGAAATCAGCACTAAAGAAAACCGAAGAGTGGTGTCTAGAGAATAATCTTAGAATTAATCCCAGCAAAGCCACTCTCGTCGCTTTCACTCATAGAAAGAACATCACAAACAGAATCAACATAAAACTGTTTGGGACAAATGTCAACTGGCAGAACGAGGTTAAGTACTTAGGGTCTAACCATCGACTCCAAACTAATCGTAACTTGGAACTCCCACCTAGACAAAACAATCACTAGGTGCATACAAACATTAGTTATTGGGAAAAGAGCTATAGGTAGTACGTGGGGGCTCAAACCGGAACTGACCCTCTGCCTGTACAAAACCATGGTCCGACCAATAATTTCATATGGAAAAATCGCCTGGTGACCCAAAATAAAACAAGCAACTGCGATCCACAAGATCAGCAGAATACAATATCTAGCTAATCGGTGCATCACTGGAGCCTTTAAAGGCACCTCAGGACAAGCACCGAATGCTATCTTAAATCTGACACCTCTGCACATCTTCCTCGAAGGTGAAGCCAGAATGGCCGCCTACAAATTACAAAGTAGTGGTCACTGGATGACCACAGCTAATAATCTAGGACATGGCAAGATCATGTCACACATCAACAACCCAATATTAGAAATGGGTTCTGATCTTATAACCAAAGCCTATGACTTCGAAAAGAACTTTACTGTACACATAAGTTGCAATCCGGACCAACTACCAACCCCAGCAAATAAGAACATCATTTTTTACACTGATGGATCTAAGTTTGACGGGGGTACAGGTTCCGGTGTGTACAGCCCCAATCCTAGAACTAACGAAAAAGTCAGTCTAGGAAAGTTTTGTAACATCTTTCAGGCTGGAGTACAAGCTATTAACGTATGCGCAAACCTCAGCAAGAAAAGAAGCTGCTCTGTAGCACTGAAAACGTTAAACGCTTTCAGTACTTCATCGAGACTGGTCAAGGAATGCAAATCCAAACTTTAAACCTTGAGTCAGGGAAACACAGTAAAATTATGCTGGATTCCAGGTCACCAAGGTATTGAAGGAAACGAAAAGGCGCTCAGCCATTAATGAATGGGTCAATACCGCACACTAACTAAGGTGGAGAAACTACAACCAAGCAACACACTGCAAAAGATTGCTGAAAACTCCGAATCCACAAACCACCAAAACCCTGTTGAGACTGAACAGAACTCGAATCAAGCAAGTTGTTAGTCTACTAACAGGCACGGGAGCATTCAGAGAATTTATGCACAGGATAAATATCTATAGAGATGAACCTGTTTGCAGACTATGCCAAGAGGACCATGAAACAGCCTATAACATCCTCTTTGAATGCCCAGCATTAGAGCGTAAAAGACACCAACTTGATTGGAGCCTCAACTCTATTGACAACCGCAAGCTAGTAGGGGACATTGCAAGTCTAGTAAAAGATACGGATGACGGTCTGCTAACTTGAAAACTCCCGACAGTACAAAAAGCCCAAAGGGCTGACGTGCTCATGCCAGCAAAAGGCAGTCGTGGAACCTAAATCAAATCAATCAATCAAATCAATAGCTAAATTCTTAAAATTTCACTGTGGAACGCCAATGACTTACTACATAACAAACTGGAAGTGGAAACATACATAGATATACTATTAATTTCCGAAATTCACTGCACTACAAGAACTTACTTAACTATCCCCCACTATACAATATATCATACGGATTATCCTAACAATATAGCACATAGTGGTTCAGCTATCATAATTAGAAGCTCTATACAACATCACGAATTACCCTCTTTCAAAACAGAATTTTTATAAGGAACGATAATACACGTCAAGAAACTCCCAGCACCACTGGTTGTTGCTGCTGCATATTGTTCACCAAGGCACAGTACAACTAAACAAATGTTACAATCCTTTTTCCGAATGTTAGGGCCAAAATTTCTAGCAGTCGGAGATTTCAACTCGAAAAATATACACTGGGGTGCTCGACTCACAACGACAAAAGGTGGGGAATTGTACAACCTTATTACTGAAAATAATTACCAATTTATCTCAACTGGGACACCAACGTACTGACCGACAGATCCAAATAAAATACCAGATCTGCTGAATTTTTTATTACTAAAGGAATTGCTTCTAACTATATGAATATATTACACAATTACAACATAACATCAGACCCCTCCCCCATATTACCTACTAACTATAAGCGCAACCATCATATACAAAAGAACCTAATCCAACTTCGGCTAACAAAAGAACAAATTGGGAAACATTTGCAACTCATATTGACCAACACCTCAAATTAAATCTAAGTTTAAAAACCGAAGATGAATTAGAAAAGGCAACGCATCACCTGATAACCACCATTCAACAAGCTGTGTGAAATGCTACTCCACAGATTCACTATATCAAAGATTCTTTTAACATTTTCCTTGAAATAGTGGCGATAGAGAAAAACTGAGAGCTCGGACAAGATGACAGCCCAGTATCGCAGACAAAACTATCTTTAATCAATTAAACAACAAACTGAGACGCAGACTTCACGAACTACATAATGAAACTTTTCAGAAATACTCAAGTTTACTTTCAGCACGTAATAATTCACTCTGGAAAGCGGCGAAAGGAATCAACAGACCTAGAGCACACCTGCCACCCGTAAGAACACCTGCCACCCGTAAGAAGTAATGCAGGAACTTGGGCAAGAACAAACAAGAAAAGCCTCTACACAGCATCTACAAAACGTCTTCGAATCAAACTCTAATAAGCTGACCAACATGTTGAGAACTACTTAGATATCCCACTACAACTATCGCCTTCATTACGCAGTTTCAGTAAACAAGAAATCGAAACACAAATTAAACGTCTAAACAACAAAAAGTCGCCGGGATGGGACCTTATAACAGCCATTGTCTTGAAACATCTACCTGAGAAAGGAATCAAATATCTACAACTTCTCTTCAATGGAATACGTAGTACAACTTACATATTGGCCCTTGCCACTTAAATTTTCCCAAATGATTCTTATTCTTCAACTTCTTATCAAACAACATCCTATCGACCCATTGGCTTACTTCCGTTAATTTCTAAGTTGCTCGAAAAACTAACCTTAAAACGAATAAACAAAAGTTCATTACAAAACGAGTGGCTCTCAAATCATCAGTTCGGGTTCCGCAACGAATACTCGACGATTCAACAATGTCATTGACTGACAAATGTAATAAGCAAATCACTGGAAACCAAACCCTATTCCAGCGCAGTGTTCCTGGATGTGAGAACGCATTCGATAAAGTATTGCACAAAGGTTTAACGAGCTTCAACGTGTAACATTGCCGTTAGTAAAATAAAAATGTTTTTTTAAAGTCGTTTCGACGGCCTTTTAATTTAACTCGCGTGTTCAACGTGAAGAAAAAACTAAAAGGTTCGGGAACGGTAATCCGGAAGGGTCTGTCAAGATCCAGACTCGACATCTTAAATAATGTGATAGAACAATTTGGATATAAAAATGTACGGACTCCATACGGAATGATAGTTACTAATAAAGATAACAAGAAGGTTCGGATTAAAACGATGTGCGATTGTAGTTAATTCAAAATAGAATTAGGGGCATATGTAGCTTTCTGCTATTTGTTTACTTATATTCTTGTCTAGCGGGTTGCTGTATAATTTTCGGTTCAAAATAGTAAAACATTTTTGTATTACGGTAAGATTTTTTTCAGGTGTTCCAACCCAATACATATAGGTTATTTGTATTTTTTTGTAAATCTTGATACGGGTTTCAGGGTGATGGTTACTTAATAAGTTAATCGAATTTAAATTAGTTAAGTTATTGTAATGAAAATATATCAATTTACCAAAACGTAAGAGGACTAAAAACAAAACCAAATACATTTCTAACTAATCTAGCGGCTGATGAATATGATTGTATAGTGTTGACGGAGACCTGGCTTAGAGCGAATATATGTGACAGCGAAAATTTCGATTCTCGGTACGTAGTATATGGTTGCGATTGAAATAAAAACATCGAACAAAACACGAGGTGGCGGAGTTGTTATTGTTGTTAAAGCTAAGTTCAAGTCTACGTCTGTAGAATTGGAAGTGGGGCTGCAAAATATAACAATTAAAATCAATGTTTATAGTGCAAGTTTATTAATAAATTGCGTTTATTTTCCACCACGGTCAGTTAACGCGTCTGCGGCAAATTCCTCGAATGCAATTGCTCGAAATCAATTGCTCGAATGTAACTTTTCTCGAAATACAAGTTCCTCGAACCGCAATTTCTCGAAAATGTTTTGCTCGATTATGTGGTCTTAAGTAATGCGTCAGTACTAAAATCTTCAAAATCTTTTGTAGTAAGTGGTCAAAGACAGTATTATGTTCTTGTAACAGGAAAGTGATTATCATTGGAATGTAATTACGGGTATTCATAATCAGGATAATGGGTTTGTTGTTATTACAAATAATGTTAAATAGGTTTTTCTTAAGACAGGAAAGTGATTATCATCGAAATGTAATACGTACCTATACCTATTTTTTTATTAATAACGGTTATAATTTGTAATTTGTGTTTTTTTATATTCGATATTAACTGATTCGAGTTAAGGCTATTTCACAACTTTATTTTTTTTAAGCAACAGATAATCGAGAAATTGCTGTTCGAGAAACTTGCAATTCGAGCAAAGTCACATTGGAGCAATTGACTTTTGAGCAACTGATTTCGAGCAATTCGTTTTCGAGTAATTGCATTCGAGCAATTTACCCAGAACCCAGTTAACGATAGTTATTTTCGGCGAACCTACAGAAGACAACCAATACTATCCTACGCTGCAAAGCTGTTCAGATTCGAAAAATCCTCTTCAAAATAAAATAACGAGCAGACAATTACATCGTAGCTACCATAAACAACCAAAAAACAAATTTTCCTTTCAGTATCGATTATATAATATACTGAGCGAAACAAACATTTCTTTCACACATATCCTAACAACCCGTTCTGATAAAAGTTCTCCCTGGACATGCCCCACAATAGAAGTAAATACCGAACTGACACAGCTTAATAAGCAAGAAGCAAATCCACAAGGTATAATCAATCATTTCAGTTCCATAGTCGAAAGCTTCCCAACTCATATCCGACTATATACCGACGCCTCAAGAACATATATTGGCGTAGGAACTGCCTTATGTATGCCAACAGGACAACAAACCTTTACACTTCGCCCCGACTGCAGTGTCTACAGAAGGGAAGCTTAAGCTATCAAACAAACACTGGAATATGTTAGACGTTTCGAAAAGACCGATTTCCTCATATGTACCGACTCCTTTAGTATACTACAATCACTGAATACCACATACATAAACAACCCAATACTGCACCGCATAAAGAAATTACATTTATATATCTTCAACTCGAATCAAAATCTCATTATTGTGTGCCATCGCATGTTGGCATCATTGATAATGAGACAGCTGATAAAGCAGCTCGAGAAGTAACCGCATCTCATACAAACACCAATTTATTGTTAAGCAGTGATTTCAAAAGATCCATGAAAGTTAAACTGAAAAAAATGGAACAAACAGTATGGACAAAAGCAGCAAACAACAATTAAGACCACCATAGATCCATGGCCATCGTCTCAACCGCTGAACCAAAGATCAAACATAATGCTAACGCGTTTAAGAATAGGTCACACCAAACTTGCGCACAACCACATCTTTAACAGAGAAGACAAAGCCAGGTGTGAAACATGCAACACTTCGCTAACACTCAAGCGGATCATCGTGAGCTTTACCAAATACACTTTATAGAGAAACAAACACTATATCCGAAACCACTTAACTGAAGCTTTAAGTAACGACCCTTACGAAGAGAAGACAATCATCACCTTCCTAAAAGAAGTCCCACTGTATGACTTATTATAGTAAATAATCTTTGTTTATCATCCTTTACTGTATTCTTTACTTTACTGTAACGAGAGCTAATAGCCTGCGATGGTGATGCGCTCTAATGAATATAAATTTAAAAAAATAGTTACATCTCTTATTTTAATGCCATAGAAAACCAGACATTTTACTAAAGAAGTTGCATCAGTACGGAATTTCATAAAATTTATATAATTATTATTTTCTTTATATCTTACTTACAAAACCGTTTTCAGTTTGTAAGTATGCATGCAAACCTGTCGCATCCTTTTCTTACTTTATCGGGAGTGCCTCAAGGAAGCAACCTGGGCGCACTGCTATTTCTGTTGTTTATCAATGACCTCCCACTGGTTATTTAACATTCAGATAGCTTATTGTTTGCCGATGACTTGAAGATATTTAAGGAAATTTACAATATCAAGGATATACAATTACTTTAAACAGACGTTGACCGTGTTGTGGCTTGGAACAATAAAAATAAACTGCAACTTAACATAAATAAATGTAAAAGTATGCGTATACAATAAAGAAGGTATATGCCAAAGTAAATTATTTTATGAATAATCAAAAATTACAAAATGTTAATTCGATCAAAGACTTGGGGGTACAGTTTACAAATAATTTAAAAAGGGATGAGCACATAAATAACGTTATTAATTCAGCACTATAAGTTTAGGTTTCTTAATAAGTAATACTTCCAAATTCCAAAACATCAAAATTAGAGTACGGTAGTAAAATTTGGAATTCCCAGTTAATAATACATGAAAATAGAGTAGAGACAGTTCAAAATGTTTTAAAAAATACTTAATATTGACTGTTTAGTAACGATAGAAAAGCTGTACAGAAAGTTCCGTGGAAGTACCAAAAATGACCTATCGATGGTTATTATACTATCATTTTGGTAAATTGAAATGCAAGTGCCATTTACAGGTTTATAATTGAGTGCACTAAGCTTTTTAATTAGACTGGTTGGTATTGTTCACTGCAGCAGAAGGCATCCGATGAGTGTGTCCAGCTGACTTCTGCTCATTGTAGATGGTATCACTTGAATTTGGAGCACGGAATTAAAATGGGTGTTAATTCTTTAACATATTTTATTAACTTCTTTTATATATTTTGTTTGGTCGTAGCCTTAACAATTAAAACAAGGCTACTAGATTCCAAACAAGGCTACTAGATTCCAAACAAGGCTACTGTGTCCCAACAGTACCTTCCTCACTTCGCCGTGACCAACTTAAACAAATCCAGAAAGTTCAGATGGATTTTTGATGTAGTAGCGAAGTCTCATGGTGTTAGCCCGAATGACATGCTACTCCAGGGACCAGACTGCCTCAATTCTTTACCTGGCATTCTTTGGAAATTTAGACAGAAGAAGGTGGTAATCTGTGGTAACATCACTGACATGTTTCACCGTGTTTTTATTCGAAATGAAGACCTCTCTGCTCAACGATTTTTATGGAGAGGTAAGTACAGAAACAGAGAACCAGATGTGATGGTCATAAAGGTGATGATTTTTGGTACTACCTCTTCACCCTCTTCAATTCAATTTGTGAAGAACGGCAATGCTTTGGAGTTTGCGGATTTTTACCCAAAAGCAATAGCGAAAATTCTAGACCACCACGACATAGATGGTTGGCTTGATTCTGATCATAATGTTCAACATCAAGATGATTCAAGAGGTGAGGATGATTCTCCAAAGAGTAGAATCCATCATTTGCAAAATTGTTTCAAACTCCCAAGATGTTATGGACTCAATTCCTGATGCCCTTAGAGTCCGTTCGACAAAACAACTAAACTTAACACAGGGTGAAAATTTTGAAAGCGCTCTTGGGTTGACTTGGAACTCTAAATCTGGCCAATTTACCTTCAGACTTAAGTTTTCGAAGGTTGACGACAAGCGTTTTGTTGGACAAAGGCGTTCAACAAAGAGAAATTTCTTTCAACTTGTCATGCAACTTCTCGATCTTTTGGTTTTTCTTTTGATATTCACCGTGACAGAGAAGCTTTTGGTTCAGGACATTTGGCGGACTAAAATCGAAAGGGATGAGTTTCAAGAATAAAAGTGGCATAAGTCGAACAACTAGATTCAAAACTTGAAGGTTATCATTGAGGTGAAAGTTTCAAGATGCTACTCCTAGTGGATTCCAATAGCTGACGAAATTCAACTACTTCTGTGATGCAAGTCAGTAGGAATTTTGTTCAGTTGCCTACCTGGGAGTCGTGGCATGAGGACAAGTAGATGTGGTGTTTATCACAGCCAAGTCAAGTGTAGCTCCAACAAAAACCTTATCCATTCCTCGACTAGAACTTCAAGCAGGAATTCTTGGGTCAACACTCGCTGGTAGCCTTTGTGGAGAATTGGCGTTAAACATTACAGAGATAATATTTTGGACCGTAAATGACAGTTATGCATTGGTTGAGAAATCATACTCTGCGTTTCAAGCCATTTGTGTCCCAAGGTCTTGGAGAAATTCACGAAATTACTGATAGTTACAAGTGGAGATGGCTACCAACAGAAAACGTAGCAATGAGAAAAGTCAATTCCAAAAAGCAGCAGTGGACTTTCTCCTGTTCTTGATTATGATGTAGTGATGTATCGATGCGGTTGGACTCGTTACAAAGGAACGAATTCGTGTAGAATCGATTTGGATCGAATACAAGTTTCCAACCCGGATTCGTTCCGAGGATCGAAAAAGTCGGGAAGGCGTCAATTCTCGCGGATATTCATTCCTTTGGCGTTGCGGTATTCAATCCAATCCACTACAATACAATGTTTTGTGAAGGTTGAGAAGGAATAGTGATGGTGTTCGTTTTAGAGGCTAGACACATGACACGGCCGGAAGTTTCCTGCTTTTTATCAGTGTTTTGTGGCTTTTGACGTTTTGTCCATTCGATTTCGTGTTTGAAACATGAAACAACATACCGAATTACCGACAGTGTGACTATCGACCAAAACAAAAATGCTATGTAATATCAACTGCCTGCTTGCCATGTTTTTATTCTATGCAATTTTCAACACAAGGACTTTTTTATTTCACAATTTTCGCCCTTCCAATTTACGGTATATACCGAGAAGCCGAGAAATCAAGGATTCAATTTTATAAAAATTTGAGGATCATGCCGAAGATTCCTTTTTTTCACTATTAATTTACGCCTTTCCAAGAACGCGATAACTATTGATGGTTGTCGAGTAATTCCGTTTGCATTCCAGTTTGTGATGATTAGGTTCGAGTAGCTTTTGGTTATTTTATTTGTTGCAATTTTGTAATGAAATTGGAATTAACGGAAGAAGGACTTCTTTAATTTTGCCTATATGTGACATGATGATTTCAATAATTGAGTGTACTATTTGCTCTATGAGTGACCTTGATTCATTGGATTTTTTAGTATTGCCATTGTTGTTAACTGAGTCGTTACGAATTGCGTCTGCATATTTATTGTTACATTAGTAATTGCCGATAGTAAATCGGAACATGCACTAGCACTAGCTCAGAGGAAGGGCGTGGATGACTTACCTTCAAAACTAAACTATCGAAATTATAGGGGCTCCAAATGGTTTTTTCAGGCCCATGTTCCTTGGTTTATTTGAGCGAACAAACCAATAAATTTCTCAAGGTAACAATAGAACATAATAAATGAAAACTCACAGTTCGATAAATCGTATAATGTTTCAAATAGATAAAGAATCATTAACAGGGGGCATAAACTCGATTTGTAATTACTGGCATTAAACGTACAATCACAAGGCTATCACTATAATAAATATATCACATAGGTAAATATCACAATTAATCAATCACAATTTGAACAGGGTGCATTCGAAAACGCAGCCTATGCTGAGGGCGTGTAAAGCTAATTTCCAAATTGATTCATTTTAAACTGTAAGTGGGCCAAAACATATACTTTAGTAAGCAAGCCGAGTACTGAGTAAACGACACAGCTGTACTGCGTTCCACCTATATGTATTAAATTATTATCTCGCGTGTACTCACACTCATTCAGATATCTGCATGTCGTAGTGGTATATCAAATAATCTGTTGTCTGCTGCTCCAGCGAACTTAATTACTAAAACGATAGTGATGGAACAAACCTACCTAGATTTACAATTCGCTCAGCTAATTTACTAGCATGTAGAACTACGTTAATGATAAGTGAACTAACTCAGCTTAAAACTGACGGCTCGTTTAACACACCTGATTTACAAGTAATTATAACAGCGGTAAAGTCGCTAACTTTAAAGTTTAAGCCGTATATGAATTACGCAACTAAATAACGAACGGCAAGGCCGTTAAGAATTCGATAGCATTAATAAATCACAAAACAAAATAGGAGTTTGGTTCAAACCAAATCCAACACAAAGGTGAGGGTTACTGGCAACACAGCAGGCTCATTTGGGCTGCATGAACGGTACCGGGGCGAACGGAAGCAACCTCGTACTAAACGGCACGTCCCTTGGCCATGCAGTAGGTCTCTGCTTTATTCGGGGCAGTTTTAGTCCGTAACATGAAGGCAGAAAATAATCTGCCTAACGTACACGAAAAATGTGCTAACACAACAACTTATTTTCCCATGGTTGTGGGTGAAAAAGGTGGCCAAATCGCCTATGCTACATAAGCCTGACGCAACAGTTAATTTCTGCAATCCATTAATCTAATTCTGCCATGTCCACAGGGCCCGATGATTCGAGATTTTTCCCACCGGCAAATCGAAGTGTTTCACCTTTGTGACATATTTTCGAAAGCGGAAGCGACGCCAAACTGTATCGCCATCTAGCGACAATTAATGTCCTTCGGCGGAAAGAATTGCAGATGATATAGAAAACTGTATTTAAGCAGAACTCTTTCGCTCGGCTAAATTCGACATGTGTGTTGCCTACTCGCTAGGCGCTTTCGCCCGTGAAATTACTAAATAAATTACAAAATTACCATAAATTGGTCTCATTATAATAAGGAGTGGTGTATCTATCTAATGCACACGCTTTCATAAAAGTACGTCGATATTTCCGAAATTTTGCATGAGACCATAATTTTACATTTTGAACAACTCTTCCTGATGAAATCTTGCCGTATTTAAAACAGAAGGAGTACTTTATCTGAAAAACCAATTGTTTTTATCTACCGCTCGTGAGGGCCCATGAAGACCAATCCAACATTTTCGTATTAAGATTTTTGACGCAGAATTGTACAAGGAATATCGCTACCTGAAGCTTCAGTGGCCATTAATCGACACCCTGTATATAGATTTTCCTCAAATATTGAGATAATCGCTTCCTGGATCTCTTGGAGAATCTCTGAGAAAAACTGCTAGAAGATGTTTCCTAGGTGTACAGCAAACACTTTCCCTTTATCTTAATTGGTTCTTGCCGATGATCTATCGTTTCTTCTAATGGATGAAATATTATATTGAGCCTTATCAACTTTAGCTGTTGGCTTCGACAGTAGTCTCAATAGGTATCAGGCCTTCTAGATATTCCTGCATTGCTTAGTTTGCCTCTTTTGAAAAAAGTTTCTTGACTTCTCATGTTGTTCTGTTGAACCTTTCTTAATTTTTTTTAGCCTTAGTAATCATCCGTGCGTTCCGCAGTCTCCCCTTTTGGAGAACGACTTCATTCGCTGCTTTTAAACAGTTTTGTGGTTGTTTTAAAGTATCTACTTCAAGGGTGACCTCCCAAGCCGCTTAATGAATTGTTTAACTGGTATTTTCAACGAGACATAGATGTTCGCTCTTTCTTGAACTAGTTCCTTAAACAATTCCCAGTCGGTCATTTTGTTGGTTAGAGTTGCTGGCTTTTGTTTGTCTATTAGGTATATTTGAACTCAATAGCACTAACATTAGCGAGTGATCCGATGATAAGTCAAAGCATTGCTCTGCTGTTGGATGGTCAGCATGATTTCCTTTTGTTATGCTGAAATCTATTACAGCTGCATACCTTGTTCCTATCACTGGACCAATAGGTTCGTTTACCCGTCGATACTATATTTAAATTATTTTAGGTAGTTAACATTTTCGCGACTTTTGGAAGGAATCAATTACGAACCATATCTATAGTGTATAGCATTATAGTCTCTGCAGAGTTGCAAGGAACTCAGTGAAATTTTCTTTTTGATCACATGTTTTGGTTAACAGTAGCTCGCAGAAATAGCTAGTACTCCGAATGCATCACTCACACCTGTGCTTATTGCTTATACAGGGTGTCCCAAAAAGAATGGGACACCGATTAGTCTTAGATTCCTTACGTCATAATAAATCAATTAAACCCAATATACCTTAGTTCCTTAGTACAAAGTCCCTTCAGTAAGAAGTTGTAGGGCCTTGAAGTTCAATTTTTTATTTTAATTGTTTTGTTAATTTCCACAAATGTAGAGATTTTGATTTGAATTTTGGTATGCATGTTTATTATTATGTACTCCACGAATACGAAAAATTTCATAAACTAGACTTGACTGTACGGGACACTTTACCTATCTTTCAAAACTTTTTTAGCTCTAACTTCGTTATCTGTAGCATTTTTAAAAATTTTAGGTTATTATCTAAAAGAGAATTAAAAATCATAAAAATAATGTACACTTAGTTCTTCAGCCTAAAAGCAACCGTTTACCTTAAAATGCCCATCAAATGTTTTTGATTGTCATTAAGACGTGGAATTATCAAGTATCCATGATCACAAAAACAATGGTCATCTAGTAAAAACAATGATAGATCAATTAATGACATTAGTGACATAACAATTTGTTCTTATATGTTTAAGAAAATGCCGCTACATAACGAATTCTCCAATGCTGAAATGTTCGTTGTCGCAGCATTTTCGTAAGCACAAAATACAAAAAACTGATGTCACCAACGTCATTAATTGATTGCTTGTTGTTGTTTACTAGATTACAATCATTACCCATTGTTTTTGTGCATGGCTACTTGATAATTGCACGTTTTAATGACAACCAAAAACCTTTGATAGGCATTTTGAGGTAAACGGTTGCTCTTACGCTTATGACCTAAGAGTACATTATTTTTGTGTATTTTAATTTTTTTTCAGATAATAACTTAAAATTTCAAAAACAGGTACAGATAAGAAAGTTAGAGCTAAAAAAAGAAAGATAGGTAAAGTGTCCCTTACAGTGAAGTTTAGTTTATAAAATTTTTCGTATTTGTGCAGTACATAATAGTAAGCACGTATACCAAAATTCAAATCGATATCTCTACATTTGTGGTAATTAACAAAAAAAATAAAAAATTGAACTTCAAGGCCCTATAACTTCTTACTGAAGGGACTTTGTACTAAGGTATATTACGCTTAATCGATTTATTATGACGTAAGAAATTTATGACTAATCGGTGTCCCATTCTTTTTGGGACAGCCTGTATATGCTCGATCTGAAATAATTATATTTAAGCCATGCTCAATCTGATACATTTGAACCCTGGTTTACCGAGTCGTTAGAAATCAAAGCCGCTATTTTGACATTTGAGTCCGTTAATTCAATTTTCCAGCTTGATGTTCAGACATGTCTTGTTATACGGTGGTTCAAGATCCAAGAGAACATTGGCAGCAGCTCTTTAATTTTATTGATTTTTACATTGTTAAAATGGTGTGTTTATCACCGCTCTGAAGCTTTTTTCTGTTTTAGTTGATAGGTGTGATGAAATACGTCATTAGCCTTAATGCTTGGATAGCAGCGTGGCATGCGCGTATACGTCAACAGTTATCAGCTTGATTTCACCCTTCTCGACGACCAAGATGGACATTTAGAGGTTAGCTCCTGCAGCGCTGTTTGTAGAATTTGAAATTAATTTTTGTATTTTTTATAGGATTAAAGTCGGTGATCAAGTAATATGCGCTGCATATCTCACAAATTAGAAGATTCTCGAATTAAATTGATCTATTTCATAATTTTAAACAGTTAGAAGCATGTGAAAATATTTTTT
Source organism: Agriotes lineatus (assembly GCA_940337035.1). Classification (NCBI taxonomy): domain Eukaryota; kingdom Metazoa; phylum Arthropoda; class Insecta; order Coleoptera; family Elateridae; genus Agriotes; species Agriotes lineatus. Next base: position 22,432,543 of record OW679202.1, read on the forward strand.
TAGAGTCATAGCTTACACCAACCGTGAATGTACCAACTTTTTGGAGAAAAAATCTTGGATAAAGTTGTGGGATGTCACTATATAGTGGACTGCAGTTCAATGTCGTGTTTACTACTACTATTACAATAATTACTTATGTATTAATCACATAATCAATAGACTATATCACGAGGGAATGTTTAAAGCGCGACGCGAAGCGGAAACCATTCAATTTCCGGAGGGCTATAATCGTGTGGAGGCAGGGAAAGTAAGGCAGTCGTCGAAGGCGTGACACTAACCACATCGCCGTTAACAGTGAGCCAGATTGACTGGGTTTCGGAAAGAGATATTTTGGCGACACTGACTCGCCGTGTTTCAGGCCATATTCCTACTTGTGGAATGAAGTGCACTGAACTTTACTTTATAATCGTGATTATGCATGTGGTATATACAACGTGTGATTTTATTTTGGTTCCCAAAATGGACAAAATTCAAAGATTCAGTATTTTGGCTACATACTACTACGTCATCGTTGTGCTGGCGCTATGAATTTTTGGTGAACTGTAGTTTTTATAAAAATTGTTGATGTCGGTGTACTACATCGTTAGCGTCTGTTATATTGGTTAGCAATTTTATAGGCCCTCGGACCATGGCAGCCATATTATGCCCGCTATCCAGGCTCAATAAACAAGATGAGTGTCAAAATTAAATAAAATTATATTACGTAAATGTAAATACAAAAACCTGTTTCGTATTCATCGTACGCTGACAAGCAAATCATTCGAAGTTTGAAAATTATTTTCTGCAGTAAGGTGTTGAGAAGCCATTCCTAAGTCAATTCATTTTTATTCAATCTATGTGTAAGAATAATTTTAGACGGTCTGAACCGTCTTATGTTACCTAGATGTAAATATAACTGAGTAGAAAATATGCAATATCCTACAACCTGTCAATCCATGAGTACAAGAAGATTTTATAAAGCTGCCGTAGACATTATATTTATTCCAAGTATGGAAAGTTGAATATTCTACATCACCTATGAGTGATCATTATGTTTTTGTAAAGGGGGTTGTCACTACAGGGGTGAAGCTGAGACCCTGCGATTTGGAAACATAAAAGTGTTGGGGCCACCCCGTGCGGTCGGGGTGAGGAGATTTACAACCTGCAACACGCAGGCGCAGACAAGAATATCGATTTTTGGCGTCACATTACACAGGACCCTGCTGTTCCCCACCCCGCACCTGCTCTGTATCTTTTTGCTTGTTGAGGTTAAGTGCGGAGATCTGCATAGTTGATAGTTAAGTATTACCTATATTTTGTTTAAATATTTGTTAATTCTAATGTCTATCGTTTTGATTCAGCTCTTGAATGTATATTCTTAGTTTGTTTGTAACAACATAGCCAAATAAACATCCCTAGTTAATTTTGTAATATTGCGTCATCTAACCCACCTAACTAAAATACTTAATTTTTTCAGTTATCGATGTCCTTGGTATGGTGAAAATGGTCAGCATGAAAAGGAAGTATTCCTGCAAACATGGTGGCTGCAAAAATTGGTACTGTACAGGTCAGTCTGTCTAAGCATATTCATAAATTCCTGTACCGCGTTGTTTAACTTCCGAAACATTAGAAGTAATCGTTACTCTTTCAAATGTGATAACAACTAATACAGTTTTATGTCCATGTTCGACTTCTTCAAGTATCTGTACATGTTTTGATGTATCAGCTTATTTGTTTCCTTCTCAAAATAATGCCATAACAAGCCACAGTAGTAATTTTCAAAATTTAGATTATTTATCAAAACTATTCAGGATTATTTATGTGCATTTCTTTCTATTACCGAGTTTCAACCTACTTTGGGGAATAACTTCAAACAGTTCTACAAATCATTGATATGTTTTGGAGAAAGGTACTCTCCCGACGATGACCACATTTGCGACCATTTGATATTAAGTAAGTTCAACACTTCGTTAATCTTCAAATTTGTCATAAATAAGAATAAGCCAAATACCTCCATTGCCCAAGGACAGCGAAAGAGAATGAAGAAGTTGGCTGCGAAGTAGATTGTTATTTATTATGTTTATAAATATACTATACCGTTTGACTGCATTGCTCTTTATGAGTTAGTTATATATATAATGATGACTACGTTTGACTTTTCTTATACTACTTAATTAAGTTTTAACTAATTCTCTTTTTAGATGAATTCAAGTAATTCATATGCCCTTTAATATGTGTTGCGACCCAAACCTTACGGGCACAACAAAATACCGGCAGACAATCACGCAAGTGGTCGCGGTGGTGAATGATTGAACACAACGAATATAATTGTAATAACACTTTATTTACAATATATACACCAATGTAACACTAATAACGATAAAAGCGGACTGTATAATTACAAAGTTAAATTGCCGGTACTGAATATAGAGGAGATGTATCTCTCTCGGTGTCTTAAACGTGACTCTGGAAGTGTCTGTCTCTTCGAACCCAAGAAAACTAGGACACTCGTTAAACCACCCCTTTGGGGGTAGAGGGAAGAACATGCTTGACCATCTCAAGAGAGAACTACATTTCGCCGAAAGCTCTAACAATAGACTAATGACATCCGTCTTAAATTGCAGATGGTATTTAGAAATGACATGCAAATCCAAGATTAGAACTTTAAGTGTGGTAGATTACTGGACAGCGGGAGTTGAGCAAGACTTAAAATAATCTGGTTGCAGCTCCTAATACCACGAACAATTTCTACGGTTATTCTAAAGTAAATATTAAATATGATGCTTCAACATACCGGCCCCTATAAAGGAACTGGGGACCTTTATACCAATATCTTATAAAATAAACACAGGAAATACATCGAAATGATACACGGAAAATACAGGAGATCATAAATTAGATGCAATTAATCAAATGTAAAAACTATCAAGAACGTAATATGTACAGGAGATTTACAAGACAATGAGCACAATAAAAGCATGAAATAACATAAATATAGGCACGTGTGATCAAATGTCTCAAATCATAGTCTATGATACGAAAATTCACTGATACGAAGCACTTAAAAAGTTGTTTGTTAGTTCAATCACAAACACAATCACTATTGGACTGGTAGCGGACACACCCTTGTTACTGCGGGAATAATAATGCCTTTCGAGGTGCGGATTGACACGACTCGCGTTTTGCAATCCTTTCCTGGATGGGTAGCGATAACGCGACCCAAATGCCAACGTAGTGGAGGTACGCCATCTTCCTTGATCAAGACCATAGTATTTATGGCGATATTGGTCTCAGCGTGGTGCCATTTAGCACGCTGTTGAAGCTGGGTCAAATATTCGGCTGACTATCGTTGCCAAAAGTGTTGACGTATTTGCTCAATGTGTTTCCATCTTGACAAGCGATGAATGTTGAGCTTAGTCACATCCGGTTCAACGGGTGCAGTAAGCAAGTCTCCAATAAGGAAGTGACTTGGAGCTTAAGGAGTTAAGGGAATGAGGTCATTAGGATTGTTTCTGATTGGAGTTAAAGGACGGGAATTGAGGCAAGATTCGATGCAAGTTAATATTGTGTACAATTCTTCAAACGTGAAAGATGCCTCACCGATAACTTTTTTAATATGATGCCGACCTTACTGCAGCTTCCCAAATGCCACCGTGATGTGGGGCTCTAGATGGGATAAAATGCCACTTTATATAATCTGTGGCTAGAACGTCGATCACCTCTGAATGAAAAATTTGATTTTTAAATAGCTCTCTCAATTGTTTTAATTCGCGGTTACCGCCGACGAAACAAGTAGCATTATCGGAATATAAGTTTTTTGTTTCCGCAACGTGAGATAAAACGTTTCAAAGCTGCGAGAAACGCTTGCGTCGTTAAATTTGACACGATTTCTACATGTATTGCCTTAGTGGCTAGACAAACAAATATCGCAATATATGCCCTTACGAATCGTTTTCCACGGCCGGAACCTTCCTTTAAGAGTACAGGTCCCGCGTAATCAATTCCACAGTTAATAAATGGTCTGGCAGGCTCGACTCTAGACGCGGGCAAGTCATCAATAATTTGCCTTAAGGGCTGCGAGTTTGTTTTAAAACAAGTTATGCATTTATGCAGGAAATTTCCTACACTGCCTCGACCTGAAATTGGCCAACACTTATAACGAAGTGACGACAATGTAGCTTGTTGCCTAGCATGCAGTAGCTTTGTGTGCTCACGATAAATCAAAAGGTTCGTGACATGATGTTTGGGCAGTAAAATGGGATGTTTAATATTATGACCCAATTTTGAATTTGCTAAGCGACCACCAACTCGGATAATATTATTATCATCAATGAATGGATTTAGAGATTTGATAGTGCTGAGCCTGTGAACTTCGTCACCCTTACGCAATTCTGCAATTTCAGCCTTAAAGTTACATGCTTGAACTTGTTCTACAATAAATGTTTCTGCATTATGCAATTCAATTGATGTCAATCCACCCGTTTGTCTTATAGCTCCCGGTTTTGAATTATTGACGAATCTTTTGCAATACGCAATAAACGCGTTGCAATTTGGAAATTTTAGAAAATCTTTCAAAAATTTCGAAAAATCTTTAGTTTGGTTGATTTGTGTGACAACATTTGAGACTGAACTTCGTTTCTCTAACAAATCGTCCGAAATATCTATGTAGTCATTAATTGGCCACTTGAATTTCGAGTCCGATCAAATATCTGGACCGTGCCACCATAAACGATTATGGAGCAGTTCTTTCGGTAAACTACCACGTAAAACTATATGGGCTGGGTTTAATTCTAAAGGAATATAATTCCAATCGGCTTTACTTGCCGTTGTACTAATTTCCGCGACTCTGTTGGCCACAAACGTTTTCCAATTATGTGGCTCCGCGGATAGCCAAGCCAACACAATTTTAGAATCAGTCCACATAACTGATCGATTGATGTTGAGATTTATTATCGATTCAACCTTACGATAGACATGCGAGAAAAAAACGGCGGCGCTCTAACCGCGGCAATGATACCCTTTTAAGCGGGGCAACTCGGGACCTCGTGCATAATAAATATACGGCATATTCCCCTACCGAGGACCTTGATCTTATTTAGTGACAAGCTCCGTACGCGAGTTCCGACGCGTCACTGAACCCATGAATCTCGATAAATTCAGGAATTTCTACAATTCGCGGGATTTTTATTTGGCTTAAAACCGATAAGCTTGTGAATAATTGTATCTACGTATCACGTATCTTGGACAGTATTTCGTCGTCTCAACCAATTTTGCTAGCCCATAACCTTTGTAGCACGACCTTTGCCATTACAATAACCGGATTTATCAAACCCAAAAAGTCAAACAATTGAGCGGTGACCGATAATATCGCCCGTTTCGTGATTTTATTTGAAATCTTTAGTTGTGTGTTGTCATATTGCAGCACATCGTTAATGCAATTCCAAGTCAGTCCGAGAGTTTTCGTGTCGCCCGCTTTGTCAAGATTAATCTATGTTTGATCGTTCGTTAAATCTGACTTTTGACAACGTGGTAATAACGCGGGTTCATTGGTTGCCCATTTTCTGAGTCCAAAACCACCCTTACTCAAGACTTCTATTAATTGTTCGCGAATACTCAGAGCCTCACTAAAATCATTTGTGCCTGTTATTAAATCATCCATAAAGAAATCGTTAAGAATAGCGGATTTTGCCCTTGGGAGTATTTCCGTTTCTTCGTGAGATAATTGCTACACCGTGTGCACGGCTAAAAAAGGTGCTGACGCGGTACCATACGTAACGGTATTTAAATAATAACTTTGTCGGGGTTCATTCGGATTGTCCCTTTATACTATTTGTTGAAACGGTCGATCATCTGCATGAACAAACATTTGGCGATATATTGCATGTACATCAGCTGTTGGAACGTATTTATACGTTCGAAATCGAGTAAGCTAGGAAAACAAATCAGATTGAATTTGAGGTCCGACTAATAATGTATCGTTTAAACTGGCACCCGTGGTCGTTTTAGCACTTGCATCGAATGCAACTCTTAATTTTATGGACCTACTGAATGGTTTAATCACCGCATGGTGTGGAAGATAAGCATGCTTTGAAGGAATGTCTGACTCCGGGCATGAATTTAAGGTCATATGACCTAGTGCACGATATTCGTGAATAAATTTAGTGTATTCCGATTTTAAATTCGGTTGTTTTTCCAAGGATTTCTCCAATGTTAAAAAACGTTTAATCGCGATTTGCTTGGATTCACCCAAAACTTCAGGGTTTTCCTTAAACGGTAATTTGACTACAAATCGCCCGATAGAATCTAGAAAGTAATTATTTGCGAAACTTCGTTCACATGCGGAATGCTCAATGGAATTTACATTGTGTTCCGGTATTGTCTCGAGTTGCCAGAAATTCGACAATTGACTGTCTAATGCAGCATGGAAACTTACTGGACGAGGTTGAGGATGTAAAGCCCGCATTGGCTCCCCGACTATCCAACCTAATTTGGTTTCTTGCAATACTGCGCCATAGTTTGATAATTTTAATTTACCTGAGCCCAATAAGTCCCACAATATTTCTGAGCCAATAAGCAAATCAATAGGCCCAGATATATTGAAATTTGGATCAGCCTACGCAAAAACTATAACTTATCGTTGTTTTAAAAATTTTGAAATGGATTCGTTTAATCATGATGCTGCGAACATCGATAGTTATTGAAATATTTGATAGACACGCACCCTTAAAGACCACACCACTGCGACATAAATATCGACCATATATAACTGATACATTAAAGCTAATTATCAAAATGAAGAATAAAGCGCACAGAAAGTTTTTAAAATCAAAGCTTGAACGGGATCGCACATATTACGTAGATTTGAAAAACTATTTGAACACTGCAATAAAAAGCGAGAAAGCGGCTTACATCCAATATCAAATTCGTATACACAAAAACAATCCTCGTGTGCTTTGGAAAAATTTTGCTTCATGGAATGTTCACAATAAACCTCACTTTGACATGTCTGAAGAAATAAAAAACGTCGACTTAATTAACAACTACATCGTGAATAGTATGCAAAATGTAACTGTAGATGACGCCCTACTTGACTTCTTCAACCTTAATAAGTACACCACTTTAAAGAAACATGACCCACACATACCATCAGTAAGTGAAGACGAAATAGATAAAATTATTTTGGGTCTAAAATCAAATGCAACTGGATGTGATAACATTAATTTAACAATGCTAAAACTAATCTTACCATTTTGTAGGAAGCCTATATCGAATATTATCAATCTCTCACTTGAAAGTGGAACTGTGCCATTATTATGGAAGAAAGCAATTATTAATCCTCTGCCAAAGGTACCTACAGCAAAAGACTTAAAAGACATTCGACCCATTAGCATACTGCCCACTTTATCCAAAGTACTTGAAAAAGTAGTTAATAATTTTTTAACACAGCATATCTTCTTAAACGACTTGCTACCTAACACGCAATCAGGATTTCGGAATAAGTTCAGCACAACTACTGCTATGCTAAAAATAACAACGGATATTGCTCGCAACATAGATAACTCCGAAGTTACCTATTTAGCTCTCCTCGATTACAGTAAGGCTTTCGACGTTATTAACCGAAAATTGTTATTAGCCAAGTTAAAGTACTACGGAATCAGTCCAAGAACTTTACATTGGTTTTGTAATTACCTATCAGACAGGTATCAAACAGTAAAAATAGATAATTGTATGTCACAAGAACTTCAGGTCTTCCATGGTGTTCCGCAAGGGAGCATATTGGGCCCCACTCTTTTTACAATTTTTACTGCAGATCCGCCAGATGTGATGGTAAATCAATGGAATGTCCATCTTTACGCCGATGATACGCAGTTGTATAAATCTTGCGTACCAGGGAAAGTGAATACTCTTATCAGCAAACTTAATATAAACTTGGAGCGTATACTGGATTGGTCAAGAAAAAATGGTCTGCGTTTAAATGCTACTAAAACATCAGTACTGTGTATTGGTTCGAAATCAGCAGTGAACAACGCAAGTGCAACTTTAACACAACAGATAATTTTAAGTGATACTGTTTTAAAAGTTAATGAAAGCGCTCGTGATCTGGGTTTATTAGTTGACCAACACTTGAATTTTGAAAAGCATGTTATCCGAAAACGTAGTGAATGTTCCTCAAAACTAAAAGCATTGTGGAAATTTAAATACGTACTACCACAACATGTGAAGTGAAATCTACGCAATTCACTTATTTTAAGTTATCTTGACTACGAAAGCAGTGTGTATTACAACTTTCTTACCAACAGTATGCAGAACAAGTAACAAATTATACAAAATTGTTGCTTGAGGTTTTCATTTTTAATTCCTTATAGGGACCATGTTACTCCACACTATAATAGGTTAAATATTCTAAAGATAGAATATAGATTTATGTTGTTATTTGGTACAATGCTGTTTAAAATTATAAAATCAAAGGAGCCTTCATATTTATATAACCTTCTAATCAAGCGCTCAGAAGTACAATTGACCAATATTAATTTAAGAGGCAACGAGCTATTTTCTATACCAAAGCATTTGACATCGAAATTTGAGGGTTGCTTTGAATACGTAGCTCCTAAGTTAATTAATTCTTTTATATTGGCATTTTCGCAGCCTACTGTTTTTAAATTTCGAAAAGCATTCAGAGCTCAATTGTGCGATCTTCAGAAAGTTCAATAATGCACGCGTTTGTTTGCTATTTATCATTATTTATGTATTTTGTTTTGGGAAAGGTGAAAAACAGCTGAGCTGATCCTTTTCCATTTGAGCATATGCATTGATTGATGTATATACCTATAAATATTTCTTTTTTTTTCATGTTTTTGTTACTTAATTATTATATTGAAACGTCGGTGATTATATTATGCTCAATAAATATTATTATAATTATTATTATTATTATTATTATTATTATTATATTATTTGGGATTTTGAATAACTGCCTTCCATAATCAATAAGCGGTAAATTCGATGTAATTTTTTGCAAAACAGAGCAATTTAAAGCGGCTTCATATTTGCCGCATTTTGACTTTTAACTTTACGACAGTGCAAACCCTGTACGTGGCTGATAGATTGATTTATCCCTGCAATCGGAAACTTGACGGACTCTAATTTAAGTCCGAGTTTCTTACACAGTGCTTCATTAATAAAATTTGGCTGTGACCCTGCATCTAATAAAGCTCTAACCGTGTGGGGCTTATTATTTGCATCGAGAAAATCGATCAACGCGGTTGATAAAAATGATTTGCACAGTGGTTACTGCTGGAGGTTGTAGCAATTACTTCCGGTGTCAAAATTGAAGAAATTGATTCGGATCTGAAATTTGGTGAATTGTCAACCTCAGCTTGTTTAAAGTGTAATCAAGAATGGTGTCTACCGTGACAAACACTGCAACCTTTATTTCGGCAATTAGCAATAGCATGATTATCGCGTAGACAGATTATACATAATTTGTTTTGTTTTGCTGCGTTGTAACGGTTTGTCGGCTCTAACTTCAGAAAAGTTTCACATCCTTGTATGTTATGTGCTTGTTTGCAATATGCATAGCGCACCTTATTTGTAGCTAAATGCGACGCACCTTGAAAATTATTATTTTCCCTTATCTTGGAACGTTCGCAAATGTTTGTCGTTTGATCGGTTCTTTTTTAAAGTGCCTCTAACAGCTGGCATCGTTTTGTTAAGAAGGTCAATAAATCCTCTAACGTCGGAATGTCTTGGGTAACAGAATTTTCCCATTCGCGATTTGAGATGAAATCAAGTTTTGATGCCACCCAATATATAATTAGGCTATCTCAATGATGCGTGGGCAAGCTCAAAGATTTTAGGACTTTTAAATGTAACATTACCTTACCTATCAGGTTTCGTAATGACTTGGATGAATATTTAGTTACATTATCCAAATGGAACAATGCCTCAATGTTCTTTTTTATAATTAAACGTTTATTCTGATATCTGTTGGTTACCAACTCAATCGCGATTTGATAATTTTCGCGGGTAATTGGAAGAGAACTGACCAAATGAAGCGCCTCTTACCTTAGACACGATTTTAAATAATGAAACCGTTGCAAATCGTTTATTGTCTCGTTTTTATGTACCAACGTTTCGAAAGATTCGTAAAATGATAACCAGTTTTTACAATTCCCATTAAATTGTGGTAAATTTAGAGCTGGTAGTTTAAATTAGCGTCTCAATTGAATTGTTTGAAGACATGACGAGGCGTACCTACCTCTTGATTGGAGCCATTCAGCTTTCTTAATAATTTATTAATATCCGTCATAAGGGCAAGATATTGATTGAAAAAAATCGAATCTACCATATTTGCACTCAATTCTTCAATTTGAAATTGGATGCTATCAAATTCATCATTCAGAGGTTGTACTTGATCTTTAATAGTATTTAACTGATCAATGTCTAACTCGTCACTGCTCTAATTTCTAAATTTAGTTAATTTAGATTTTAGCACTGTGCACTGTGCACTGTGCACTGTGCAGTGCTTTAATGTCTGCCATTTGGAATAAAGCGTAATAACTTAAATAAAGTAATTTTACTGACGTTACTCAAAAAGGGCAAACATTTATGAAGAAATTTCTTCAATTAAATGTTCCTCAACGCTAGTAATTAATGTACCAATTCTTCACGTTGAAAGAACGTACACAACATTAAACATGCGACAAAGGGAAATTAAAACAAACGGTAGGATTGGAGACCACTCACCCCCAGAAGTTGAAGCTTTTTGTAGGTACTGGGGACTCCACTGGCGTCGAAATGATGTTGTAGCTCCTGCGATGAATGCCATACACGGCATATGTGGATACAGATGATCCTCTTCAGATGAAAACGTTGAATCCAAGGTGTACTTGGTTCGAAATTCGGTTCGATATGACCAAAATATGTTGCGACCCGAACCTTACGGGCACAACGAAATACCGGCGGAGAATCACGCAAGTCGTCGCGGTCGTGAATGATTGAACACAACGAATATAATTGTAATAACATTTTATTTACAATATATAACACTAATAACGATAAAAGCGGACTGTATAATTACAAAGTTAAATTGCCGGTACTGAATATAGAGGAGATGTATCTCTCTCGGTGTCTTAAACGTGTCTCTGGAAGTGTCTGTCTCTTCGAGCCCAAGAAAACTCGGACATTCGTTAAACCACCCCTTTGGGGGTAGGGGGAAGAACATGCTTGACCATCGCAAGAGAGAGCTGCATTTCGCCGAAAGCTCTAACAATAGACTAATGACATCCGTCTTAAATTACAGATGGTAGTTACAAATGACATGCAAATCCAAGATTAGAACTTTAAGCATGGTAGATTGCTGGACAGCGGGAGTTGAGCAAGACTTAAAATAATCTGGCTGCAGGTCCTAATGCCACGAACAATTTCTACGATTATTCTAAAGGAAATATTAAATATAATGCTTCAACAATATGAATTATTAATATTAAATTATAAATATTTCTAGCTCAGTAGAACGTGATTACTCTCAAAAACAGGTCGATTCACGCGTTCTAAATACTGTTATTATATATGAAAAATTCGTTTTGTTTAATGAAAGCTTACTTCAAAACTTGTATGACACTTAATACAATTGTCACTGTCACATATGCTATGAAAGTGGAAAATGCATCAAATACCTCTTTGTTACAATACGTGTGATTCAAGAAACATGAAAATAGTATAGACCTTTTTAAATTACTTTACCTCATTTTTAAAATGCTTTACTTTTTAGTTCTTTGAATAAATACCTACAGCTGTAACTTGTCTAAAGAACTTGATCCGCTTCTTCACTAATACCACACATACCAACTGTTCACCGAAGTTATCCAAGCCACAAACTAACCCCAGTATAGATTCAAGTAACACCCTCTGGAACGTTTCCTTTCCAAATAAGACAATCTGCAAACAATCCAGCAACACAAACCTTGATAAAATCCACCAGCAGTAACTGCAATGTGTCGCTTCCCAATAAGACGTTTACTCCAACAAGAGCTCGACAAAGTCCTCTAGTAGGAACTGCTGCAATGTCCTTTCCAAATATTACCAGTTGTTGACAACCAGTAAGACGAATCTCCACAAGGTCCTACTCACAAGATGTTTACTCCACTAATAAGCTTGATGAAATGCAATACTAGCAAATACAACATTCGCCATCCAATTCACATGATGTAATCAACTACCAATAAACTAAATTCAGCATCCAATTCCATTACTTTATATAGTTTGTATTATTTTAACTTATTGTCCGGAGAAAACTAGACCCGTGCGGACGTGCTCTGTGCAGTGCAAGTGATATCGAGGTTGGCATTCTCACATTGCTTTTCTAACTTTTAAAAATAACACCCGTTCATTAAAACAAATAATAAATAAGCTATACAACCATCTAGCCTCCGCAGGGAAGCTAGACTACCGTTCACTATATCGATGATAACCCCACGATAACCAACATGACCGATAATCCACAACAACGAGAAAAAAGAAAACTTTACGACTTATCGCCGCAACCAAATGATGTGCAAAAGCGATACATTTTAAAAACAGACCAACTCATTACATCAAACAGATTTTATTTGCCACCAAATTTGGAGTCTCAAATGGACACAAACGAACAACAAACTGATAAAGGTAACACAATCCAAACAGCTGACACACCGGTTTGGAAACCCAAACAAGAAGTCAAGATACCTCCTATCTACCTGCACAATGCAAGCGCTAATAACCACCTGGAAATAGTGAAGGATATTAAGAACATAGCTAAAGCTGAATTTTCGACAACTTACAATCAGAATTTCCTTCGAATCAATTTAAATAGCGAAATAACAAAATACTATACAGCCAATAATATTAAATATCACACCTTTCAGAATCCTCAAATAAAACCAATAAACGTAGCTATTAAAAGCCTACCTATTTCTTTAACATCACAAGAAATTCAACAAGAACTGATTACACTTGGCCACCCAATCAATAAAGTTACGCGCTTGTTAAACAGAAATAAAAAGCCTATACCTGTTTGTGCAGTCGAACTAAATAACGTTGAAGAAGCAAATAAGATTTTAAAAATAAACACTCTGATATACACAGCAGTGAATGTTGAGCCCAGGAAAAAGTCCGCAGATATCCCACAATGTTTTAATTGCCAAAGATTTGGTCATACCCGAAATTATTATCACCTTGAACCAAGATGTGTTAAATGTAAAGGTAGTCATCCATACAAAGAGTGCCCTAAAGATCAAAAAGACCCCCCCCCCCGTATGTGTTAACTGCGGAGGCAATCATCCTGCTAATTTCCGGGAATGTAAATATTACCAGGACACACTAAATAGGTTAAACTACAAACGCCATGAACCAAGGCAACATGGACCCACTAACAACTATCAAACAGTTAACCCGAACCTGACATATGCTAAAGCTGTAACCAACGTGACAACACTCATTTTTAAATCATCACTAATAGATACCATTCTTAAATTTATCCTCAAATTAATAACTCCTCACTTAAAACAAATCAAATCCTTTGTAATACAAAATATCCTACCCAACCTCTTCAATGGACCATAGTTACTCAAGAATCCTTAGAAACTTAACACTCCTGAATTGGAATTGTAATGGACTGAAAACTCAAAGAGCTACTTTCATTAGTTTCCTAGAACGGCACAAGATCGACATAGCGTGCGTTACAGAGACGCACTTTATTGCTAACAATTGTTCAATTCCCGGTTATAATATTTACCGAAAAGATCGAACGGGCACTATTGCCTCCGGAGGTGTAGCGATATTCGTAAAACGCCAAATTGTACAATATCCCCTACCAGATATGAATGTCAAGAGCCTGGAAGCCACATCGATTAAGGTGAAATTGTAGGATAATTGTTGTAGACAGTTGCGAACTCGTTGCCATTGGCGTTAGCGGATCCACTGCCTATTTGGTCCGTAATGTAGAATTCCTTTTGTATACTTACTCGTTCTAGTACAAGCTCTGTTAGTGCAGTTGTAAACGTTTAATATGTGTTCATTTTAATTAAATGTGTGTTAATTATCCAATTATTCTTTCTTTCACCATTCCCCTACAACAGGTTATGGGCTCAAAGTACGTATTGCATTGAAAGGAAGAGTACCGGGATCCGTGTTAAATTCCATTTCTTTGAATTGAAAGTGAAAAATATTACGTGCACCGAGTAGCAAAATGGCAGACGAAGAACTGCGAGATTTACGTTCGCAAATGGAAAAATTACAGCAGAATTTAGATAAGATAACAAGTGCAAGTTCCCGTCAAATTGTAACCACCGTTGCTCAAACATCACATTCCATGGGAGGACTTCCAGAAGCTAAGCACCTGAACGGTCACTCGAATTTTGGTGAGTGGAAATTTTGGATGAAAAATTTCTTAATTGAGTCAGGACTGTGGAGCTGCGTCGAACCTATAGAGAATAATATGGTGGATCGCCGTGCCTTAGCTAAAATCAATGTATCCATAAAAGGCCATATCGCCTCAGTTACGAGAAAGTCGCAAACAGCGAAGGATGCATGGAATGAACTCTCAAAACTGTACGAGGACAAAGATGCCGTAAGGGTTGTAGGATTACTGTCCAGCATTCTAGAACTAAAATATGAGGACAGCACTTCTCTGAAGGACTTTATCAACAAATTTCTGAAAATAACCGAACAGTTGGAAAATGCAGGCGAACCCCTGAAGGACAGTGTTATTGGAGATTCATCCTGGCAAAATTACCGGCCGAATTCAAACCTCAAGTCCTCGGAATCAGAGGTTCCAATCAAGACACAACCGTAGATTTTGTGAAAAGCCTTCTACTCCAACAGGATATCACGTCGAACACCAAGAAGTGCGAGAATTCAGCTCTATCTGTAAGCAACAAAAATACTACCGGAGGCCGCTGTTACAATTGCAATGGTCGAGGCCACAAATCAAACCAGTGCAAGAAACCACAGAAGAAGGACAAACAAGGAAATAAGCCAGCAAGTAAGTCGAAACCGACAACTTCTACAGCAGGATCCTGTTTTCTAGTTCATGAAAAACCTGTCCTAAATGAGAACAACTGATACATTGATTCAGGTGCTACAATCCATCTGACAAAAGGGTTGCACGAGACGTTTGAGCCGAACAATTCTCACTCTATTCGCATGGCTAATGGAGAAACTGTGACTAACTCTGGAATTGGTAAGATTGCCATACTTCTGGCAACCAACAATACTCTAATTGCTGAAAATGTTGCGTGCGTGCCTGACTTAAAGTTAAATTTATTAAGTGTTAGCCAATTAGTTAAAAAGCCGTTGAACATTTCCGTAATTTTTGATGATCGACAATGTAAAATTGTAAAGGGTGCTGTGAAAGTTGAAAACTGTAACGTTTTGGGAACGGGGACTCTAACAAACGGACTCTACCAGTTAGATTGTGCTTCCGACAAGGAGATTGTTAATGTGGCTGTACGTAACACAGACAATATCGCTGTATGGCATAAGCGGTTAGGGCATTTACACCAAAATTCAATGTTTAAGTTAAAATCTCTGAGTGATGGACTGTCACTTACCGAAAATACAAACATGAGGTGTAAAAGCTGCATTAAGGGAAAAGCTCACCGCAACCCATTTCCGAAACATGCAGATCGGCGAGCATCATATGTATTGGGTTTAGTTCACTCCGATTTATGTGGACCCATGTCTGTTAAATCGTAGGGTGGTGCCCGTTACATGTTGACATTTGTTGATGATTTTTCGCGTCGGTGCTTTACATATTTCTTGCGGTCAAAAAATGAAGTTTTTGAACACTTTGTGGACTTTATGAACTTCACAGAAAATCAGACTGCCCACCGTTTAAAGTGTCTACGTACCGATAATGGAACCGAGTATGTAAACAAACAAATGAACAAATATCTGCGAGAAAAGGTCATTCATCATGAGCGGACTGTACCGGAAGCTCCCAACCAAAATGGCATCGCTGAGAGAATGAACCGAACTCTGCTGGAATGTGCTACAACGATGCTGTTCGCCTCAAACTTGGACGCTACCTTTTCGGCGGAAGCTATAAATACAGCTACTTATATTCGAAATCGTTGCCCAACTCGAGCACTGGAAAACTCAACACCAAAAGAAGTATGGAGTGGAGAACTTCCCAACCTCAGCCATTTACGAACATTTGGTTGCAAAGTATTCGTTCATGTTCCGGACTCCAAACGAACGAAACTAGAACCAAAAGCATGGGAAGGAATCTTCTTGGGCTACAGCGAGCAAACCAAAGGTTACAGGATATACAATCCCAGAACCAGGAAGTACCAATTAGCTCGTGACGTTATATTTTTCGAAGATCAGATGGGTTCCTTGTCCGAATCTCTGAGTGGTGATTCATCGTCGAATGAAACGTCAGTTCCATACATTACTGAAACACAGATGATATCTACAACACCACCAAGAGATGAAACAAAAAGAACGATGAAGATCATAACCAAGAACCTCTTTATCCGAAACGGGCCATGCTATGTATATCGAGCCCCACCACCGAGCAAGAGGCACTTGGCGGAGAAGAGGCGGAAGAATGGCAATTGGCAATGGAAAAAGAGTTGGAATCTCATCGGCTTAATGTATCATGGACTCCTGCGCACCTTCCACCTGGTCGTAAAGCCATTACCATGAAGTGGGTTTTCCAACCCAAACTTGGTCCCGATGGAACTGTCGTTCGTTACAAAGCCCGACTGGCAGCCCGAGGATGTTCGCAGAAACGTGGTGCAGATTATGATGAAACATTTTCTCCAGTTATCCGCTCCAGCTCCATCCGCACCTTAATCGCGCTTGCCGTTCAATAGGAATTATCCGTGGACCATATGGATGTCACCACAGCATTTCTGCATCCAGAGCTCGCAGAAGAAATATATGTCAAGCTCCCTGATGGTCAAATTTGCTGCTTGTTGAAATCTGTATATGGCCTAAAGCAGGCAAGTCGAGCTTGGTACCTAGAACTAGATACAGCACTTAAGAAGTTAAATTTCACACCGTCATGACATGATTCCTGCGTCTATGTCTGACTCCAGGAGGGGGACCTGTTAGTAGTTGGAGTCTATGTCGACGACCTTTTGATCCTGAGTAACAACGATAAATCCAAAGAAAGTTAAAAACCAAATTAACTGAAACTTTCTGTATGAAGGACTTGGGACCCCTGAACCACTGTCTGGGTATCCGCGTAACAAAACTGAATGAACACATCATTTTGTGAGGCAGTGCATTGAAACTGAACAAATTGATTTGAATTATTGTGATACTGAAAATATGAATGCCGATATTTTAACCAAAGGACTTGCGTCTGAGTTACATTTAAAACATTGCGCAGGATTAGGCTTAGTCGATAAAAATGTAATATGCAAGTAGTATTAAGTACCTTTTTTAGTTGTTCGCATTTGAGGGGGGGTGTTGTAGACAGTTGCGAACTCGTTGCCGTTGGCGTTGGTGGATCCACTGCCTATTTGGTCGGTAATGTAGAATTCCTTTTGTATACTTACTCGTTCAAGTACAAGCTCTGTTAGTGCAGTTGTAAACGTTTAATATGTATTCATTTGAATTAAATGTGTGTTTATTATCCAATTATTCTTTCTTTTGCCGTTCCCCTACAACAATAATCAATACGTAAAACTGATATGTGCTTACAAACAGCCTAACAGAAGAATCATGGAAAAAGATATCTCAGAAATATTCAGTGTTAATGAAGCAGCCATACTCTTGGGAGATCTTAACTGCAAGAACACCATATGGGGATGGAGGGCAAGCAATCCAGATGGAGTGAAATTAAATCAAATAACAGCAACCCATGAAGTTCAAATATCACCGCCATCCGAATACACGTACTTCCCTTATCGCCAAGACCATTTGCCTGATATATTAGATATTTCATTACATAAATACTTTGATAAACTTATCCATCAAATAGTTTTAATGGAACTTGATTCCGATCACTTACCTATCTTAATATCCTTCTTTAGTAAGCCGCGATACGCTCAAAAAATACCACGTCTGATAAATGGGAAAGTAGATTGGCATGAATTCCAAGAACTACTAGACAACAATATTAAATGCCCACCGAGATTAGAGATAACAGAAGCAGTTGATGATGCAATACGCGAATATACTTATGCAATTAAGCACAGCACCCAACTTTCGACATTACCTGCTAGAAGTAACAGACTTGCTAATACTGCACAACCGCCTAAATATATATAATACTACAACTCATTCAAGAAAAGAACAAAATCCGTAGAGAATGGCAATGAACACGATCCCCACAAACCAAGATTCTGCTTAACCGATTAACGCATAAAGTGAGATGGGAATTAGAAAAGTACCGCTGTCAAACGTATTGTCGATACGTAGAACAACTAGAGCCACGTGACCCCTCGCTATAGCTCGCAACACGAAGAATTCTGAAACAACACCCAGTAATGCCTTCGCTATCAGTAAATGGCAACATATACAGTTCTGATGTAGAAAAATGCAACCTTCTTGCAGGCCATCTCGAATGTGTATTTACACCAACACAATAAATAGCGCAATATGGAGTTCATACGCACCGTAGAAGATTATGTAACCACCTATACACCGCACAACTCCTTCGATTTGCACCCAACTTCCCCAGGGGAAATTAAAACATTCATAAATAATCTCCCGCTCAAAAAATCGTCCGGCCACTACCTGATCCCAAACATCGTTCTAAAGAAGCTAACTACAAAATCCTTAGCTTTCCTTGCATCCATATTTAATGCGTGCCTGCGCTTATCGTATTTTCGGAATACATGGAAAATATCTCAGATCATGATGTTTCACAAGCCTGGGAAGGACAAAACTAAACCCGAGAGTTATCGTCCCATAAGCCTATTGCCAACACTCTCTAAGCTGCTAGAAAAGGTAATTTACGCTCGTCTAAACGAAAAAGCTACTGAACTGAGCATCTTGCCCAACTTTCAGTTTGGCTTCAGACGGAATCATGCAACAACCCACCAGCTCCTGCGATTCACTGAACTAATTGAAGAAGGTTTCAAAAATAAAAAATATACCTACCGTTATTATGGATATACAGCAGGCTTTCGACAAAGTGTGGATTAAAAGTCTAGCATATAAACTAATTCAACTTCAGTTCCTAACCTACTTAATTAGAGTTCTGCTATCATTTTTAACTAACAGAACCTTTACAGTAAGAATAAGTGGTACAACTGCAGCTTTAAAAAATATCACCTCAAGGCAGTATACTGGGACCCATTTTGTTCAATCTGTTCGTCCATGACATCCCAACACCAGAAAATTCACCAATGGCGATGTTTGCCGATGATACGTCAGTAATCAAGAAGCTGCCATCCTTCAAGCCCAAACAGTAGTTGACGAAATCAGTGAGTGGTTTTCAAAATGGTGCCTAACAATTAATCCAACAAAGTGCATTGCGAAAATATTTACCCTTAAACGCATTCGGACTCGGACATTCCCAAATATAACAATTCACAATAGCAGAATTGAATGGAGCCCTCGTGATGGAGCAGTTAAGTAGTTGGGAGTTTTTCTGGACACCCGACTTAGCTGGGGATATCACATCAACAAAAAACTGAATCAGTGCCATGCCAGACTTGTCCAGCTGTACCCACTACTGAACAGAAAATCGCCACTTCGAATCGAATGCTCCCTGTTATTATACAAATCGCTGCTACGACCAGTAATTACTTATGCGTGTAGCGTTTGGGGCAACACATCACCTACCAATTTAAAGAAAGTTCAAACCCTTCAAAATAAAATTCTAAGAGTAGTAGTAAACGCCCCTTGGTTTGTAAGAAATGAACAACTCTACTTCAAACTTGCCGTTTCTACCATACAGCAACACATCAAAAAAGTGACGAAAAAGTTCTTGATAAATATCAATCAATGTCAAAACGCCGTACACTATTCAATAGGAAGACAAAGTATTGATACTAGATTGAAAGAAAACTTCCGCAGGACATATACTTAAACATCCGATGACTCAGCAGTAGAAGATAATGTGTAGTGCCTAATTATTAACTAGATCAGTTCGTGC
The DNA here is from genome assembly GCA_940337035.1 of Agriotes lineatus. Lineage (NCBI taxonomy): Eukaryota > Metazoa > Arthropoda > Insecta > Coleoptera > Elateridae > Agriotes > Agriotes lineatus. The sequence continues at coordinate 22,452,620 of OW679202.1, forward strand.
CTCTTAGATATCAGTTGTATTTTTTCTGTTCTTATGTCTGTTAGTGTAATTTCTTAATTGTGTATTAATCAACAAAGCTATGAATAGCAATTTGTTTGCTGAACTGGCTAATTAACAAATTAAAAAAATATATTTTAACTTATGGTCCTCCTGCCATACATCTTTTCTCCATTCTTCAATATATAATCTTCTTTTAAATTAATATTTTCATCTCTTCTCGCAAATTTTATATAACGCACACCTCTTCATACACCAAATAGATTAAAAAATCATTGTATAAAAGGTTTATTTTAAAATGTTTTGCCGTTTACATATTCATTACATGTGTTTTCTTATCAAAAGTTTATTTGTGTCTAACAATAAACAACATTTTCCGTAGTGATATCCTTTATGCATATTTTTAAATTTTAATACTCCATATTAAAAAGTAATTACACTTATTTCAACATCCAACATATTGAAAGACTCCTTTCAAATAAATATTTGATATTAACATTTTAAATTATAAATCCATTATTTTACCAAATACACATGTTAATAATTCAATCATTTTTTAACCTAATATCAAACTTGTAATCTTATTACCAAAAAACTTAACCTTCTGATGGTAACCATTACAATACGTATAATTTATTTATTTATATGTTGTTTTATAAGCATTATTTTTTTTCTAGAATTTAATATATGTTGTATTGTATATTATTTCAGCTGAATGTATTTAATACATTAATAGTTTTTTACTACTGTTTTCCTTAAATAATTGTTTATGTTCATTAAAAGTGGTACTGTTGCAATTTGTATTTAAGAAATCATTTGTAAGTTTTAATTGCTAATGGCTTTTTCAGCATTATCAATTAAAATTTATGAATTACTTTATTCACAAAATATTTTTTTAATTAATTGGGATTCGAGGGTTGCCTATACGCGCCATTTAAAACTCCCGCTCATTGTGTAATTAGGCCACCCCGTCGCCATGGTGCAGCAGCTTTGTGAAAAGATGGTGGCGTGTTGCCAACTTTTGACATGGGGAATTCGTGTCTATTATGTATTGTTCTGTGGTTGGCACCTCCTTGGATTATAAAATTGCTTTTGATGTTTTCTAAATTTAAGTTTTATTTCATTCTAAAAATGTTGCTAGCTACATGATACTTTCATAAGCGCTTGTAAAATTTTAATTGAAAATCAATGAACAAGTTGAAAGCATTTGCTATGGCTTTGTATTTTATGATTTATAAAGTGCCGAGTGCTGGTTGATATTTATTATACCTACGTTGAACAGCTTTTTATCTTAAATTATGTATAATTATTGTACTTTATATCTTATGGGAGTTAGGTTGTTATGAAGCTAAAAAACGTATATATAAAGAAACAGCTGATATTTGACAAGGTTGAGAGCTCTCGTAAACGACCAAGTGCCTTTTGCCAGAGCAAATTATCAGGTTGAATCCTTTTACAAAAACCATACACCATGTGTAATGTACAATCTAATCGCTAAGTTATTTATTACTTCATACTATCTAACAGTAGGTTATTCAATATGTAACTAGAAAAATATTTAGATATGATTATCTTCCATAGGCGTAGTTTTATAACTGCTGCTGCGTGTAGGTAAAGTAAGACGGCTGGATCCTACAATTTACGTTGTACAGGTGGCTGCGATATTATAGGATTATCATTTGTTTCTTTTATTTATACCGGTTCGGCTTAGGTTAATGTGTTGTAACTTGCAATGAAAACAGTGCCAAGGTGGGTGTATGCAACATTTATACAAAGTATTCATTTTCTCCAACAACGAGATTATTAAGCTTCACATTTCTATTGAATTGCCTTATTTTTAACTGTCAACTAAGACTTGTTTGGCATTATACCATTTTACTTATTTCACAAGTGACCATCTCTCTTAATTTTGTTTCAGAGTGGGACTAGACATTAAAATTTAGTGGCTTTAATGCACCACTGTAAGGTAGTCACGAAATGAAGTTACTGCACTAACAAAATATTTTTCAGCAGCATACTACATAACAGAAATTGCTATTTAAACACCATTAGTACAACATAACCTTTCAATAATTTAAAATTAAATAGTTCCTAATTCCAGTAAGAACAGCAGCTATTTTATTATCAGAAGTGTGTGTACGTCACTGGCTATAATTATAGGAGTAGTACAATTCAACCTTGACTCCTGGTTCAGAAGTCGATAACAATATATTTAGCAGACCACTAAATAAAGACGACATAATAATTAATAGTTGAATTCACGAAAATGTCCCACCAACCGGACGGGTTTGTAGAGTATGTTTTGGTTCATTATCGGTGGGTTTTCGTGTGTCTTTCTTGCTGCCCCTTACATTATTCTACAACATATGGTTTTACTTCCGAAATTGGGTGATTTTCACCTTAAGCAGTGCACCCAAGCAGCACGACATCAAAGTGAAATGTGTGCAAAAACAGGTACGTACATTTCTTTGGATCATTATATCAGTTGATAGTATTAATTAGTCTCTTTGAAATGGACCAAAAGTCCTGTTGCTAACGAAAATTTAGGTTTAAGATCGGTTGCGTGACTTAAGAAAGCAATAACATAAGACCCTAGAAGGGTTTTAATGAAAAACATATCAAGATTAGCTAGTAAATCCCAACCCTGTGGATTTTTAGCAAGTCGAAGTCAAAAGCCAAATTGTGTAATATCTGTAAAATTTCGAAACCAAAATAAGGTCTGATTTTATTGATTCTATCGTGTGTCACAAAAAAAACTCATTCGCAGCATGCAATTGAAGTTTGCCGTAACTTGATACCTACCTATTGAAGCAAATGAACTACCATAGGTCAGAGAGAACTAAATTACATCTTCACCTTGAACTATTTTCCTAAAACATACAAAACACTTAACAAAAACAATTATTATTGACTGTTATGATTATTACACTCGTTGTTGTTGTGTACATGCCATCTTATTTTCTTTTCCGCTCAATACAATTACAATTATTAGTGCAGTGTAACCTTTTACTTGTCACAGTGACAGATATTTTCATAAACAAAATGCAATCTGACATTCATCTACAGACTTAAGTTAAGACAAGACTAGATTTTTTTATCTTTCTTTCCAAGGCCTACCCTAACTGAGTTTTTTGGAACACACGATATATTTAGTGTGTTAAGAACATCGATTCAATACGGTGCTCTCGTAAACGATACGAGACATATTTAGTATTCCAAATGCTGCTATGATGAACGTTCAAATAAAAACGAAATATTTTTTTCATTTTTCGATTATTGGGTAGAATTTGGTTATTATCAGAGATAGCGCCAAACGAGTTTGAAATTATTGAAATCATCTTATGCAGATTTCGAATTTGAACTCGAATGTTTTATACGTCCTTAATTTTTCAAACCATTTCCATTAATTTGTTTAATGGGCATCAATGTCGTTATTAGTTAGGGCGGGCCATTTTTTTCTTTTTAAGGATAGGTCTGATAGCATTGTTTTTAAAAATGACAGAGTTCTGCATAAATATACGAGAAATAAAAAGAAATATCAGTTCAGAAAGATGTTGATAACGGATGACTACTAGTTAAATAGATTTTGTGTTATATATCTATATTATCGCGCCATATGTGCAACGACTTCGAGTAAAGAAAATTCGGAACAAAAATGGGAATTAATTATTGCAAACCCTAAACAGAGGACACGGTTTGAAATCGAGTTGGCGATTTATCAATACACACTGTTAGCCGAGAGTGCAAATGGGACAGAGAGCGTCGAGAATGTGGCATTTCAGATTTTAAGTTTAGAAAAGATGAAAATTGGCATCCGCATCTTTAAATAACTTTAAAAAGATCATTTCCGAACCCATATTCGAATTCGCGACCTCTGGGTCGATAGTCTAGTATGCATTCTATTAGATCAGCGGTTCTAACCTCGGGTTGTGACCCAAATTTGGGTCGCGACGATTTTTCGGAAGCTTTCTATTTTTTTAAATGATTTTTATTTTTGTAATCGCGGAGTCCACGCCAATTTTTTGTGAAAACTTATGAAATCTTGAACAGAAAATGGATAGATATTTTCCACAAAATGTCCAAATTTGAAAATTATAATTAGGTAAAAAAACAATTTGGAGTTAACGTTTCTGACATTTGACAATGACTACGTTAGATTATACGTAAGAATTTCTCGAATTGGAAGGTGATTGAATACGAATAGAGATTTGGCAGAATGGGCCTAACAAGATGTTGGGCAGAACTATCTCGAAAAAAAGCTGAAAATCCTTGCTAACGCTCCCCAATAACTTATTTATGTGACACCGGGTTTTCTAGTCTTACGATGATGGACTGTATACTCTATTAACGATTGATTTGGATGAAGCTTGGCCATAGAAATTTTAGAGTTTTGTGTATTTATGTGAACTGGGTCTGTTCCTATGTGAATCTAACTTTTTAATAGAGGCTATAGTATTTTGATTTTGATACCTCGTCCTACTGAGGTAATAGATATTGATTTAACGTTTAATTTTGACAAAACTGTAACAAGCCTATTAACAATTAAGCAATTAATATGTCAAGACTGCAAACTTAAGAAAATCAATTCATGGCTAACTTTCGCCCAAATCAATTCTGAACACAGTAAAAATACAAGAATAGATTGTATCTACAGCATGACATGCGATGTGCTCTATCAATAAAAGTAAAACCACGCATAAGTAACATTTGGCCAAAAATATAACAGTGACCAGGGTAGACGTTACGACCGACGCGCGACGCGACGCCGTAAAATTTTATTCTCAATAGGCGTGGGTGGACGTTGTGACCAGAATGGGCGTTATGGCGGTGGACGTTGTGACCAAAAATAGCAGTGGACGTTGTGTCCAACATGGCGGCTATACTAGGTGGTGGACGTTGTGACCACTGGGCGTTGTGTCCAGGCCTCCATAGCGCTGGCAGTGGCCTAGTGGTAAGAGTAACAGACTCGTAATCACAGCTATCAGTGGCTCCGGATTCAAACCCCGTGGTAGGCACTAGTGTACGTGATAAAAAAGCTTACAAAAAATCAGTCCTTCTCAAGACTAACCAGAAGTACATTCACCTGATAACGCGAGTAGATCAAAAACTCCCGAAACGTCGTGTGATAAATACCCAAGACAGTGGAAAAGTCCGATAAAACATCTCATTTTAGTTGCAAATTGTCATTTGCTATGAATTAAATTTTTGTTGGGGTTTTCACTCAAAACAGTTTTTATTTCAATCAAACTGTACCAACACTTCACTATTAGCTGAAAAATACAGTTACATCTCGCGGGAGCTTTTGGAAGACAAACGTATAAAGTAGGGACAAGAAATCAGACGACGTGCGCCACCAAGCAAATTTTAGTTTAGCTTAAATTGTTAATTTTCCATTGATAATTGATTAAGCTTAAACCAAACGCATGATTTCAAATGAGCTGTAAGGAAGAAAATAAATATCGGTTTTGTAAATCTAATGGTGGTATTTATGTCATCACTAAAATTTGTTTGGCGGCGCACGTCGTCTGATTTCTTGTCCCTACTTTAGTAGAGTATGGAGATTATGCACTGGGTCCGGCAACGATGCGGGGGTGGCATATTTCTAAAACTACCATGTGTTCAAAAAGAAATTACATCAGGGTTAAGCCATGAAAAATAAAACCAATGTCAATAGCAGCGTTAGATGCAGCAATCTTTAGAATTTTCAATCACATTATCACGGTATAATATAAACAGTGATGACAGTTAATCAATTCTAAAGCTTGCTATTGACATTACTTTTATTTTCCGCGTAATTTCTTTTTGAACGCACCGTATTATTAAATATTGTGGATATGATAGTTGTAGGTAGGGAGGTGGTGCACATTACTAAAATGGCCAACTTCAGGCGGCTGCTGTAAGCAACAGAAATCAATTGAATGAAGAAAAACATTACTAAAAAATTATGTTTTTCGTAAGCTAGTGTGGGAGTGTAAAATGGTAGATCTGGGTATTAATGCTATACAGGGTGCTCAGCAACCGCAAATTTAATCATTTCGATTTTTTCAAATAGAAGGTTATGTATATTTTTGTATTTTTGAAAAGCCCTTTTAATCAGCTGTCGTTTGATATGTTACATCATATCTGTAAATTCAACTGTTTTTGATATATGTGTGTTTGAACATACAAAACAATTTAAGACCCTTAAGATGGTTTATTTCAAGGAATAACAATCAAACGCCGTTAAAATAATGATTTAAACGCTTGAGCTCTCCAAGCAAAAGATAAAACCAAGTTTAGAAAACAAAAATCCAGCAGCTACTCCAAACTAGAAATCGAAAAAAAGCACATTCTAAATGTAAAATCGTGGTTGAGGGTATTAAGGGCTCAACATTTGCAAATTTAATAATTTGGGCTCTTTTTTTTAAATAGAACGCCGTGTGTTTTTATATTTTTGATAAGCTCTTTGTAATAAGCGTTTTATGTCACTTTAGCCTCTAAAATCGACTATTTTTCAGGTATGCGAGATTGAACTTAAAAAAAAAACAATTTCAACCCAGCCCTTAAGATGCTTTATTTCAAGGGATAACAAACAAACGCCATTGTAATTCAAATTTAACCACTCTCCGAGCACAATAAAAAAACAAATTTAGAAAATAAAAATTCAGTCACTTCTGAAACCCGAAATAAAAATCACGAAAAAACGAAAAAACTGGGGGAAATTGAATCTGAAAATTTAGGGATAGAAAATGAAATATCAGACGAAATGTCATTAGAAGTACTTTTCAAAAATACAGAAATATACAGATTGTTCGGTTTGAACAAATCGAAATGATTATATTTGTAAATTATGAGCTCTCTGTATAGCTGTAGTACCCAGCAGGACCGCGCCAGCATCAATGGCCGCCCGTGTGCAGAGCCAAATTTTCCGCCCCAAAATTTACATTTTTGTTGTAAAATATAAATTTTAAGTAGTACATACCTAGTTTAACTGTAACAAATCAAATTAATTTAAGTGAAAAACAGAAATTTTAAAAAAGTTTTAGGTATTAACAATAAAATTTACAAAAAAAATAGTGGAATAAAATTAATAAAAAAAACAACAAAATTTTAGAAAATTATAAAAAAGCAACTTTCCTAGCTTTTTTCTCCGCAAATTCTATGAGCTATGAGCTGATTTTCAAAAATATATTCAAAAATGGACTGGGGCTCTAACTGATGCTTTTCAGCTGAAGTAGGTTTAAGATGTAATTTTAAAGATTTTATCTCTTCAAATAATTCTATTCCATCTACATCTGATTCCTTTCTAGAATCATCAGTTAAATGAAGATGTAAATCTTTACACCATTGTAATAGCTCGTTTTCCGTTAAATCAAACACATTATAGAGAAATCCAAACATAGTATCATATCTTGTTATTCCCTCAAATCTGTCTCTTAAAGACGATAAAGTTTGATCTAATATATTAAAATAAACGTTAACTTTATAATAATTTTTTGGATCAATAATTGGTTCATCACTGTGTTCATAATCAAATTGTCTGGGTTTTCTTCGTGGTCTAACAGACTGAACAGCAGGGAAATTAGGTTCAATACCGAGTTCATCCGCAAGTGTATTAGCGTCAGTAAGAACATTATTGAATTCTTCATCTGATCGAAGAGCTAAGAAAAAATCTAACAAATTTTTAAAATGCTCTAAGCAAGTTTTTATATTTATAGTAGGATTTTGCATCATCGTGCTCAAAACATTAATTTTGATTAAAATATTGTACCAAATAATTGTTGAGCACAAAAATTTATAACTCTGAATTTTTAATGCCAAAGATTTGGCTTGATGTGAAGCACTGTGGTCTTGTACGGATAAACGATCTTCAATTACTTCTACCAATGCATCATATATTTGCCCAATTTGGTAACGCAAGGGCTTCACAGCGTCTATTCTACTAGACCACCGTGTATCACTAAGTGGTTTTAAATTTAAATTTGTTGTGTGTTTTTTCAGAATTGACCATCTTTTTACCGACGCAGAAAAAAACCAAATAATTCTTGAACTACGAGATAAATTGAAAAGTCTCCGGCCTAACTCAGATAGGATACAAATTTGCGCAATGTTTTTACGGCTTTATATTGTTTCAAGATTTATCAGTCTGGCTCTAGAATAACACAAATTTCTGTCAAATAATAATTGTTTGACAGGCTGTCAAAGTTGCTAAGGTTTTGTATGCTGTAAGCATGGAGCAAGTTGAAATTCGTGCAGTTATTAAATATTTTCATATTAAGGGTTTAGCCCCAAAAGAAATAAAGCTGAACTAGACGGCACATTACGCGAATCTTCCCCTTCATACACCACAGTTAAAACTTGGGTTGCGGACTTTAAACGTGGTCGCAAGAGTACAGAAGATGCACCGCGTTCAGGAAGACCAAAAACAGTCACCACAACAGAAATTATCGAAAAAGTTCATAAAATTGTCTTGAATAACCGGCGATTGAAGTTGATGGAGATAGCAGATACTATGGGCATTTCAACAAAGCGGACATATTATATCCTAACTGAAGTTTTGGGGATGAGAAAGTTGTCTGCGCGATGGGTGCCGCGACTGCTCACACTGGAGCAAAAGCTGACACGCAAAACAGTTTCGGAGAAGTATTTGGACTTGTTTAAACGCAATCCAGCAGATTTTTGAGACGATTTATTACAATGGATGAGAAGTGGATTCGCCACTATACAGCAGAAACGAAGCAGCAATTGAAGCAATGGACTGCCAAAGGAGAACCTGATCCGAAAAAGGCCAAAACAGTTTTGTCGGTTGGAAAAGTTTTGGCTTCAGTTCTTTGGCATGCCAATGGTATTCTTTTTGTGGATTATCTTAAAAAAGGTAAAACAATCAACGGGGCATACTATGCTACGCTACTTGACCAGCTAAAAGAAAAAAATCGAGAAAAATGACCCGGGTTAGCAAAGAAAAAAATTCTATATCATCAGGATAATGCCCCCTGTCACAAGTCAGTTATTTTCATGGCAAAAATTAATGAATTGCGGTTTGAATTGGTACCCCATGTCCCCTACTCGCTGGACTTAGCCCCCTCAGATTTTAGTTTATTTCCCAACTTGAAAAAAATGTATGCTAGAAAGAAGTACGAGTCCGATGAAGATGTGGTTGCTGCCACAAATGTCTGTTTTGACCAGTTGGATGAAAGGGCTTATAGGGATGGAATAAGAGCACTTGACTATAGGTGGCCCAAGTGCATTGAACTTGACGGGGATTACGTTGAAAAATAAAATTACTGTTTACATGATTTTCTTTTGTTTTCTTGTCTAGGCCGGAGACTTTTCAATTTACCCTCGTATATCAAAATAACCAGAAGTCTCAAAAGAAATTTTAGCAGCATCGTTCACTACAAAATTTAATGTATGGGCTGTGCACGGCACAAAAATGCTCGCGGATTTATTTCTAAAATTTTTTGTTGCAAACCATTATGTATGCCGCGCATATTTGCCCCATTATCGTACCCTTGGCCACGCATGTCGTAAATATTTAAATTCGACTTTGAAAGTAAATTCATTAAAAATTCACTTAAACCCACTCCAGTTGAATCATTAATAGGACAAAATTCTATAAAATGCTCGCGTATTTCAATTTTTACTTCCTTTTACTATAAAGGAAGTATTGGATTCACCCCAAAAATTCGAAATTGAGTTTTAGAGTGCCCTGATCCCAAAAAACATATTTTTTTTCATTGGTCTGTCTGTCTGTCTGTGTGTGTGTGTGTCTGTGTGTGTGCCTGTGTGTCTGCCTGTGAACAGAATATCTCAAAAACGAAAAGAGGTATGGCGTTGAAACTTCATATGTAAGTTTTGTGTACTATGTAGATGAGACAGCAAGCTTTTGAAGAAAATCGCATAACCGGAAGTAGGTGTTTACTCTTGTGTTTTTCAGTTTTTTACGATTTTTTCAAAAACGGATCTAACGATTTTTTTTAAACTTTACATTTTTCTTACATTTTTAATGTGTATTGATGTGAGATAGGTGATTTTCCAGTTGAATACTTCTAAGTGGGTTTCTTTTGTTTTTTTTTCAATTTTTTTATTAACTCCTATTTTAAATAAAACACCCGATATATTATTACATTTTTGAATTCACCTTAAAATTCTAGAGAAAATTTGTCTCTTCAACTAACATTCGATTTTGTACCGTTTTTGTAGAATTTGTAATTTTTGAAAATTTTTAACAAATGGTTAAAAATTAAAAATGAAATTTTTTACTAATTATAAGATTACTGTAAAAGGAAGTTGTGTGAGTGTATCACACCAGATTTTTTTTGAGGACTCATTCAACATTGTAAATCTAAAAATTATAGTTATTTGTTCGATATGACTAATATCCGGTGTACAGTCAAGAATGATAGAATAGTATTTACATTTTCTAATTAATCCAAAATATTATTTCTAATTTTGTTACCAATGACATCTATTATTTCATTCTGAATTTTGTCCCCTAAATAATTTACCATTCGTGTTTCATCTTTTTGTGACTTTTGAGTCGAAGGCACATGTTCTGACATAACAGAATCAAATTTTGAGATCATCTCAACAGCTTTTAAAAAATTACCGTTATTGCTTTCAAATAATTTATTAGATTGCCCGCGTAAAGCAAGACACTGTCGTGACAACTATTGTATTATTAAAATTATTCTCTCAATCACAGCATGCCAGTGCTTTGCTTCTGCATTCGACAAACGTAGTTGCGTCTGGTTTACAGTTTGTTCTTTTGATAACAATTTTATAAGTTCTAACTGATTTTTAACATTTGCATTGTATCACTTTTTCGTGCCTTGAATCAATAGTGACAAATGCTGCCAGTCAGAAACACCTTCCTTTTGCGAAAAATTGTTTTTAATTTTGCCAAATATTGTACAACAAAAACAATAAACTGCATTATTTTTTATTGAATAAACTAACCATGGTCTATTAATTTCTTTTCCATTTGGAGAGAACGGTAGAAATATTTTTTCGAAAACCTTCGACCATTTTCATTAGTTGGGAAATTAAATTGCGTTACCTGAACAGGCCCTCTTTCTACTAAAATTTTTGTTAATGTTGTTGATATTATCTCAGGCCACTCTCCAGGATCATCTGAGGTTGCTGTGTCCTGCTGCGACTGCTGTGAATCTGATGAGCAGCCAAATTTCTTTAGTTCAGAAAGCCTTGATGAGGATGACGTGCTGGCTTCTTCAGCGTCACCAACTTCTCTTCTCTCTGGTTTTGGAGACTCCGAGTCAGATGAAGTCACCTTCTCTTCCCCAGATTCGGAATCTTCCCTCATAATTTCCATTTCGACTTCTTGGACGCACGGCTCATTAAGTGGCCCGGAAAGAGAACTAGAGCTTGATTCTAATGCTTCCGCTGACACATTTTCTGGCTTCGAATATTTTTCTAAAGTATTGGCCAGTTTTTTCTTTTCTTCTTTTTTTGTAGACTTTGTTTTCGATACTGAAAAATTATAACAATTTTATTACTTAATACAATTTAAGAATATGTAGGTAACTATCTGTGTATTGATTGATATATGATTGATATGTATGTAGGTACTTACCATATTTATAACTTTTCTTCAACTTTCTTCAAAACACAATCACTAACAAAATTAATTTGCTCTCCTCGATCATCTCTGCAGCCAATTCAAAAATTAAATGACAAAATAATTATCATTGCACCCATATTACCACAGCATTAATGTAAGCATCATATAATATTATATTTCTTAAAATCAGCTTTAAACAATTAGGTACTTACCGACAAAAGAGATCGCCGATACCCCGATCAAAAATAATATAAATACCTACTTCATAAATACGATATGTTTCACAGTCAATAAAAGCCGCCAGCCGCCAGTTTTCTGAAAAGTCACGTTTTGTTGCTTCTGATAAATATCCGGCTTTTTTGTAATCATTGCATAAAGATGCATGGAAAGCGTTCCTTCAAGTTGGCTTCGTTTAACAATTAGCCGCCACGGAATAAAAACTAACTTCGAGAATTTACATAAACAATAATCCATGTAACCATATTATCAGGTGTTCATTTACACAATAAACATTTTTTATACCTATATAGGTACATATTTTTGAACTTCTAAAATTTGTAAAGTAAAAAAAATTGTACATTTTTTTTTGTAAGTTGTATATAATTTTTAAACCTTTTTGGCCGCCCCTGAATTTGGCCGCCCGTGTGCGGTGCACACATTGCACACTGGCTTGGCTCGGCCCTGGTACCCAGAGAACGGAAGACAAATAGACTATTATTAGACTATACATTTATCGTAATTACGTAAAGGATTTTGATATACATATTTGCTTCTGTTTTTTTTTATTTGAGTTCATTTCATTCTAGTATTCCAAGGAATTAATTTATTCCTGCATTTCTCGTTTTTCTGTGTTTATTATTTCTTGTTGTTTTTTATTATTATTGTTGGAAGATCTCTATCAGTAAATCTGTAACATAGGCAGTCAAACTAGACTCTTCCACTGGAAACTAGATTTGCTAGAAGTCCAGTGCAAAATTATTAAACTCGCAATATAAAATAAGCTATAGAATTGGCCTATTAAACTGCTTGGTAATGTTAACAGCGATTAATTGTTCGAGCGCAATGCTTATACAAGGCTCTAAAAGTGAGAAACGATTCCTCTTTAAATATAAAACAAAAGTCTGCAACCCTTATGGTCGGTGAATTTCGACGCCTACAATCCAAGTGCATAATAAGCACTTTATCTGTCGGAAACATTATTGCGATTGGCGAACCAAAAATTAGTTATTAACGACAATTGTCTACTCACTGTATTCCGGTGCTATTTAGAGCAGCAAAAAAGAGAAGGGCCCGAGTATGCTTCCTGCTTTTTGGTACGATATGCATAAACCGTAAACTGTAGAAAAGGACTTTTTGCATGGGAAGTGTGGCATTTGTACTCGATCCAGAAGCGGACTAGCCGTAGTCGTTATTAATTAGCTCCACCTTAGAAATTAGAATTCTAACCGTATTATTGTGAGTTCTTGATATTATGTTCTTGAAATCGAACCAATAGTTTGAAATGGTTTCGTAGAAAATCGGTAATTACTGTAGACGTGCTATATTGGTATGTTCTCAGACCATTCAAAATCTGAATGCATCTGTTAATAATAATCTAAGAGTTGCCTATGTCATGCAGGCAACCATCCTTACATGTGGATGCTGTAGTAGCATACTTTTTTTTATTGAGTAAGGGTAACGGAAGTACTAAATTCAAGCTACTGAAATGCATATATACAATAGGATTTATGATTTAACACAAGAAAATCTCTAGAAATTTTGAACAACAACAGTAATAACTAAAATTGGTTTTGCACTACTGCATCTTTTAATAATGTGATGTATTCTCAATGTTAAAATACTTAATACTAGATCTCAATGAATATCCATAGACTAAAAAGATATTTTATGGTTATATTTAAATGTAAAACTACATATCTTTGAATTTAGATAAAAAATAACTCGCATTTATTGTTGACACAAAATTATTTGTTGGCGGTGTTCTGGAATTTACGATTCCGCCTACATTTCAAAAGTTGCAGTCCACCCCTGGATGACATAATAATATCCACACATCATTTTATTTGGCAGAACAAAGAGGACGGTGTTTGGGAAGCATCCTACAAAACGAAGCTTATGTGGTCTAAGTTCATTAAAACGTACGTTCGAGTTGTAAATTATCGTGTTATGTCATGCCATGAATTTTATAGCTAATAACCACTTCTTGTAGTATGCATCCTGTAACTAATTAATAAAACACGCGTGTGCACGAGGTGTAAACCAGAATCTATAAAGAGTGCGTTCCAGTTCAAGCAGCCAACCGATCCAACCCCTAATTTGCATACTGAAATATGATCCTCTTTTAGATACAACAATGGGCGAAATCAGGCAAAAGAAATCGCATATGCACCGCCAGACCAGGATGGCAAACTGTATCGTTCAGGACACCTCGGTACAAGAGCTCTTCCTTCCAAGTTAAAGTTAACCTGGTCGACATTCTTGAAATTGATCCTGAACGGCAGGTATGAAAAGGGCTTTATCGTAATTATTTGATTATTTGGCAAATAGTTTTCGTTATCCAATTATCTTCATTAATATATGCATTTATACAGGGTGTAGAAATGCTTTACGCACCATAGGGATTTCAATGGTAATTTCTTCATATGAAAATATTTGCTTCCCTAATTATTTTAGAGCAAACTTGTATTGAAGTTTTTTGTAGAGAAAAAAATTCTGTATACATTTAAGCCAGAATTTGTCATTTTACATTTCGGAAAACCGAAAATTTAAAGAAAAAAATTACCATTTTTAGACAAATCAGTGGTGCCTTGAAATTACTAAATCATCTCAAAGCATCAACAAATTAGTTTGCTGTTTATTTGTTTTCATCTGTCAAATGTAACGACAACCAAATAAACAGCAAACTAATTTGTTGCTGCTTTGAGATGATTTAGTAATTTCAAGGCACCACTGATTTGTCTAAAAATGGAAATTTTTTTCTTTAAAGTTTCGGTTTTCCGAAATGTAAAATGACAAATGCTGGCATAAATGGATACAGAATTTTTTTCTCTACAAAAAACTTCAATACAAGTTTGCTCTAAAATAATTAGGGAAGCAAATATTTTCATATGAAGAAATTACCATTGAAATCCCTATGGTGCGTAAAGCATTTCTACACCCTGTATACTTGTGTTCGATATTTAATTGTTGGCATTTGCCAAATGATTAATATTTCCACATTTTAGGGAAATATGATGTACGGCTTATTAAACAAGAACATTCATTTAAAGCTATTAATCTAACTATTAATAACCTATCATTGCCTGAAGCCTAGGGTTTTGAAAATTTTAAAACCATAAATTTTCAGGAAAATTTCCAACCCAAGTTGAACAGTAACAATATATTTAAGTGAAAGTTCTCACTGAACTAGTGGTTGAGGTTATAAAACTTCCAAATGGTAACAACTTTTGGAGATTCTTATAAGACAGAAAAATATTGATGTTATGTCAGATTAAACATTAAGTGCTACATGTGATGGTTCGATAACATAATGAATTCCTCTTTAAGGTTTATCTAGACATATCGTAAACTCTGAGTGGCTTATCGATGCGTATCAGTAGCTACATTTTATAAGCTGAGTCACTTTTCATACATTTTATTAAAAATAGATAAATCCAATTACCCCTAATAATTATAAGCAATTGCTTTTTGGGAAAAATTTTACAGAAGTTGCAATTTACCAACATTCGTTAATGCATTGAAAATGAATTTTGCTAATTTTCAAATCCAGCATAAAATTTCCAAAATCTGAAAAAATACCAAGGGATAGAAATAAGAAAAAGTTTTAAAATTGTTCACATCTGTATTATGATTGTTTATTATACGACCCGCGAAACGTTACTACGAAATTCTACTGCATAGCAGATCATTAATCAAAAATACGTACTAGTTTGAACCTTTTCCACATCTTGTACACTTTAATGTTAATTTGCAAATTCAAATTTTGTTATATAACTTTAGAAGATGTATTGCTTATATGAGTCATTCTTATTATCTATATATTTAAAACGTGAAGCGTTTTCTTTCGACATCTATTTTGAGACTTCCACCGGGCCGATTTTGATAATTCTTTTTTTAAATGAAAGCCGTTATCGTGTAGATGTGCACAAAAGTCCTAAATTGAAAATAAATGGATAATTTTAAGAGTAAAACCAACATATTGTAATTTTCAAGTGGCTGCAGCCGGCCATGCTGTAACAGTAAACCAAGTGTATTCTCGAAGTCAGCCTGCGGTGTTCTGCTCATTTTTTGCAATGGGCTACTGTAACTACTAAATGTTTATTTGAAATCAAAGGTCTGCTGATTTGTGAGACAAACGTCAAAATACATGTAAATGACAGTTAACGAAAATTGGTATTGCTCATACGCTGTAAGGTGTTTTTTCTGCTAATTATGATTATGTGAATGTGCTTATTTACACACTGGTTCATTGCTTTCCCTGTTGCTACAAGCATACGTATATTTTTAAAACGTATTTCGACGTTATCTGACACATATTTTTCATAGTCTTCCATCCTCACAGTTTCTTTCGTTTAAGTCGCATTCAGTCATCGCTTTTGTAATCTATTATTTCAAAATTCTATTCGGCTTTGTCCTAGCTTTTCTTTCTGGTACCCTTCCCATTTTCGTTGTGCGCCTAGCATGTGCGATGGCAATTAATAAACTACAAAGACAAACTCTGGATAAAGCGGGAATATATAATATTCGTCACAACCAGTATTTAGCTATGGTCAAGTGTATGTAGCAATGTCACGTGAGAGTAGTTTTGAAAACTTAAAAATTCAAACTTTACCTGATGGATGCGTTAAACATTGTCTACAAAGAAGTTTTGTAAATTGCAAAATATTTTTCAACGGGTTCCATTAGCGGTTTTTTATTTACCTACTGTTGTTTTATCAGCTCGACGATGATATTTAAATGGCAGTTGCTCTCAAGACAAATAGGGGTTATAATAGTGATTTTTAAAAATGCAGTATCCGTACAATAAGGACATATTGTCTTGAATTTATATAAGGGTTTACCTAAGAGTATATTCCAAGGCCTTTCATTCGGATGAAAAGATCTATCAATCGATTAACACAGTGGTGGAGGCAGATGACACAGTGCACTACCACATTGAGTTTCTTCACACTCTAGCCTCCCGGACTTCTTCCAAATCGCCTGCCTTTGAAAGTTAGAGTACTTATACTACTGAGAAACGTGAAGACTGCTGGTGAAAGCTCCGCATCGTAACGTCACTGAGACCAAAATTTTCATAGATTTTGGAGAAGGGGAGACAGTCTTCATTCCTCGAATAGCCCTTTTTCTTTCAGACTATTCTTTTCAATTTAAGAGACTGCAATTTCCCGTAAAAACCTGTTTTGCCATGATCAATAGGGTGCAGGGACAGTCGCTGAATCAGGCTGGGGTCGACTTGAGGGAAGACTGTTTTTTTCTCGATCAACTTTATCTAGACTGTTTAGGGGTCAGTTCTCCAAACAACTTAGTGGTGCTCAAACCAGAAGGGAAAACATCCAATATTGTCTACAAAGAAGTGCTTTTACCCTCTATTCGACGGGATTGACTTCTACTTCACAGATCGTTACATAATAGAATCTAGGGGAAGGTAAGAAGTTTTAATTCGCCATATTAGTTCTTTTTACAAGTAGGGTCAAACTATTTTCAGAGCTTTTCGAAATTCATTCCTCCAAAGGAGTTAAATGTGGTTGACCTGTTTCTGTAAAGATCTACAACGAGGAGACTACTACAGGTGGAAAGCTGAAATTCGACATATTAGTTTGTTTTACAAATCAGATCAAGTAAATGTCAAGGTTTTGCAAAATTCGTCCCCGAAAGGGGTTAAATAGGACAAATATGTTTTCTAAATATCGCTCCAAGGAAACTACTACAAGTACAGGAAGTTAAATTGAGCATATTAGAACCTTTTTCAAATCGATTCAAATCAGTTTTAGGGTTTTTGAAAATTCATCCCCGAAAGGAGTTTAATGAAACAAATCTGTTTGTCAAAATATCGCCACGGGAAAACTACTACAGGCAGTAAGTTGAAATTCGGAATTTTGGATCACTTTACTAATCGGAAATAATTTTTAGTTTTTCGAAATACATCCCCTCAAACCGGTTAAATAGACCAGAAGTGTTCTTCTAAAAATAGCCACAAAGTAATTATTACAGGCAGGAAATTGAAATTCGGCATATTAAATCGTTTTACAAATTAGGTCAAATCAATTTCAGGCTTTCCGAAATTAACTCCCAAAAGAATTAAATGGGATAGATGTGTTTCTCTAAAGATCGCCATAATACCGTAACTGCTGCAAGTAGAAAGTTGATTCGGCACTGTAGTTCGTTTTATACATCGAGTCAAGCCAGTTCGTTTTACACATCGAGTCAAGTCAGGGTTTTTCGAAACGTATCCTCTCAAAGGGATTAAATGGGGAAGATGTGTTTTTCTAAAGATCGTCACGACATAGATACTGGTAGGAAGTCGAAATTCGGCACATTAGTTCGTTTTACAAATCATGTAAAACCATTTTCAGGGTTTTGCAGAATGCATCTCCTCAAAAGAGTTAAATGAGATAGATCTGTTTTTTAAAGATTACCTTAACGAACGAACTACTACAGATAGGAAGTTGAAATTTTGCATATTATATCGTCTTATAAATAGACCAAATCATTTACAGGGATTTTTGGAATTCACCCTCAAAGGGTGCTACGGTGTAAATGATCTCTTAGCGGTTGAAACTGTGTGAACAAACCTTTAGTGCCGATATTCGGTTCGCACCCATCGAAATTTGATAGGTTGGCGATTTTTTTTTGTGGTGCTCGGATTTTGCAAACTCATGGCACTTCGGCCTTCGTCTCATTTTTACAGCGAAGCTAGCAGCTTGCACGGTTTTTCGGATTCTATAATCCGATGGGGAGTTAGTCTGCTTTTGATTCTTTGTGTGCCCCATGCCGTTTGGCGGAGTTTTGGTGTACAAGCGAATATTTGGACATTTAATTCTGCGCCGATTGGCGGACTTAGTTGCAAAAAAGCTTCTAAAAAAATATTCGTGCACATGGCCCATATTCTTGGGGCGAGTTAATTTGGAGTTTTGTCCGCTCTTGCGTAAAGAGCTACCAAATTATATCTCTCTTGCCTGAATATGAAAAGCAATATTTGAGTGTAAATATAATTGTATCACATAATGACAACATTTTATAATCGTCTATGGAATTAATAGATTCGTTAAATTGCAGTGGAACATATCCACATTGCTTAACACTAAAAATAGGATCAATAAATATTCATTTGAAAAGTTTAAATGTGGAAGGGGGAAGGAAGAAGAGTATTATTACTGTTTATAGATTAACACATAATATTGCACTACCTTTTTGCCTTCGGAAAAGAAATTGTCCTGTACGCCTATCATTTGCGATAATTAATAAATCACAAAAACAAACTATGGATAAAGTGGGAATATATCGTATTTGCCATAACCAGTATTTAGCCATGGTCAAGTATACGTAGCAATATCACTTGTGAGTAGTTTTATAAACTTAAAAATTTAAATTTTACCTAATGGATCCTGCCACAGATTACATAGAAGTTTTCTAACTTGCAAAATATTTTGCAACGGGTCCACTAGTTACATTTATTAGCTGTTCTAAAGGAGTTCTGAGAATTACAAGCCATCCGATCGGCGGCTCCACATATTATTGTTCATAGTTTATTTTGTTTACTCATAAAACGTGCTTTAATAGCAAATATAAGAACTGGAGCAAAGATGATTTTATTAGTAGAAACAGGGCAGTGTGAAAAAGGGATTAGATGTCAATAGACCTTTGAGTTGTTTAGTCGATATGCACCTTTAGTTTTGTGTTAATACTCAATAAATATATTTTAAACGGATTTGTTGTTTGGGGAGCTCTTACATTGTATAAACTAAGTTACTTCGCATTTTCCGTACATATACATATGTATATGTATTTATATTTTTAAAACTTCCATCAATTTTTTCTATTACAATCGAGCATTAAGTTTTAGTACAAACAGCTGACACTAACATCCCAACCCTGCCAGTGGCCACTACAATTCAGCGAACAAGTGCAGCGCAGCAATGACCTTAACCCACGTAATATTATTCATATTAGAGTAAAATACAATCCCACACGCTATTTACTATTTACTTGCAAATTTACAATTTCACAAAGGGCCAGAATTTTTCTTATTTAAAAATTGAGAAAATAAAGTAATCCTCCTCTCACAACCTCATCCCAAACTCTCTTAAAAAATACAATCGACCAGTTGAAAATCTCCAAACAGCGAATTTCACACAAAGATTGATTTTAAGGTTTTTCTTATAATTCTAACGTTTTCCCCATTTCTCAACCCCCAACTCCACCTGAACCGCTAAATTCCCACATCCCGAGTTCTCTTAAAAAATACAATTGACCCGTATAAAGTCGTCAAACATCGAATTTCACACAAATATTGATTTTAAGGTTTTTCTGATAATAATAACGTTTTCCCCATTTTGCAACACCCAAATCCACCTGGGCCACAAAATTCCCACATTTTGCATTCTCTTAAAAAATATAATTGACCATCAGAAAATCTCCAAACAGCGAATTTCACACAAATATTAATTTTAAAGTTTTTCTGATAATTATAACGTTTTCTCATTTTGCAACCCCCAAATTCTTTTAAAATATCAAATCCACCAGTAGAAAGACTCCAAACAGCACATTTTACACAAATATTAATTTTACTATTTTTCTGATAATTATAACGGTTTCCCCATTTCTCCAACACCTAAATTCACATGAGCCGCAAAATTCTTAAAACCCACAAATTCATCCACATACTGCTAAAAACAAAATTCTTTCTTTCCCCCTGTTTATGCGAACATTCAATTTGTAGGCACCTCAGCTTTCTACCCCTGTATTTTCGCCCCCGTGCATCACAGACCCCGAAGACCAGCCATTACGATGAGCGTTGGTTCATTCTCTTTGCAACTAGCTCCAAATCACATTTGGAGCTTTCACAAAGTATGCGATGTAACAGCAGCGAACGCTTTCGTGTCCAAAAATCGCTTTAACCACCGTATTTTCGCCCCCTCGAATCTTACATTTTTACAACCTTTCCAGGAAGTACGCCCTTGACGAGATCTTCAAAATGATACCAACAACATTCACCTGCAATACGTACAACTTGCAAAAATTCACGAAAATTGGGCATTTTCCAAGCGTCACACAAATCGCTAAAAGAGCCCCGTACTAGCGTCACATCTCCAATTCGGTTGAAATTTTCAATGTTAAAAGAGCAAATAGAATTCCAAAAAATTTAACTAGTTTGCGATAGACCTGTGTCGGGACGTGAGAAGTCCGAAATTAATTTTTTACAACACTCAAGCAAATCCAATTATTTTCGGTCTTTGTTAAAACATTTCATCAAAGAATTTTATTAATAAATACTAATTAGAGTTACTAGTTACCTATAAAACTACTTTTCTAATAATTTATTCTATTGCAATTTACACAGAGTTAAAATTCCTCGTTTATTTGGCAACAGAAGTGATGACTTCTGGCTTAAATTAGTGAATATATGAAATTCATATATACAGGGTGTATCACAAATACGTGTGTTAATTGTAAGGCGTAGTAGACCTCGCTATATTATTTTTTTCCATTTTAAAAGGCCCATTAAACTGATTTAAAATTACTAATAGGCTATATACTAAAACGTGTATCAGCCTATGATTAAAAATACATGAAGCGCAAGATTCCTCAGTTATGATAGAAAATGAATGTTGTAAAAAAATTATTTTTGAAAGTCATTGTGACGAATTAAGTTAGATACCGAACGACCCATTTGGTCAAAACTATGGAATAAAAAAGCATTGAAAAATTACGCTTTTTGCAAAATACTATAGAGAAAAGTTATTCAACTTGGAGAGTTCTACCACAGGTTAAAGTTAACACACATATTTCTGATACATTCTATATATAAAAGAGGTTAGTAAATAAAAGTAAACATAGAACATTGTGTTAGGAGATGCTAGTAGGTACATAGTACTAGAAGAAAGACTAAAAAGAAATAATAAAAAGACTTAGTAAAGTTGAAGCAGTTTTAAGGTTAAGGTACAATAACTGATAATTAATTGAACATGCTAATACCTGATAAAGTCGAGTACTCAAAACAGCGTTGGCAGATTTAATAAAAATCCTAAAGATAAGGAAAATAGTTAGGAACGAAGTGTAAAGTGAAAACAAAAAAATAAGGCAAAATTGAAGAAAATAAGAATAAGCCCAGTAAAATAGTAAAGCAATTCGAAAAATGAACACAAATATTAGTAATACAATGGAAAAAAGCAAAAGAACAATGCAGAAATAAAACAATTAAAAATAGTGTGTTATTTTTAGCTAACTGAACATTCTCAAGGCCATAAAATCCCTACTTTTTTCAACTTTAGCTAAAAATTAATTTTTCAAAATTTTAAATATTTTTCAAAATTGCACATACTAAGACTTAATATTAAAATAGAAATTTTTTAGAACATGTAAATTGGATAAAGAAAAATCTCCTCATTTAGACAACTGTAAAAGAACATTTACATGATTTTTGTAACAGTAATGCATTAACAGGGCTAGATTAGAGTTTCTGGAAGCCATTTAAATAGATTTTGGTTAAAATTGAAAAATATTTGTCCTAAAAAGCGCCTTGCATAAAAAACGTAAAAATTATGCAAACGTACTAATTTTCGGTAAATAATAAAAAAAATTAAAGAAGTAATTAACATTTTATATTATTTTTCCGAATTATAAATCTTTAAAGTGTTCACATAAAAAAATTGGAACTTTAATATTAAGTCTTGGGATGTGAAACTTTGAAAAATATTTAAAAAACTTAAAAATTTATTTTTAGCTAAAGTTACAAAAATTAGGGGTTTTCTGGCATTGACATTGTTCAGTTAGCTAAAGATAACACACTAAAAAAATCTCATTGAAATCTTACTTACTTTCCGAAATATAGCACTTTTTGGATTTCGACAATTTCGAGAAACTCCATTTTCTAAATAAGTAAAAATCACTCGGTAGATATGATAGGAGGTAAATAGGTTTTTAAGCAAGCACAAATTATTGACGTGAAAAGTTTTTTTGAAAAATTAAAAATAAAAATGTTTTCCATATTATGCCGACTTTTTGGCGGACACTGTATATTAACAAATGTAGATCAAGGGGAAGATAACATGGATGTAGAAATATACTGGAAGAAGCTGAACAATAGGGTACAGAACGCACGAAATAAGAAACGAATAATGGTATGACAAGGAGTATACAGAAGCAACAAAAGAAAGAACAAGACAAGATTACAATAGTTGAACAGAAAAGAAAAAAACTAATAGAGGTCATTAGAAAGAAGTAAAAAATTACACCAATAACCTAGTCAAAACAAAGGAGGAAAAATTATTAAACAAAAAACTAGAGAAAATTCAGAACGAAAGAAGAAACAATTACATAAAAATTTACAGAAAGTAGGAAGGCATGAAATATAAATCAACAGTCATGGCAAGAGGAATGAAAGATGCGGAAGAGGAAACAAAATATGAAGATGAAAAAGTTTAAATGAACATGAAAAGAATATTACCACAAACTGTTGAATCAAGAACTAGAAATCAAAAAAACAGAGTCACAATACCAAAAATAATCCTCGATAGTAACTATAATAATCATAGGGCAAATTCACCAAGCAGTAAAAAAGTATAAAGCACTAAAAAAAAACAAAAAACAACAAAGCACCACAGAGCAAACAGCTAATAGCAGAGCTAGTAAAAATAGTGGAGAGAAACTACAAATTCAAATATACAAGCTGATTGAATAAATATGAGAAAAACATTCCAAGAGAATGGAGTAGAGAAATAGCAATTCCATTGCATAAGACAGATGATAAGGAAATAGTAGCAATTATGAATAACACTGTTTAATATAATTTATAAAATCTTGTCAAAGTTACTACATTCCAGTTTAAAAAATTATGCTGAACGAATATTAGGAGCTTACCATCAAGGATTTAAATATGAAAAATCAACTGTTAACACTATACACGTCATACAACAAATAATGCAACAAACGAGAGAACAGAATATAGATTTATACATGGGTTTTATAGAATTTGAAAAGCCAAATAGAGGAAGAACTAAAGAGAAAAATAATCAAGATGACAAAAATATACGGGCTGTAAATAAACCAAAGAAGTACAAAGTATATTAGATACGGAAAGAAAATGGATATGAAGACAAGCTGCCTGTGTTGAAAAGTGTGAATAGATTTAATTATCTTGGAACCCTAATTATGACAGATAATAAAGAAAAGGTGAAGAAAAAAAATACAGAAGGAAAAAAGAGCATTTCCGCAAATACGGCAATACTAAAAAACAAAAGCGTTACAAGAAAAATTAAAATTGGAATATGTAAGATGCTAATTCGACCAGTAGTGCCATATTCAATGAAAGCGATAACATTGTCGAAAATTGAAGACCAACAATTGCCGAGACTGGAAACGAATATACTAAGACTGATACTGGTGCCGATAAGAACAGATGAAGAAGACAGGCGCAAGATGAAGAGCGAAACAAAAAAGAAATAGAAGGGGAAATTTATTACGCTTTGCAAAAGCACACAAAAATTAACGGCTTGACCACATCATGAGAAGTGAAAATGGCAAAATGTTGAATTTACTTACACGATGGAGACCACTTACAAAGATAACGCAGTAGACCTAAACTGAGATAGTGGGACGCAGTGATGGCAGACCTATACGCTGCAGACATACAAGACTTGGGAGGGGGGGGGGAGGAGAAGAGGGGATCGTGGATGAAAATTGCAGAAAAATTCAAGGCACGTGAAAAGTTACAGAAGGCAAATTTTGACTAACATAAACAGCGTTTCTTGTATTGGCCGGTGAACGGATTAATGTCCTCTAATATAAATCAGTTGTATAGTATACAACCTAATAGTGGCAAATACATTCTTTGAACACAAAGATATACATAAATACACCAGACAAAAACCAACAAGAGAGGAAAAATCTATAATTGACTATGTGTTAGTAGAGAAGCAAAACAGGAAGCACATTAAAGACGTGAGAGTTAAAAGAGCGGCGGAAATATACAGTGACCACTACCTACTAGAAGCAAAAATTAAAAATTCGGGGACTGGAAACAGAGAAGAACAACGAGAAAGCAACCGAAACCAAGAAATAACAAGAACGTCCAAACTGTGAGACAAAGAGGTGGCACGACAATATGCACAAATGGTAGATAGACTAATATCAGAGGAAATGACAAACACAGAACACGAAACAGTAGAACAGTTGTGGCAGAAACTTAAAGAAATAATCACACAGGCAGTGGTAAAAATATGTGAAACTAGTAAACAGAGAAACGACGAACACAAAAGAACGAGCTGGTGGACCGAAGAAATAAAAACGCAGGTACAAATAAAGAAAAAAGTATGGAGAGAATACCTGACAAACAGAACAGAAAACAAATATAATAGATACAAAGAACAAAGAATAAAAGTGAAGAATATGGTAATCAAAGCAAAGGAGAAAGCATGGCAAGAATTCGGAAGGAAGATGGAAGAAGAGAGTACACAAAATCAAAAACTTTTCTACAGAGTACTAAAAACAATAAGAAAAGGGAAAACAAAAAGAATAACAAGAGTGAAGAACAAGCAGGGGGAATTAACGAAGACCAACAAAGAAACGATGGACAGATGGAAAGAGTACTTCGAGGAGCTACTTGAAGCAGAAGCAGAAGAAGACAATACAAATATAGAAGACGTAGAAGAACGTACCAGAAATGAACAGAACGAAGGCGAAGACAAGATCACCAGAGAAGAGATGGAAGAGGCCATAAAAAGAATGAAGAATGGGAAAGCCCCGGGCTACGACAAGGTTACATCGGAAATGATCAAAGAAATGGGTGAAAAAGGAAAGAAATGGCTGCTGGAGATATACAATAAAGCTTGGAGAGAGGAAAAAATACCGCAAAACTGGGAAATAGACCAAATAGTGTCCATACACAAAAAAGGTGATAACAAACAGTGTGACAACTACAGGGGCATGACACTGCTTTGTACCTCACTCAAAGTCTACGAGCGGATACTGGAATTAAAACTGAGAAGAATAACAGAACAGACATTGGAAGAGGCGCAGAGCGGTTTTCGTAAAGGAAGAGGCACACAAC
This sequence comes from Agriotes lineatus, assembly GCA_940337035.1. Taxonomy (NCBI): domain Eukaryota; kingdom Metazoa; phylum Arthropoda; class Insecta; order Coleoptera; family Elateridae; genus Agriotes; species Agriotes lineatus. The sequence continues at coordinate 22,478,443 of OW679202.1, forward strand.
ACCATATATTCACCATCAAAGAAATAAGTGCAAAAGACTACAATACAATAAAAAAACATTCTTAGCATTCCTTGACCTTAAAAAGGCGTTCGACAAAGTGCCCAGAAAAGAAGTATGGGAAAGCTTAAAGAACAAAGGGGTAGACCCAAAGCTGTGCAAAGTAATCAAAAGCCTATATAACAATACTAGAAATATAGTCATCAGCAATAACAACAGTTCTACGGAATTTAAAACAAGGAAAGGGCTGAGAGAAGGAGGGGTGATGAGCCCAACATTGTTTAATATCTTCATGGATGAAATAATAAAGAAATGCCAACCAGAATCAAAGAAAATGTTAGTAGGATACAGCAAACTACAGCCAATATATATATATATATCAGAGTGCGCATTCGCAGACGACGTGGTACTCATAACAGAAAATGAAGTAAACTTACAGAGAAATCTAAACATATGGAATAAAACACTGACAGAAAACAAGATGGAAATAAACACGGATAAAACAAAAATACTAGTGATAAGCAAAGAAAGACAGAACACAGAGATAAAAATAGATGACAGACAAATAGAACAAACCGAGAAATTTAACTATCTGGGAGTGACTATAGATGAACAAGGAAAACAAGAAGTAGAAATAACAGAAAGAATGGAGAAAACAAATAAACTATTCCAAGTGATGAACAAGTCTTTTATAAGTAAGAGAGAAGTGTCTCGAGAAACAAAGGTGAGAGTATTTAAAACAATATTCAGACCGATATTGACATATGGAGCGGAATCTTGGGTGATGTCAAAAAGGATTCAGAGAAAAGTGGAATCAGTGGAAATGAAATTTTTGAGGAGAGTAAGAGGGGTGACACTTAGAGATAGGGTGAGGAGCGCACAAATTAGGGAAGAGCTAAAAATAAACCCAGTGACAGAAGTTATAGAAAACCGACAACTCAGCTGGTGGGGACATATGCAGAGAATGAATGAAAAGAGGAAGGTGAAGCAAATATGGTAGGCAAAAACCACCGGGAGAAGAAACAGGGGTAGGCCACAAAAGAAGTGGGATAAGACGATAGAGAAGATACTGGAAGCAAGAGGCAAAACATGGGCGGAAGTAAAAGTGTTAGCCCAAGAGAGAAAAGAGTGGCGGAAGTTTGTGTATAGTGAACGACGCGAGTGAGGTAAATGAAAACACACAAGTGAGTGACTAAGATAAGAATTCAGATTATTTTGATATTTAGATATTAGTAAACATTCTGACAAAGTAGTCAGTTAAGTTAAGTAAACACTGTAACACCCTACACCAATCGGTAGAAGGGTTCTCGATTAAATAAAAGAGTACTCCCTCTGAGTATCGTAGGCTTACCCGCTCGCACTCGGCTATATACAAAAACTTTTGATATTTTCAATATCGAAAAAAAAGCTAGGCTCCGGCAGCGATGAGGGGTGAAAAGTATTTATAAAATTGGGTTATGTAAAACTGGTAGGTACTAGGGTGGGACACGTTGATAAATTTTGTTTAATTATAGAGAAAAGCGTGGCGAATCCCATTAACTTTTTTCAATGGAACGCTACATTTAGGTACCTAACATAAAAGTTTTACAAATATATTGCACCACCGCATCGTTGCCGAGCCCTATATAACTGATATATGGAGATACTGATTATACTGATATCTAATTATAGAACATATCGCTATATCAATACATATCAATACATCATATAAGTTGATGTAATGATATTTATGTCGATCATTTCAATATTATTTGCAACACATATTGAAAAAATCATTACCAACACTCTGATATCCATTTATCCACCCCTAGGCTTCTTAAACTCAATAATTACTTAGGATTGCTTTTTCCAATAGTTTTATGTACTTTTATTTTATATGAGCAACTGTGAACAATAACATCGTCAGACTGGTGTATACCCAAATTGTTTGTCTCTAAATTATTGCTTTCGAAGCTGGCGTTTAAATGCTAGACTAGATCTCAATTTATACAATTTATCACAAACAGAGATAATGAAGACATCTGCAGGTTCTGCGTGTGGAGCCGCTGGTGACAATGGGCCAGTTAACCGCCACGTTAAACCCCCTCGGATGGACCATTCCCGTTCTTCCCGAGCTGGACGACCTTACCGTAGGGGGGCTGGTAATGGAACTGGAATCGAATCGGCGTCTCATCGGCACGGCCTTTTCCAGCACATTTGCTTGTCCTATGAATTAGTCCTTGGCGACGGCAGTTTGGTATATTGCTCAAAGGAAGACAACCCCGAATTGTTCTACTCCGTCCCATGGTCATACGGGACGCTAGGCATCCTGACGGCTGTGGAGATCAAAATGATCCCGGCTAGGAAATACGTTAAATTAACTTATCAGCCCGTCAGAGACCTAGAGAAACTGTCGAAGGAATTCCAAAAAGTCAGTCTGCAGACGTCGTACGATTTCGTGGAGGGTCTACTGTTCAATGCCAACGAAGGGGTCGTCATGACCGGAAATTTCGTAGATAACGCCGAAACTAACAAGGTATTGTTGCTCGGAAATGTTCGTAGTAGAAATAATAACACGCTCCGCTAAACGTATTGACGTGAATACGTCTTTCTCACGTCGGTAAATTGCAGATAAACGCGATTGGCAAATGGTTTAAGCCTTGGTTCTTTAAGCACGTCGAGAGATTCTTGTTGCAGGATGCCACTGTAACCGAATACATTCCTCTCAGAGATTATTACCATCGACATTCACGGTCGATATTTTGGGAATTGCAAGTACGGCATGCTTCCTGCTGAAATTTGATAACGCTACAAGTTTTCTGTTTAGGATATCATCCCGTTTGGAAATAATCCAATCTTTAGGTTGCTGCTCGGATGGCTGGTGCCCCCCAAGATCTCCCTCCTGAAGCTCACGCAAACCGACGCTGTAAAGAAACTTTACGAAAATAATCACTGCATACAGGATATGCTCGTACCTATCGATAGACTGAAAGACAGCATTTTATTGTTCCACAAGACTGTAGAGGTTCGTGTTAGTTAGTAGTAGAATACACCGCCGTCTCTGTCCCTATATACAGGGTGTCCCAGAAATAAGTATACAAAAAAGCCCATAAAAGAAGACAACACAGTTTAAGAAGTAATTATAAAAATCAGCTTAAACCTTGCTGAATTAAAACTTATTAAAATTTCACCTAAAAAATGCAGTGCGCCACTTGTTTTTACTTTACTCTTGTTGGACTATTTATTGTTACAAAAATCTTGTCACTTTTGAAAAGTATTTCCTTAGCAATCATATCTTTCCTAAACCGGCTCGTCTGTATCGGATAGTGGAGTTTTTAATCAGATTTTAAAATGCTCAGAATAAAAAAATATCTTTATCCCTAGTGTTGTCACAAAATAGGTACAAATATCTTAACGTTGCTAATAATAAGGAAACACTAAAAGGAAAGACTTAATAATGCACACTATATCAATTTGCAAATTAAACAAATTGCATCCGCTGGAATTCGAACTCGCGGAATCCAGTCGCCTAGCCAGGTGCTTTAACCACTCGCCAACAAAAGCCCAAGTATTATATTCGCTTGCCACTGGGTTATAAACGACGCCAACTAATAGTTCTTGGGTTCAAGCAAAAAGAGACAAAATGTTATGTTTTTAAGGTATTCACGCTGTATTTATTTGACCGAAAGTATATTCGGTTTCGAGCCAGGTAGACACCTAATCCGTATGTAAAATATTGTTCTTCTAACAAATAGTTTTTGAGCTGTACAGCCAACCGATAGACAGGCAGGCGGAATTTAAAAAATATATTTTCGTTATCTAAAGATCCTGACACGTAAAAAACTGGAAAGATGATTTTTTTCACGATTACAGTTCTTCCTTCGTCTTTTAGACGAAGGAAATACAAGTCAAATGTTTTGGGCCAATTTTTACTTTCATGATACTGCAGCTTTTTTTGTTCACTTATTTCTGGAACATCATGTAGAGACCTGACCCGACTATGCACCACAGCAACCTAGGTTAATTCATAATTTAAAAAGGTTGTAGAAGCCATAACAGCCATAAATAGACCTACTACGTTATATTAAAAATTCTCTTGTATGCTGAAATTTTAAAAGTACTTTTGAAGACCGGATTCGACTAAAAAAAGCTTTATTACAGAGTCGGATAAACAATCTTTGTCGTCCGAGACCATAGTTCAAGTTGCCGTCCTACTTTCAATGAAATATTTTAATATAAAGCCGATTCTTATTAGTGAGAGACGTTAGTAAAAATGGTAGTCAGTGTTACTAACTTGTTGAACTAATTCGAAACGTCTATAAATTCATAAAATCTTTATTAAAGTTTAAAATATTTCAAACTTTTTCATGCAACAGAAACAAGGTTAAAATTAGGATATTATCCGCATTTTCGTTCCTAAAATGTAATTCAAATTTGTACTTTTTGATTTTACTTTATTTTATACTCGTAGTAATTAAATATATATTTTACAAAAACATGTATACAGGGTGTTTGTAGATCGCTAGACAGCTCGTAACTTCGTTAATAATAGAGATATCGAAAAGAACTTTCTTTTGTTTTAAATGCCAGTATACAACCTACAAATTGACGTAAACCAATTTAAGCCATGGCATCCTATTTTTTTGTAGTGATACACAACTTTACTTTTTAAATAGAATACCCTGTATATTATTAGATATTTGAAAGCAGCACTAAAAGTGCTTTATGGTAGCATTCTTAAATTTAAATTTTGGAACTTATTATTTTTCAAAATTAAAAATTTTTTTGTAGCCAAAGTAAGCCACTTGGCTCTAAAAATTTCTCATGACCGAATTATAGCACCAAACGTGCTGAAGCAAATAAAAACTATGTTTGATTAAATGGAACAATATGAGTTTCATTAAACAGTTGAAAACTACAATAAAAAGGCTATCCAATGGTGTACCATATTCGTTATTTCGTTTAGAAGTAGGTTTTAAAAAATCAAAAATACGTAAAACAATTTAAGAATAAATGTTATTGTTAATGAAACTCATTATTATTCCATTTAAAAAAACATAGTTTTCAATTGTTTTAGTATTTTTGGTGCTATACATTGGTCATGAGAAATGTTTAGAACCAACCGGAGTTTGTTTTGCATTTGTTGGCTAAACACTTTTTTTTATTTTGAAAAATAAGTTCCTAAATTTAAATTTGAGAATAGTATCATAAAGCACCTTTAGCGCTGATTGCAAACATCTAAAAATATACAGGGTATTCCATTTAAAAAACCAAAGTCGTGTATCACTGCCGAAAAATTAGGAGGCCTTGGCTTAAATTGGTTTACGGCAATTAATAGATTGTGTACTGGCATTTAAAACAAAAAAAAGTGTTTTTTATATCTCTATTATTAACAAAGTTGTGAGCTGTCTAGCGGTCTACAAACACCCTGTATATATAAATATAAACGATGTTATATTTTGCTATTTCTCCTATCTAAAATGTATACATTTTTCGGAAATTATAACTTTTTAAGATCTGTGGAAGATAGTTACTATCACGGTTATTCAAGGATTTGCAATAAATTTAAAAAACAGTTTTGCTTCAGAGAGGTGGCACAACGGATAAAATATGTAAATGCTATCGCAGGACCACAAGAAAATACGTTAAGATTTTTTCAAACAAGCATTATCAAGATGTCTATGTCTTTAGGTAATCTATGGGAATTTGTACGTTTAATGTGGTAGTAGTTCTTATTAACTTTAAATTTCTGCCCAAAAACACAGTAACAATACATCTAAAATAGTAGATCAAATTTACTTGGAAAGAAGACCTGCTTTTAAATAATTAACAAACGAACAATATGGTCACATTTTATTATTACTATGTATTTTTGAAAAAACAAAAAACTGGTTTATTGAGTCATCAACAAACTATGATTTCTATTTAAGAAAATTGAGTTTCATAACAGAACGTAAAACCTGTACCTATAGTGATGTCACCTTAATCCTTGACTAATACTGGATAAAAATGGGATGTGTTCACCACAAGATTTTCTTTTACGGTTTGTGAAAATTTAATTCTACAATTTTTTCAAGAAGTACTTATAAAAAACGGTTTTGACAACCTAATTTTGCGATTTTTTAAGCTATACCTCTCAAAAACCTTGTTCGTAAGTTATAAAAAATTACGTAATATATAATAGGGCTTTCAAAAAATATTCATATTATTAATTTTTAGATTAGACTTAGAGAACATTTTTCTAAAAGTTTGTAAAGCTTTTGCAACGACACAGACAGACCGACTGACTCACAGACTGGCAGACTCACAGACATACATCACTTCGAGAATCATATTATTTCTGAAATCTCGAGCTCGAGCTACTATACTTTATTTCACAAAGTAAAAATAAGGTGTGGCCATCACAGGTTCTTCTTTTACTGCGTAACTTGCACACGCAAATTTAAGTTGATAGTGACAATAACAATATATAACGCCAAAATAAATGTTGTGTATATCTTAACGAAATTTACTCATTTTTATAATCATTCTTAAATTTAAGGGAAAACATAAGTAGCGAAATTGGCGAAAAAAATTAATTTGGCGATTATTTCAAAAACTACTAAAATTTTTAGATTTTGAGGCATCTATTTTTATCTAACTCAGCACTGCCACGAATACTGTTAACAATTTCAGACACTTCAATACAATTTGAAATAGTGATTAGTTGATTACATTCTCCATCGATGAAGTAACGCCTTTTTCCAACTTATTGGAAGAGTTGATGGATGTTGACGTATGGAACGCTACTTATTCAAAATTTTATTTGAATCGAGTCTATGACATAACTTTTGGTTATTGCTGAAGATGTCCATCGTCGATGGTAAAAAATAATGTAAATTACACAGGAATTTACCATATCTAGCCAGTGGCACTCCCCGCTACTTACGTCCCTTGCAATATAATAATACTATTTCTTGATTTTGCGGTGTTCAAAATGTGCCGCCGCCCCCGGTCATGTTGATGTAGTCTTAGGTTTGCTTAAAGATGCTGAATGGCCTGGATTTTTGAGGGTCCGTGATCATAAGCACTTATTCAACAATAATCTGCAGGTGTACCCTCTGTGGCTGTGCCCATTCATCCTCCCTGCTAATCCGGGTATGGTGCATCCGAAGTCGAACTCCGCCGAAATGTACGTCGACATAGGGGTCTATGGCGTGCCGAAGACCGACCACTTCAAGCCGCGAGAGACGATTCGGGCCATAGAGAAATATGTAACAGAAGTCGGCGGGTAAATTTTTGGAATTCCTGGCCGCTCCTGCCACCTACACTCATTCCGTATTGTCTGCAGGTTTCAAATGCTATACGCTGACACATACACGACTAGAGCGGAGTTCCGGAAGATGTTCGACCACACTTTGTATGACAAGCTGCGGGCTGAACTCAATTGCGAAACCGCATTCCCAGATGTTTACGATAAAGTTAACAAAGAGGCGCGCATTTAGCAGTCTTGTGCTGTGGATGTTGTGATTAAGCTAGATAAGTCGTTGCTCTTTGCGGGGTTGCGTTAGTTGTATTACCCGTGTAAATCTTGCTCTGTTTCTAAACTGCCAACAAATATTTTAGTCACCGTAATTCTAAAATTTGTATTTGTATTACTATTTTCCAGCTTCTGTTTTTTTTTTGTACTTCCATGCTGTTTATACGTACTATAATACAAGTTTTTTAATGGAACCTACAGTTTTACTGCAGTGGCTTAAATCGAAGTACAATAACTTTATTTTAAAAATATTTATCAGATTAAACGGCCATACTTCTCAATATCTTATTATTAAGTGGCATACCGCAGGGTTCCATATTATGCCCTTTTTATTTCAGTATTTCCATCTGTACTGCAAATAAGGGAAAGCGAAAGATAGATTAGGTGTCATTCCTTTAATAAATATACAGTGTGTCCGCGGATTGAGTTCACATAAGGTGTAAATAATAAAAAATATTCGACTTAGAAGCTGATATTTTAATAATCGCTCCTGCTTGTTCTCAAACCAAGATTTTGACAAAATCAATCAAATTAATTAATATACAGGGTGTTTTTCGAACCAATTTTTAAAAAATGGCCAAGAATAAACTACCTTTATTAGAAGAGATAACAAAAAAAGTATTAAGAAAAGTTGTTTAGAATTAAGAGTGATGGTAGACTCTCAATTTTCAGACAAATCGGCCTACTTTGATTATTTATTTTTTTTTATTTTTTATAGGTACCAATATACTTTTTATTTATTTATTTATGTATTTATTTATGCAACCAACAGTTACCACCAAATAAAGGTTGCAATAATACAAAATACATATATACTATTATGATACATAAAGATCAATCATATTAAATGAAATTAAAAGAAATAAAATTGGTATATTAATACAATCAAATTTAGGAAATTTTAAATACGATTGTTGGCTAAGTTGAACTGGGTAATACAGATTAAATTAGAGAAAATAGAATTTATTTGGAAAGTTATAACATTTGAGTATTCCGTAATGGTGATGGAAGATACAGTGGCGTAACTAAGATTTTGCTCTGGGGGGTGTTCCGGTAGAGTGATCAACCTTAGAATAGGAATTTAAAAAAATCTGTAAAGGGCTTTACCCAGAACCTTCCTCGTGGAAATTGTGACACTAAATAATTTTAAAGCTCTAATTAAGTTAGGGGTAAAAATATCTTCACGTTTCTAATAAGTTAAATACATTTTCAAATTAAAAAAACATTACCGGTGGTGAATTTCGAAGGGCCAGCGGATGCGTATGCATTCCCAATGCTTTGGAAGGAGAATGAGCTATTTCTACCTGCGCATTTATTCTGCATCTTTCGGGTCCCATTTTTGGCAAGAATAAAGCTTGCGATATGTACAAATTATTACTTGTATCTATTGCTAAGTTAAATAAAAAATAAACAAAATTTTATTTTTTAAGGAGCTCACTCGGTATGTCTAAAATTTTCTCGGTTTAATAGATATATAACGTGTATGCAAAATATTGTCTTCCTCCAACAAATATTTTTTAAGTTATACTGCCAACAGACAGATAGACAGACAGACACACAGACAGACAGACAGACACACAGACAGACAGACAGACGGAATTGAGAAAACCTGTTTTTCGTCATCTAGGGACCCTGAAACGTAAAGATCTGAAGACATCTCGGAAGGTGATTTTTTCGCGATTACAAATATTACAATACTTTCTTCGTCTTTCAGACGAGGAAAGTAAAAAAGCGAGCGTGCCATAAAGTATAGTTGATTTCATTTCTACAGAACTTGCGGTAGGTCTTGATTTAATTTCTTGGGAGTATAGACCACCTAGTTATATTTAAGAATTTATTTTTTGCTTATTAATCAAAAAAAGTTAGAAATATTTTTTCTTAAATAAATAACAACTTAATTTGCTTGTAAAACAAAATTGCAAGATATTGCATGTCCTTGCAATAACTCTAACCTATGAAAACGTTAAATGTCATTTTGACTGTAAAAAATTAGTTAAATCATGGCCCACTGCAAGTCCTATAGAAATAAAAGCAACTATACTGTTTATTTATAAACAATTTAAATCATTACAATTGTAATACAACTTGTAGTAGTAATTCAAGTTTTCTTGGTTTTTTGCTAAGCCGTTTATAATTTCATCTATACATTCTATACGTTCACCTGCAGTTCTCTGTGAATGGAGAGCATTGCCAATCAATTCAGCCTATATTGCGATGTCGTATTTTGGAGGTAAGTCTTAATCCTTTTTAAGGTGGAGAATGATCTTTCAGCTGTTGCAGTTGACACAGGAATCGTTACAAGGATTTGCAGCAACTTGAATATGTTTGGAAACATGTCCTTATTGCATGTAGCTAGCGCATCTATTGCTGCTTTATATGGAAGATATTGTAACATTTTTCCATTTCCGCTATAATTTGAACTCCGCAATCACGTCCGAAGGAGATCGGATTTTAAAAATGGCCGAGTCCAAATTGCAAATATAATAATTGATATTCAATTATACATTACTAAAATGTAATTTTAGATTTTTTGTTTAAGACGAATTTTAGCTATTCCTAAAGCCTCGGGGGGGGGGGGGGGGTCTGACATCCATATCACCCCCCATAGTTACGCCACTGGGAAGATAAGATAATGTTAGTATGAAACAAATATGCTTGCTATGAAAATAAATAAGTGTAGTATGTATAGATCAGATTATTTAATTTTAAAAGTGGGCAGCAATAATCGTAACTATATAGAAGGAGAATTTTGTTTAAAAATATGATTGAATAACAAACTAAAATTATGTACAGACGTTTTTGAAAAAATCTATTTAGAACCAATATGCCTTTATTTGTGTGAGTATTTGGTGATATACAAATAAAAGGTTGTTAACAAATCTACGACTTGAAGATAAGCGAAAATGTAAACTAGAGTTGATACGAGTATACAATCGGTGAAGAGATTGTGGAATACAGTTTAATTAGCTACAAAGAAGAAGCCGACAATATTTGAATAGATTTGGATTTATTGGTGTATTGGAAAGTATAATTGACAGTCATTATTGGAGTTGAGGATTCTACAGAGGACTGGAATCGGTTTGCTGAGGTTTGTTGGCGTGGCTTGATTACTACGCTGTGGACAAAGGAAATTAGTTGGGTATTATCTGTTAGTTGGAGTTTACCAGAGGGCTGATGTTGACGGTCGTGTGCGGGGAGTTCAAGGAGTGAAGTTGGATCTGCAGGAGCTTGGAGTTTTGGCTTTTGGGAGTTCTTTAGTTGGTTGAAGGTACATCGAGGATAGGCTGACATTGAGCTTGGCTGGGAACAGGATCGGTGGTGTTTGATATGAGTAGCTGAAAAGTGAAAGAAAGTCAGGTTTGTTTTAGTTAGTTCTAATAAGGAATAAAGAAAACAATTAATTGAGTAAAATAAAATAATAACAGTACTTACTTTGGTGAATTGGTCACTGATTTGTGAAAGAGAAAGGATATTTGTCAATTTTGATTTTGTTGTCGTTTTATACTTGTTAAAAGTCAAACTGACGTTTAGTAACAGTCAGTGAATAACAATTCATATAAAAATTAGAATATCAAAGAATAGATAACTTGATTAACAAACCGCACCCTTATGAGAGTCTCAAATGCATTGCATAATATTAAAATAACTAATAATAGGATTTTAAAAGTAGAGTGGTATATTTATTGTAGATTTATATAGCCCAAACGGTGGAGCTAGCACACCATAATTATGGCGCCCAACGTGGTGCTGCCATTCTACCGCAATACATAGAAGAAAATACAAAAATAGAGGTACTGTAATAGTAATATGTAGTAGTAATACTAAAAACACACAATTAATTTATGAGAAAAAAAAATAAATCCGGAATGTACATAGTTGCAGTTAGTACTAAACGAAGTGTCAGTGTAGTGCCACGACAGAAGCACAACACCGGCATCGGACCCCCATCAACAGCGTACAATACACGCTCATGCTGCACAACCAGACGACGCGACGGCACCGCACCATCCCATCCCAACACCCACCAAACACCCTTCCACTATTTAATAAATCCCAATATTAAACATTTTTTATATGAAGCCAGATTCATTGCAAATATATCCAAATGGCTGAAGTTATTAGATATAGTACTTAGTTTATAAATAGGCGAATTCATCGAAAAGTTAATTCTGCAAGTACTGATGTAAAATACACATCGGTTTCTACTGGGATAATGCGGAACATTAAATTTGAAAAATTCCAAGAGTGGAATAGTCTGTTAAATTATGCAAAATCTTGTAAACAATTATTGCCGAAATTACGTCGTTTTTCTAATGAAAGTATATTAAATTCTGCAGGTAATTCAGAAGTTGGTATGAGATAAGTATATTGGTCAATCGAAGAAACTTTTTTGAACTTTCTCAGTCGCATTAATATCTTATATTATAAGAGCCGATGCCGCCGGCCGTCCAGACCGTAAGCACAAGTGGCGCCGGCACGCGCAGCATGAAGGGCCTGCATACTACTACCACACGCGCGCTTGCTATATCGGTTTCTATAAGCGCAGGTTTCTGTAAGCGCACATGCCGACCGTGAGCACGTGGCGCCGCCACACGCAGCCAGACGTAGGCTGGCTACGCGCGTTCTAGTAGAAATTATAACACGGTGACCAAAAAACCGACGCGTACTCCAGATGACATCTAACAAAGGTATTATATAAGTGTTGTTATTTTGGAAGCAAGCGGAATTTCTTAGTATAAATCCAAGTTGTTTATATGATTTTTTGACACACTGGTTAACATGAGAGTTAAAATTCATTTTTTGTTATCAATCGCGCATTTCTTTATGTTAAATGTAAGTTTGTTTTTTACCGTCCAAGTATATACTCGACCAAAATCTTCCTGTAACAAAAGACAATCGTTTAAACAAGTAATCCCTTTATATATCTTAAAATCATCAGCAAATAGTTGACATTCTGAGTTAATCACATTTTGTGGTAGGTCATTAATAAGTATTAAAAACAATAAAGGCCCCAAATTGCTGCCTTGAGGCACGCCTGATAAAGTTTCGAATTTCGAAGATGTTTTACCGTTGTAAACTACATATTGATGTATGTGTTTTAAATAAGTTATAAATAACCCGATCGAATGTTTTTTCGGAGTCAGTGTAGATTACGTCTGCTGTAAATTTTTACTGATACTCTCTGAAATAAATTCTATAAAAAGTAATAGATTAGTTATCGTTGACCTACGCGGTACAAAACCATGTTGGGAGGTACTGATATGAGGTTTAATAAAATTGTATAGATATTTATATATTATGGACTCAAATATCTAGCAGGGAACTGAAACAAGAAATACTGGCCTGTAATTGATTACGTCATTTTTACTACCGCTCTTAAATATGGGACATACCTTCGTTATCTTCCACTGGCTGGGAAAGGTTGCAGTATTTATTATTAAATTGTAAATGAATTGTAGTGGTTTTACAAAATATTCCGCACAAGCCTTGAATATATATGTCGGTACTTTGTCCGGTCCCACAGATTTCTTTGGCTTAAAATTTTTAATAGCTAGTAAAATGTCATCTAGAGTAATGTCAGTAATATGCAAACTATTATTTATTAATGAAAACGACTGCTGAATGTCAGTCAAATTGTAGGCTGCTCTTTCTTTGGAGTACACGGATTGAAAATAATTTGCAAATGAATCTGCTTCAGAGGTATTCCGTTCCAAACTTATACCGTTATACTACGTTACGACGTCACTGCTCTTGTTTCTCCGAATCGATTTATAAAAGACCAAAATGTGTCAGGTTGCACATTTAAATTATCTTCCCCGTCTTTTATATAGTTTTTATATGCATTGGCAGTGTCAACTTTAACTTTTCTTCTCGAATAACCAAAATTTAAACGGTAATTTTTAATTTTGGTTTTTCTGTACAGTTTCCAAAACCTGTCTTTTCGTTTGATATCTCTGATAATGTCCGGTGTAAACCAACGGGGTAACGTCGCTTTATATTTTTAGTTTTGGGGACCGCTTCGTCCAACACATTATACAATACATCGTAAAAGATATCTACTGCAGTGTCAACATCCGTAACACCTTCAAAATTCCAATCTGTATTGCGAATACCATGACACAACTTTAAAAAGTCGGCTTTCCGGTAGTTGTACTGTTCGCCTCCGAATGTATCAGAGCTGCCCACAAATTTACTGATGCATTCTAATTCACAATATAATTTATTAATTTTTTTATTTTCGATTACAAGAAGTATGATCGGCATCTTCTGGTACAAACGGGGTTTCCAGTCCAAGAGTGAAATTGTTGCTTACTACATTTGTTAATATAAGATCCAGATATACACCATTATAACATTTAATATTGTGTTATGTTGTTCTAAAGATAACAAATTTCTTCTTCTTCTTCTTCTTCCTTCTGTATTTAGGCATAATTGCATGTTTTTCTTCGCATATTTGCCTCCATTTAGTCGTTTGGAAGGTTGTCACTCCATCGTTTTCGAGGTCTTCCGATGCTCCTTCGTCCTGATGGTGATTTATCCCTTGTTATTTTCACAATTCGTTCTTCCGTCATGCGATCAACGTGCTCATTCCATTTTTTCTTTCTATCTAATACCCAGTCATTGATGTTATCTATCCTACATATTTGTCTGATCTCCTCACTTCTTTCTCTATCCATTAGTGTTTTTCCAGCTATTCTGCCCGCTATTTTCATCTCTGTTGTCTCTAGTATTCTTTTCGTTTTTGATATCTCGGGTCGGGTTTCTGCTGTATAGGTAAGTATAGGCCTAATTGCAGTCTTGTAGATCCGGGCTTTGGCTTCGATTCTAATATGTTTGTTTCGCCATATTGTGTCGTTTAGGTATGCCGTTACCCTTGTCGCTTTTGCAGCTTGGCTCCTACTTCAGTCTCAACATCCCCGTATCCAGATATTTCGATGCCCAGATATTTAAACCTCATTTCTTGTTGTATGATTTTATCTTCGACCATAAGCTTGCATCTGATCGGTGTCTTGGAGGTAGTCATGGATTTTGTTTTCGCCGTTGATATTATCATATTAAATTTTTTTTGCTGTTTTATTAAACTGGTATAGTAACCTCTGGAGATCATCCTCGTTCTCCGCGACCAGCACCGCATCGTCTGCATAACATAGGATTTTGACCTCCTTATTTCCCATTTTGTATCTTTTTAGTTTGCTTACTTGTTTTATAATTTCATCCATTACGATGTTAAATAGAAGCGGGCTTAGAGAGTCTCCTTGCCGAATGCCATTACTTACAGGTATATGTTCAGTTAGTTCGCCGTTTATTTTAGCTTAAATCTTATTTTCTGAATATACATTTTTAAGTGTTTTAATGATGTGAGGTATTTGTCTGTCATAAAGAAGGTGTATTATATCCGCTAACTGTATTCGGTCGAAAGCCTTCTGTAGATCGATAAAACACATGAAGGCTGGTCTATTGTATTCAATCGACTTTTCCGTTATTTGTCTTAGAACGAAGACGGCGTCTGTGCAGGATCTTCCTGATCTGAACCCCTGTTGCTCGTCTGCTAATGAAATACATTCATTTATTTTGTTTGTTATAATCTTCGTGGTTAACTTAAGGGTAGGGCAAAGCAAATTTATGCCTCTATAATTTTCTGGCACTTTTTTATCGCCCTTTTTAAACAACATGATCGTAATGCTGGTTCGTCATTCATCTGGGATTTTATGTTGGGAGAATATTTTTTGGGTTAAAGTTGTTAATTGTTGATTTAGCTTCTCTCCCCCGTATTTAAGCAACTCGTGTTGGTGATGTTATCTTGACCTGGGCTTTTCCCGTTCTTCAGTGTTTGGAGTGCTATTTCTATGTCTTTCTTTTCATAACAAATTTAAGAAATTAAAATACTCAGATTCTTTTTCATTTACGTTAGAAATAGTATGTGCTATATTTAACCTAGACAAATTAAAATCGCCTGCAATAAGCAAATTTCTGTTATTGCCAATAAAATGCAATTCACATTCATCATAAAAGGATCGATATACTTAATTGAAAACAAGAATTGGGCGAAATATACACGCAACATAAATATAAAGAAAACGAGTTCATACTTAACTTAACCCACATGTCCTCACATACTGTATCAAAACGACATCTTTTGACTGTTCAGATCCGATTTTACTGCTATCAGTACACCGCCACCACCTGATTTGTTGACCAAAGCACAATCCCTGTCCCTTCTGTATACAGTATACGTAAATGGAAATAACTCACCGTCATACACAAAATCACTTAACCCACTTTCGGTTAACAAAATTATGTCATAATTACTAGAAATAACATTTAACTTAATTTTTTTGCTTTTGTATTTAACCCTCTAACGTTTCGTTAAAGAATTTTTAAATGAGAGCTACTGCCATTAGTGCACATCATTCAAATCGTTGGGTGTAGATATAATATAAACATGACTATTATCTTCTATTCTCATATAAATTTTCCCATTTCTAATCCATAGGCGTTTAATGTTATTGGCTCTCTTGAATTCCCTGCATTTCCAAAAAAGTTGTTTGTTGTCGGCTGTTAGTGATTCATTGATGTATATAGGCTTTGGTGGATCCATCGCCAGTTGCGGAAGAAGTTGAGAAAGCGATCTTGTATTAAAATTGCGTTTAACCCTTCGTGTTTTTAAAAATTCTCACAAATTTTCAAATTATATTTCGCGGTTCACCCGGTTTACGCAAATCAGCCTTTAGTCTATGGCATGCGTCGATCATAGAGCGTGTGATTGAAAAACCTAGTGCATCTCCTATAATTTTTACGGTTACCAAAATGATCTCACCATCCGGTTCTGGTACACCTGAGATCTCCACTCGATTCATTCTAGTATATTGCTCCAAATTGTTTATTTTAATTTTCAAGTTCATATTTTCCTTTTGCAGTGATACCTGTGTTCTAGATAACTCATCCAGTCGTTCCATACACGCTTGATTTTTTTTGTCTTTTTCCCTTATCATACCATTAGTTTCATTAATTTTTGCGTGGCAGGATTCTAATGATTCGCACATGTTGTCGCACTTCGCAGTTAGCGAATTAATTGCACATAAAAGATCCTTTAAAGTAGGTTCATTTATATTTCCATTATCGGAGATAGTAATACATTTCTTACATTTCCAGTTTCCTACCTTATCGCTTTCATTTAAAAGTATACCTACACATTTTATGTGCCAAGTATCTTTAAACTTTGTGCAGTGCACATGTTCATTGTGCCTTGTGCTAGAACTGGCAAGTTTGTTTAAACAGGATGCAGAGCTTTTTTACATAATTATAACTTGCTCACAACCGCACAAACTATAACCGCTGTTTATCGTGGCTGTAGGAGGAACTCTAACTGGTTCATAAACTAAGATATTAAAAAAATAATGGAGTCAATTCTACAGCTACAATAAAAGGTATGTTGGTAAAAAAAAATTAAAAATCAAAGTAGGCCGATTTGTCTGAAAATTGGGAGTCTACCATCACTCTTAATTCTAAACGACGTTTTTTTGTTATCTCTTCTAATAAAGGTAGTTTACTCTTGCCCATTTTCTAATAATCGGTTCAAAAAACGACCTGTATATTAATTAATTTGATTGATTTTGTTCAAATATTGGTTTGAGAACAAGCAGGAGTGATTCTTGAAATATCTGCTTCTAAATCGAATATTTTTTATTATTTACACCATATGTGAACTCAATCCGCGGACATCCTGTATATGAAAAGAGGCAACAGTATATCGCCCATTGTTGAATCTGTAAGAAATTAAGTTTGGTGTTTGATCATGCTCTACGCTTTAAAGAATATATTTCGAAATGTTTTCAAAGTGTATACTCAAGGGCGCCAGCAGATTCTTTTTCCAAGGGAACCCACTAAACATCATCTGTAGCAGTTCGGTAGACACAATTTTCAAAAACCTAAAAATTTCACTCATTATCTATAAATAAAACCGGTCCCTCCACAAAAACCACTTCTGGAATTAATTACTCTTCCACTTCACACAGAGATAGAACGCTACCCCATGCTTAAGAGAAATTAATTTGGGTATTTTACAATGAGACTAAAGGAAACTCTACAACATCACAAAACAAAAGAACGTAGAACATGTTTAGTGGCGTCACCGTACCATTGATTTAGAACCAAACAAAAGAACATTTCAAATTTTATAATTTCTATGCTAAGAATTGAGTTAATAAATACACTGCACAAGTACTACAGAAAGAGCGAAAGAGATGCATCTGACATTCAACTAATTTACAGCAGTTTTTGATCAATTTTGTTTCATAATTTCAGTAAGGTTGCAATAAATCTTCAGAAAAAAACACAAGTTTTGATATGTTCTATCGGACTTTTTCTACTGTCTCGAGTGTTTATCACACAACGTTTCGGGAGTTTCTGATCTAATCGGGTCCTCAGGGAATGAACTCTTGATTAGTCTTGAGGACTGATTTTTTATACGTTTTATAACGTACACTCGTGCCTACCCCGGGGTTTGAACCCGGGACCACCGATCGCTGTGATTACGAATCTGACACTCTTACCACTAGGCCACCAGCGCGGTTATGTATTTTAGTTATAAACTTATATATATATATATATATATATACAGTGTGCCCCTGGATTGATGTTACAAGAAGTGAGATGGACTAAACAATTTTGAATTTTATTTTAAGATTGTGACATTAGGTCCTGCTTGGTCTGAAGAGAATTTTAAGAATATTTTCAGTTTTTGAAAACACAAGTCGACCTTGACAGTGAAGCGAAAACTATTTTCTTTTCAGATAAATTACCATTTCTGTTCATGATACGGCAAAATGTTACCGAAAAAAGTTTTTCAGAGTGATAAATTATGGCCCTATATAAAAATAAATTGTATTTTTTTTTCTGGTAAACTATCATTTTTGTTTATAATACGGCAAAAGTTTACTCAGGAAGTTCTACCGCTTCATAACCACATATGGCTCGGAAACTTGGGTATTAAATAAAGAAACAATAGAAGCTTGCAAATTCACCAGAAAGCAATGGAAGGAAGACTTTAGGGAATAACGCTAATTGATCGTAAAACTAACACCTGGATCAGAAATTCGACTAAAGTAGATAACATAATCAGAAGGTCCACATCACTCGAATAGAATTGGGCAGGACACGTTGCCAGGCACCCGGAAAATTGGAGCGGAAGCGTCACAAGGTGGAGACGGTGGGGAGAGCGAAGATCAGTAGAACGACCGCAACAACGCTGGTTCGATGACCTGAAGAGAGTAGCTGCTCTGAAATGGTACCAGGTAGCTGAAAACCGAGAGAACTAGCAAAACATGAGAAAGGCCTATATCAGAAAGATATAAAACTGCCAAAAGAAGAAGAAGAAGAGACAATAAGAAGCCACGGATGTTGGAATTACAATGGTCGGTAAACTGCTGCAAGGTTGTTTCAAGTGCACCTCCTTGGATTTATCATGAACAAGGTGCTCTAAATCATCTGATTCTGCAACCTCGATGCTCTACAACAGTTTCGTTTTATCATATTTTATTATTGTAATACAGTTTTAGATAGTTTAGAAAGTTCATGCTAAAGTTAATATTTAACATTAAAAGGTAGATATCACAAAATTTGTTCTGTGATTCTGGAACGAAATAGTTTTTCGCTTATAGCTTTGCCATTTATAAAAGTAGAACCATCAAGCGTATTAGCGTTAAAAGAGAAAAATAGCTCTACCTAATAACGGCACAGCCACCTTTGATGCCCATTAAACAAACTAATTTAATTATACCGAAGAAGCAAAAATTCAGTTTTTCTGCGAAAATGCAACAAACATTTTTGAATTTCAATTCGGGTCATACCTGAGGTGCTGAAATTATACAACAATATATAGACATTACTGACAAAGTCTTGCCATTATCTAACAACACCTTGTACCGAAATGATCGATTGAGAAGCAAAGAGGGAGGCGTATGTATCTATGTTACCAATCAACTTGATAATTTAAAAAATACACCAAGAATCAATAATAACTATTGTGTCTCAAATATTGAATCCGTTTGGATCGAATTCCTTCTTGCTGTTATCTACCGTACACCGAACTGCAGCTTCGTTGATAACTTTGATATGATTAAAAAGATAAAACTTACTCCAACTCGACATAAATTTGTCATGGTCTATGGCGACTTCAACTTCCCATGGATCATCTGGTCAAACATAGGCATAAATTAACCTGAATCAAGAACAATAAATAATAATCGGTGTTCCTGAACATGTATAACCCCCTGCATTAGGTCGTCCAAAACCCCAGAAGATACAGAATAGGTCAGCCTCCGTCTTTACTAGATCTCGCTTTGACACAGCCTATTGACAACAGTAATCACATTATTATCACAACAAACCCCGAAATCAGCTTACTCAAATGCTCAATACAGATTTTACCAACAACAGGCTACTGCAACGTAGATTACCATGCATGAAACACCTTCATAAAAAAATCAACTTTGCCTCAGTCAGCAGTGTTAAAGAGAAGTAGTCAAACATTAAAAACGTTATTACTACAGCAACAAATACATTTGTGTTCCAACGAGCAAAAAATGTTTACGAGATAAACGTTGGGTGAATTCAAATTTAAAAAAGAACATAAAAGAGAAAACGGCTACGAAATAATTATCGGATCAGCCAAAAATCGCAGGACTACAACACCTGCAGTATGCTATCAAACAATCTCAAATCTAGCTTACAAGAAGATCGGTTTACATGCGAGAGAAAAGTCAGTAGTAACAGGAATTCATTCTTTAAATACATTAGTAGTGTTCTAAATTCAAACATAAATGCCATTTTCCTATTATGCTCGAATTCAGGTGAAATAGTAAGTAGTCCGTCAGATGTCACCAACCTGTTAGCTAAGCAATTAGAAAAGAATGATGCCCAACAACCAAATGGTTTACACCCAATCGATATAAGCAAAAGAAATCATTATGCGATTACTATTATGTTTAGCGAGAAATAAATCGAAAATGCTTCTCCTCGCTTGAATCCTTGAATCAAGCCTTGGCAACGAAAACATTATTCGTATATTAATTAACAATTGCACAGAGGAGCTACCAAGCGCAATCACAGATCATATGATCACTGGAGAAATATGTGAATAGTGAGAGTAAGCATTAGTAATACCGATTTATAAAAAAGGAAAGTAAACATGATCCTTGCAACTACAGGCCAGTTAGCTTGACGTATCTTATCATCTTATCCCAGAGTATATAAAAATTTGTAGCCACGAATATAACCAAATTTCTTCTTAGAAATAACATAATATTGGAAACTCAGCACCGCTTCTTATCAGGAATATCTATTGTATCAAACCTCTTTAGTAACCTCGACCGGTGGACCACGACGATAGGAAACGGAAAAACAGCAGAGGTAAATTATTTAATTGAAATGCTTAAACATTTATGGATTAGAGGAAATCTAGTTAAATAAATGAAATGAAAACCTTTTGAAAGATATAACGTTCAAAGTAAGAATATCCTATCCTAGCTCCTAATTCTGCAAACAGTCCGACATAAATCGACATGTAACAGCTCGATATGTCGAATTCTTCGACCTGGGACACGGAGTTTGAATTCAAAGAGAAGAATGAGACTATCAATTAAATTATGCAAAATTTTAAAAAGAAAAGTAATGCCATGTAGGTCCCGACGGGTTTCTAATTTACATAAGTTAAATTGCAACCTTAAAGGTTCATAAGATGCAAAATTTGGATTTCTTTTATATTTATTATAAAAAAAACATATTTAAAAATTTGTTTTGAATAGTTTCAATACTTTTTATAAGGTTATTTTAAATCTGAGACCAAATAAACTGCTCAAGTACAGGTCTAAAGAGTAGCTTCAGCACTGCGAAAACATTAAGTATTATAGTGCATCCAGAATGTGTAGTTCAAAACGTGACCACCGAACTTCTGTAGATGGCGCCAAGTGGACAAGCCGCCACTGTGCTAAAATGCTTGGAAATTTTTCAAAGTGGAAAATCGCCACCTTTCGCCAAAACCAAATAGCGCATGAAGGTGCTCGGGACCTTAGCAACAACTTTGCCCCCTTTCAAAATTTCGATATCTGTAGCCGTTCGAAAGTTACAGGCGATCCAGACAGACGGACGGACGGACGGACGGACGGACAAAACGTTCGCATAAGTACGCTGAAGCTACTAATAAGTGAAGCAAATTCTAATTTGGACCGTACTGCGGTATTACAAAGAGTACTTTTTCAAAACTGCCATATCAACTGCTACATCGTTAGATTCTACACAAAAACAGCTTTCTAATGATGGTACTTTCGACTCCCATGTCAATTTAAAAAAATAATCAAGTTGGTCATGCTGCAGTCGTAACGATCGATAAAAAATTGGAACCACGAATATTAGTGGAAACCGTATGTTTTACTTCTATACCAAATTTTAGAGTTCTATCTATGGCCGTATTCAAATAATACCAGCATTTCCATACTTAATTTACGCACTGTATATGTAAGAGGGCAAACAAAGAAATCTCTGCAGGCTTTATAGATGTACTAGAAAGGAGTTTCGAATGACTGCGATACGGGGTACATTTTAGAAGTTGACTTACGCTACCGGAAAAAATTGCACTCCACTCACAATCACTTACTCTTTTGTCCCGAGCTATTGGTTCCGCCACGGGAAAAATTTAAAATTGCAAAATTGATTCCAAATGTAACCCTTTCGAGACGGATTTTCATTCTGAAAATTTATAAAAAAAGTATGTCTATTTTCTCACAGCAGTTACCGTAAATATATTATGCAATTTGTTTTTAATTCTGGGTTTTTTTATTTAGAGGGCGGTATCTATATGTAGCACCAGTCCCACTATGTGGTACACATAGTTACCAGCCGTCTAGATATACTACACACATAACCCAACACAACACTTTTTTTTTAATTTGTATTTGAAAATTTATTATTTGTTATAAAATATTATGCACAAAAAAACAAAACTTGTATTATAAGACAAAAATAATATTTTTCGGTATATAACACTACACCACATGGTACTTACAAGCTAATATTATTATGGTACCTACAACCTAACATTATTCATTGCTTATGATATGCTTGCGCGGAAGAAATTACTTGTGGTACAAAGCAAAACAGTTTTTGCACAAGGGAATATTACATAATTTACACATTGTTTTTGTACGTGTTTGTTTTTTGTTTCTTGAACAGCTGCTACAACGTCTTCTCGTATCACCTTCTGGTTGAATTGCATCCTTTTCCTTAAATAACTCCAGAGCCAGTAATTCACTGGGTTAAGATCTGCTTAAAAATTAGATGATTTCGTTTTGGCATCTGTGTCAATAGTTTTCATGACAACATTTTTGTTTTGCTCAGATATAATACAATCCAATTATTTAAGCAATTAGATTTCGTTTACTTTTTGCTGTTAATTTGTTAAAATTATATAAGAATTTAAAGTATACCCCTAACTTTATAATAACCCTGTATAATATCTTTAAATTCCTCTTAGAGCAATAAGAAGTCCGCTCCTGGCATAACAGTTTTCCTAATAGCTTTAAGAATGTCCTCTAGTAATCCCTTGTAAGTAGTCAGGTAGAGAAAAGGTTAGCGCTGTGTATTGATGGAACCAACTATACCACCATGAATATATTTGCTACGATCACCTAGCCCTTTTTACAACGTTTTCTGGATTATTTACCTATTTTGTCCGGGTTTCAAGAAGTCATAGAAAACTCTTAACTGTTTAAATACAGGGTGTTAATTAAGTACGTAGACAAACTTTAAGGGGTGATTCCTTGATCAATTCTAAGATAAAAAAAGCTTAGCCGCGCATGTACGGCTGAAAACCAAACTTACAAAAAGAAAATTCGGATTTTTAAAAAATCAAATATCTCGAAAACTATTCAAGATATCGTGAAATGAGTGACATATTTGGAATCAGGAGAGAAAACTACATAAAGGTGATATGAAAGCCTAAAATGTGAAAATTCGAACATTAAAGTCGAATATTTCGAAAACGGGTTGAGATATCGAAAAGCCAGTGGTGGATTCGGATTCAGGGGACAAAAATACATAGGAGTCCACCATCAGTTGTATTCTACCTTAACGGGAACCGTGCGACAGACACACAGACACACAGACACACAGAAAGAGCGATCATAGTAACCACTTACTTTGTAAGTTTGGTTGAAAAGTTCATATAAATATGGGACCTAACCGGCTTCGTTTTCAAGATTCAGGGTGTTGAAGTTACAATACCTCTAGGCGTTTTCCAGATTTTTGAAAAAAAAATATTTTTTTTATATTTCAACACCCTGTATCTCGAAAACGAAGCCGTTTAGGCCCCGTGTTTGTATCTTAGAATTGATCAAGGAATCACCCCTTAAAGTTTGTCTACGTACTTAATTAACACCCTGTATATTTCATTGGGTTTTTCTAAACCAATTATTTCCACCCCATGATTTCTGCAGGCTTTTGTTAAGTTAATAGAGACCTGAATGTGAATAAATTTAGTTTACTTTCCAAGAGTTTAGCTGTTAACCTCTATGTTAATACAAAGAATGAAAATTCCATTTTTTTTTCAACTTTTGCCAGGAATTCATGTACAGAATCGGAAAGAGCTCGATAGAATTTCGAGCATTTCAATTAGATTGCAAGAATCGTAAAAGAACAAGAGGGCACGAAAAAACGTCTTTTCCGCTTCCTTTGCATATAGGAAAAAATATATATTTTAGAAAAACGTAAAACAATCATGCAGTGTGTCTCATCAACTATCAGGTAGAGCCAAATAAACATTGAAAAATTATTGGACGATCAAATATTGTGGTATAGACATCGAGGTACTGCTGGGTTCACGAGGAAAGACCAATACGCAGACGACGCGTTTATGCAGTTCGAATGGTTGCAGTACAGTGGCGTAGAGTGTAACCATAATGTTATAATAAAACTAAGTATTTGAGTAGTGTACGTATAATTCTATAATAAGTATATGTAAGTATATGTTAATTAACTAACAGCCGGTCTTATAAAGCCACTAATCTGACGTTAACTTTAATTTGCTGTTAAAATAAACAAAAGCCCATCAAAATTTGTTTACTAATGAATAAAATGTTATAAGCACAAACGTTTTGATGCGCTTTTGTTTATTTTAACCGCGAATTAAAGTTAACGTCAGATTAGTGGCCTTTATAAGACTGGCTGTAAGTATATGTGTCACTTTAATTACCGCGGTCACTTAAGTTACTAAATTGGTAATCACTGTCACTATCTTCTCCGACATTTATGATTAACTCTTCGGTATCTATGCCCAAAAACATTTCCAGCTGAAGAAATTTGTCTTCAATGGCAATCACTTTCTGACATCGGCTTTTCCAGTCTTCTTGGGATGTATTTGTAAATGCTTGTTCGGCCAACTATACCACATCATTAAATTGAAACGTATCGTTTTTTCCTGCTACTTAGTTTTTTATTTTGCCCAAATCAATTCGATCGGATTTAATTCCGGATGATAAAACGAAGACGTAATACGACATGTCCATTATTTTGTAGTAGAGTATCAAATTTATAAGTTATGTAATGATTTTTATGTTCTTTGGTGATTGTGTACAGCTGAGGTTTATATAACTTTTGCGAAAATGTTATACCTTTTTGATGGAACCATTCAATCACTTTAGTTTTTTCACTATTGTATGTAGGTGCAGGGTTTAATCGGGCACTATGATGCGGAAAATTGTCTATAACAACTACGGAGATCTTCGGTAAATTTGGAAGAAGGCGTTCTTTTACCCATATCTCGTAATTGGTAGGTACCGTTAATATCGTCGTGGTAATCTCCACTTTTTGTCCCAGATTTAAATGTTAATAAACAGTTTGGAATAAAACCCATCGCCCCACCTGCGTGAATCATGATTAATCGTTGACTCTTCGCAATATTTGAGAGCAACCCTTCGTTGCTATTGTCGCTCCAATTTCTTGATTTTATATGATCACTATGGGCTTTCATAAAAAAAACAATCTGCCTATTTTCACTACTTTAGTAATATTTGATGTTTTGGAGGTATTCTATTCTTTTTACAGGGATATTTTTCTTTTCCATTAAAAGTCTTCTGTTGTTTTGCGTTTTCTTTCTTCTAAAGTCATTTTTTGCGTATAGCCTTAATAGTGACACGGCGTTTTATGAAAATTGTAGATTATTTGCCAAATATCATAATTCTCAAAATCTTCTAAATCTGTTACAGGATGTTTTCTCGAAGGCTTTTTTTTCGGGCGATTTCAATCGCAAATGCCTCACAAGTGTTTTTATCACTCTTGAGAATCTGCCCTTCTTCCTTGGATAAAAAGTACTGGAACACATGCCGGGCTCCATAGCTCAGCAGTAAGCATTCTGGCTACTGATATAAGGGTCGAGAGTTCGATCCCCGATCCCGGTGAGGTTTTTAAAAATATAAAATGCGAATGAAACCTTCTACAGAATGCCATCATTCGGAAGTGATGTAAAGCCGTGAGTCCCATGTTACTGCGATGTGTAGCATGTAAAAGATCCCTTGCTAAGGTTGGAACTTTTTAATCTCGGCAAAATTCTAAGTAGGATTATGGTACCTGGTACTCTGCATGCCTAGACCTTGTCCACGGGGTTGGCAAAAAGGGCCTATGAAGGCCTACTTGCTATACATGAGTCTCCCCGAAAATACTACTACTACTACTACTACTACTGGAACACATTGTACGCTACACACGCGTTTCAGCATTTAAAACTTTTCGGGAACTAGCCATTGTCAAGCAGTTTACGGGGAACTAACATGTTTGGCAAGGGCCCATTTTGTAAGACTTCTAGATTTAGATTAGAATTTCCATAAAAATATAGATTTGAGACAGTTCTAGAATTTTTTGGCAATATTTTCCAAGAAAACCCTAACTTATGTTATACCAGAAGAACGAGAATTAAAAATCCTATCAAATATATAAAAATATACAGGGTGTTCCATTTAAAAGGAACAGTTGGCTGTAATCTGCAAACTAATCGGCGTTTGTAAACTGCAGCGGATCATTAGTGAGGGTATGTAAATTGCAGCGGGCACCGTTCAAGTAGTTTTTGGGACGTATTTAAATTGCAGCGGGGTCATAAAATTAAATTAATCGACAACTAATCACATCATTTCCCATCACACTTTATTCAGGCTTGAGACTGGCGAAATATACATATTAAATATATATTCGGCGTGTTTAAAAATGATGGATTTTTGTGTTTTCGATATTTGTTTTTTTATTTTTTTTTAATCGCCAAATAAAATTACTTCTTGTGAATCACTGTATCGCCAAAGTGATGGCATACTTGCTGCAAGAAACTCAGTCTATTTATACATCCGTTTTTGTACGCGGACAAACGGACTTCTAAAAACTGTTGTTTATTCAACGTTTCGCGGTTCACTTTTTTCTTGCAGTCGATGCTCCTCATTTTGACGTAAGTTTCGGTCTGATACTCCAAGAGAGTTTGAACAAAGATGTTCAGATTTCGATGGAAAGTGTCGAAGTTTTTATTGAAATGAGATTGGAACGACTCGTATGCATTAGTCGTTCGACACATCTCTGCTGAGGATGATGTCCAGATAGATGAGGGAAAGAGAGCCTCTACGGAAACGTAGGTGTCAACTAGGTAATCCAAGTACCTTGAGACGCGTTGATCTTTGGGTTGTACGGCTCCAAGGTCAAACCCGAAGACTTCAAAGTTTCCTTTTTATAAAACTTGCAGCCGTCTGCTAAGAGCAGTTTTCTGCCGCGTTCGCTCTCAACAACCATTACTTTATTCATTTTAGCGTAGGAACGTTCGGTTTCGTTGCTGAATGAATAGTGAGAATTTCTTGCAACAGTTCGTCTATTTGTTAACACATCTTCAAAATGGAATACCATAAATTTTACAGTATGGAATTCCATCATTAGGCGCTCATCAGATCATGGTAATTACACGGCGCCCGTCATTAACATGAACCCGCTGCAATTTACCTACTTTTTGGAGACACTACCTGGCTATTACATGCTAATGAAGATTAAGCCGCTGCAGTTTACATACGTCCAAACTAATATCGTCAAAATCTAGGTAAAAGTATCCCATTTAATAATATATATAGTTTATTGGGTCAAAAATCTTTAAATAAAGGTCTATAAGCTGGGCCTATTTTATAGATCAGACGGTATACAGCACTGAAAATGATGGGAAGCACTTTAATGACTTTCAGTATACTCTCCAAATCATACATCGGAAAAAGGTTTTAATTACCGATCTGATTCCAGAAATTTTGAATGGCCGATTTGACAGGAAGCGTCTAGTATTTTTCGTATATTTTTGTCTTCTGTAGAAGATGTTTCATAACATGTGAGAAGTACTCGGATTGTGTATACCAGAAATGAAAATACAGAAAAAAGTTTATATAAATATATGACCTAACGGCATAGTTGCTTAATTATAAACTACTAGCTGACCCGGAAAACGTTGTTTTGGATTATGACATGATGGGGAAAACCTTTCAAACCATTAAGTACAGAATCATAAAAGTATGACTGCAAATAGAAAGTCGTACAATGTATAGAAAAACACACTTTCGATATTTTCCAATTTTCCGGCGCTCCCTTTGGATTTTTCCTAATTTTCTTTTTTGATAAACCACCTCGGGAGTAAGACGAACAAAACAAAAAAAAATCATCCAAATCGGTCAAGTCCTTCTCGAGTTTTTGCGTTACTAACACACGGCGATTGATTTTTATATATATAGATTTTGTGTTCCTAAGGTAGCGGGTAGGAACTCTTTTATGGTTTGTCCTACCCAGGGAACTGAATCGTCTTTCCCCACCGCAGATTCCAGGGGCTTCTTGATCCGGGAGGCCACCACCCTTACCTAGGGTTACGGGTGAAGACCACACCAGCAGCGAAGCGAAGAAGAACTTCCGTACGAAGAAGCTGGCGCAAGTGACAACCCTGCTTTTTAAGGTTGATAAAAAAACATGTAGCGTCTATTTCAAAATGGGCTGCTACAAACTATGTCTGATCCATAGTGGACGGCAAATTTATAGCACGGAAAGCAACGGGAAACTACTGTGCTTATTCAATCCCACGAGAACTTTATGAGATGAGCTATAATGAGGCCTTGGTTAGTCTCCGGATGAAAATTGTAACCGGGCACAGGGAGTTAGTCCTGCAGGCTCCCTGGACGAAATTTGCTACTATATAGTGTGGCACTAAAAAATCGCCATAGAAACCGTCTTGCAACGTGAAATGTGAGAGGTAGCAGGAAAACTTGATGTACTAGAAAACAAACTTTGTACTGCTAATATCACTTTTGCATTATTGTCCGAACTGCACTACAGGGGATGTGGTCGCTTCGCGACTTCAAAAGGCAACTTTATGTGTTTCTCTGGCAACGAAAATCGAAGTATCAACGGAGTTGATTTTTGGGTTGCTGAAAAATACTCAAATTCAGTTTTGGCTTGCAATATCATCAACGATAGAGTAATATGTTTAAGAATAAATGCAGCGCCCACAGTAGTAAACTTGATTCAGGTATATGTCCCAACATCTGCTGCTGATGATCATGAAGTAGAATATTTCTATGCTGATCTGCTAATCATACTTTTCAATTAGTTAACTTTAGCTTTCCGAGATTTAAGCGCGCCAAACAGGATAACCTTGAATTTAGAAGGATTGAATATCCAACGATGCTTTTCTGTCAATTTAATTAAATTATTTAAATCAGTGTTAATCATATAATGATAATGAATTTGAAGTATAAGTTGCATATAATAATGGACCCAAAATAGATCCTTGAGACAGACCATTGCTTATAAAACAAATTTCAAAGTTCTACTTTGTAAATTTTACAATCTGCAATTTACGGAAGGTCAGATAGAAGATATCCAATAAATACTCAACAGCCACATTAAAACAGTGTTTCAAAGCGAAGATTTTATTAACCAGATGGCCAACAGTTTAACTACCATAATTTTGGACAAACTAGAAGACAAACAGATTCACTTAAAACCGACGTCTCTGTGCTCAAACAAAAAAATGAGGAACTGAAGCAAGAAAACGCCCCTGTGAAAATTGAGCTTGATAAACAGAAGCGGAATCTTAACCAGCAGGAACAGTATAGCAGAAGCAACTGCCTCCGTATTTATGGTATTCCCGAAGAAGAAAACGAAGATACTGATGTAAGGGTGTTCGCGTTATTTAGAAATAAAATGGGTTTGATTCTGTTTGAAGACGACCTCGATCGTACACACCGTGTTCGAAGAGTAGATATCAATAGGTCAGGTACAAAAAGTAAGGTAAAGCTCAGGCCTATCATTGTAAAGTTTATAAGCTATCAGAAATGTATTTTAGTGTTTAGTAATAAGAAGCTACTAAACGGTACTGGGAAAACTAAAGGTGCGCGAAGACTTAACAAAAATAAGATACAAAGTTCTTATGTCCGAAATAAACAAGTTTGCAGCCACGAATGTATGGACATACGATAGTCGAATTATAATTAATAAGAACCAAATCGGTAATTACTACAGGAAACGAACTAGAATTATTTACTTCATAAATAAAACACACATACTGTTTTTTTCCTTACTAACAGAATTAATTTTTATGTATGGAACACTTTTATACGAGTTATCTTTTAATAAATACATCCTACTACGATTATTAATAAATTATCTAATGATTTACTAATTCAATTATTGTTATGAACACCATTTATATCATGATTATCTTTGAATAATTTCAAAATATAAATAATTTTCCTTGACTATTCTTATCGTATTTTAATAAATGATATTTGCACATTTAAATGTTCTCTCACTGCTCAGCAACTTTAATAACTTTAAAGTCCATGTTCTAGATGCCAAGTATGATTTGATAGTAGTTACAGAGACCTGGTTAAGGGATGGTATCCCCGATGAAACAATAAATATAGGGCAATTCAATTTCGTACGAAAGGGCCGCTTAGCACGGAGTGGTGGAGTGCGCATTTGTTTAAAAAATGACTTGAAATTTAAGATAGTTCTGTCTGATTCCGCTATTGAGCAGCTGTGGGTCAGTGTTTATATTAGAAAAATCAATTTTGTTGTTGGTGTTGTTTATAGTCCTCCATAATCCGAACTCTCATAATTTCTTGACAATTTCGAAAATAGTGTGTCGTCTATATTACCGCTGAATGATACTATAATCTGTCTGGGAGATTTAATGTTGTTATGATGGTTTATGATAGTTCGGCAGCTAGAAATTTAACAACTTGTCTTGATGGTTTGGGACTCGAACATATAATAAAAGATCAGTATTAGACGTATTACATCTAATAGGATTTCGCATTTAGATTTAATCGTTACCAATGAAGTTAATGAAGTTATTAGGTTGCATGAAGTATCGGATCACGAACTTATTGAATGCCAATTTTTAACGGACTGTTCCAAACCAAAACCATTTATTCGAACCTATAGGTTAACAAAGCCGCAGTCTAAGCTCAGTCTGTAGATTCCACAATGGCGTCAGCGTAAGAAGGGGGGTGGGCGTTACCCTGGTCGATTCTAGTAATTGGTTGGTGTAACTTTTAATGCTTTTATTTCTATGGACACGATTATAGGTACAAACCAAACTTAATATTATATATACAAAAAAAAAGAAAAAAATTAAAAAAATACGACAAGAAATATATACACAAAAGGGTCCTCTAGACCCGGGCGCTGGGAACGCGGGAGGTGATGGGGCGGCCTTTCTTACTGGCCGGAGGCGGGGAACGCGGCCTGGTCGCAGTCCGGTCCTTCCGGGAAGCAGTCCGGGGTGTGGCTTGGAGCGGGCGCTGGGTGGTCCTCCTGGGACGTTGGCGGACCGAGCAGGCCTCTCGGGGACGGCGGCTGGAGCGGGGCGCTGCCGGGGCGCGGGGTCTGGTTTCCACTAGGGGAGTCCGGGGACGGGTGGTCCGTCGCCAGCGGGGGCCGCGACGTGGGCTGCTATCGGGGCAGGTAGCCTGCCACAGGGCTTCGAGCTCGGCTTCCTCGGCGTCCGTTAGTCGCACCTCGAGGTCCCAATTGAGGATCCGTGGACGGGGAGCCTGGGGGGTCGGCGGACGGCGTAGCCGGGAGAAAGGGGCGTCTCGCAGGTGCTGCACCAACGGGCTCCTCTGTGGGGTGCCGAGCTCCGGATCGCTCTCGTCCGTGAGACCAACGAAGTCCGGGGTAAACGCCCTGGTCGGCGTTCGTGGGCTCCCTGACGGCAGGCGTCCCTCCCAGTACGAGGATGGCCGGTTCAGCCCCTGAATCCGGGCGCGGGCGATCTGGGCCAAAGGGGAAGCCGGGGGCGTCTTGGGCGATGGGCCGAATAATGCCTCGTGGCGGCGCTTTCTGCAACACAAGGCTCGAGGTCAGGCGGCGGGCGCGAGAAAAAACCTCCAACGGATCCGAGCTGGCTTACGTGTCCGACCTGGGGGTGTCCATGGCGGAATTGGCTCGAGGTCCCACTTTGCCCGAAGACGGAAGGCCGCAGAGTCCACTACGGAGGATTTGCTCTAAGTCCCCGAGGGTGATAGGCTCTGGCGAGGCGGGAGCTGCTAGCTGGTCCTGGAAGCTAAAGTGGCTCGAACTCCAAGTCCCACGAAGGCGGCAGACAGCTAAGTCCAGTGAAACGGCTGTTGGTCCTGGAGCTGAAGTGGCTGCTGGTAGTCCTGGAAGCTGAAGTGGCTGCTGGTAGTCCTGGAAGCTGAAGTGGTGGCTGGTGGACTCTCCTTGGCTGAGTAATTTCTTACCGCCAGCGTCTGACTATTTAAAGGAGCCAGTCCTTTGTCCAACGCGATCTCGACGCTCATTGGTCGAAGTAGAAGGGATGTTTTGCCCGATTTCGATATATTTCGCAATTATAGCCTTTAATTGAGCGGCGTGATCAATTATCGACTTGATTTGAATCGCAATCAATAGTTGTTGAAATGCCGATTCTAACGACACCCAATTTGCTATGTTTTGAGTAAAAATTAGCTCAACTTGGAATTTTTAATTCAGTGTTCCGCGTAAAGCTTAATTAAGTATTATTCTTATGGCGTGTGTTAAAAAGTTTATTATGCTTCGATCGGTTGCGCGCTATTTTTATAAGACTTTTGAGACCAATTACGCTTTTCTGGGATGCTTCCTTCGTTAATTATACTTTAATTTGTAATATTGTATCCTTGCCCGCTGTATTTTGTCGTGGCCCGGCTTTCTCCGTTACAAAGGCCGCTGAATTTCTCGGCCGTTCTCCCGGGCGCGCTCCAGCCGCATGTATTTTGCTGTCTGATGGAAAAATTGCGTTTACTCCACCTGTATATGTGCTCGCGCCCTGCGGTTGGTTTTATTAGATGGCGGTTAATTTTTCCTATCTTCAGGTACCCTTATGTGGAGTTTTGGATTTGGCGCACTCTGATTTAAGCGCGTTTTAGTGATCGAACTGCGTTTATTAATTTTCGCTGCGGCGCCGTTTGGTCGGCCATCCGTTGGCCCTTTTATTGCCGCGGTTTATACTTGCGAATTGGGGGCTTCTTTGAGTTCGCGTGCCGCGATTTATTGTTTTATGGGGGTAACGGTTTTCTTACAATTTTTGTAGGATCGAGGCGATTTGCTGGTGAACAGATGTTTGAGCTCTTTGTTTCGTTCGCCGTGTACTTGGCGACGTAAATTTCCTTTGTTGCCTTGTTCTGTTCACCGATTCATATTAATTCCCCCCTCCTTTGGCGTCCTCGATCCGTGCATGAAGTTCTACGGGGCTGGGGAAAGGGCGGAGTTGGTCGGCGTGAATTTTGAGGGCCTGTTGTCCTCTTTGGACCCTATAGATGCTTGGGCCAAGTTGGTCCATGATTTGGTGGGGTCCACTCCATTTTGGTTGGAACCCTGCATGGATCCCGGCGATGGCGTCTGAGAGCGGGTGGTTTTTCACCATGACCAGCTGCTGGGGTTGAAACGTGGGGTTGTCGGCGTCCGGTGCTTCTTGGCGCTGGGCGATGGCTCGGTTTCGGATGCCTGTGTCCCTTGCTCCGCGGTTGTGGATCCGTGGTTCGTGGGGCGTTTCGGGCAGCAACGTGGGTGGTCGGAACCTCCATTCCCCGGGGCGGTCTAATTCCTTTCCGAACATGGCGTATGCTGGGGAACACCCTAGGGCGGTGTTATGGCGATTCCGTAAGTTAAATAGGGTCGCGGGAAGATGCTTGTCCCACTCGCGATGGTTTCCTCCTTGTAGATGCAGGCGGAGCCCCTTTTTTATTTCTTGATTCCTTCGCTCCGTTGGGTTGGCTCGGGGGTGATAGATGGCGGTTGTCCATGGCTGGATATCCCACTCCTGGCAGGCTCGCATCCATTGTTCACTGATGAACTGACGTCCGTTATCGGTCAGCATGGCGCTCGGGTACCCAAAGCGGGGAAAGACTTCATTTCGCAAGGTGCGGATGATGATGGGGGCGGTGGCTTTGGCTAAGGCGAAGGCTTCAGTCCACCGGGTGAAGAGGTCGGTTATTACCAGGATGAACTTCTTCCCGGTGGCTGACGAGGGGTAGGGCCCCATGAGGTCGAGCGCAATCGTGTCCCACGCTCGGTTGGGTTGGTGGGGCCTCAGGGTGGCTTTGGCTTGGTGGCGGCCTTTCTTGCATCTCAAGCAGAGCAGGCATTGGCGAACGTAGTTCCGGACATCTTCTCGTAAACGCGTCCAATGAAAATGTGAGCGGATGGCTCGTGTTGTTTCGGCGATGCCGGGATGTCCAGCTAAGTCTTGATCATGGTATTGGTAAATGACCCTTGGTCGGCTTCCTTCCGGGACAAACAGTTTTGGGCCTTGATCCGTCTGGTGGTAGAGCAACCCATCCTCTATTCGATAATTCTCCTGGACGGCTACGAGATCCGGGGTTGGGTCCTCGGCGAAGTAGCTTTGGTGCCATAAGTTGACTAAATCTTGACAGTAATTATCCTGCCTTTGGTCCTGTGCAATGGTCTCCCATAACGTTTCTTCGACTGCGTCCAGCAGGCTTAGGGATGGCTTGCCTGGTGGCTCCGTGACGGTAGCTTGGTTGCTTGCCCGTTGATACCTCGGTGAGTCCTCACCGTGTGGTGTTTGGCTGCTGGCCGCCTGATTTCCGGTAGCGGGTTCCTGGAACCTGGGAAATCCTTTCTTAGCGGGTTGGCTGGCCGTTACACGTTTTTGGGCGAAGCGCTTGTTGTGAATGGGAGGTAGCAGTACTGTCGGGTCATCCCACACTGCTTTGGCCGGCTGTCCAGTCGGCTGTCGAGATAGCGCGTCCGGCAACTCGTTGTGCTTTCCGGGGCAATGCTCGATTGTGAAGTGGAACTCCTGTAGCAGGAGAGCCCAACGCGTGAGTTTTGCTCGCTGGTCCTTCAAGGTGTTGAGCCAGGTGAGGGCGCGGTTATCGGTCCGGAGGGTGAACTGCCTGCCTTCTAAGTAGGGCCGATATTTTTTTATCGCCCATACGGCGGCTAGGCACTCTTGTTCGTTGGAGTGATAACGCTGTTCGGCTGGCAGGAACCGGGTGCTGGCGTAGGAGATGACGTCTCGACCTCCATCGGGACGTTCCTGGTAGAGCACGGCGGCGATGCCAAATTTGCTGGCGTCTGTTTGTAAAATGAAGGGGCGAGAAGCATCGGGTCGGGCTAACTTCAGCGGTGTCTGAAACAATTGTTTCACTTGGTGAAATGCTTGCTGCACGTCTGGGGTCCACGTCCAGCGCTTTTTAGTGCTTAGTAGGTCGGTGAGAGGGGCCGCAACGTCGGCGAATCGGGGAATGTACTCGCGTAGCCAATTGCATATGCCGAGGAACTGTCGTAACCCCTTTCGGTTAGTAGGGGGCGGGGCGTTGGTGACCTGCTGCACGTGACCTGGTTGAGGTTCGTTTCCCTCTGGGCCAACGATATGCCCTAGGTAGTGCAGTGTGGATTTCCCGAAGTGGCATTTTTCTGGCGAGCATATGAGCCCATGTTCCTGTAGTCGTTCGAATACCTTTTGGAGGTGTTGAAGGTGCTGCTCCCATGATTCCGCGTAAATGATGATGTCATCTAAATACACGAGGCAGAATTTGTGGAGGTACCCCACCAATACTTCCCGGGCCATCAGCCTTTGAAATTGGTGCCGTCTTGAGCCCGAATGGCATGACTCGAAACTGATAGGCTGCGCCATCCGGAGTCGTGAACGCGGTGTAGGGTTTGGCTTGGGGGTGTAAACTTATCTGCCAGTACCCCGACTTTAAGTCAAGTGAGGAGAAGATGCTCGCTGAACCTAGATCTTTGATAGTTTCGTGGATCAAGGGTAGTACCGCCGGCTCATTGATGGTGGCTTCGTTTAGCCTACGAAAGTCTAAACAGAACCGGGGTGTAGAATCCTTTTTCTCCACGATGACGATTGGCGAGTTATGTGGTGACTGGCTAGGCTCGATAAAACCGCGTGCCAGCATCTCTTCTACTTGCTCGGCGATGATCTTCTTTTTGGTTTCGGAATATCGGTAATTTGGGCTGCGTATAGGGGCATCGGTTTTTACATGAATCTCGTGCTGCAGGGTGCGCGTAGGTGGCGCCGAGGGCCTCCAAATTTCGGGGAAGTCTTCTATTAGCTGATAGAGGTGGTGTTCCTGCTCGCGAGGGAAGTCATGCTTCAACTGGGGAAGTTCCATCGGGTCATTCGCTGGACGCGGGTCGTGTTGCTCGACCAGGCAATGAGTGGTTTCTCGGGTCCTCACGCCGTGGTGTATGCAACGCCGTGCGAAATCAAAGGTAGCCTCGTATTCCGTAAGCCATGGTAGACCGAGAATGATGTCCTCCCTTAAATCCTCTGCTATGATGCACTGTATGACGTAGTTATTTCTACCGATCTGCATTTCCAAGCTTGTTTCTCCTCGTAGGGTCAGGGTTGCCTGTTCTTTGGCCATTTTGGCCGTTCTTTGTGCGTAGCTACCCGTCTCAGGATGCTGCACTAGCTTGGCGCTAATGAAATTATGCGTGGCTGCTGAATCGATCAGGGCACGCATCTCCCGCTGTGGTGATCCGAGGTTCACCATGATATACGGGAGGTTGTGGCAGTTGGCCGTACTTATCGTGGAGCATTGGGTTGGGCCCTGGGCGGTGCTTCGGCCTCGATGTGCCCGGGCCTCCGCCAGTTTTCCGGCGGTGGTAGTTGTCTTGCTTCGGGGGCGTTCACGGGAGCTTCTCCTGTTGCCTGTGGTGCTGGCCGGTGGCGTCGTGGGCAATCCTTATTGAAGTGGCGTCCCGGGCAAAAATAGCAGCGGGGTAGATTTGGCTCGGCTGGCTCTCGCGGGCGTGTCTCACGGTTTGGCGTTGGTGCGCGGTCGTCCATGTCTTTCTCAATTGCAGCCACCTTGTCCAATAGTTCCTCAATTGTTTCCGGCACTGCGATACGTAGATAAGGCCGAAGGGCCGGTTTTAACAGTTCTATCATTACGGGAATGCTGGCTCCCACTGACTGTTCGGTGTCCAATCGGCGTATCAGTTGTATCTTCCGGAGAAGAAAGAGTTCGCCATTTTCTTTCTGTCCCTGTTTTTGCCCGTAGAGCTGTGTTTTCAAGGAGGCTCGTACATCTGCGCTATCGAATTTCTTTAACAGCCTTTCTTCAAATTCATTCCAGGAGAGTGGGAGTGAAGCGTATGGTTTCCACCATTGGCTAGCCTTCCCCTGGAGACAGTTTGTGGTTACTTTCATTAGTTCTGTTGTAGTGCATCCGCTTTGTGCATGGTAGCGGGCGCACTCCGCGATGAACTCTTGGGGGTGGTCTAACTCCTCGCCCTTAAATGTTGGCGGAAGATCGACTTTCTTGGGCACAGCCATTCGGCCCAAAAGTGCCTGGAATTGTTCGTCGGTTAATGTGATCGTTGGTGCTGTTGGAGCTTGTTCTGGGCGCCACTGGGTGTTTTCTACCACTCCCAGAAGTGGTGCTGGTTGATTGGTTCCTGCTGCTGTAGCTGCTAGGTTCGCAAGGTGGTGTGCCATTTGCTGTTGGTTGTCTTCGTTGACTTCCTGTCGCACTGGGCTGGGACTTGGAGGCGGTGTCCTTTGTCCACACGGAAATGAGGGTGCGCTGTCTTCTATTATTTTCGAACTGTTCAGACTTCCTCCTTGTCGCGGTGTCCGCTGAGGTTCCTCGTTGATCCTTGGCGGAGTTGTCTCCATGTTTCCCTTCCTTCTTGACTTCACCATTGTAGTGGGCGTGACTTCCCTCTGGTGTCCACCACAGGTTGGCCCCACGTTCCGGGCGACAATTAACAAAGCCGCAGTCTAAGCTCAGTCTGTAGATTCCACAATGGCGTCAGCGTAAGAAGGGGGGTGGGCGTTACCCTGGTCGATTCTAGTAATTGGTTGGTGTAACTTTTAATGCTTTTATTTCTATGGACACGATTATAGGTACAAACCAAACTTAATATTATATATACAAAAAAAAAAGAAAAAAATTAAAAAAATACGACAAGAAATATATACACAAAAGGGTCCTCTAGACCCGGGCGCTGGGAACGCGGGAGGTGATGGGGCGGCCTTTCTTACTGGCCGGAGGCGGGGAACGCGGCCTGGTCGCAGTCCGGTCCTTCCGGGAAGCAGTCCGGGGTGTGGCTTGGAGCGGGCGCTGGGTGGTCCTCCTGGGACGTTGGCGGACCGAGCAGGCCTCTCGGGGACGGCGGCTGGAGCGGGGCGCTGCCGGGGCGCGGGGTCTGGTTTCCACTAGGGGAGTCCGGGGACGGGTGGTCCGTCGCCAGCGGGGGCCGCGACGTGGGCTGCTATCGGGGCAGGTAGCCTGCCACAGGGCTTCGAGCTCGGCTTCCTCGGCGTCCGTTAGTCGCACCTCGAGGTCCCAATTGAGGATCCGTGGACGGGGAGCCTGGGGGGTTGGCGGACGGCGTAGCCGGGAGAAAGGGGCGTCTCGCAGGTGCTGCACCAACGGGCTCCTCTGTGGGGTGCCGAGCTCCGGATCGCTCTCGTCCGTGAGACCAACGAAGTCCGGGGTAAACGCCCTGGTCGGCGTTCGTGGGCTCCCTGACGGCAGGCGTCCCTCCCAGTAGGAGGATGGCCGGTTCAGCCCCTGAATCCGGGCGCGGGCGATCTGGGCCAAGGGGGAAGCCGGGGGCGTCTTGGGCGATGGGCCGAATAATGCCTCGTGGCGGCGCTTTCTGCAACACAAGGCTCGAGGTCAGGCGGCGGGCGCGAGAAAAAACCTCCAACGGATCCGAGCTGGCTTACGTGTCCGACCTGGGGGTGTCCATGGCGGAATTGGCTCGAGGTCCCACTTTGCCCGAAGACGGAAGGCCGCAGAGTCCACTACGGAGGATTTGCTCTAAGTCCCCGAGGGTGATAGGCTCTGGCGAGGCGGGAGCTGCTAGCTGGTCCTGGAAGCTAAAGTGGCTCGAACTCCAAGTCCCACGAAGGCGGCAGACAGCTAAGTCCAGTGAAACGGCTGTTGGTCCTGGAGCTGAAGTGGCTGCTGGTAGTCCTGGAAGCTGAAGTGGCTGCTGGTAGTCCTGGAAGCTGAAGTGGTGGCTGGTGGACTCTCCTTGGCTGAGTAATTTCTTACCGCCAGCGTCTGACTATTTAAAGGAGCCAGTCCTTTGTCCAACGCGATCTCGACGCTCATTGGTCGAAGTAGAAGGGATGTTTTGCCCGATTTCGATATATTTCGCAATTATAGCCTTTAATTGAGCGGCGTGATCAATTATCGACTTGATTTGAATCGCAATCAATAGTTGTTGAAATGCCGATTCTAACGACACCCAATTTGCTATGTTTTGAGTAAAAATTAGCTCAACTTGGAATTTTTAATTCAGTGTTCCGCGTAAAGCTTAATTAAGTATTATTCTTATGGCGTGTGTTAAAAAGTTTATTATGCTTCGATCGGTTGCGCGCTATTTTTATAAGACTTTTGAGACCAATTACGCTTTTCTGGGACGCTTCCTTCGTTAATTATACTTTAATTTGTAATATTGTATCCTTGCCCGCTGTATTTTGTCGTGGCCCGGCTTTCTCCGTTACAAAGGCCGCTGAATTTCTCGGCCGTTCTCCCGGGCGCGCTCCAGCCGCATGTATTTTGCTGTCTGATGGAAAAATTGCGTTTACTCCACCTGTATATGTGCTAGCGCCCTGCGGTTGGTTTTATTAGATGGCGGTTGATTTTTCCTATCTTCAGGTACCCTTATGTGGAGTTTTGGATTTGGCGCACTCTGATTTAAGCGCGTTTTAGTGATCGAACTGCGTTTATTAATTTTCGCTGCGGCGCCGTTTGGTCGGCCATCCGTTGGCCCTTTTATTGCCGCGGTTTATACTTGCGAATTGGGGGCTTCTTTGAGTTCGCGTGCCGCGATTTATTGTTTTATGGGGGTAACGGTTTTCTTACAATTTTTGTAGGATCGAGGCGATTTGCTGGTGAACAGATGTTTGAGCTCTTTGTTTCGTTCGCCGTGTACTTGGCGACGTAAATTTCCTTTGTTGCCTTGTTCTGTTCACCGATTCATATTAAGGTATTTTAAACAATTTCATTATTAACGCTTCCACGATCACCTTAGTTCTATTCAGTGGAATGATATTTATGTCATCGGCAATATTAATGATAAACTGGAGTTCTTAAATCACAATTTCAACACCCTACTTGACTTGCACGCTCCTTTAAAACCAAGTAAATTTTCTAATCCATGCGCACCGTGGTTAATTAATAATATAAAGTTCTCTACGAAATAAAGCTCTAGCTAGATATAAATCGACAAAGAATATACAACATTTTAATTATTATAAACAACTACGTAATTACACCACAGCTGCCATTAGAAGGGAAAAGAAAGCATATCGTACAACTAAATTTAGCTCGGGTATTACCAAACGTTTTGGAGAGATCTGCAACGTTTTGATACCAGTCAAAATAAAGTTAATACTAACCCTTACCCGAGCATATTGGCAATGCTGAGACAATTAATGGTTTTGTTATTAATTCTATCCCTAATATAGCAACAAAATGTAATGTATTGGAACTTGCGAATTATTATAGTAGCAACATTAAAAGCTTCTTAAACTAACGTTTTAAATTTTATACAGTAGAGGACAGCATCACCACAGTATGCATCAAAATAGACGTCAGCCGTAGATGCGTTATTTTAAATGTTCAACCAAATCACACGTATGAAGTCTGCTACAACCCAGCACCACGAATCTTGACCAGAGTCAAGCCACCAGATATCACTTGACAAGCCCCACAAATCTGCTCACTGTGCTAATGATGTCAATGTAATCTTCTTCCTTTGTAAAGCGTTCCTTGTTATCCAATTCAGTTGATGAAAATGTAAATCCACAATTCACATTCCCTTACTTTCATTTGCCTTTGTAGATTATAATTGTATTAAATTGCTTTTCTCACTACATTCTAGTATTCATCCCTCTAGTTTTCTAATATTCTTCTTTTAATATTTTAGTTTGCAGGCTTCTTCATCACGCCAATTTGTATGTAACTTTAACCCTTTTATTATGCCAAATATTTATTTTAAAAACTCTTATAAAAGGGTTTATTTCTTAGTTTCAAATTTTACAAAATTGTATTACATTATTTTGGTTTCGATTTCTTTTTCTTATCAATAAATACTATCTCCTTAGCGATCTCCCTTGTTTTTTTTCAGTCCAACACTCTATTTGATTAATTGTATTTCGAAAAAGTATTTGCCATTAACTTACAATTTCATTTCAGATATTAAATCAAATTAAAATCCTAATGTTCAATCAGCTTCATATAATTAAATTAAATTCTATTTCCTTTCTTTTCTAAATGCATCTTAATAATTTTGATATCCATTTCACGTCTAAATTCATCTTTATAATTTTTAATACTGTATTCTTTTAATGTTATTAATCTGATTTTTTAAACCCTTGTACCAATACCATAACAATATAACACTATTAACTCTAAGGCTTTGGGGTGCGACGGAATTGGAATTTTTGTAATTAATTCGTGTTTGCCGTTTTTACTACCTAATTTAGTAACTCATTTAATACATTTTTGTCTTGTACATTCTTTATTTTCTGATTGCTGGAAAAAGGCCAATGTCATTCCACTTCCAAAAGTGGCAGTACCGTCTGCATTAAAGGACTTACGGCTGATTAGCATTCTGCCAGCTTTGTCGAAGGTGTTGGAGAAAACAGTCAATACTCAGATTCGTTTTCATCTTCACGAGTGTAGATTGTTGTCGATGATATATTAAGAGCCACAGATCAAGGACAGTTCACATTACTGGTGATGTTGGACTTCTCAAAAGCATTCGATAGCTGAATCATGGTACGAGTCATGTTACATTACATTGGTTTGAGGACAGTGCTGTTGTCTTTTTTAAAAAGTATTTCAAGGACAGACCCCAGAGAGTTGTGTTACTTAACAACATGTCACCATTCTTATACATATCTAGAGGTGTTCCGCAAAGGTCCCTACGCAAATATATATTTCGTTTAATCCCGAAGAAATAACCGAAGCCTGTAACTCGTTAAACATTGATTTGGAAGAACTTTATCAAATATCAAAGCAACATGGTTTGCAACTTAATCCTAATAAGCCTTCGATTGTACTTTTTGGTCCCAAGAAGAACGTATTCGTTTTATAGAAGACAATGTAGAGTTAACTAAAAAATTCAACCAAAGTGACAGACCCGGTCAAAAATTTAGGACTGATAATGATGGACCACAAATTGCGTTTTAAGGAACATGGCAGTAAGTATCTTCGGCGTGCATGATGTACTACCAAAACGATGTTTAACAATAGACATATTTTAACCAATGAAATGAAAATTCTGCTGTACAACTGCCTGGTTCTTTCACAATTTGATTATTGTAATGTTGTATACGGTCCATGATTGAATGTAACAAATAAAAATAGAATTAAAAAATGCAAAATTCCTGCTTATGCTATTCTACGCTATACGAACATTTGAGAGAATTTCTCATAAACTCCATGACGTTGGGTGGCTTAACACGGCTTATCTCAGGTATTTACACACAGCTAGCTTATATCGTAAAATTATTTTATCTCAATGCCCTCCATATTTGGATAGAAAGCTGACCTTCCGTACAAAAATTCATAACTTGAATCTTCGTCATAGAGACATCTTAACTGTACCACTTCATCAAAAACAGCTTTTGAAGAGATAATTTTCATACACAATTGTTGACTATTTGATCAGTGATAAGACATTTAAATATAAGTTACAAGTTGCTTACAGTTGCTTGGGAATCAGCAGAACAAATAAGTAAATCAAAATTTGGTGTATCAATACTTTTTAAGAAAATTGTCATTCATTCAAAAATTCTTCAAAAATGGTATACGTAAGCTCCAGAATGTTGGAGCAAGTGTATTGCAGTCGAGGAGGACTACGTTAAAAAATCGTACCATGTTTTCGTTCCATTAATAATAAAGATGTTCTAAACTCATTCTCACTCATAATTGAACGCTCCTCGTATATAATCTACACAGTTTTAACAGATAAACTTAACTTTTACAGAATGTTTAATATTGAACACAAAGTAGTGCTGCATTTAGAAAATGGAGGAAATCACTTTGAACATCTGTAGTTGGTTTTGTTATTAACATTTTTATGTATTCAACCGAACTGTTTGTATTTCTTAAAATGGCATTACTAATATAACCTTCAACTGCCCGATGTAAAATGCCAATGCCACTCTAACTGCCAACATAAATTAACTTTTTAAAAATGTCATAACTCTCTAGTGGATAAAAGTTTTCGATCATACGGTACCTTACTTGTAGCATTCCTGGTTTCTTTAATTATTATTGCATCCATGATATTACATAGTACTGGACTTAGTGCCCCTCCCTCTCTTAACTCTTCATTCACTGTGAATTTCTGCGATTTCATGTTGACCGGTCTTACATAATTCTTAGTGTTAGCATATAAAATCATAATTGCTTTTATCAATTTTC
Source organism: Agriotes lineatus (assembly GCA_940337035.1). Lineage (NCBI taxonomy): Eukaryota > Metazoa > Arthropoda > Insecta > Coleoptera > Elateridae > Agriotes > Agriotes lineatus. The sequence goes on from OW679202.1 coordinate 22,521,910, forward strand.
TACTGATGTTTCTGCCGTTGAGGCTATCGTTGTATCGTTTTATGCTGCTCTCTCCCATGTTTTTTTAGCATTTCTCCTGTAACATGATCATGACTCGGTGCTTTACCTTTCTTTAACAATTTATAGCATTTACGACTTCTACCGGCTTAAATTTCTTCTTCAGCGCTTAACAACTTTTTGAGTAGTTATTTCTTGTTCTTTTATCACTAACTTTCCGTCTCTTTTTTATCTGTTTGATTTTCTGTTGCTTTCCCCTTGTTTATAAGCTTTTCAGCACC